>CM065598.1:45129816-45729816 GCA_033119425.1 Bufotes viridis | reverse complement strand
CTTGCGATAGTCTTTGTTCCCTATTTTTTGGAAGTTCTGCAGTGTCTTGAATAGAGCACTCTCTATGGCTTCAGAGCTACCATAGGCTTGCTCAAGTCTTGCCCATGCAACAACAAGACTTGCATCTGGGTGGTCAACATGTACTCTCCTGAGTCTTTTAACACGAACTGCAGATTCTGGTCTCAGCCACTTTATGAGCAAATCAAGTTCTTCCTTAGTAGTAAGGTTGAGATCAGCAATAGCAGTCTTGAAGGTTGATCTACAGGCCCTGTAGCTCTCTGGACAGTCGTCAAACCTTGAGAGGCTGGTGTTAATGAGCTCACAGCGTACCATGTATCTGGCAGTCATTCATGTCTGGTCTCTCACTCCTTGGTGTCAAAGTAACTTGTGGAACCCCTTGGGTGTGAACGTTCTCTGGTGATGTAGGGTGAGGTTTACAGGGTAAAATGATGAGCATTTAACTGTGGTGTAGTCTCCAAGGCGTGTGCTGGCTGTTGCTTGAGCTGCGGCTTATCACTGGAAGTCACCTTGTTGTTGGCATGAGTTGATGTGGTTTGCTGCATAGATGTACTTGTGCTGTAGACTTGAAGAGGCTCAGGCATATCAAGCTGAGAGGTCTCTGTGTTGAGAGTCAGAACAATGTTGTTAGTAGGAGGTATAGGAGATGACTTTGTATCCTTGCAAATTTTATGCTTTAGAACGTATTCACTGGTGGGTTCAGCTGGATCTTCCAGTTCTGCTGGGATAAGGCAGTCTGAATTAGTACTTTGTCTCATTGCTTGTTCAAGGACCTTCAACCTTGCTAGGGAAGCTGCCTCCTCCCTTTCCATTTGCAGAATCTTTATTTGTGAATCTGCCTCTGCTTGTTGAGCTATCATCTCTGCATGGCAAGCTGCTTTGCTTGCTTCTATCTCTGCTTCCTTTCTGGTAAAAAGGCTTTGTGCTTTTTTGATTCTGCATCAGCGCAGACCTCTATTAGCTTGTCACTTAATGTTGATCTTCTGGAACAAGAGGTTTAGAAGAAAGTGCAGTGTGTTTGGTTGAGTTGGATCTGTAAGATCTGCAGTTTAGAAATGCGGAGTTCTCCCTTAAGCTTAGCATTTTGCACTGCGAGATCCCTTTGTTGGTTCAGTGCATCAGCTCTGGTCAATTCTGCTGAAGAATCCTTTATATTAGAGTCCTGCAAGAAAGCTGAGTATTTTGCAGACAGCTGCTAGTAGCATACATACACAGCAAATAGGCGATTTATAGAGTCTCTTATTTCAGCTGGTTGGTCATTAGAGTGTGACAAAACTGACATGCAGTGTGAGGTTCTGTCCCAGAGGCCTGACAGATTGCTGGAGAACTCATCTCTAGTGGCTTAATAGTTTTCTCTGAGTTTCTGTGTTGGTTTTATTCTACGTTTGGGTCTTACACTCTGTTTGGTAATATCTGAAGATTCTGCGTCTGCTGGTTCAGAGGCATGATGTTTTCTGCATTGGTTCAGCCATAAAATTTTTTTTACAGTTTTGCGAAAAAATGGTACTGTCTCTTTAAGAAGATGAACAGCAGCTTAGACAGGTGAGTTAACACAGTTCAATGTAGAGAAGCAGTTTTCAATATTCACTTGAAGTGCAGTAAGCTTGTGCGACCATGTGCTTTCACAAAATGGCGGATGGCACTGAGCTTGATTGCAGATTAGGCACACACATATACACAGCAGGCTGTAGGAATTCTATGCATTTTTTGACTATTCTGACTCCGATTGCTGTAATAGCAATTTATCCCTAGTGAGACCTCCGAGTCGTACAGGTACGCCCTGTGTTTAAACTGCTACTGTGCCCGATCTGGGCGCGGTAGCAACATGGTCCCTGCTGATGTAGATCAGCAGGAACCATGTTCTAATGCCGAGGGGGGTCATGTGACCCCCCCGTATCGGCGATCGCTGCAACCGCAGGTCAATTCAGACCTGCGGTTTGCAGCGGTTTTAGCTATCTCTGATCCCCGCGGTCTGTGACCCTCCCCATCCATCACCTACTGCTCTCTAATGGCAGTGGGTGATGGTTACCATGGCAGCAGGACGCTTTCAGAAGCGTCCTGCTTGCCATGGTATAGTAACTCTGGTCAGACTTCTGCTAAAGGCAGAAGTCTGACCAGACTGTGAAAAGTAAAAAATACAGTGCAGTACACTATATAGTGTACTGTACTGTATTATATAGACACCAGATCCACTGGATCTACAAGAACCAAGTGGGTCTGGGTCCAAAAATGTAAAAAGTGAAAAAAGTGAAAAAAAAGTAAAACACAAATCACTGAATAAAAAGTAAAAAAAAATAAAATACACTACACATATTAGGTATCGCCGCGTCCGTAAAAAACAGCTCTATAAAAATATCACATGACTGAACCCCTCAGGTGAACGCCATAAAAAAAAAAAAAAAAAAAATGGTGTAAATAAGCCATTTTTGGGCACCTTACATCACTAAAAGTGTAATACAAAGCGATCAAAAAGGCGTATGCCTCCCAAAATAGTACCAATCTAACCGCCATCTCATCCCGCAAAAAATTAGCCCCTTCATAAAACAATTGCCCAAAAAAAAAAAAAACTATGCCTCTCAGACTAAAACATGATTTTTTTTGTTTCAAAAATGCTTTTTAGTGTTAAATGTAAAATAAATTTAAAAAAGTAGACATATTGGGTATCTCCACGTCCGTAAGAATCTGCTCTATAAAAATATCACATGACCTAACCCCTCAAGTAAACACTGTAAAAAAAAAAAAAAAAAAAACTTTGTCAAAAAGCAATTTTTTTGTCACCTTACATCACAAAAAGTGTAATAGCAAGCGATCAAAAAGTCATATGACCCCCCAAATAGTGCCAATCTAACCGCCATCTCATCCCGCAAAAATTATACCCAACCTGAGACGATTGCCTAAAAACTGAAAAATATATGGCTCTCAGACTATGGAGACACTAAAACATGTTTTTTTTTGTTTCAAAAAGGATATTATTGTGTAAAACCAAAATAAATAAAAAAAAGTATACATATTGGGTATCGTCGCGTTCGTAACGACCTGCTCTATAAAAATATAACATGACCTAACCCCTCAGGTGAACGCTGTAAACATAAAAATAAAAACGTTGTAAAAAGTAATTTTTTGTCACCTTACATCACAAAAAGTGTAATAGCAAGTGATCAAAAAGTCATATGCACCCCAAGATAGTACCATTCAAACCGCCATCTCATCCCGCAAAAATGAGCCCCTACATAGGACAATCGCAAAAAAAAAAAAAAAACTATGGCTTTCAGAATGTGGAGACACTAAAAATCATTTTTTCAAAAATGCTTTATTATGTAAAACTGAAACAAAAACCCCAAAAAGTAGTCATATTTGGTATTGTCGCGTCAGTAACAACCTGCTCTATAGAAATAGCACACAATCTAACCTGTCAGTTCAACGATGTAAATAACAAAAAATACAAAACTGTCCCAAAACAGCTATTTTTTTGCAAATTATCCATTTTAATCCATTTTTCCAGTAACAAAGCAAGGGTTAACAGCCAAACAAAACTCAATATTTATTGCCCCGATTCTGTAGTTTGGAGAAACACCCCATATGTGGTTGTAAACTGCGGTATGGCCAAACGGCAGGGCACAGAAGGAAGGGAACGCCATCTGATTTTTGGAAGGCGGATTTTGCTGGACTGGTTTTTTGAGACTATGTCCCATTTGAAGCCCCCCCCGATGCACCCCTACAGTAGAAACTCCAAAAAAGTGACCCCATTTTGGAAACTACGGGATAAGGTGTCAGTTTTGTTGGTACTATTTTAGGGTAAATATGATTTTTGGTTGCTCTATATTACACTTTTTTTGAGGCAAGGTAACAAAAAATTGAAATTCAGAAATTTCATCTCCATTTGCCAATAACTCTTGTGGAACACCTAAAGGGTTAACAAAGTTTGTAAAACTGGCTTTGAATACCTTGAGGGGTGTAGTTTCTTAGATAGAGTCACTTTTATGGAGTTTCTATTCTAGGGGTGCATCGGGGGGCTTCAAATGGGACATGGTGTCAAAAATCCTGTCCAGCAAAATCTGCCTTCCAAAAACCATATGGCGCTCCCTTACTTCTGTGCCCTGCTGTTTGGCCACACAGCAGTTTGCGACCACATATGGGGTGTTTCTGCAAACTACAGAATCGGGGCAATAAATATTAAGTTTTGTTTGGCTGTTAACCCTTGCTTTGTTACTGGAAAAAATTGATTAAAATGGAAAATTTTCCAAAAAATCGAAATTCAGAAATTTTATCTTTATTTGCCATTAACTCTTGTGGAAAACCTAAAGGGTTAATGACGTTTGTAAAATCAGTTTTGAGTACCTTCAGGGGTGTGGTTTCTAGAATGGGGTCATTTTTGGGTGGTTTCTATTATTTAAGCCTCGCAAAGTGACTTCAGACCTGAACTGGTCCCTAAAAAGTGGGTTTTTGAAAATTTCTGAAAAATGTCAAGATTTGCTTCTAAACTTCTAAGCCTTGTAACATCCCCAAAAAATAAAATATCATTCCCAAAATGATCGATACATGAAGTAGATCTATGGGGAATGTAAATCAATAACTTTTTTTGGCAGTATTACTATGTATTCTAGAAGTAGAGAAATTGAAACTTGGAAAATTGCAAATTTTTCAAAATTTTTGGTAAATTTGGTATTTTTTTATAAATAAAAATGAAATTTTTCGACTTTATTTTGCCACTGTCATTAAATACAATATGTGACGAAAAAACAATCTCAGAATGGCTTGGATAAGTAAAAGCGTTTTAAAGTTATCACCACATAAAGTGACACTAGTCAGATTTTGAAAAAATGGCCTGGTCCTTAAGGTGAAATAGGGCCGTGTCCTTAAGGGGTTAAATAGCTTGAACTCACCAACACCATGTTTATCCATGTAAATTGCTTTATTCTGTAAGTCAGACAACAGACTACAGCAGAAAAGATGGATTCCGGTATTGTGCGGTCAAAAGATGATGCTTTCATTTGCGTACATGAGAATACATGTGTACCTGTTACATGAGGCTGAAGAAGCATGGAAAATAAAGAAAGTGAAGTACACAGACGAAGGGGTGGAGCATTAAAAGGAAATGAGTCACAAATATCAGAGAAGAGAACAAGAAAACAAGTACATTACCAAAAACATTCACTAGATGTACTGCATATGAAATGGTTCGATGAATTCAAATATATATGTTCCGTATAAATTTAACTGCATAGCAGCACAGGCATCTTAAAAAGATTAAAATAGACAAATCGCCAGGACCAGATGGCACATATCCCCGTATCCTAAGAGAATTAAGTAATGTCATAGCCAGACCCTTATTTCTGATATTTAAGTACTCTATACTGACAGGGAGTGGTCCACAGGATTGACGCATAGTAAATGTGGTGCCAGAATTCAAAAAGGGTCCAAAAACAGAGCCCGGAAACTATAGGCTGGTAAGTTTAACATCCGTTGTGGGTAAACTGTTTGAAGGTTTTCTAAGAGATGCTATCTTAGAGCACCGCAATGAAAATAAGCAAATAACGCCATATCAGCATGACTTCATGAGGGATCGGTCATGTCAAACTAATTTAATCAGTTTCTATGAGGAGGTAAGTTCTAGACTTGCCAGCAGCAAATCAATGGATGTCGTATATCTGGACTTCTCCAAAGCATTTGACACTGTACCGCATAAAAGGTTAGTATATAAAATGAAAATGCTCAGACTGGGAGAAAATGTCTGCATGCGGGTAAGTAACTGGCTCAGTAATAGAAAACAGAGGGTGGTTATTAATGGTACACACTCAGATTGGGTCACTGTCACTAGTGGAGTACCTCAGGGGTCAGTACTGGGCCCTATTCTCTTCAATATATTTATTAATGATCCTGTAGAAGGCTTGCACAGTAAAATATCTATTTTTGCAGATGACACTAAACTGTGTAAAGTAATTAATACTGAAGAGGACAGTTTTCTGCTACAGAGGGATCTGGATAGATTGGAGGCTTGGGCAGAGAAGTGGCAGATGAGGTTTGACACTGACAAATGTAAGGTTATGCACATGGGAAGGAATAATGTAAGGGCTCTTAAACACTTGCGTTTTTGGTTTCCGTCCTAGAGTTCCGTCCTCGGAAGAAACTAATCAGGATTATCCTAATGACTTCTGAATGGAAAGAAATCCGTTCGGGATGCATCAGGATGTCTTCCGTTCAGTACGTGAACGTTTTTTGGACGTTGACAAAACCGCAGCCTCGGAAGACATGCCGTAACGCCGGATCCGGAATTAATGCCCATTGAAGTGCATTAATCCGGATCCGGCATTAAGTTAAACGTCGTTTCGGCGCATCGCCGGATCCGACGTTTAGCTCTGCACATCCGCAGCAGCAGTTCCGATCAAGGCCCCAGTGTAAGCTGGGGCTCCGATCGGTTACCATGGCAGCCAGGACACTACTGAAGTCCTAAATGCCATGGTAAGTACTCCGCAGCAGTGTACTTACCTGCGCTGCGGCCTCTGGGCGCTCCTTCATGATGTCATAGGTCCGGGCGTCGCTTTTTAAGTACACTGCTGCGGAGTACCATGGCAGCCAGGACTTGAGTAGCGTCCTGGCTGCCATGGTAACCTGAAAGCATTTCGAAGACTGATCAGGATCCTGATCAGTCTTCAAATGCTTTCAGACGACTTGCGTTCTGACAGATCCGGCGGGACGGAAATGCCTGCTAAATAATCAGAACGCAAGTGTGAAAGAGCCGCAATACACCCAGCCGCACCCCCCATAGAAATGCCTATTCTTGTCCGCAGGCTGTGGACAAGAATAGGACATGTTCTATCTTTTGCAGAGCCGGGGACTGGAAGTTCGGGGCTGCGCTCCACAAATGCGGAAGCGGAGAGCACATAGTGTGCTCTCCGCACCTCGTCCGGCCCTATAGACAGTGAATGGGTCTGCACCCGTTCCGCAGAATTGCGGAACGGATGCGGAAACATTCACTGTCGTGTGAATGTAGCCTAACACTGACATGGAAAGGGACCTAGGAATTTAAGCAAACTAAGCTGTAAAAAATAGTGTCAGGCAGTCGCTGCCAAAGCCGATAAGATAATGGGTTGCATCAAATGGGGCATAGATGCCCGTGATGAGAACATAGTCCTACCACTTTACAAATCACTAGTCAGACCACACATGGAGTACTGTGTACAGTTCTGGGCTCCTGTGAACAAGGCAGACATAGCAGAGCTGGAGAGGGTTCAGAGGAGGGCAACTAAAGTAATAACTGGAATGAGGGAACTACAATACCCTGAAAGATTATCAAAATTAGGGTTATTTGCTTTAGAAAAAAGATGACTGAGGGGAGATATAATAACTATGTATAAATATATCAGGGGTCAGTACATAGATCTCTCCCATCATCTATTTATCCCCAGGACTGTGACGAGGGGACATCCTCTGCGTCTGGAGGAAAGAAGGTTTGTACACAAACATAGAAGAGGATTCTTCACTGTAAGAGCAGTGAGACTATGGAACTCTCTGCCTGAGGAGGTGGTGATGGTGAGTACAATAAAGGAATTCAAGAGGGGCCTGGATGTATTTCTGGGGTGTAATAATATTACAAGATACAGCTACTAGAGAGGGGTCGTTGATCCAGGGAGTTATTCTGATTGCCTGATTGGAATTGGGAAGGAATTTTTTTTCCCCTTAAGTGGGGAAAATTGGCTTCTACAGTACCTCACAGTTTTTTGTTTTTTTTTGCCTTCCTCTGGATGAACTAGCAGGATAACAGGCTGAACTGGATGGACAGATGTCTTTTTCGGCCTTATAAACTATGTTACCATGTTACTATAAAGGGTATATATACTGTAGTTGCTAGGGGTAGCGCTATAAGCTGTGGTGTTGGCTAGTAGTGGTATTCTTTTTATTTGTTTAAGCATTTTTACATTATATATATACAGTGGCATGCAAAAGTTTGGGCACTTTTGGTTAAAGTTACTGTTAGTCCTCGTTCACATTTCCATTTTTCACTGATTTGTACTGTCTGAATTTTCTGAAGACAGCAAACGTACCCATTGATTTAAATGTGTCTGTTCACATTCCAATATTCTTTTACTGACCGTGGGTCAGTAAAATAATCACGGGGGCATGCACTACTTTGATCCGTGATGCTGCCCAGACACGCCTGTTACTATGACCCTTTAGTGCAACTACTTTGTCAATCAAGGAAAGAAAATCACCAGTAACCATCTTTTTTTCTCCATGTGACCGGCAGACACTGAAGAACTTTCCAGGACCCCACTAAACTATAAACTTTCTCTGGACCCATGTAGTATGACAGATATTTTACAATTTCTAGATTAGGTTAGAATCTGGTAAATAATGTGGTAAGTAACGCCCGTGCTTTCCAAACTTGGTGTGTCTTAAACAAAGCTGACTAAGCAACTATTTTCTGACTTGGAAGATAGACATAACAGAAACGATTGGAATTAATTTGTACACCCAGGGAGCAATTATTTTAACAGATAGCATCGCCTTTTGTAAAGCCATAGCTAAATTTACCCTGACATACTTATAAGCTCACTTGTAAATCAAGCTTTTAATGAAGGCCCAGATATAAAGGATCCAACTTTCACAAGCAGTCTCACTGCTATTGATTTTCAGTTCTTCACAGGGGCAATGAATTGAAGCAATATTGGTAACTGATATGAAGGAAAATAGCACAGTACAACTGTACATGCTTCTATCCTGAAGAACCGCTATAACAGCCCAGGGTTATTAACTATGTTCTGTAATCTATTAATATTGTGCAAAAATGTGTAAAATTCTCATGTATAATATCACCCCACCACCTCTAGATATGTACATTGAGAAGCAATAGATCAATTATAGATATGTGGATATAACACCCTATACAACTACATATACATTCATTAATACAAGAAAGCAAGCAGCAGAGTCAGCAGAAATAAGGGGAGCATGGGTAGTATCCCTTACCAGGACAGAAGGTGGTAAGTGGTAGTCACACAGCCTGGCACTCAGGCAGGTATGAGCCCTCACCGGCAGGGCCTGCGGCTCACCTCTTGTGTCTGATGCCCAGAGTAGAGTGATACCCACACTGAATACTCCTCCTATCCACACACTGCATGGGCGTGGAAAGAGGGAGTGAATATGAGGGCTAGAAGGAGTGAAATAAGATGTAGACATTGTGATATAAGGAGAAGATGAAAACAGAGGAGGCTTGAGATGTAGAAAGAAATGAACTGAGGGAGAGGGGAGAGATATACAGCGAATATACAGGACCTAAAGAGGAGAAAGAGGGAGGGAATGATAATGCTCTAAAATCATACACTGAGACACTTACAGACGATAATGCTATGGCCACGGTTAACCAGTACCTTGCCAAAGCTCAGCAGATGTAACTTACCCTTCACCGCTTCTGACCATAATCTTGTTGATCTTCGCTACCCTGTACTTGTAGTGAAGGCAATTGATTAACATTTCCAACGTTTAGTTGACTGCCTTAGTCATGTACAGGCACCATAACTACAAGTCTGACAGAATATTGATTAGCAGTTTTGCCATTGTAACTAATGAGAATCTTTTAAGAACAACTGACTCCCCGCAGATCACTGCCCAGACTGGGCCACAGTTAGCCTCCGTCTGACAGCCATGTATTCCTGGAGTGCCCCCGTTATAAAACTTGCCCAACTCAGCCCCCTGGTGGTCTCTTAACCCTTTCCTTTCACGGCATTTTATAAAACACTTACACTGAAAAGCATCACCCACTTGCCTGCTAGAACCATGCAGCGTTGTATAATAACCCCACCCTCCTTGCCAAAATGCAGGGAGCATCCCTAAGGCTCCTTGCTATTGCAGACCTGCAGTGTCACTTAACCCCTCCCACTCTGCTGGCAGTGAGAGAGTTAATGCTTGTACCCTCTGTCAGCACACGGTACATAATGATGGCAATCAATAGAGACCATTCCCAGTTCTACCAGCCACTTAACCTCAATACTTAACCCCTTCATGGGATGGGAATCCGAAAACACTGTGATATATCAGCGTCAGGGTTGCAGTAGAATAGGTTTCATCCTTTCATTGCAGCATGCCTTCAATGTTGGCACAGACTGGTTCAATGCTCATCCCCACCTCCCCATTAATGTACGTTTTGGGCAGTATATACATATGTGTTGGTAAGATGTTGCAATTAGTTTTTCAAAGGGACATTACACCTATTTTGCAAAGCCTACCCGGGTCGCTAGAGACAACCTCATATTCTTCATCTGTATGTAAATGTGTCAATGTGAAAATAGATGGGATAACGTAGTGATAATTTAGCTATTATCAGTATGATGTGAATAATAGTAGTCTCCGTACGATGCGGTAGAATATGTTGGTGCCATGTAAGCAATTGAAAGAAAAATAGTCCCTGCGGTCGCCATCGCCCTAGACTGGCTGATAACAGGAATTATTAGTGTATTCACCACAATGCACCACAATCTAGATAAGAAATTCTTTAGGTTTAATGTGCCTTTAAAGTGGTTCTCTAACTTCAGCAAATAGCATTTATCATAACGAGAAGTTAATACGAGGCACTTACTAATGTATTGTGATTGTCCATATTGCCTCCTCTCCTGGCTTGATTCATTTTTCCATCACATTATACATAGCTTGTTTCCAAGTGTTATGACCACCCTGTAATCCATCAGTGGTGGTTGTGCTTATAAACTGGAGGAAAAAGCACCAGTCTGTGCAACCACCCACGGTTCCGGCCACCAGAGAGGCCGGTGCTTTTTCCCGTAGTGTGGAAGCACGTCCACCTCTGCTGGATAGTAGGGTGGTCATAGCCCCTGGATATGAGAAGTGTATAAGTAAGTGCATTGTATTAACTTTCTCTACATGATAAATACAATTTGCTGAAGTGAGACAACCCATTTAATAAACCTAACTTTTACCACATTTGGCACTGAATGTAATGTTTTTGTTAAAGCGAAAAGCCGGGGTTAGGTCAGCCACACCTTAGAGTCATTCGGGGACACCAATTGTTTGTGTAAGCAAATTATCCACTCAAAAATTTAGAAATACGTTAACTAGAAACTTGATAGATATCAGCAATCAACATATGTCGTTATCACATATATAGCACTGAATGCCCCCACCCCAACTAGTCCCATTTATGAGAAGAGTAAAATTCATGTGAGATTCAGGAGTGAGAAGTGATCACCACGATACATCACATTTAACAATGGATAACAGATCTATTATCAGCGGAGACACAAGAAGATACCAAATAAATACAGAAGAATGGAGGATGAAACCTTCCGGTGACATACAATGATGTAGCAGAGCTGAAGCTGCCAAAGAACTCTTTGTGGCTATATTGTTTAAGACAAGATCATAATGATAAAGTTGGCTCCACTACATCTGACAAATTCAGCTCTGCAATATTTGACAAACTCCGGTTTATGTCTATAGGAGGTGGAATAAAAAAATTGAAAGAAACAAACCCTTTGGTAAGGAAAAAACACAGTGGTGGGGGAAAAGTCAGCAAGAAAGTTAATCAATTAGAGTGGGAAGAGGTAGTAAAGGGAGAGGAGGGTAGAGGATGGGTGGCGGGTTTTCTCACTTGCTCTGCGGTCCTCGGCACGCTCTGGGATGCTCTGTTCTCTCGGTCACAGGTTCTGCACAGACAGACTGACACAAAGCAAAATATATAATATCAGAGTGCTGAGAGCAGCCTTAACCCCTTTCCTACCTCTGCACAGCTTTACCGTATTTCTGAAAGATCTGCCTCTTATATATAAACCTCCACTTCTCCCCACTCCCGTCAGTACTCTGCACAGTGTATTAACCTCACTTTTGCTGGACTCCATGCTGCTTATGGCCACCTCTCTTCTATTACAGTTTCCTAAAACATGACACAGATCTATTATTCTGCCATGAAAAGGAAAATCTATGGTACAAGTTTTCTGCCCAACTTCACCAATACCACTTCCCAAAATCTACTCCCAGTGACAGCTACACATGCTACCCTCAACTGGTACTTGTAGCAAAAGGGTTAAACCACTTCCCTGCCCCATCAGCATTTCCAGATAAATGATCTTAGTCAATAGCGATCAATACACCTATTATCAGCAGAGAGTGTCTAGGGACAGGTAATGTACTTTAATACATATATATCCTGGTATTTACACATGTACTGGATGGATAGATAGATAGATAGATAGATAGATAGATAGATTATAGATAGATAGATAGATAGATAGATAGATAGATTATAGATAGATAGATTATAGATAGATAGATAGATAGATAGATAGATAGATTATGATAGATAGATAGATAGATTATAGATAGATAGATAGATAGATAGATAGATAACCCTAAACACAGCAGGACAAGTATAATGTTGAAAAATACGGGTGCAATCCCTCCAGGCTGAGGGTTGGCAGCCAGTGGATATAATAGAGGAATGAGGCAGCAATCCAAAATTGGTGAAAGGGTGGTGGACCCGCTTTATTGACCCCAAACGCAACGTTTCAGCCTAGCACAATGAGGCCTTTCTCAAGCTTGAGATAGGCCTCATTGTGCTGGGCTAAAACATTGCATTTGGGGTGAATAGTGTGGGTCCACCACCCTTTCACCAATTTTGGATTGCTGCCTCATTTCTCTACTTCTAGAAAGATAGATAGATAGATAGATAGATAGATAGATAGATAGATATGAGATAGATAGATAGATAGATAGATAGATATGAGATAGATAGATAGATAGATAGATAGATAGGAGATAGATAGATAAATAGATAGATAGATAGATAGATAGATAGAGATAGATGATAGATAGATAGATAGATAGATAGATATGAGATAGATAGATATAAGATAGATAGATAGATAGATAGATAGATAGATAGATAGAAAATGGATTGATAGATAGACATGAGATATCTGTCAGCTGAATACTCCTTTGGCCAATAGCCATCTCTTCTGACTCTCATACACATGCACGCTAAGCTTGGCCAAGCGTGCATGTGTTGTGAATGATGAGAGAAGTGAAGGCAGAGAGGAGCCTGGCAGCAGTTTATCTCTCTGAAAACAAAAGAATTGGGCAGTTGAAATCCAACATGTCAAATCCTTATTTCGCCCAACATCTGTCACTTGGGAAGAGTTGGGGGCCCCCATGCAATAGGATGGCTGGCCAGTCTAGCTAAAATCAGTTATTTTGACCAACATTTACCATCTGTGCTTTAGTGTAATATAAGATGGGTGTTCAATAATTTACAGTTGTGTTCAAAATTATTCAACCCCCACTGAAATTGAGTGTTTTGGCCAGTTTGACATTGATCTTGATCATTTCAGTCATCTTGTTTACAATTAAATCAAAGAGGCACTTGTAAGTCAGACAAATATAACATAACATTTATAATGAAATAACCACAAATGTCTTTTTCTGTGCTCACATCATTATCAGTTTTATTCAACCCCAAGTGACATTCAATCTTAGTACTTAGTACAACATCCTTTTCCAGTTATAACAGCTTTTAAACGTGAAGCATAGCTTGACACAAGTGTCTTGCAGCGATCTACGGGTATCTTCACCCATTCTTCATGGGCAAAAGCCTCCAGTTCAGTCACATTTTTAGGCTTGCGCGCTGCAACTGCTTTCTTTAAGTCCCACCAGAGGTTCTCAATCGGATTTAAGTCTGGTGACTGCGATGGCCACTTCAAAATGTTCCAGCCTTTAATCTGCAACCATGCTCTAGTGGACTTGGAGGTATGCTTGGGATCATTGTCCTGTTGAAAGGTCCAACGTCTCCCAAGCCTCAGGTTTGTGACGGACTGCATCACATTTTCATCCAATATCTCCTGGTACTGAAGAGAATTCATGGTACCTTGCACACACTGAAGCTTCCCTGTACCTGTAGAAGCAAAACAGCCCCAAAGCATGATTGACCCCCGCCATGCTTCACAGTAGGCAAGATGTTCTTTTCTTCATAGGCCTCCTCCAAGAAAAGAACACTATCCCAAAACTTTTGTAGTTTGTCCACATGACTTTTGGTATACTGCAGTAGACTCTTCTTATTCCTTGGAGACAGCAAGGGGTGCGCCTGGGAGTTCTGGCATGGAGGCCTTCATTACGCAGTGTGCGCCTTATTGTCTGAGCTGAAACTTCAGTACCCGCATCTGACAAATCTTTTTCAGTTCCTCAGCAGTCACACGGGACTTTTCTCCACTTTGCGCTTCAGGTAGCGCACAGCAGTCAAAGTCAGCATCTTCTTTCTGCCACGACCAAGTAGCGTTTCAACAGTGCCCTTTGCCTTGAATTTGGGAATGATGCTTCCTATGGTGTCTCTTGGTATGTTTAACATCTTTGCAATCTTCTTATAGCCATTGCTCTTCCTGTGAAGAGAAATCACCTCTTCTCTTGTCTTCCTGGACCATTCTCTTGACTTCACCATGTCTGTAAACACACCAGTAAATGTCTAGAAGGAGCTGAGTATCACAGTCATTTTACATCTGCCTAATTGGTGCTTATTATGCTTGATTGCTGCTCCTTGACATCCAGAGGTCTTTTCAATACCTGATCGAAAACCCTTGAATGAACCTCTGTTCTTAAGAGTGGTCGTCTTTAAGGGGTTGAGTAATTGTGTCAATGAAGAAGTCACAAAAAAAACATTTAATACTGTATTACAAAAACAATTGATGTCATTTTAGTTGCATTTGGTTCTTTAAAAAGTCCTTGTAAGATTTCATTCTGAACACAATTACAAATGTACACTAAATTCCCTAAAACCCTTTACAGCATTGGGGGTTGAATAATTTTGAACACAACTGTATCTACCTAAATATTAAAACAACATTTTCTGAGAAAATTGAACTTACTAACTACTTTTTAGTGTAATCCCCTGTGACCACCTCTTTGCTTTATCATCAGGAAATTGTTGCCCACACAGAAACCTCTTCAGAGAGAAAGTAATCACTGGGAGCCAGGTCTGGACTGTAGGGTGGATGGTTAAGCTCCATGAAGCCGCATTCCTTGTGATTTGCGAGACTTGTGAGCTGGCGCATTGTCGTGAATGCCAACAACTTCTCAGGGCATTTCTCTTTGATTGCCTCACGTAATGCCTTCATTGTTGAAGCATAGCAAGCAACACCTTCTGTATCCCAAAAAACTGTTGCCATGATCTTTCCAGCTGACTGCTGCACACGAAATTCCTTTATTGCGCTTACATTGCTTGGAGTTTTGTTCGCTCTCAGGTTAATGGTGGGGGACCCATGTTTCATCACCCTAAGGGTCCATTCACACGTCCGCAATTGTTATGCGGTCCGCAAATTGCAGATCCGCAAAACACGGACACCGGCCATGTGCGTTCCGCATTTTGTGGACCGCACATGGCCGGCACTTTAAAAGAAATGCCTTTTCTTGTCCGTGTCTGCGGACCATGTTATAAGGGAAAATAATAAATTCTCCAGAATACCCGAAACTGGACTTCAGTGATGAAGTCCGGCTTCAGGTCTGGGTACCAAACATGGCGATTTTTCTCACGCGCGTGCAAAACACATTACAAGCGTTTTCACCCGCGCGGAAAAATCACGCATATTCCCGCAACGCACCCGCCTCTTATCCGGGCGTCAAACATGACGCCCGTGTGAAAGAGGCCTTAGGGTATGTGATGTGACTGAACATTTTCTTCACTGACTGATGAAGATCTTCAGGGAATATGAAGACATTTGTTACATGGGAATGTTGCAGACTTGCTGTGGGATTCACTTGCAGCAGTCTCTAAAATCTATGCTGAATTTGTTCACATGTAAATGGGGTTATTAAATGGAGCCTGTCACCATGAAAATCCAGTTCAAACTGAGGGCATCATGTTATAAAGCAAGAGGAGCAGAGCAGATTGATATATAGTTTTAAGAGAATATATTAAGTACAACGTTAACTCTTTCTATGCCTAGGAGTAAGTAACTGACAACTATCTCTGTATAGCTAAGCATAAATAGCTGCCAGTCAGTAAGTAGGACTACCTGCACACGGCACAGATTTGTATTCAGAATATCTAAATGTAATCTGCTCCAAAACTGCATTAAAAAAACGTACATAAATCTGCACTATTTTTTTGCGGATTTTCTGTTTATGTAAACACCCCTTCTGTTGGGAAAAAACACTACAGAAGGTGCAGAATCACACAAAAAATTGACATGCTGTGGATTTTACAATCTGCAGGACAGGTCAATATCCACACCTTGGAAAAAAGCAAAGAGTACATGATATTTGCCAGATTTCGATGGTACTATATTAGGGTTCATGCAAATGAATGTATTTTCTTTCCATGTCCATTCTGTTTTTATTTTCCGACCATATGTGGAACCATTCATTTCAATGGGTCCGCAAAAAAAACGGAAGTTACTCTGTGTGCATTCTGTTTCCGTATGTCTGTATTTCCGTTCCGCAAAAAATAGAACATGTCCTATTATTGTCTGCATTACGGACAAGGATAGGACTGTTCTATTAGGGGCCAGCTGTTCTGTTCCACAAAATACGGAAAGCACACGGGCGTCATTCGTATTTTTTGAGGATCCGTTTTTTGCGGACCGCAAAATGCATACGATCGTGTGCATAAGCCTTTATGCTGTGTTTTTTCAGCATGAAAATCCATTGAGAATAAACACGCATAATGCACGTCGCATGCAGTTACCCTTAAGAGGTTGTATCATCTCAGACACTGAAGACATATCAGTAGGTTAAGCCATCAATGTCAAATAGGTGCTCATCCCACTTCTGGGACCTGCTTCTTTCTCAGGAATGGAACCTCCAAAGTGACTGGAGAGCAGCTGCGCTTCGGCGGTGATGATGAAGGGAGCGGTGGCTGCGATTGGTGGGGCGCTTTCCATTCACTGCTATGGGACTTCTAAAAATAGCCAAGTGCGCTCACTTCACTTAGGAGAGCAGTGCGCTCTACTTGACTTAGGCGACCCTGTTCTGGAGGTGGGACTCACACCTATCTGACATGTATGGCATAACCACCAATGTCAGAGTTAATACTGGACTTAGTATTAACCAATAGACCTGACAGAACAACAGATGTGCAGGTTGGGGGACACCTGGGAAATAGTGATCATAAAGTAATAACTTTCCAATTGGCATTCAAAAGAGTGTTTTTTCAGGGAGGAAAAAAATACCGAACTTCAAAAAAGCTAAATTTAGTCAACTAAGGCTCCATTCACACGACCAGTATGTTGTCCATAAAAAGCGGATCCGTGTCCGCAAAAAACGGATCCGTGTCCGTTTTTGCTGATCCATAGACTTCAATAGGGCCATGTCCTATTGAAGTCTATGGATCAGCAAAAAAACGGAATGCAATCCGTTTTTTTGCGGACACGGATCCGTTTTTTTGCGGACAACATACGGTCGTGTGAATGGAGCCTAAGAGAGGCCATAGGCCTAGATAACTGGGACAGAGCCCTCAGAAAAAAATAATTAAAAATACAGCCACAAAAAATACAGCCACAAAAAATCTAATTGTAAGAGGTACATACCTTATGGGAATAAAAGGGTAAGGAACAGGAAAAAAAACAATGTGGATAAATAGAAATGTAAAAAACAAAAAGTAGGTAAAGAACCTAAAACTTACCTTTTAATAGTTATGATAAAATAAGAACCCCTAAATCAATCCAAACATAGATGACAGACAGTTTGCATTACTGAACTAGGGAATAGTGGTAGGGACGTCATCTGTGCCCCTATCCACACTCTCAGCACAAATATATGGTTTTGTTTTCTCTAAATAGAAATGTAAACAAAGCAATAAATGACAAAAAGAAAGCATTTAAATCACTAAAACAGGAGGGCAGCAAGGAAGCATTGAAAAACTATAAGGAAAAAAATAAAATATGTAAAAGACAAATAAAAGCAGCCAAACTAGAGACCAAGAGATTAATTGCCAAAAGAGTAAAACTAACCCTAAAATGTTCTTCAATTATATAAATGGTAAAAAGTATAAATCTGAAGATAACTGGCCCTTTACAGAGTGATAAGGGGAGTTGCAGACAGCGATGAGGAGATAGCAAAGCTATTAAATATTTTTTTCTACACTGTATTCACTGAAGAAAGTAAACTGTCAGATGAAATGCAGAATGTACAAGTAAGTTCCCATTAAAAGTGCCCTGTCTGACCCAGGAAGAAGTTCAGCTGCGTCTAAAAAGATTAAAATAGACAAATCACCAGGACCAGATGGCATACATCCCTGTATACCAAGAGAATTAATTAGAATTGGACCCTTATTTCTGATATTTAACCACTTGAAGACCACAGGTTTATACCCCCTAGTGACCAGGCCCTTTTTACAAATCCGCACTACACTACTTTCACCGTTTATTGCTCCGTCATGCAACTTACCACCCAAATGAATTTTACCTCCTTTTCTTCTCACTAATAGAGCTTTCATTTGGTGCTATTTCATTGTTGCTGACATTTTTACTTTTTTGCTATTAATAAAAATTTAACGACATTTTTGCAAAAAAATGACATTTTTCACTTTCTGTTGTAATTTTTTTAAAAAAACTACATTTCTATATAAATTTTTCTCTAAATGTATTGTTCTACATGTCTTTGATAAAAAAAGTCCAACAAGTGTATATTTATTGGTTTGGGTAAAAGTTATAGCGTTTACAAACTATGGTGCAAAAAAGTGAATTTCGGCATTTTGAAGCAGCTCTGACTTTCTGAGCACCTGTCATGTTTCTTCAGGAGCTAGAATGTCAGGAAAGTATAAATACCCCCAAATGACACCATTTTAGAAAGAAGACACCCCAAAGTATTCGCAGGGGGCATGGTGAGTTCATGTATCATTTCATTTTTTTCACAAGTTAGCGGAAAATGACACTTTCTGAGGAAAAAAATAATAATAAAGTTTCCATTTCTGCTAACTTCTGGCAAAAAAATAAAAATCTCATACGGGCTCATTATGCCCCTCAGTGAATACCTTGGGGTGTCTACTTTCCGAAATGGGGTCATTTGTGGGGTGTTTGTACTGTTCTGGCATTTTGGGCGGGGCTAAATTGTGAGCAGCCATGTAAAAGCTAAAGGTACTCATTGGTTTTAGGGCCCCTTTGCGGACCCAGGCTGCAAAAAGTGGCACTCATGTGGTATCGCCGTACTCAGGAGAAGTAGGGCAATGTGTTTTGGGGTGTATTTTTACATATACCCATGTTGGGTGAGAGAAATATCTCTGTAAACTGACAACTTTGTATAAAAAATTTAAAAATTGTCGTTTACAGAGATATTTCTCACACCAGCAGAGGTATATATAAAAATACACCCCAAACACATTGCTCCACTTCTCCTGAGTACGGCGATACCATGCGTGACACTTTTTGCAGCCTGAGTGCAAAGAGCCCTAATTCCAATGAGTACCTTTAGGATTTCACAGGGCATTTTTACGCATTTGGATTCCAGACTTCTTCTCACGCTTTAGGGGCCCCTAAAATGCCAGGGCAGTATAAATACCCCACAAGTGACCCCATTTTAGAAAGAAGACACCCCAAGGTATTCCGTGATGGGTATGGTGAGTTCATGTAAAATTTTATTTTTGTCACAAGTTAGTGGAATATGAGACTTTGTAAAAACAAAATTAAAAAAAATATATATCAATTTCCGCTAACTTGTGCCAAAAATAAAAATTCTGTGAACTCGCCATGCCCCTCAGCGAATACCTTAGGGTGGCTTCTTTCCAAAATGGGGTCACATGTGGGGTATTTATACTCACCTGGCATTTTAGGGAACCTAAAGCGTGAGAATCCAAATGCGTAAAAATGGCCTGTGAAATCCTAAAGGTACTCATTGGTTTAGGGCCCCTTTGCGCATCTTGGCTGCAAAAAGTGTCACTCATGTGGTATCGCCGTACTCAGGAGAAGTAGGGCAATGTGTTTTGGGGTGTATTTTTACATATACCCATGCTGCGTGTGAGAAATATCGCTGTAAGCGACAACTTTTTAAATTTTTTATACAAAGTTGTCAGTTTACAGAGATATTTCTCTCACCCAACATGGGTATATGTAAAAATACACCCTAAAACACATTGCCCTACTCTCCTGAGTACGGCGATACCACATGAGTGACACTTTTTTGCAGCCAAGATGCGCAAAGGGGCCCAAATTCCTATGAGTACCTTTTAGGAGGGCATTTTTACGCATTTTTCTTCTCATGCTTTAGGGCCCCTAAAATGCCAGGGCAGTATAAATACCCCACATGTGACCCCATTTTGGAAAGAAGACACCCCAAGGTATTTCATGAGGGGCATGGCGAGTTCATAGAAAAAAAATTTTGGGCACAAGTTAGTGGAAATTGATTTTTTATTGTTTTTTCTCACAAAGTCTCCCTTTCTGCTAACTTGTGACAAAAAATAAAATTTTTCATGGACTCACTATGCCCCTCAGCAAATACCTTGGGGTGTCTTCTTTCCAAAATGGGGTCACATGTGGGGTATTTATACTGCCCTGGCATTTAGGGGCCCTAAAGCGTGAGAAGAAAAATGCGTAAAAATGCCCTCCTAAAGGTACTCATTGGAATTTGGGCCCTTTGCGCATCTTGGCTGCAAAAGTGTCACTCATGTGGTATCGCCGTACTCAGGAGAAGTAGGACGATGTGTTTTGGGGTGTATTTTACATATACCCATACTGGGTGAGAGAAATATCTCTGTAAATTGCCAACTTTGAATAAAAAATTTAAAAAGTTGTCGTTTACAGAGATTTTCTCTCACCCAGCATGGGTATATGTAAAATATACCCCAAACACATTGCCCTACTTCTCCTGAGTTCGGCGATACCACATGTGTGACACTTTTTTGCAGCCAAGATGCGCAAAGGGGCCCTAAATCCAATGAGTACCTTTAGGATTTCACAGGGCATTTTTACGTATTTGGATTCTCACGCTTTAGGGGCCCCTAAAATGCCAGGGCAGTATAAATACCCCACATGTGACCCCATTGTGGAAAGAAGACACCCCAAGGTAATCCGTGAGGGGCATGGCGAGTTCACATAAAAAAAAATTTTTTGACACAAGTTAGCGGAAATTGATATGTATTAAGGCAATTTGCCTGGATTTGTGGGAGGGGCTGGTAGGCTACCCCTGGTCTATTTAAGGGCATCCCCCAACCTGGCACCTTACCGTGCGAGGTCAGCGCTGAATGATTGTTTCTACTTCCGGGTCGCAGTCCTTTCAGTGAAGTTGCAGGAAGCATCGTTTATTTCGTCCCCTCCCCACTCCACGGTCCTCCGGGCGCCTGGACACTCGGTCCAGCTAGGTAAGTGGCCGGTCGGCGATTTATCCCCCCCCCCCCCACACCTTTCATGTCGGCATTTCCACCCGGTGTCTGTGGCACGGCCGCGCTGTACCGGCACCTCGCCGCCCACCTCCGCCTCTTCCGGGTGGCACGCCTCCATCACAGCGTGCGTTCCACAGTGGAACGCACGCTCGCACACGCCGGCTACGCTCATGCCGGGGGCCGCCTGGAGTTTCATCCAGGTTCTCAGCCGGCCCAACACTCTGCTGTTCTGCAAAACGGGCCTCCTGCCCCTGACCATCGGCAGTATATGTGTGGGGGGGGGGGTTCTCACCATCATACACACGGCCGTCACATGGCCGCGGCACATATGGCCATCGCGGCACGCGGGTTACGGCCCCTCACCAGAGGGCAGGGAGGAGGGGGTTAGGGAGGGAGGCAGGCAGAGAGGAGGGGAGGGCGGCAGGAATGGGTAACCTGCCGGTACGCCATATGATTGTCTGCGGATACTTGGCATACAATGGCGACCACACCACGGATCCTACCACTATTGCTGCCACTCACTACGGCCACGGGGCGTAGGATCAGGACCGCATCAGACATGATCCATGGTTACTTTCATGCTTTACGCATTTCATGCGTTACGTGTGTTTTCACATATACATACCACGTCGATATCATGTTCTGGGTCACTCATCATATCAAATACGTATAACCCGTGGATCACTGGACTCCCATTCAGGGGTCTCCTACTATCCATCTCGGTTTAGCTACGGCCCACGTGACAGGCCTCATTCATTTCAATAGACTCCATACGTCGGTTTCACACACTTTTGTCATCTAAATACGTGAGTATTTACACTCAGACCACGACTGACCTCAGATAGCACAAACGTACCACCTGACGTTCAACATCATATATAAACATAAGTGCATACGTCAGCATAACCATTTTAGTTACCACCACACGCTGCAGATCCACGCTCTTCCCACAAAGCCACTCACCATACTACTCTCTCTTACTCATTTTCAGGCTGTCTAATACACATACCTTGCTCCACACGTTTGCCTGTGAAACAATATTTTGCTATACGCCCAGGTACGTGCTCCAACGTATATGGTTACTACTGTACATTTTATTTCCCTCTAGGTTAGATTACTGGCATTAGGGTCGTGAGCTTTCCCAATAGGTATTCTCCCCGTCTTGGCTACCGCCACTAGTTAGTGGTCCTGCAAGGCCAACACCCCGCTTCAACTGGTCGGAAGCATACACCCATCGGGCCACACGGTAGCTAGCCGCCTTGCATACTGCATAGAGAGGGCCTCACCTGTCACTCCCTTCCCCTGTTTTCTATCTTACAGTCACCGAGAGGCCTAAAAACTCCTGCCACTGCGACAAGTGGCCTCAATAACCCTCGCGCCAACACATAGGTAGAGCCTCTCAACAGCCGCTTGGCAATTAGTAGGGCCTCATCTGTCACCAAACAAGCCATAATTTTTCGCCTTTGGCCTAGCTAGCCTGCCAGTAAAAAAAAAAAAAAAAAAAATTTTCAATACTCTAAACGATTGTTTTGGTTATAGCATGTCCCAAGAAGGTGGTGAGGATTGCTCCCTGCCTAGCACCCCTGCTAGATCTGTCACTCCTAACCCAGGAGGGGAGCTAGCTAGTCCAGCTTCTATCAGATCATGGACCATCCCTCGCATTACCGCGGAACTAAGGAAACGTCACATCCCCTACCCCGCATCGGCAAGGAAAGCGGAACTTTTTCACTCCTACGTACTTCCACAAACAACATGGACGCCGGGAGGGACCTAGCCAGTCCAGCCCAGACGACATACGTACCATGTTAACTTCACTCATGGCATCCATGAGCAAAGTCAACTCCAGACTGGAACACCTGGAGTCGGTCACCACGGCCCTCACACTGACAGGGCCACCGGTGCCTGCGTCACAAGCAACAGCCGATCCGCCAGTAATGGCTCGCACCATTACACTGGAGGACCAGGAAGTCAGCCCGGCTCACATGATACCGGAGCACTTGAAAAGAGATATCCTGGAAGGTAAAGACGTCAATCTGGCTTCCCTGTTGATTGCCTCCCAGGATATCGTGGAAAACAAAACCTACGCTTACGAGGACGTGTCAGTGGTGGTCAGGTCCAGGGATGCCCGCCTCAACAGGAAATTGACCATTCCCGAGTTTGTGCTGGCCTTCGGTATCTACAGGGATGTCATATGTGCGGTCTATCCCAACAGAAGAGAGGAGTTTGATCTCTACATGCACAAGCTGGTAGATCTGGGCAACAAATATGGGGGTTCGGCCTTCTACGACTACCACAGGTCTTTTTCTGCTAAGGTGTCTGGAGCCTTCTCTCAGTATGGTACACGCTCCAACTGGGGAAGGATTGATACTGTCATATTTTGCAGACACTTTGCAGGGCTTAGAACACCGGCTTGTGCATTCTGCTCCTCCACCGCACACACCACAAGCTTTTGCCCCAACACGTTGGGAGAGCATGCCTCCACGCAAGGGGCTAGTTCCTCTGGGGCTCCAGAGAGATTGTCAAGAGACAAACTGGGACGCCCTATCAAGTTCTTGGGCAAATCCCAGATATGCAACAATTTCAATGTTGGGTCATGCAATTACAATGGATGCAGATTATTGCATGTCTGCTCACAATGCTTCAGGGCTCACGCAAAAACCATGTGTCCAAATAAAATGTATACCAAGCCTTACTTAACGTCCATTAATTTACCAGAATTCACGGCCCTCATGTCACAACATCCATCCAGACATCTGACAGACTTTCTCATCTCGGGTCTGACAGAAGGCTTCCACACGGGTATCCTACACATGCCCACGGGGACTCTGGAATGCCCTAATCTGCAATCCGCGCAGCAGAACCCCACAGCAGTTGACACCCTCATAGCTCAAGAGGTGGCTGAGGGCTTCGTACTAGGGCCCTTCAACACTCCCCATTCATAGAATGGCGCACAAACCCCATTGGTGTTGTCACAGGAAAATCCTCCCTAAAACAGAGACTCATCATTGATCTATCTGCACCCCACTCATCTGCCAACCCCAGTCTCAACTCCCTCATACCTTCTGAGGAATTCTCCCTGCAATACACCACCATAGATCACGCCATTACCGCTATCATACAAGCAGGGGTGGGAGCCTGGCTCAGCAAGACTGACATTGCTAACGCTTTTAAGCTACTTCCAATCCACCCCACTCTGTGGCACCTACACGGCATCAAATGGTCCGGCCATTACTATTTTTCTCCCGTCTAACGTTTGGGTCCAAAAGTAGCCCAGCTATTTTTGACACATTTGCGGAAGCCCTGTGCTGGTTACTGTTGAACGTGGCCGGATGCCCTACGGTACTACATTACCTGGACGATTTCCTACTGGTGGAGGGAAATACTTCCCCGCCTACTAGTCTCAAAGCCACCACCAGGCTATTCGAACAACTAGGCGTTCCTATCTCCCCCAAGAAAACAGAGGGGCCAGACACGGTCATCACCTTTCTGGGTATCCAGTTAGACTCAGCCACAATGCAAGCAAGCTTACCACAGGACAGAATAGAGAACATTCTCACCCTCATCGACAACTACCTTCGACGCGGTACTTGCAATCGCAAGGAGCTTCAATCCCTGCTGGGATCACTGAATTTCGCTATGCGCATCATACCTCAAGGCCGCTCCTTCATATCACGCCTATTGCATTTATTTCCACTTTTTCAACATGATTCGCACAGGTTGTCCTTGGATGCCCAGGCTACGGCAGACCTCAACATGTGGAAGAGATTTTTAACCATCTGGAATGGTAAAAGCATGTTCCTCCCTCAATTGTCCGAGGCGTCACCTACCATCTGGTCAGATGCGGCATCTACCACAGGTTTCGCAGCAATTTTGGGAACGAATGGCTTTGGGGCAGCTGGCCTTCAAATATCCAGGATTTGGAAGGCTTCTCCACGACCTCAGCGCTTTCGAGATCTATCCCATCGTGGCGGCTGCCGTGGCGTGGGGTCACTTATGGGCCAACATGCCAGTCCGCTGTTACTCAGACAACCAGGCCACCTGTCACATCATCAACAAAGGCCGCTCCAAATCCCTCACGATCATGAGGTTTCTAAGGAAACTCACTTGGTTGGCGGCTTATCACAATTTTTCCTATGTTGTTTCCACATTCCAGGGATATGTAACACAGCTGCTGATAACTTATCTCGCTTTAAATTTCAGGCATTTCACCAATCACTCCCATCAGCCGCGCCCACGGCCACCATCACCCCAACTTTTCAACAACTCATACTGGACTAGAAACCATCATGCAGCACAGTAGGGCACTGTCCCAATTGGCACTATCACACAATACTCACAAAACATACGACAGGGTTTTACACTCTTCAAAAGATTCCTTCGGGACCATGACATCAGGCAACCATTTATCATGTCGTCCATATTGGGATTCGCTTCCTTTGCCACCTCAAACTAAACATGTCATACAACACCATCAAGCTCTACCTCACGGGCATTCAACACCATATGCTGATCTTACATCCCGATAACAACAGTTTCATGGCCTCTCACCAGATCAAGACCATACTTAGAGGCATTCAGAAATCAGAACCCACACGGACGAGCCAAAGGCTACCCATAGACAGTGTGAGGCAGTGACAGGCCTCATGGCTGATAGAAGAGAGGAATGGCAGGATTATCCATCTCTTTCCCATCAGTGGGCAGGTCTGAGGCAGCAACAGGTGCCACAATCAAGAGAGCATAAAGCTGTCCTCACAGTGAGATGGGTGTGTCCTGTGAGGTACAGAAGCCTGGAGTGGTTCTGTGTGTGGTTTGATCTGGGAGCGCTGAGAGACCACAAGGCTGGGAGTAGCCTGAAGTTTGGGGGTCCCGAGACGCCTAGGGATAAGGGTCGCATGGTCAGCGTCGGGCGGACGACTGGACCACAATCCCCAAAAGACACCGGTGAGGTAACAGCCAGGAGGCTGATGGACATTGGGCTGGGAAAGCCGCATGGGTGCCGTGTGTGTGAACAGTGTCTTAGGTGAGTCAGGGACACACTGTGTTAAGTTAGAGCCCAGCCGGGCAGGTGTTTGTTTTGAATTTCATTTATTTATGTTGATGCTGGGACAATAAAGCGACGTTTTGGCCCCTAAAGCTGCGGTGGACGACTATCTGTATGTGAACGATCCTCGAGACCAGAGCTAACCCCCACATTTGGTGTCGGATGCGGGCAGTCATCCCTGCTGGAAAAAGGCAAAGTGTTGCTAGGGGCAACGACCTGACAGAAAGAGCAGGTGCTGCTGAATGTTGCCAAGGAAATTGCTGTGTTGCTGTGCAGTGATTTAAAGGGCCAGAAGCCTGCTTGTTCGCTGGAGCAGGTGCTGCTGGAAAACTGCTGGTGTTACTCTGGACTTATTTTTTCCGTGGTGCAAGCTGTGTTCGTATTTAAAGGGCCAGAAGCACAATAAAGAAACTGACCTGTGGAAATTTTTGGTCAAAATGGCGACCTGGGTGAAAGATGGTCTGGTTTGGCGGAAAACCGAGGCCACAGAGAAAATAATAGAGCAGCTGGTGCGGGAAACTAATTGCATGTTGAGGAAGTCAAGTGCTGCACTCAGAGAGGCTGCTCTGAATCGTAGTGGACTGTTCGAGGTAATATGTGCCGAGGTAACCGTCGGGAAGACAAAGAGGTGGAGAGTGGTGCGTTTCTCAGGAGTGCCTATTTTCCCAGCGACTGTGCACAGAGTCCTAAAGGGTGCGGCTGGAATGTCCGTCCGGAAAAAGACAGGAGACAAGTCCAAGGCGTCTCCCGTGGCAACTACTGCATTGAGGAGAAGGGTGGTGACCGTGCTGGAGATATACCTGGACTACCCTTATCTTCCGGGAGTGCTGAGTCAGTGACGACAATCGGTAAGACTGTTCCTGTTAAAAATGTTGTGACAGTGAGCCGAGCGGCAGTTGCTACCTGCCGGGCCGGTGAGTGATGAAGCACTGAGGCGAGAAACTGTCTCAAAAATGAATGACTATGTGAAAATGCTGTGTCTGAACAGGCGGGTAAGCCTGTTGCGGTTGCTGCCTTGCAAGGATCTACACAGGAGAAGGTTATGGTGTTGCCTAAAGTACCTGTGACCAAGGCTAGATTTGGGATGGCGAAAGTCAAAGATCCCATGCTAGCCCGGGTAAGATATGGCATGATAGCCGTCCCTGAGACTGGTAGATTATTAAATGTGCGGGACAATTATAAGGATAATACAGACTATTCAGTGGTTCTTACTGAGGGTGAGACTCCCGTGAGAACTGGGACTTGTGATCTTGATGCCATAAATGTGCTCGTACATGAGAGAATGATGTTCTGTGATATTGGGGCACTGGAGACACTTCCATAGAAAGTGATGAGGCCCCTGCAGACCCTATACCTGTCCCTTTAAATGAAGGTATAAGGGAAATGCAGATAAACCATTGCTTTCTAAGTGAAGTGACCATTAAAAACAGTGGCGCTGATAAGGTGCAAAGTGATGGTACCGTGTTGGCCAAAATACATAATGTTAATGCGGATTTTTGTGAAGGATGTGATGATGACATGCCTTTTACATTGCATGTTATAGACAGGGGAGAAGCGCCCCATGGTGGTAAAAATGCAAAAGTTGAAAAATGCCGATAAATGTTGAGAGCACCGAGTTGGGGGAACCCACTGTAGCGAAAAATGTGCAAGTACATGGGGCAGTCCTAGAGGGTGTACCACACATACTAGAAGTGGATATGCAGTCTCCACAGGTTTCTATGACTAATAAAATGTCCCAGGTGGGGATTAGCTCAGCTGTGCCCCTAGAGGACAGAAATGAGAATGACATGAGCAGTATATATGACGCATGTGCTGTGACCGATAGCAACTCAGAGAGAGGCTGCCATGTTGAGGTCTTGCCAAACTGACGTGGTTACTGATAGCAACCAGACGATAGTTATACTTGATGTGACGAGAGATCAGTCGGGGACGTCAGCCTAGTGTCTGAAGCTCATATCCAGACAGTCTTAGATGACCTGACAGAACAGTACAGCTGCAAACAGGAGGCTGATCTCACTCTCGCCACACAGTCCCTAGGTACGATAGCGAAGGGACTAGCTGTCGTCACAGAGTCGCTAAAGATGGCTGCAGAAGGGTCAAAGAGGAGACCCCGGAAAAGACGAGTGAATTGAAGGGTCTACCGCCTGGTGTCCTGGGGAAGGGAAAAGACTCCAGAAAGACACAAAAGTCTATAGTAGACCTCGACAATGGGCTTGAAGAGTCCCTGGGTGGAAATCCCACAGAGTGTCTAAGGAAGAATGGTGGTACTCCTACAACTGCTGTTACACCAGAACAGAGTGAAGAGCCGCTGGAACAGAAGGCCCAAGAGCGGGCGCTGCTAACAAGCTGGTCCGAAAAACTAAGAAGACGACTATGGCCCTCTCCTTGGCTAGAGCCCTTGAAAAGCGCTTAAGGAGCGAGATGAATTGGAGAGGCTGAACAAGCAACTCAGAGTAGAGATGGAAGATCTCAGGAGCTCAAAAGATGAAATCTATGAGTTGGAGAGGCCTAAGCGTGCTCCTGCGCAGCAGGGGAAGAAAATGAGATACCTGAAGAGGAAGATTCTCTAAAAGATGCCAAGAAGTCAGAGCCCGTTAAGAATGGGTCTGGAGGTGGTGGCGCTGTGGTGCCAGCCGAGGCAGAGAGGAAGATGGAAGAGGTATCTGCTGAACCAGATGATGGTGCTGAGGTGGATGCAGAAGCCCAGAGACTCGTGGCAGTGTGTGGCCAGGACCTGGTCATGAAAGACATTCCCTCTGCTGTCAATGCCTTCCAGAAAGCCAGCAGTCTGCTGGGGAAGAAATACGGGGGACCGACGACCAGTATGAGGGTGCTGTCTACTCCGATGGGCTGGCTCTCCTGAATCCTGCCCGAAAGGAGAACCATATCCTGGGTGAACCTCTTCAGGGATTGCCAGAAGATGCTGAGTCTGAAACGGACTCTGATGTCCCAAGTACCTCCATCCTTAATGAGAAAGAGGAGGAGGAGCTAAGAATGCAAGTATGTAATGCTGTGTCCGTGAAGGATGAAAAGCCTATCAAGGTGACTGAAGACTCCAAAAGAGATTCAAAGGCTGAGGCTGATGAGTTGGAGTGGGAGAACTCCTCGGATGTTCCCAAGACCAAAGATAAGGCTGAAGAAGAGTCGGCCGAAGTGAGGGAACAGTTTAGTCGAGAGTTGCAGCAGTCCAAGAAAGGACATGAGGAACATGTGCTGATGCGAAATGTGGAGAGAGAAAACGAAAAGAGAGAGGCCACTGGTGCGAAAGCGCATCATCCTCACTCGTGAAAGAGAGTACCGGGTCATGAGATGGGCAAGAAAATCCCGTAGGTCTTATTTGCCCCATACTAAACTCATGTGGGTGAGAAACCAAGCACTATTGGCCTGGGTCTGGCAGAATAAGGGGAAGACTGTAGGCCAGGTCGATGCCCTCTCACGAGCATCGTGGTTGGATGCTAGTGTTCACCCCTACGGGGTTGAACAAAGGGGGATATGTGAGGCAGTGACAGGCCTCATGGCTGATAGAAGAGAGGAATGGCAGGATTATCCATCTCTTTCCCATCAGTGGGCAGGTCTGAGGCAGCAACAGGTGCCACAATCAAGAGAGCATAAAGCTGTCCTCACAGTGAGATGGGTGTGTCCTGTGAGGTACAGAAGCCTGGAGTGGTTCTGTGTGTGGTTTGATCTGGGAGCGCTGAGAGACCACAAGGCTGGGAGTAGCCTGAAGTTTGGGGGTCCCGCGACGCCTAGGGATAAGGGTCGCATGGTCAGCGTCGGGCGGACGACTGGACCACAATCCCCAAAAGACACCGGTGAGGTAACAGCCAGGAGGCTGATGGACATTGGGCTGGGAAAGCCGCATGGGTGCCGTGTGTGTGAACAGTGTCTTAGGTGAGTCAGGGACACACTGTGTTAAGTTAGAGCCCAGCCGGGCAGGTGTTTGTTTTGAATTTCATTTATTTATGTTGATGCTGGGACAATAAAGCGACGTTTTGGCCCCTAAAGCTGCGGTGGACGACTATCTGTATGTGAGCGATCCTCGAGACCAGAGCTAACCCCCACAACAGCCATATTTTCAAAGCATTATCAGACCTGCTGGACCTAAAACCATTTGACACTGACACCAATTCCATCATTAAAACAGCGATATACCTAGCCTTTTATGGATTTCTGAGGCCTAGGAATTTACTACCACAACCACGACTCCAACTACTCCGTACCTCCTCTATTCTCACTTAACAAAACATGATGATCATTATGTCCTGACACTCCCTCACTCCAAAACCAGTCAGCACACACCAGTAAACATTCCTTACTATCCCACGCACAACAGATGGTGTCCCGTCAGGGTACTGGATGCATACATACAGCCTCTCAACTTACGGTCCTCACAACCTTTACTTAAAATACAAGGTTCGGTACTCACCACCACGACCTTCATGACCTGCGTCAGGTCCTTGCTCACACAACTGGGCCTCAACGCAGCCAACTACTCCGGCCACTCCTTCCGCATAGGAGCAGCATCCACCGCCTCCAGGGTCAACGTCCCAACACACGTCATAAAAACACTGGGGCGCTGGAAGTCCTCCGCTTACTCTCGCTACATACCAAACCCAGCACAGGAATTAAGGGATGCTTTCAGAAACATGACTGATTGATGGAATATATCTATTTCAGGTTGTATGTAATAAATATGTTCACTTAATTTTTGCCCTCTTCTTTCTCAGGCCTACCTCATCGTCGGTTTCGGCACACCACAACCGACTCACGCTTTGTTTCATCCTACATTCACGGTATCTTACACTGTACTATCATAAGCCCCTGACACAAGTATTAAGGCAATTTGCCTGGATTTGTGGGAGGGGCTGGTAGGCTACCCCTGGTCTATTTAAGGGCATCCCCCAACCTGGCACCTTACCGTGCGAGGTCAGCGCTGAATGACCCTCCCACCACACCACACCAAAATAATATTTTCCTTCTTTTTCCTTAAACTCCCTGGTGGGCCCTCTTCTTTCTCAGGCCTACCTCATCGTCGGTTTCGGCACACCACAGCCGACTCACGCTTTGTTTCATCCTACATTCACGGTATCTTACACTGTACTATCATAAGCCCCTGACACAAATATATATATATATTTTTTTTTTTTACAAAGTCTCATATTCCACTAACTTGTGACAAAAAATAAAATTTTACATGAACTCGCCATACCCCTCACGGAATACCTTGGGGTGTCTTCTTTCTAAAATGGGGTCACATGTGAGGTGTTTGTACTGCTCTGGCATTTGAGGGTCTCCGCAATCATTACACGTATGGCCAGCATTAGGAGTTTCTGCGATTCTCCGTATATTGAGCATACGGGTAATGAGATTTTTTTTTTTCCGTTCAGCCGCTGCGCTGAAAAAAAAAAAAATGAACGGCACAGATTTCTTCATTCGCATCGGTCAATGTGGATGAAAAATCTCTGCCAAAATCAGTGACTGCGGTGCGGTGGGCGCTAGCTACCTAACAAGTAGCTAGCTAACTGGCGGTGATAGGGGACCCTTATGCCCCATTCACACGTCCGAAATTCTGTTTGCGGAACGGAATTGTGGACCCATTCATTTCTTTGGGGACAGACTTTGTCCCGCTCGGATCCGGAATTACGGATCCGCGCTTCCGGGTCTGCACTTCCGTTCCGCAAAAATATAGAACATGTCCTATTCTTGTCCGCACTGCGGACAAGAAAAGCATTTTCTATATAGTTCTGGCAATGTGCGGATCTGCAAAATGCGGAAAGCGCATTGCCGGTGTCCGTATTTTGCGGATCCGCCGATCCATGGATCCGCAGATCCATGGATCCATAAAACACATACGGACGTCTGAATGAGCCTGTAGGGGTGATTAGTGACGGGGGTGACAGGGGGTGATCAGGGGGTGACATGGGTGATCAGGGGTTAATCAGTGATGGGGGTGGGGGGTGTGTGTAGTGATTGGTGCACTTTTCCTATTTTCCTCTGGTGGTCCCAAACAAAGGGACCACCAGACGAGCAGACATTAGGCATATCAGACGCTGTTTAAAAACAGCGTCTGATATGCGATTTAAATGCGTTTTTTCGCGATCTACAGCCTGCCAGCGCATGATCAGCGCTGGCAGGCTGTAGTTTCAGTTGTCCGGCTCCGATCACATGAACGCGCGCGCACGACGCGCGCGCGTTCATGTGAAATCTCAGGTCTCACGAGATGACGCCGATAGGCGTGACTGAGACCTGAGAGAGCCGCCGCGCTGACGCCCATCGGCGTTAGCGTGGCGGCAAGAGGTTAAGGACTCTATATTGACAGAGTGTTCCACAGGATTGGCGCATAGCAAATGTGGTGCCAATATTCAAAAAGGGTCCAAAAACCTATAGGAAACTATAGGCCGGTAAGTTCAACATCTGTCATGGGTAAACTGCTTGAAGGTTTTCTAAGAGATGCTATCTTGGAGTACCTCAATGAAAATAAGCAAATATCTCCATACCAGCATGGCTTCATGAGGGATCGGTTATGTCAAACTAATTTAATCAGTTTCTATGAGGAGGTAAGTTCTAGACTCGACCGCGGCAAATCAATGGATGTCGTATATCTGGACTTCTCCAAAGCATTTGACACTGTACCGCATGAAAGGTTAGTATATAAAATGAGAATGCTCGGACTGGGAGAAAATGTCTGTATGTGGGTAAGTAACTGGCTTAGAGATAGAAAACAGAGGGTGGTTATTAACGGTACACACTCAGATTGAGTCACTGTCACTAGTGGGGTACCTCAGGGGTCAGTATTGGGCCCTATCCTCTTCAATATATTTATTAATGATCTTGTAGAAGGCTTGCACAGTAAAATATACATTTTGCAGATTACACTACGCTGTTTAAAGTAATTAACACAGAAGAGCACAGTATACTGCTACAGATGGATCTGGATAGATTGGAGGCTTGGGCAGAGAAGTGGCAGATGAGGTTTAAAAATCACAATTGTAAGGTTATGCACATGGGAAGGAATAATGCAAGTCACCAGTACATACTAAATGGTAAAACACTGGGTAACACTGACATGGAAAAGGACCCAGGAATTTTAGTGAACAGCAAACTAAGCAAAACAAACTATTATATATTTTATACTGAGTTACAGATTTTCTCTGAAAATTGGCAACATATCCTCCACATCTGAACATACACTAATATCAATTTATATCTATTTATCCTGAGCATCGGCAGGCACAGGTTATCATCAACTCCACTGCTTTGAGTCATAAGGAAAATATAATGGAAATGTCATAAATTGTAATCCTTACAATTATTTGTAAATCTGATGAGTCAGATTGAGAAGGCTGATTTGGAGCGATGAAACAGTACACTGGTTATGTACAGAATTAATCCTGATTGTATGGGAATGGTTTTCTTGGGCAAAGAAAGAAAAAAATCGTCACACCTATGACATATTGGAGGCTGATTATGGCAGGTCATTACAACTGGGGCAATAACAGCACAAATTAATCTCCCTCCAACTGTACACGGTGAGAACATGAGGTCCGGCTCCCAGAACACATTTTACTAGATTCATCTCTGTCCTTCTGTCATTTAATAAAGACAGCGTCAGCGTCTTGTACAGTCCGGAACAGAGAGAGTATGGGAGGCAAGCAAAGGATGAGGCATCAAGAGGAGGTCATTATGTATGAATTATGGGACAATTAGCTGTGATATTAAACATTGAGAACAAGATGCAAATACGAAGAGAGTGATCAGAATGTTGTTTTGGAGGAGCAGTCCTCTCCTAACATACCTGTTTTGATAAATACTTGAATTCTTCATGAAATAACAATCCCAGAGCAACTTCTTTCATTAGAACTCTAAATGGTGCTGTTACTCTATTATTCCTTCTGAAAATGTATTAATAAATTGACAACTGCCATTACTGTTCCCCTTAGGCCTCATGCACATGACCGTATGTATTTTGCGGTTCCACAAAAAATACTGATGACGTCCGTGTGCATTCTATATTTTGCGGAACTGAACAGCTGGCCTCTAATAGAACAGTACTATCCTTGTCCGTAATGCGGACAATAATAGGACATGTTTTTTTGCGGAATGGAAATACAGACATACGGAAACGGAATGCACATGGAGTAACATCTGCTTTTTTGCAGACCGATTAAAATGAATGGTTCCGTTTACGGTCCGCAAAAAAAAGGGAACGGACCCAGAAAGAAAATTTGTTCGTGTGCATGAGGCCTTATCAAAAAGAGTGTCCATGTAGAGTATGTATAGACACACCATATTGATAAGTAGTATGGTAACACACCATTGTCTGAACAATAAAGAATTCTACAGCTCATGGAGAATTTTAATTTTATGGTCTAGTTTTCAGGAGAGGGGAAGGGTTCCCTTTAACAATGTAATGGTAATCAGAGATTTGTCATTGTGTTTACATTGTTAGGTCATAATGACAAATATGTTTTCTTAATATTTAAAGCAAACTTCTATCTTTCATTAAAGCAGGGGTACTTTTATCATTTTTACTGCCAGAAATGTGATTCCCCATCTCCCCAGACTGACAAGAGAAAGATCAGGGATGGTGTGTGCATCTGTCAAATGCTGCCCCTGCAGTTATTGAAGAGTACTGGCTGAGACAGTTCTTTGGCCTCACTAGTGGTGCACTTCTGTCTCTGGGTGTCTTATTATTATCCTGTTCAAGACCCGTTTTCCTGTTAATGACAAGGCATTTCCAAACCCACATTGTTTTTTAGTACATGTGGTTTTTTTTCAGTTATTCAAATAATTTTTTCGGTGATACATAGAGCTTTATTTTTATTTCATATGTGAAATTTTTTATACCCTGTAAAATATGAAAACAATAAAAAGTCTGTTTTCATATTTTTTGCTATTTGTTAATAGCACAAGGTGCAACTAAAATACTTTTTTTTTATTGTATTTCCTTTACAGTTGTTATTATACACAAACATGGAAGAGGATTCTTCACGGTAAGAGCAGTGAGACTATGGAACTCTCTGCCTGAGGAGGTGGTGATGGTGAGTACAATAAAGGAATTCAAGAGGGGCCTGGATGTATTTCTGGAGTGTAATAATATTTCAGGCTATAGCTACTAGAGAGGGGTCGTTGATCCAGGGAGTTCTTCTGACTGCCTGATTGGAGTCGGGAATAAATGTTTTTCCCCTTAAGTGGGGAAAATTGGCTTCTACCTCACAGTTTGTTTTTTTTTGCCTTTCTCTGGATCAACTAGCAGGATAACAGGCTGAACTGGATGGACAGATGTCTTTTTTCGGCCTTATAAACTATGTTACTATGTTACTATATAGGGTATATATACTGTAGTTGCTAGGGGTAGTGCTAGAAGCTGTGGTGTTGGCTAGTAGTGGTATTCTTTTTATTTGTTTAAGATCTTTTGGGGCATTTCTACATTATATATATATACAGTGGCATGCATAAGTTTGAGCACTTTTGGTTAAAGTTACTCTTAGGCCCCATTCACACTTCCGCAATTTTGTCTGCATCCATTCTGCAATTCTATGGAATGGATGCGGGCCCATTCATTGTGACTATGTGCTCTCCGCTTCCGCATTTGCGGAGCCGCGGACCCGAACTTCCGGGTTTCGGCCCCGAAACATCCAGCCGCGGCTCCGCAAAAGATAGAGCATGTCCTATTCTTTTCCGCAGCCTGCGGACAAGAATAGGCATCTCTATGGGAAGTGCCGCCATGGTTTGTTGCGGATCCGCAGCACACCACGGACATGTAAATGGGGCCTTACTGTGTTACTGTTAGGCCTCGTTCACATTTCCATTTTTCACTGATTTGTGCTGTCTGAATTTTCTGAAGACAGCAAGCGCTATATTGATTTAAATGTGTCTGTTCACATTTCAATATTTTTTACTGACCGTGGGTCAGTAAAATAATCACGGGGGCATGCACTACTTTGATCCGTGAAGCGGCCCAGGCACGCCTATTGAAGTCTATGGGTCAGTGAAAATCACTGACACACATCCGTGTTGTGTCTGTGTGTTGCGTCCGTTTTTCACTGAAGGCTAATAGGAGATTCTTTGGAAATTGATTTTCAACTGAGCAACGTCAGTGAATAGTAACATAGTAACATAGTATATAAGGCCGAAAAAAGACATTTGTCCATCCAGTTCGACCTGTTTCCTGCAAGTTGATCCAGAGGAAGGCAAAAACCCCTGTGAGGTAGAGCCAATTTTCCCACTTAAGGGGAAAAATTCCTTCCCGACTCCAATCAGGCAGTCAGAATAACTCCCTGGATCAACGACCCATCTTTAGTAGCTATAGCCTGAAATATTATTACGCTCCAGAAATACATCCAGGCCCCTCTTGAATTCCTTTATTGTACTCACCATCACCACCTCCTCAGGCAGAGAGTTCCATAGTCTTACTGCTCTTACCGTGAAGAACCCTTTTCTATGTTTGTGTACAAACCTTCTTTCCTCCAGACGCAGAGGATGTCCCCTCGTCACAGTCACAGTCCTGGGGATAAATAGATGATGGGAGAGATCTTTGTACTGACCCCTGATATATTTATACATAGTTATTAGATCTCCCCTCAGTCGTCTTTTTCTAGAGTGAATAACCCTAATTTTGATACCCTTTCAGGGTACTGTAGTTGCCCCATTCCAGTTATTACTTTAGTTGCCCTCCTCTGAACCCTCTCTAGCTCTGCTATGTCTGCCTTGTTCACGGGAGCCCAGAACTGTACACAGTACTCCATGTGTGGTCTGACTAGTGATTTATAAAGTGGTAAGACTATATTTTCATCACGGGCATCTATGCCCCTTTGATGCAACCCATTATTTTATTGGCCTTAGCAGCAGCTGCCTGACACTGGTTTTTACAGCTTAGTTTGTTATTTATTAAAATTCCTAGATCCTTTTCCATGTCAGTGTTACTGAGTGTTTTACCATTTAGTATGTACGGGTGACTTGCATTATTCCTTCCCATGTGCATAACTTTACATTTGTCAGTGTTAAACCTCATCTGCCATTTCTCTGCCCAAGCCCCCAATCTATCCAGATCCCTCTGTAGCAGAAAACTGTCCTCTTTAGTGTTAATTACTTTACACAGTTTAGTGTCATCTGCAAAAATTGATATATTACTGTGCAAGCCTTCTACAAGATCATTAATAAATATATTGAAGAGGATAGGGCCCAGTACTGAACCCTGAGGTACCCCACTAGTGACCGTGACCCAATCTGAGTGTGTACCGTTAATAACCACCCTCTGTTTTCTATTACTGAGCCAGTTACTTACCCACATACAGATATTTTCTCCCAGTCCGAGCATCCTCATTTTATATACTAACCTTTTATGTGGTACAGCGTCAAATGCTTTGGAGAAGTCCAGATATACGACATCCATTGATTCGCCGCTGTCAAGTCTAGAACTTACCTCCTCATAGAAACTGATTAAATTTGTTTGACATGACCGATCCCTCATGAAGCCATGCTGATATGGTGTAATTTGCTTATTTTCATTGAGATACTCCAAGATAGCATCTCTTACAAAACCTTCAAACAGTTTACCCACAACAGATGTTAAACTTACCGGCCTATAATTTCCAGGCTCTGTTTTTGGACCCTTTTTGAATATTGGCACCACATTTGCTATACGCCAGTCTGGTGGAACATTCCCTGTCAGTATGGAGTCCATGAATATCAAAAATAAGGGTCTGGCTAGGACATCACTTAATTCCCTTAGGATACGGGGGTGTATGCCATCCGGTCCTGGCGATTTGTCTATTTTAATCTTTTTAAGTCACTGCTGTACTTCTTCCTGGGTCAGACAGGGCACTTTTAAAGGGGAATTTACTTTTACATTTTGCATTTCATCTGACAGTTTATTTTCCTCAGTGAAAACAGTGGTGAAGAAAATATTTAATAGCTTGGCTTTATCCTCATCGCTTTCTGCAACTCCCCCCTCATTGCTATGTAGAGGGCCGACTCCTTCAGGTTTATATTTTTTACCACTTATATAATTGAAAAACATTTTAGGGTTAGTTTTGCTCTCTTTGGCAATTAATCTCTCGGTATCTAGTTTGGCAGTTTTTATTAGTTTTTTACATATTCTATTTTTTTCCTTATAGTTTATCAGTGCTTCCTGGCTCCCCTCCTGTTTTAGTGATTTATATGCTTTCTTTTTGTCATTTATTGCCTTTTTTACGGTTCTATTTATCCACATTGGTTTCTTCTTATTTCTTAGCCTTTTATTTCTATAAGGTATGCATCGATCACAATTTGATGTTACAATGCTTTTAAAAATCTCCCATTTTGTGGTTGTATTTTTATTTTTGAGGACTATGTCCCAGTTAATTGGGCCTATGGCCTCTCTTAGTTGGCTAAATTTTGCTTTTTTGAAGTCCGGTATTCTTGTTCCTCCCTGTAGAAACTCTTGTTTGAAGGATAATTGGAAGGTTATTACTTTATGGTCACTATTTTCCAGGTGTCCCCCGACCTGCACGTCTGTTGTTCTATCAGGTCTATTGGTTAATACTAAGTCCAGTATGGCCATCCCTCTAGTTGGGTCCTGAACCATTTGGGAAAGGTAATTGTCTTTGGCTATTGCCAAGAACCTGTTTCCTTTATGGGATGTACAGGTTTCAGTTTCCCAGTCTATATCTGGGTAGTTGAAGTCCCCCATAATAACCACCTGATTATGGTTTGCCGCCTTGTTTATCTCGTTTAGTAATAGATTTTCTGCGGACTCTGGTATATTAGGTGGCTTATAGTAAACTCCTATTAGTAATTTATTATTGTTTTTGGCTCCATTTATCTCCACCCACAATGACTCCACATTTTCGTGTCCCTCACAGATGTCTTCCCGGAGTGTGGGCTTTAGAGAGGACTTTATGTAAAGGCAGACCCCTCCCCCTCTCCGGTTTTGACGATCCTTTCTGAACAGATTGTAACCTTGTACATTAACTGCCCAGTCATAGCTATCATCCAGCCATGTCTCAGTTATTCCCACTACGTCATAATCCTCCTCACACATCACTAATTCCAGTTCCCCAGTTTTATTAGTCAGGCTTCTGGCATTAGTATACATACATTTGAGAGGTTTATGCATATTTTTTGCCCTACACCTTTCCTTCTGAACTTTTCTAGTCCCTCCTTCCATTTCTCCCCCACGGATAACACACGGATAGTAAAAACAGACACATGGACCAACCACGGATCCTTCACGCACATGTGAACGAGGCCTTAACAGTTAAGGCGGGATTCACATCACAGTTTAGTTTCCCATTCTTCTGTTCCGTCAGAAGAACAGAAAAATGAACAAAAAAATGGATCCTGTATTTTAAGCATCTGTTATGCTCAGTTATGCACATTTTGCATCCATTTTAGCTATTTCCCACATTAAATAGACCTCAAAAGAGCAGGAATCCCACAGAACTGGAAGAGTTTTGCAAGGAAGAATGGAGGAAAATCTCTCAAACAAGAATAGAAAGAGTCTTGGCTGGCTACAAAAAGTGTTTACAAGCTGTGATACTTGCATAAGAGGTGCTAGGTACTAACCATGCAGGGTGCCAAAACTTTTGCTTCAGGTCCCTTTCCTTTTTTGTTATTTTGAAAATGTAAAAGATGAAAATAAAACATTGTTTTTTCTTATTATACAAAGGGGATGTGTCATCTTTGACGTTATGTCTTTTGGAGATCACTTAATCTTCAACTTGCTTAGGCCCCTTTCACATCTGCGTTTTTGCTTTCCGTCCCAGAGTTCCGTCCTCGGGGCTCTAGGACGGAAAGAAACTGATCAGGATTATTCCAATGCATTCTGAATGGAGAGAAATCCGTTCAGGATGCATCAGGATGTCTTCCGTTCAGTTAACGTTAACGTTTTTTGGACGTTGACAAAACCGCAGCCTGCTGCGGATTTGTCTCCGTCCAAAAATCCGGAAGACATGCCGTAACGCCGGATCCGGCTTTAAGCTAAACGTCGCTTCAGCGCATCGCCGGACCCGACCTTTAGCTTTTCTCAATGGTTACCATGGCAGCCAGGACGCTAAAGTCCCGGCTGCCATGGTAAAGTGTAGTGGGGAGGCAGGGGAGAAGTCTACTTACCGTCCGTGCGGCTCCCGAGTCCCGGGGCGCTCCACAATGATGTTAGAGCGCCCCATGAGCATGGATCACGTGATCCATGCGTGTGGGGCGCTCTGACGTCATTGTGGAGAGCCCCGGGAGCCGCACGGACTGTAAGTATCTGCTCCCCTGGCTCCCCACTACTTACTATGGCAACCAGGACTTTAGTAGCGTCCTGGCTGCCATAGTAACACTGAAAGCATTTTGAAGACTGATCAGTCTTCAAATGCTTTCAGTTGTCTTGCATTGTGACGGATCCGGCTGGCATTTCCGGCGACGGTGAAGTGTGAAAGAGGCCTTAGCTGTTTACAGTAACAGAAGGATAGATAATCAATTTTAGATTGGCGGGGGTCCGACACCTGGCACCCCCACCAATCAGCTGTATGAAGGGAAGGCACGTGCAGTGTGCATGTGCGGTCTCCTGTCTCTCTTCCTTCTTGCTGCTGCTTTACCATAGACATAGCAGCAAGAAGAGAGATGGCAGACGGCATGTACACACTTCCTTCATACAGCTGATGGTGTCGGAACCCCGCCTATCTGATATCGATGACCTATCCTGAAGATTAATATTAAAAGCTCTGAGAACCCCTTAAAGACCCAGCAGTTAAAGGGGTTCTCTGGGATTTACATATTGATGACCTATCCTGTTGATCAGCTGTGTGAAGAGGCCACAGTGCTCCGGAACCCCTTAAGCCTATTCCTAGGTCATGTGACATCACTTCCATTGTTCACATGGCCTAGGTGCAGTACTAAGCACTGCCATTATACAATGCACACGCTGTGCTTGGTGGGCTGCGAATCAGATGCCCTGCCAATCTGATATTGAGGATAGGTCATCATTATCATAGCATTGGACAACCCCTTTAAGACTTCTGTGGCACTGCCTGTGCCTGTAAGCTGAACATAATGTAATTGCACCCAGCTTTCTTGTCTTGGCTTAGGGTAGAGTTACAGGGTGAATGTTTGTAGCCCAATTTTCCAATTTTACCTATCGAGTTACAGCTTCAGATCATAGATGTGAGTTGAATACAATTCAGTATATTACTGTGGACTGCAGCTGTCACTGGTTATAATTGGAAAGTAGTTCTAAAAAGATCTCCACGTAGCCCTAGCCTACAACAGGAAAGCATGTTGTGTGCAATAAGATTGTGTTCAGTTTATAGGCACAGGCTGCAGGGACATTACTGGGATTTGAAGAGAATGATCAGTTACCAGTGCACACCAGAATAGTAACCCCTTCACTAGCCTAGACCATCAGGGAAATTGCCACAAATGCTTTTACAACCCCAGACCAACCCTAGAGATATTACCAATAACCACTATCATATTACACTGGACGCCAGGGAAATTACCATCAACTCCATCGTTACCACAGACCTCTACGTTTATTAGTATTGCTTTCTTCACTAGACTAGTAAATTTATACTTGCAATGCCCTAGACTACCATTGCTATTACTGTTAAAATATCCACTACACTGGACCACACAGGATATTAACATTCAAGCACTAATTTTCTAGAGCGCTGGTGTTATTACCATTATTCTGTTCATCAACTTAGACCACTATGGTTATTTTCATTACTACCCTTCATTACCCCTGGCCAGTAGAGACAAATGTATTTATCTCTGAACCACCATAGTCCACCAGAAATACTATCATGTATTCCTAAAACATCCTAAAAGTGAAAGGGGTTTTCCAGGAGTCTAGATTTACATATTGATGGCCGTGGTGCTCGGTGAATGGTCACATTGCCTAGGAACATATCAGACCCATTCAAGTGAATGGGTCTGAGCTGCAATACCAAGCACAGCTTTTATCAAACGAACAGCGCTGTGCTTGGTAAGATGTTACAGATGATCGGCAGGGATACGGATAGATGATCAATATCTGAATCCTGGAAAACCCCTGTAAATAAATACGTTAACTCAGCCTACAACACAGGGAAATTTATTACCATTGCTTCAGAAACCTATCTAGACTACTAGAAACATTTCTTGTTAACCTTTATTTTCTCGGAGTCAAGCTCCTCAGCTTCGCCTAAGAAACGCCCCTATAGATAAAATCTAGCAGATTTGCTGTCAATCAATGTCTAGGGGGAGGGAAATAGGCTCTGATGGTGTGAGGGGAAGGAATTATTTATGCAAATGAGCATAACGGCGGGAAAGCTTTAGAGCAGGCATCCTCAAACTGCGGCCCTCCAGCTGTTTTAAAACTACAACCCCCAGCATGCCCGAACAGCCTACAGGTATCAGCCTACAGCAGGGCATTGTGGGAGTTGTAGTTTTAGAACAGCTGAAGGGCCGCAGTTTGAGGATGCCTGCTTTAGAAGGTGATATAATAGGACATGTTAGTCCTGAGAAGGTTATGGATGAATCGCTGGTAACTATCAAGGTAGACAAACTTGAAGGTACATTCAGTTTTACATGTGAAAACATGGTGACAGGTTCCCTTTAAGTAGTCTTTTAAGAAGATTGATCATTTCACATAATTCAGAACAAATGAAATATTGGATCAAACATGAAAATCCCTACAATCCTTTTACATGGATAATAGGAAACACGCACAGTAAGCCTATAAGTAATAGCTTGGGGTCGCAATGATAAGTGATGATGAATACATTATGCATTAATTGCTGATCTGCCAGTATACTCGAACTCAGATGTAGGCCAAACAGAACTTGTCCCCACTTCTCCCTAACTGGGCATAAAATACCCCCATATGAGCAGGAGGACGCAATACATTTTCTCTTACATCACCTGTTTTAAGATGACCATAATTATGTGGACAACTCTCCCACTTATTAAGTTCAGGTGTTTCACCAAATGCAAATTAGGTGACTAGGCAATCAAGCACACAGCCATGCAATCCCCATAGCCAAATATTGCTGTTAGTATGATTCATGCTGAAGAGCTCAGTGACTTTAACCACATCAGCCCCCCTAGCTTAAACACCCTTAATGACCAGGCCACTTTTTACAATTCTGCACTACACTACTTTCACCGTTTATTGCTCCGTCATGCAACTTACCACCCAAATGAATTTAACCTCCTTTTCTTCTCACTAATAGAGCTTTCATTTGGTGGTATTTCATTGTTGCTGACATTTTTACTTTTTTTGCTATTAATCAAAAATGACCGAAATTTTTGCAAAAAAAATGACATTTTTCACTTTCTGTTGTAATTTTTTTTTTTAAAAAGTACATTTCTATATACATTTTTCACAAAATTTATTGTTCTACATGTCTTTGATTAAAAAAAAAATCCAATAAGTATATATTTATTGGTTTGGGTAAAAGTTATAGCGTTTACAAACTATGGTGCAAAAAAGTGAATTTCCGCAGCTCTGACTTTCTGAGCGCCTGTCCTGTTTCTTCAGGTGCTAGAATGTCAGGATAGTATAAATACACCCCCAAATGACACCATTTTAGAAAGAAGACACCCCAAAGTATTCACGGAGGGGCATGATGAGTTCATGTATCATTTCATTTTTTTTCACAAGTTAGCGGAAAATGACACTTTCTGAGGAAAAAAAAAAATAATAATAAAGTTTCCATTTCTGCTAACTTCTGGCAAAAAAAAAAAAATCTCCCACGGACTCACTATGCCCCTCAGTGAATACCTTGGGGTGTCTACTTTCTGAAATGGGGTCATTTGTGGGGTGTGTTTACCTGTTCTGGCATTTTGGGCGGGGCTAAATTGTGAGCAACCTTGTAAAACCCAAAGGTACTCGTTGGAATTTGGGCCCCTTTGCGCACCTAGGCTGCAAATAAGTGTCACTCATGTGGTATCGCCGTACTCAAAAGAAGTAGGGCAATGTGTTTTGGGGTGTATTTTTACATATACCCATGTTGGTTGAGAGAAATATCTCTGTAAACTGACAACTTTGTATAAAAAAAATTAAAAAGTTGTCATTTACAGAGATATTTCTCACACCCAGCATGGGTATATGTAAAAATACACCCCAAAACACATTTCCCTACTTCTCCTAAGTACAGGGATACCACATGTGACACTTTTGCAGCCTGGGTAAAGAGCCCAAATTCCAATGAGTACCTTTAGGATTTCACAGGGCATTTTTACGCATTTGGATTCTCACACTTTAGGGCCCCTAAAATGCCAGGGCAGTATAAATATCCCACAAGTGACCCCATTTTAGAAAGGAGACACCCCAAGGTATTCCCTGAGGGGTATGGTGAGTTCATGTAAAATTTAATTTTTTGTCACAAGTTAGTGGAATATGAGACTTTGTAAGAAAAAAAAAAAAAGCCAATTTCCGCTAACTTGTGCCAAAAAAAATTTTTTTCTATGAACTCGCCATGCCCCTCACGGAATACCTTGGGGTGTCTTCTTTCCAAAATGGGGTCACATGTGGGGTATTTATAATGCCCTGGCATTTTAGGGGCCCTAAAGCATGAGAAGAAAAATGCGTAAAAATGCCCTCCTAAAAGGTACTCATTGGAATTTGGGCCCCTTTGCGCACCTAGGCTGCAAAAAAGTGGCACACATGTGGTATTGCCGTACTCAGAAGAAGTAGGGAAATGTGTTTTGGGGTGTATTTTTACATATTTTTACATATACCCATGCTGGGTGAGAGAAATATCTCTGTAAATGACAGCTTTTTAAAAAAAATTTATACAATATACAGTATACATGTATACTGAAAAAAAAAAAAAATGAACGGCACAGATTACTTCATTCGCATCAATCAATGTAGATAAAAAAATCTCTGCCAAAAAATGTGCAAAAAAAAATAAAAAAAAGAAGTAAGGCCCCATTCACACGTCCGCAAAAATGTCCGCATCTATTCCGCAATTCTGCGGAATAGATGCGGACCCATTCAGTGTGAATCGGGCCGGCAGTGATGCGGAAAGCACACTATGTGCTCTCCACATTAGCATTTGTGGAGCTGCGGCCGCGAACTTCCAGCTCCGCAAAAGATAGAGCATGTCCTATTCTTGTCCGCAATTGCGGACAAGAAAAGGCATTTTCTATATAGTTTTGGCAATCTGCAGATTCGCAAAATACGGAAAGCACATTGCCGGTGTCCGTGTTTTGCAGATCCGCGGATCCATGGATCCGCAAAACACATACAGACGTCTGAATGAGCCTTACAGGGGGGTGATTAGTGACAGGGGGGGTGACGGGGGGTGACATGGGGTGATCAGGGGTTAATCGGGGGTTAATCAGTGACGGGGGGGTCTGTGTGGTGATTGGTGCACTTACATATGTTTCCTTTGGTGGTTCCAAGCAAAAGGGACCACCAGAGGAACGAGCAGCAGGCATATCAGACGCTGTTAACAAAACAGCGTCTGAGATGCGATTTTTTTTTTAACTTCTACAGCCTGCCAGTGCATGATCAGCGCTGGCAGGCTGTAGTTTAACTTCTCCCCGACGCCTTCCTGTGAGCGCGCGTGCGTTCACAGGAAATCTCGCATCTCGCGAGATGACGCGCGGATGCGTCCAGGAGGAGTAAACCAGCCGCCACCTGGACGCATCCGTGCGTACAGCGGTCCGGAGCTGGTTAAATGGAGCACTGTCATAGTATACTGACTTTGAACCAAGTCATTTCTGATACGCTAGACCTACCATAATCAACATTAGTGCTATTATTACTACATATATAGTTACATATACTGAGAACGGACACAGAATTAGAGATGACTGAACTTCTTGAGATTCACTTCTTGTCCGATTCGGCACATTTAAAAAAAAGTTCGGTTCAGACTTTGAAGTTGCTCCAATTGCCCTGAACATTTGTATATAACACCGCCTAGTCTCCTAGGAGACTTTTTAAAATGAAAATATGTCATCTCTTTTTGTTAATTTTTTATGAATTTTTGCTCTTTCTCTTCCCTCCCTTTTCAGCTCTTAAACACCATGACAGCAATATCAAATTATGTCAGAGAGACACTGACATGTATAGCTATGAAACAGCATGATAAAAAAAACACAGTGTCGTCACGTGTCATGCTTTTTCATATTAGAAAGCTTCCAAAAATAGTCCCTTATCGGCAGTGGCATACATAGAGAAGCAAGGTCCCCATAGAAAGGATCAAACCAGGCCCCTCACACAGGACAGAAGGGTTTCTGCCTAAATCTTTTTCAAAGACCATTGGGCCATTTTACCACTGCCTCGTTTGCTAAAAGTTGTTCCTTTTGACGGTAGAGTCCTGACCAAGTTTTTATCTTAAGCAGAAGAGGAGATAATCCCAACTAAGACTGGGCCCCAGGGACGTGCACAGACATTTTAAGGGCAGGGGCTTAAGTAGAAAAAAAAGGCACTTGTCATAATTTCGCATTATGCACGAGGTAGCGAGTCAGGTGGTAGGGAGGAGAGCAGCAGCGCCTAATTGGTGAGCGGAGGGTCAGAGGAGGGTGGGACTGAAAGTCAGGGGTCGGGGACTTACTATATTTTTTGCCCTATAAGACGCATCTGCCCATAAGATGCAACAAGGTTTTTGAGGAGGAAAATAAGAAAAAAACCAAATGGTGTGCTTTTGGTGGGTTTAGAACTAATGGTGGTCTGTGAATGACACTGTTATGAGGGATCTGTGGAGGACACTGTTATGGAGGGGACCTGTAGATGGCACTGTTATGGGGATCTGTGGATGGCACTGTTATGGGGGATCTGTGGATTGCACTGTTATGGGGGGATCTGTGGATGACACAGTTATGGAGGGGGATCTGTGGAAGACACTGCTATGGGGGATCTGGGGATGACACATACAGTATGTAGCATCTTATGCTATATGTGTCATCCACAGATCCACCTCATGACAGTGTCATCCACAGGTCCCCCTCCCTATAACAGTGTCATCTACAGATCCCCCCCTACCCATAACAGTGTCATCTACAGATCCCCCCCTACCCATAACAGTGTCATCCACAGATCCCCCCACCCCATAACAGTGTCATCCACAGATCCCCCTCCCTATTACAGTGTCATCCACAGATCCCCCTCTCCACTGCTCACAGAAGTTGCAGGAGCAGGCGCGTGACGTCAGTGAGTGAGCGCCTCCCACGCTCCCAAAGGGCATTAAAAGGGCAGGGGCAGAAGGGGGTAGGGGATCAAGCCCCCTTTGAGACTTATGTGTGCACGTCCCAGCTGGGCCCCCTCTTACCCTGGGCCCCATAGCAGTCACATGGTCTGCTATGGTAGTTACGCCTCTGCTTATCAGGGGCAGATGGTGTTTAAACACACATGGTGTTATGGGTAGAGAACAGATGCTTATTGGGACCAAGTGTCCAGTGCGGCAGATTCATGCACCTGTTTATACACACAGGTTAATGTCGGAAGAAAGAATGTCTTGTTCTGCACAGGCATCCAAAAATTATGCCTTAACGGCGGCAGAATGCCTGCCTGCATTTATACATGCATAAGTGTAAATTGAAAGAAGAAAGAGTGGCTTGTTCTGAATGAGCCTGTAAAAATTCTCAGTTTTAATGGGGAGCAAGAGCAGTACAATATGAATGTGCCACAATAGTAGTGTCAGCAGTAGAAGCACAACATGGAGCAGACAATGCAGTAGGTGTGTGTGTGTGGCTGTTTTGGGGTAGTAGTAGTAGTAGTGGTGACTGTATAGCAGTAGTGGTAGTGGCAGTAGGGGTAATGGAAGTAGCAGTAGGGAATTAGAAGCAGGGAACATCTGCGGCAGTGGCAGCAGCAGAAGCAGAACCCTTGAGGTACAGAACATGATGGTAGGCAGGCAGACAGCGGCAGTGGCATTATGGTGGCAGCCGCGTCAGCAGCAGCCATACGGTACCGAACATGATGGTAGGCAATCAAATTCAGACAGCACTCCTTATGATACTTGTTTATGTGTTTATTTTCCTTTTAGCCGGACATAACTTCCTTAAGAGCAACGTTTCGGGCTTAAAGAAAAGCCTCTCATCAGGCTATGTGAGATCGAAATATGGCGTGTTCGGCATGGTAGGCAGACAGTGGCAGTGGCATGATGGCAGCAGCAGCCATACAGTATGAAGCATGATGGTAGGTAGGAAGGCAGACAGTGGCCGGGGCACCATCAACATCAGTGTGCATGCCTCCAAGATAAATATCAGGGGGATGACATTGTTCATGCCTCAGTTGTCCCTACTGCTAAATTTTGTGGCTTCTTCGAAGGGCTTCAGTACACGATATGCATCTCTGATGAGCTGCCTCTGCCTGACCTCGAAACAACACATGATCCCTGCTGAGGTGATCTGGTGCATGACAAAATCATTAATTGCTTTAAGCTTCTCCTACAAGTGCTCTAGCATCTGTATTGTTGCTTGATGCACTTTAGAAACTGATCAGCTGTGTGGCTACTCTTGCCCTGGCCAATCAGCTCTTACACAGCATGGCAATGTTTTACTTGACACATATGATAGGAAGCAGGGGGAATGGGAGCGACACTCTGCCCTGCTGCTGTTGGTGATGGGAGGGTGTCTATGGAGGAGGAGGTGGATAAGTGTTGTGGGAACCAGATGTAGAGGTGTTTACAGGAACTGACATTTTTGCTGTGGTGCTGCCTTGCTGAAGAAAACATTGACCCAGTGGGCCGTCAAAGATATGTACTGTCCCTGCCTGTAACTGCTGCTCCAGGTATCCACTGTGGGGTGAACTTTGGTGCATAACGAGAATTACAAGAAGTAGCCCACTTTCTAGGCCACATGACCGTACAAGACAGAAAAAATGCTGGGCTGGCATTTTCCAGTTTTCCAGGCAGCAGAATCTACTAAGTGGTATGGCAGAGACTGCACCGCCAGCAACTTTGCCAGGTGGGAGTTGCTAGGAGTTATTTATAAGCTGCTACACATTCACTTATCGATGAGCAGGAGAAGCAGTAAGTAATGATGACAAGGACACCGTACTTCACATGGATGCTGCATGGCTACCTTAAAGGAGGCAGGAAGAAGTAGGACACTCTTGTTGTGCTAGTTGGCAGCGACTTCTGTTTTCCCACAGTAACTGTTGATGTTGTTTCATGTGGTTCAGTAGAGCCCTGGTGCCTATGTTTGTCTTTGAATGCCCACTTATTTTAATCCTGAAAATCTTGCACACAACAATGCTTTTGTCTTCCAGGACTGTGAAGAAAAACTGCCAGACAGGAGATACTCAAACAGAGCGACTGGAAACCAAGTTGGCTTAGGTCTTTGAGCCTGCAGCCACAGTATCATCGGCATCACCATTTCCCGAGCTGAAAATAATAGAGACAACTCTGTCCCTGCCAGTTTTTTAGGAGGTTCTGGCCTTACATTGTCTCTGCTCTTTATCGCTGCCTCTGCCACCACCCTTCTCTTGTAATGTTACCTCATCCTTAGCACCTTGATCCAGCACTGCCCGCTACTTTTGGCAGACTGTGATATGTCACTGTGGGCTGCTTGTCACCCTTCCCGATTCCTTGCTTGTATTTGCCCCTAGTGCAACTGTCGCTTCCACTGCCCCTACAACCACCATCATGGCTACAGGTGCCACCATTAACACCACAACCAACACAGCTATATGAATGGAGTCACCCGCCTCCACCTCAATCTCCTTCTCATGGCAGTCCAAATGCTGACTATTACCAAACCACTCATCAACAGGGAGAGAATCTTCCATAGTCCTGGTACTGTCAACACATCTGTGAACACAGATTAAAATTAAAAGTTTAATATGTTGCCTTCTTTTTGTCCGCAGTTATATTCCCATGGTTATAATTTAGAAGCATAATATTTTCTCATTTTTACCATTTGTTTATTTATAATTTTTTATTGATTATTGATTATTTTAATATTTTAATGTTGGTAGTGATTTGTTTTAATGTGGTGCATTTAGCCAACTGGATTTCATTTTTACTTTTCCTGTTGAGCTTTGTAAGTTTGGAATGCTTTTTCTGAACCTTTAGGCCTCATTGTTTTACATGGTCTTTCTATTAGTCTTTTTATGTTCAGTACCCATCCCTTTTTAGCCAAATTGGCTTCCTATTATTCCTGAATATTTTGTTACCAATAGGTATAAACTTACCACAGCATTCATGTAATATCTCTTTAAAATATTAATTTTATTATATTTACTAGGATGTTAAATCATGTAACAGTAACAACAGCTCAACCTTAAAGCAGTAGAGCATGCACACTCTAAGAGCAGGAAGGGTATGCCCAATGTCAGACTAGGGTGCCTAGGGCCCAACAGTAAAATTAATTCTGGGGGCCCAATCTACAGCTACATTCAAATATTACCTGCTCACACAGAGGTAGCAACAAGACACTACAAGATGACACAGATCACTAGGGAAAGAGGATACTGTTTGGCATACCTCTGTACCGAGAAGTCATCTCAGCCAACCGGGGCTCCTATAATAATAAACTGTACAGTCTGTCAACCTACCTAATTTTTTATACTAACATAGGCTGGTTGAAATGCTGTATGCTACCTAGCTACATGTAGGTCGTTCAGTCTACTGTGTCATGTGCTACTTGTACAGGAGGTGCATGACCAGGGGATCACCGGTGGATTCATCTGTTCCCCTGTGTGCCAGTCGGAGCCTGGGTATGCCATAGAAAGATTGCCTATCCTCTGTGGCTATCTATCTGCATCACACCTTTTCTAATAAACAGGAAGTGCTTCTGTTGAGCCTAGACTTAAGCCTGTATTACAGTGCCCGATTTTTCCACAGATGATCACTAGTTAGCGTTCACTCGATTATCAGGCAATCCAAATCTTTTGACATGTTAAAAAATTATCATTTGCAGGCGGCAGATCATGGTATCTAATAACGATTAAACCACTACACAGCATGGGAATGAGCGATGGCATAGCGCTTGTTTCTCCACATGCTGCGGAGGAGATCACTGCATTTAATAGGTCTCCTCCACTAGTGAGCAGGCGATTGCCAGGAGAGAACTCTTCCCTCTCAACAATCATCTGCCACATTGGGCTGTGTAATACAACCTTTAGAAAAGGCTTCAATCTATATTAAATTGGAGTATTTAGCCTTGGTTTTAGCATAGATAGATATCCATGGTCAGGCGCAGACTAGGAATTTAAAGTGACCCTAAAAAAAAAGGAAGGTGGTCCCATGTTGTAGGCAGGCCCAAATTGACAGAAGGTGGGGCTAATATAAGTAGGCAGGGTCAACTCTACTAGGTAGGGCCAGCATACATAAGGCAGGGCCAACACTTTAGAAGGGCAGTATGTTGTAGGACCAAATACCTCAGTGCAGCACAACATACTGCCCCAGCAAAGCCAAATGCCATAGCACAAAATAATGCTCCAGCAAAACCAAAAAACTTAGGGCAGCACAATATACTGCCCAGAAGAACCAAATACCAAAGTGCAACACAATATACAGTATGGCCCAGTGGAACTAAATACATTAGTTCAGCACAATATACTGCTCCAGTAGAATCAAATACCACAGTACAGCACAATATAGCACCCCAACAGAAACAAATACCACAGTGCTGAACAATATATCACATCAGCAGCACAAAATGCCTCCCTAGAAGCTACCATTCTGTGTTGGCCAGTGCCAGCTGCCATGTCCTGCCCTCCTCCTCCAGTTATCTCTATTTAAGAGCCAGCCCTACTGTCAACATGATGCCTAGTCTTTCAGCACTACCAAACATACAGGAGAATAAAGCAGTACATTCCTATTACATCCAGTGAAGCCTCCTCTGATGTAGAGTAAACATTCTCTATCCTCATCTTCTCCATTCGGTCAAGACCACCATAGTGACTTCTTCGAGCTATGTCTTGTCTCTGCACAGTTTGCCACACAGACATCTAAGATTGCTCACTTTTCCATCCTCCTCCCCAACTTCTCAACACAAACTCCCCATCCTGATACCCCAATGGTATCATCTTGCTGCTCCCCCAATACTGTGCCCTCTGTGCTCCCCAATGCCCCCAAATAGTATACTGAAGAGAAATAGTGCCCTCAGTAATAATAATACCAAGTAAAATGCCTCCAGTAATAATAATGCCCCTATAGTGGCCCCAGTAATAATAATTCCCTTATAGTGCCCCCAGTATTAATGCCTCCTATAAATGCCTTCAGCAATAATAGTGCCCCCTATAGTGACCCTGTGCTAATAATGTCCCTTAAAATGCCCCAGTAGTAATAATCTTCCCTATAGTGCCTCTAGAAACAATAACACCCCCTAAAATTACCCTAGTAATAAAAATGTCCCTATAGCGCCCCTAGTATTAATAATGTCCTATGGTACCCCCAGTAATAATGCCCCCTATAGTAGCCCCAGTATTAATAATGCCCCTATAATGTTTCAGTTTTAACAGTCCCCTGTAGTACCTCCTATAGTGTCCTCAGTATTAAAAATTCCACCATAGTCCCCCCAGTGAGTAATGCCCCCTATAATACCCCCAGTGACTAATGCCCCCTATAGTGGCTCCTATAATGCCCATGTATAAAAATAAAACCTAATTCTCACTTGGTTCATTACATAAAGGCTTCTGTGGTGCAGCCTATGGCCTGAGACATCTGCAGTGATACTCCTGATATGTGGGTGAAAGGAGGGGCAGGGAGCTTTAGGCTCCCATTTCCTTCTGTTGTATTCAACTGTATCGTCATCCTGAGGAATCCAGGAAGATGTCCGCTGGCCTGGTAAGTACGTACTTGGCACCCAGCATTAATTTCCACTGGGAGCTTCAGATCGTCATATACCAGGCCAGCAGCTATGTGGGGGTGTTAGGCAGCCCACTGAGCATCTGCCCACGATGATTTATCCTGCTAAGTTCTATGGCCAGTCTGTCCCTGTCCATGGTCTTTTTTAAAAATCCTTGTTTCCTACAGTTCCTTTAGGCCTCTTGCACACGGGCGTCATGTTTGACGCCCGGATAAGAGGCGGGTGCGTTGCGGGAATCACCACGATTTTTCCGCGCGTGTGCTAACGTTTGTAGTGCGTTTAGCACGCGCGTGAAAAAATCTGCATGCTTGGTACCCAGACCCGAAGTCAGACTTCATCACTGAAGTCCGGTTTCGGGATGAGTATTCTGTATATGTAATTATTTTCCTTTATAACATAGTTATAATGGAAAATAATTGCATTCTAATTACAGAATGCAATGTTCCCCGGGCTATAGAGGGTTAAAAATAATAAGGAGTTAACTTACCTTCTCCCATTGTACGCGCAGAGCCCCAGAACGTCTTCTCTCTTGATGATTGGTTGCTTCAGGACCTGTGGTGACGTCACAGGGTCACATGGTCCAATCATAGAAGCATTTGAGTGGACCATGTGACCCATGTGATCCTGTGACATCACGGCAGGTCCTTCATGACTTCATGATGTCACAGGATCACATGGGTCACATAGTCCACTCAAATGCTTCTATGATTGGACCATGTGACCCTGTGACGTCACCACAGGTCCTGAAGCAACCAATCATCAGAGAGAAGACGTTCTGAGGCTCTGCGCGACAATGGGAGAAGGTAGTTAACTCTTTATTATTTCTAACCCTCTATAGCCCGAGAACATTGCATTCTGTAATTAGAATGCGATTATTTTCCCTTATAACTATGTTATAAAGGAAAATAATAACGATCGGGTCCCCATCCCGATCGTATCCTAGCAACCATGTGGGAAAATCACAGAATATAGAACATGCTGCGATTTTCACGCAACGCAAAAGTGATGCGTGAAAATCACCGCTCATGTGCACAGCACCATAGAAGTGAATGGGTCAGGATTCAGTGCGGGTGCAATGCGTTCACTTCACGCATTGCACCCGCGCGGAAAACTCGCCCGTGTGAAAGGGGCCTTACTCTGCTCCTCAGGCTTGAGTGAGATTTCACTCCAAATTTCTCCCTCATTTGCTTCTAAATGTAGAGTTTCCACCTCTCCCAACAAAAAATACTGTCCCCGATTATGGGGGTGTGGTTTTGGGGGCATCTCTTCACACAGGGTGTTAGTTTGCTGCATTTTGCTATACTAATGGTTTTCTATAATTTTTTATTTAAAATGTGACCAAAAAAGGCCTCAAGCATTAACAGATATAATTGAATAAGTTTTTTATAGCAAATAAAATAACCAAACATGCAGGAAAAATATATCCCCTACACCTATTTCAGTGATGCCCCTAAACCATGCAACCTTATGGGGGAGCTTAGTTCACCCTGGTTTGTCATATTGATTTCTTTGTTGATGTAAAACTGCTTGAAAACAATCTTTTACAGTGACTATTAATTGGAGAAAATGTCCTTTCTAACTGTCAGAAACAGTGGTATATCTTCAGTGGAGACAGACAAAGGGGCTGCTACTATGCCCAGGGAAGAACTCATTCTTCTCTTTTTGACATGAAAACATTTTTCCTGCAGCCACCACTAAGGGGAGCTCACTGTAAAGAGATTCTTACAGCTCCTATTTCAAGTGAGGCTGCATAAATTCCAATGCACTGAGCTCCCCCTAGTGGTTTCTGCAGGTAGCCAGCATTGTAATAGCTGGGAAGCAGGATATTTATCAGAATTTCTGCCAGTGGTCTGGTGTGTATATTTTGAGAAATATGCTGGTCAGAATGAGTGGCATATTCATGAAGCACCTGTTCCACTTTACTGACATAGAAGTCAGATGAAGTGGAGGGCGACATTATATCAATATTTTTTTTAAATTTAAAAAAATAAAATAAAAGTAAATTCTTTAGAAATCTGGAGCGTTGCACTGCATTGTCTGGGAGTGAGTGAAGCATGTGCACTGGGAAAGTCGTGGGAAATGTTGCCGTGTAATCTCTGGAAAGGAGACATACTAATGTGAATTAACAAGCCCAATAACAGCTTCACCGCAGAGGTTGGAATTTTTTTAACTCTTTCAGTTCCAGAAAACACCACATAGTTTTGCCATGGCGCCCTATGTCCTCTTTACACGAGCATGACGGATTAGGTACGGATGCGTTCAGGGAAACTCGCACCATTTTGCAAGCAAGCTCAGTCAATTTTGTCTGCGATTGCGTTCGGTTGTTCAGTTTTTTCAGTGTGGGTGCAATGCGTTTTGATGTGTTTTTCACACGCGTGATAAAAAACTGAAGGTTTACAAACAACATCTCCTAGCAACCATCAGTGAAAAACACATCGCACCCGCACTTGCTTGCGGATGCAATGCGTTTTTCACTGAAGCCCCATTCACTTCTATAGGGCCAGGGCTGTGTGAAAAACGCAGAATATAGAACATGCTGTGTATTTCACGCAACGCAGAACTGATGAGTGAAGAAAAATGCTCATGTACACAGACCCATTGAAATCAATGGATCAGGATCCAGTGCGAGTGCTATGCGTTCACGTCACACATTGCACCCGCGCGGAAAACTTCGCTTCGTGTGAAAGGGGCCTATGAGTTCTGTGATCTCTGCCCCTGGTCAGAAAAACTGGACTACCCCATTAAGGAGCATAGTCATGTGTATTGCAGGCAGCCTTCTCAGTCAAGAGATAAGGTAGTGGGACCATTCCTCTAGGACGGAGGTCCCCAGTATTAGTTATGCTTAGTCTGACTCTGTTCCCTCATGTTTCCATTTTTGACAGGATAAAAGTACTGTCCACAAGACTTCTTTTTGTGACCGAAATAATGGAAACATGGCAGAAAGGGGCTTTTCATTTTGTTTTGTCGTTAAAGTCAATGAATGACAGATAGAAATGGAAAGTGTTCCGCTTTCAATCTGTTATTCATTCCATTTAACCAATCAATTTTTCCCCTGATAGAACAAAATAACGGAAAAATCAACAAAGATGTAAACTCAGCCTAGTCAACCCCCTCCATCAATCAGCTCCTTTGCTCTCTGATTGACACACATGGGGGGGGGTCTTTTTTTTTCAGAAAAGGAGCATAAAGATAAGCACTTACCCATCTAATGACTGCTCTGGCCTACCGTATTTTTGGCCCCATAAGATGCGCCCCCAAATTGGGGAAAATGTCCTCGTCTTATGGGGTAAATACTAATGAGCACTTCCATTATGGAAGCCCTCATTAGTACCAGAGAACCAGGAAGCGGTGAAGGCTTTGTACTCACCACTTCCTGGTCCTCTGCTGTGCTGTGGCTGCACACCGTGTGAGGGCGCTCTGTGACCTCACGCTGTGCGTGTCAGGTCACAGCACAGCTACAGCATGAAGAAGTCAGAGCTCTGGAGGTGAGGAGCAGCGGCATCCGGAGCAGGAGAGTTAAGTGGATTTTTTATTTTATATTCTCTCTGGCATGGGGGCTGATGTGAGGCAACGGGGGCTGAAATATGGCAATGGGGGCTGATATGAGTCGATGGGGGCTGAAATATGGCAATGGGGGTTGATATGAGAGGAAAGGGGGGCTGATATGAGGGGTAATGGGGGCTGATATGATGCAATGTAGGCTGATATACAGTCATGTGAAAAAATTAGGACACCCTTTGAAAGCATGTGGTTTTTTGTAACATTTTTAATAAATGGTTATTTCATCTCCGTTTCAACAATACAGAGAGATTAAAGTAATCCGACTAAACAAAGAAAACTGAAGAAAAGTCTTTTCAAGATCTTCTGTAAATGTCATTCTACAAAAATGCCTATTCTAACTGAGGAAAAAGATAGGACACCCTCACATGTATTCCCTCTTAAATTGGCTCAGATCTCACACAGGTATATCACACCAGGTGCACATAAGTCAAAGTCCAGATTTGAATCCCATTGAGATGCTGTGGGGTGACTTGAAAAGGGCTGTACGTGCAAGAAACCCCTCAAACATCTCACAGCTGAAAAAGTTCTGCATTGAGGAGTGGGGTAAAATTTCCTCAGACCGATGTCGAAGACTGGTAGATGGCTACAAGAACCGTCTCACTGCAGTTATTTCAGCCAAAGGAGGTAACACTCGCTATTAGGGGCAAGGGTGTCCTATCTTTTTCCTCAGTTAGAATAGGCATTTTTGTAGAATGACATTTACAGAAGATCTTGAAAAGACTTTTCTTCAGTTTTCTTTGTTTAGTCGGATTACTTTAATCTCTCTGTATTGTTGAAACGGAGATGAAATAACCATTTATTAAAAATGTTACAAAAAACCACATGCTTTCAAAGGGTGTCCTAATTTTTTCACATGACTGTAAGGCAATAAGGGGTGATATGAGAGGCAATGGGGGCTGATATGAGGCAATAGGGGGCTGGTACGAGGCATGGGGGGCTCATCTGAGGTCTGATTGGGGCTGTGAGATAAGGTCTGATTAACATTGGGGGTTTGATTGCTGGTCTGATCTGAGGTCTAATAAAAAATATTTTTTCTTATCGCCCTCCTCTAAAACCTAGGTACGTCTTATGGGCCGCTTTGTCTTACAGGGTGAAAATACGGCAATTCTCCAGTTTTATTGATGCCATGACCCAGAAGTTTACCAGCTTCTGGATCACAGAGTCAAACACCAAACACAGAAATATTAATAAATGTATATTTTACACTGTCTCGCTTGTTATTTAGTGTATAATGTGCAGAACAGTGCAGAGCGATAGCTATTACATGTTGCAGTAATAGTGATAAGGACTATCACAAGAGAGGAATATCTAATATATTTCTGACAGATGGAAAAGGTTTCAATCAAAAAGACATTTTCTGTAATTGACTGTAGCCATAAATAATTGTTTTCAATCAGTTTTCCAAAATAAACCAGCATGACAAATCATGGCGAACCGGGCTGATACATAGGGCTGCATGGTTCAGGGGCAGCACTAAAAAGGTGTTGGAAGCAGTTAAAAAAATAATCTGGACAACCTCTGTAAGCTTTTTGTATCTTTTCAGAGCATTAGTCGTCTTTCACTTGAACTTTTTTTGCGAGTGTACAGAACCATTCATTTCAATGGGTCCACAAAAACCAGAAAGTACTCCGTATGCATTCTGTTTCCGTATTTCCATTTTTCCGTTCCGCTCAAAGATAGAACATGTCCTATTAATGTCCGCATCATGGACAAGGATAGTACTATTCTATAAAGGGCCAGATGTTCGTTCTGCAAAAAAACGGAATGCACATGGATGTCATCCGTTTTTTGCAGATCCGTTTTTGCGGACTGCAAAACCATACGGTTGTGTGAAAGAGGCCTTACCTATACCTGTCCTCAGACTTGCTATACTCTGCAATCAAGATAACAAATCTATCTGGGTGAGCCATAGGTCCTGGGTTCACACTTGCATTAAACTGATCCATCAGACAGCCATTGTATGCAATGTTTTTTGTCCGTCTTAAAACTGGCACTTATGAAGGAAAAGCCTCCGGATCCCCGCCGGATCCCATTATAGTCAATGGGGTATGTCAGTGAACGTCAGAATAGGCCGGATCCTGTGAATACCAGCAGCCTGCCAGAACAGGTTAATGCAAGTGTGAACTTAAAGGGGTTCTGCACTTTGTTTAAACTGGTGATCTATCCTCAGGAAAGATCATCAGCATCTGATCGGCAGGGGTCCGATACCCGGGACCCCGCCGATCCGCTGTTTGAGAAAGTAGCGGCCTTCTTGCTGTTTACTGCAGGCCCAGTGACGTCACGACTAGTGTCAACTGGCCTGGGCGCAGCTAAGCTCTGTTCACTACAATGGAGCTTAGCCCCGCCCAGGCCAGCTGATACAAGTCGTGACGTCACTGGGCTGGCGGTAAACTGTGAGATCCTCGGGGTCCCGGGTGTCGGACCCTTGCCGATCAGATGCTGATGATCTATCCAGAGGATAGATCATCAGTTTAAACAAAGTGCAGAACCCCTTTAACCTAAAGAAACCCTGAACCAGTCCATCTTAGTGGGAGACTTGAGTCTCCTAACTGACCAATTTAAAGAGGACATACCACCTCATAGTGATGGGGTGAAGGAAGGTGGATGTCTCACAGTCATTGATGTTTAAATTATTTGAGCACAAAGTGTGGGATCCTGGAGTAATTACATATTTCTTACCTCAGAGAGATAAAAATATAAAAGAAAAAGGTTACAGTTACAGTTTTAGTGTAACTGAACACTAAAATTCACCTAGGCAAAGTCATGCATCTGTTGCCGTTAGCTTCAGTTGTGTTGGATGCGATACTTAAAGGGGTTTTGTAGCTGTTTCTTACTGATGAACTATCCTCTGGATAGATCATCAGCATGTAATCGGCGGGGTCCAACACCCTGGACCCCTGCCGATCAGCTGTTTGAGAAGGCTGTGGTGTTGGCAGTAGCGCTCTGGCCTTCTTGCCATTTCCCGCAGGCACAGTGACCTCAGTATCACTGGCCTGGGCGCGGTAGTGGAATTATTAAATGTTTCAACATTTATTCAGATGCCCTTAGATTTTGTGAAGGAATAGAAATAACTGTTATACTATATCAAATTGCTAATGTACTACAAATGACATTTTTAGAAATATGATAAAGTAGACAATTTACAATGTTGGCCACAAGATGGCACTGCAATGTAAAATATATACAGTATATATATATATATATATATATATATATATATTTATTAGCATCAGATTTAAAACCTTCCCCTCTCAGGTACTGTATTTAATTGGTTAATACATTTTTCATATAAAACATTTGTTGAATAGAATTTGTTTTATTGGAAAAAATAAAGGCATAAAGTAAAAAAGTACAATCAGTAAAGGTAGATTTACAGCCCCACATATATTTAAAGAAACAAAAGAACCAGTACTAAAGAACCATTCAGTATGTAATGCAGCACCATGGGTAACCCAAACTTTCAAGATATGTCAAAAGGGTGGCATCGTAGCTCAGTAGTTAGCACTGGTTCCTTGCACACCTGGGGACCTAGGTTGTAAGGAGATTGTACGTTCTCTTCATGTTTGCGTGGGTTTCCTCTGGATACTCCAGTTTCCTGCTACACAAGGGATGATAATGTCTGTAAAGCGCTATGAATATGTAAACATTATATAAGTGAGTAAAATAAATGAAAAAATAAATAAGTGAGAAATACGGTAGTGAGAAAATTTGGGATTGTGTAAATCTGTTGTTCGCAGCTGTGGAAGCATGGAGGTGGGATTCCAGTGCTTCCTGTCATTCCTTCTCACTCAGAGAGCGAATGAAAGCGTGACATTTTTCTTTGCCTTGAGGAGGTGTATATTTTATATGCTCGGCGTGTGGAAAAAAATATTTTCACCTGTTACATCCCCTGCTGCTTTACAATCAATGCTCTGTTTGCATTGAAGTAGCAAGAATGTGCTATTCCTGGGGAGGAACAACTAAAGCATTGATGATGGGGATGCAGGGGATTTAATAGAAGAAGAATTGTTATTATATATATATATACAGTCACATTATTATGACCACTTCCCACTCTTGACATTGGCAGCATGTAACTTATGAAGGAAGTCACATGTCATGAGCTGGCTTGGTGGGTATATAAGGTTTGCACACATATCGTTCACTGCTGTCATGGGTAAAAGGAGCGATTTATCAGAGTTGCAAAAAGAGATGATTATTGGCTTTTGAGCCAAGGGCGGCAGTATTTCTGAGACTGCACAGTTTGTGAACTGTTCTCATGCTGCTGTGGTGAAAGTGTATCGCCCGTGGACAAATGGCATCACTGCAAATAAGCAACGTGGAAACAGCAGAGAGGTGAACATCAGTTATGAAGGAGAGAGAGGGTGGATTGACACACTACAGTGGAGCAGCTCACTGCCAAAATGCACTAAACGTGTGTCTAAAGCAACAGTTCAGTGAACCCTACTGCGTATGGGACTCTGAAGCAGATCCATGGTCACTGCACCTCTGCTAATAAAGTTCATTGGCAGAAAAGGGTTCTAGTTTCGGCAATATTGGAATTAAACCTCCACTAATTGGCAAAGGGTCGTCTTCTCCGTTGAGTCAAGTCTTCTGCTTCATCGAATTGATGAATGGTGGCATGTCAGGTTAGAAAACAAACAACCTGCAATCATTGCTGGAAGAACATAACCTGGTTGTGGAAGTGTTATGGTCTGGGAAATGTTTTTGTGGCATTCTCAGGGCACACTTATCCATGTGGAAGGCACACTGTCAACCAATTGGGGTATAAATCCATCCATGAAGATCACGTGTACAGGCTGATTTTGTTCCCTGATGGGATCTTCCAGCAAGACAATGCAACATTTCTCACAGCTTGAGTACGACCCTGGCACCCTAATTCCCCAGACTTCAACTCAATAAGGTATATGTGGGACCCCCTTAATTGTCGTGTTAACTCTATGGATCCTCCCCCACCCACCCTCCAGCAGCTGTGGGATGCACTGCAGTCATCATGGCTCCAGATATCTGTGACAACCTACCAGGACCTTATTGAGTCACTCCCAGCCCGTCTAGCTGCTGTCCTTGCTGCACACAGCGGTTACTCTGGTTATTAGCCAGTGGTCATAATAATGTGACTCAACTGTATGTATATATATATAAATATATATATTTGTGTTCGGGGCTACCTGTGACGCGTAGGCTACATGACACGCATACCCTGCAAGGAGTTTATGAAAAAGAAGGGCGGGTTGGGAGGGTACGCAGCACCATCGACACACCCAAGGGTCGCGCCTGCCTGGTATAAATGTGCTATTGACGCCCCTCCCACAAATACAGGCCAATAAATCGGCCTTCATACTTGTGGTCGGGGCTACCTGTGACGCGTAGGCTACATGACATGTAACCATCTACCTGCCTAACTAACTAAACTAAGAGCCTTGAATTGTGCCATAACCGCTGCGTAGGAGGAATGCCTAAAAGGGGGCAAAAAACCCACAACTAAATGATACAGAATAGATTATAGCAACAACACTAACATGACCAACCTCTCGAATGCAAGAACATCTCTAGACTAGGTTGAGGTATGTACCTATTGAACATGCAGAGCGCCATCAAACTAATTTCCAGATAATATGGGCCAGAACTTTTGTTCCTAGAGGCAGCAGATGCTGCACCTAACCTGAAGGAAAGGCCAGATAGCTGTCGGTTTCAACCCTAAAGTGGACACCATCATACAGACATGCCGCACAACTGAGAGATGGTGAGTGGTTACGTGGGAATAGCAACAGAGGACTCTCAAGGTCTCGGTCTGATAAGGCTGCCAGAAACTGCTGAAAGACACGAACCGGGCACCCTGAATGGAATGTCGGACAGAAAATGATTATATTGGGGGCCAAAAAAATTGCAACAAAACCAATGCCAGCGAAAGCATCAGAAAAACCAAAAGGTTGATACCGCCGAGGCCTGAGTGACGTGTCAGGTCTGATGTTGTGATACTGCAACCTGATGAAAATGTGACATACCCAACATTCTGAACCTATAACAACCTTTGAAAAAACGTCAAGTAGCGAAGCCCGTAACCTAATGGGAAATTCATTACGTAACGTGTAACGTGACTCATTGTATACTAATAATTATTTATTTATTGTTTCATCCTACTACCTGAGCAAAAGATGTAATTGACCACACCAACTGAAAAGCAAAAATGACGTGCAATGACGATTCTGGCTGTGGTAGTATGCTGACACTTTGGCATGCAGTAATATAATATAGAACCCCATTAGTGCCCTGAACTTTTGGGCACTAAAAGGCTGTAAAATAGCCCAGGAAAGGGCTAGAGGGCTGCAAAAGGCAGCAAAATGTAGGTAAATCCCCTGCAAACAAATGTGGATAGGAAAATGACTTAAAATAAAATAAAATAAATAAAAATTAACCAATATCAATTGGCAACTTGGAGGAGGAGTAGGAGGTGGAATAGGAGGTTGGGGTGGCATCAGGTGGGAATGCTATGGGAGTTGATGTTCTCATCACAGCCAAAAAGGATTCATGTCTGCCTGTAGTGCCACAGGCCTCATTCACAGACTCAGGGCCATGGCACCCGCAAAGAGGAGAGCGGTCCCATAACTGCAACACAGGCCTCAGGTCAACCTGCAATGGAACAGGCCATTATCATTTATGTAGGCCCCTCACACCCAGACAGAGGAGAGGCAATTTGACAGTAAAAAGAGTTTAATGTCTCTCACCCAGACAGCAAGCAATTAAACTAAATATAGGCCACTGACACCCAGACAATGGGGCGGTCATTAGACAGTAGAAAGAGTTAAATGTCTGCCACCAAGACAGCAAACAAGTATGTGAAATTTAGGCCCCTGACACCCAGACAATGGGGCGGTCATTAGACAGTAAAAAGTGTTAAATGTCTGCCATCAAGACAGCAAGCAAGTACGTGAAAGTTAGGCCCCTGACACCCAGACACAGGAGAGAGGTCCCATAGCAGCAAAAGAGGCACCATGTCACCCACCAACGGAGAAGGCCACTTTTAGTTATTTAGGTCCCAGCACCCAGACAGAGGAGAGAGGTCCCAAAGCAGACAATCAGGCTTCATGTCACCCACCAATGGAGAAGGCCACTTTCAGATATTTAGGCCCCTGGCACCCAGACGGAGGAGAGGTTCATTCAACTTTGTGTTGCCCCGCAAAATAATCGTAAAATTATGCCTGGTTCATTTTTATGAACGTCAGCTTGTCCACGTTGGCTGTGGACAGGCGGCTGCGTTTGTCAGTAATGACGCCACCTGCCATGCTGAATACACGTTGAGACAAAACGCTGGCCGCCGGGCAGGCCAGCACCTCCAAGGCATAAAAGGCTAGCTCTGGCCACGTGGACAATTTGGAGACCCAGAAGTTGAATGGGGCCGAACCGTCAGTCAGTATGTGGAGAGGTGTGCACACGTACTGTTCCACCATGTTAGTGAAATACTGCCTCCTGCTAGCACGTGACGTATCAGGTGGTGGTGCAGTTAGCTGTGGCGTGGTGACAAAACTTTTCCACATCTCTGCCATGCTAACACAGCCCTCAGAGGAGCTGGTCGTGACACAGCTGCGTTGGCGACCTTTCGCTCCTTCTCTGCCTTCGCCTTGGGCTTCCACTTGTTCCCCTGTGACATTTGGGAATGCTCTCAGTAGCCTGTCTAGCAACAAGCGCTTGTACTCGCGCATCTTCCTATCATGCTCCAGTGCAGGAAGTAAGGTGGGCACATTGTCTTTGTACCAGGGATCCAGCAGGGTGGCAACCCAGTAGTCTGCACACGTTAAAATGTGGGCAACTCTGCTGTCGTTGCGCAGGCACTGCAGCATGTAGTCGCTCATGTGTGCCAGGCTCCCCAGAGGTAAGGACAAGCTGTCATCTGTGGGAGGAGTATCGTCATTGTCCTCCGTTTCCCCCCAGCCACGCACCAGTGATGGGCCCAAGCTGCGTTGGGTGCCATCCTGCTGTAAACATGCTTCATCCTCATCCTCCTCCAGCTCCTCCTCATCCTCCTTGTCCTCCAGTAGTGGGCCCTGGCTGGCCAAATTTGTACCTGGCCTCTGCTGTTGCAAAAAACCTCCCTCTAAGGCACTTCTAACAGACTGGCCTTAAAGTGCTAAAAATGACCACTCATCCGCCTCCTCCTCCTCCTGGGCCACCTCCTCTTCCATCATCGCCCTAAGTGTTTTCTCAAGGAGACATAGAAGTGGTATTGTAACGCTGATAACGGCGTCATCGCCACTGGCCATGTTGGTGGAGTACTTGAAACAGCACAAAAGGTCACACAGGTCTCGCATGGAGGCCCAGTCATTGGTGGTTAAGTGGTGCTGTTCCACAGTGCGACTGACCCGTGCGTGCTGCAGCTGAAACTCCACTATGGCCTGCTGCTTCTCGCACAGTGTCTCCAGCATGTGCAAGGTGGAGTTCCACCTGTTGGGCACGTCGCATATGAGGCAGTGATCGGGAAGGCCGAAGTTACGCTGTAGTGCAGACAGGCGAGCAGCGGCAGGATGTGAACACCGGAAGCGCGCACAGATGACCCGCACTTTATGCAGCAGCTCTGACATGTAAGGGTAGTTGTGAATGAACTTCTGCACCACCAAATTCCAGCTAGTCCCAGAGCTGCGACGAGATTTCTCCCATTATCGCACACCACCCGGCCGGGCTTGAGGCCCACCGGCAGCAACCACTCGTCGGTCTGTTGTTCAATACCCCGCCACAACTCCTGCGCGGTGTGGGGCCTGTCCCCCAAACATATGAGTTTCAGAACGGCCTGCTGACGTTTACCCCGGGCTGTGCTGAAGTTGGCGGTGAAGGTGTGTGGCTGACTGGATGAGCAGGTGGAGGAAGAGGAGGAGGAAGCCGAGTAGGAGGAGGAGGCTACAGGAGGTAAAGAATGATGCCCTGCGATCCTTGGCGGCGGAAGGACGTGCACCATAGAACTCTCCACCTGGGGCCCAGCTGCCACTACATTTACCCAGTGTGCAGTTATGGAGATATAGCGTCCCTGGCCGTGCTTACTGGTCCACGTATCTGTGATTAGGACCATTAGGTGGACCTTGCCACAGATGGCGTTGCACAGTGCACACTTGATTTTATCGGTTATTTGGTTGTGCAGGGAAGGAACGGCTCTCTTCGAGAAGTAGTGACGGCTGGGAACAACATACTGTGGGACAGCCATCACCATCAGCTGTTTGAAGCTGTCTGTGTCCACCAGCCTGAATGACAGCATTTCAAAGGCCAGTAGTTTAGAAATGCTGGCATTTAGGCCCAGGGCTCGAGGGTGGGTAGGTGGGAATTTACGCTTTCTCTCCAAGGTTTGAGAGATGGAGAGCTGAACGCTGCCGTGTGACATGGTGGAGATGCTTGGTGATGGAGGTGGTGGTGTTGCTGGCACATCCTCTGTTTGGTGGGTGGCAGGTGCCAACATTCCTCCCGAGGCGGCAGAAGAGGGAGCAGGGTGAGCCTCAGTGAGTTCCTTGTTCTTAAGGTGTTTACTTCACTGCAGTTCATGCTTTGCATGTAGATGCCTGGTCATGCAGGTTGTGCTAAGGTTCAGAACATTAATGCCTTGCTTCAGGCTCTGATGGAACAGTCTGCAAACCACTCGGGTCTTGTCATCAGCACATTGTTTAAAGAAGTGCCATGCCAGGGATCTCCTTGAAGCTGCCTTTGGGGTGCTTGGTCCCTCGTGGCAGTGGCCAGTAGCAGGCGAACTCTCTTGGAGGCTGCTGTTCTGCTTTTGCCCCCTGCTCCCTCTTTTGCTACGCTGTTGGCTCGGTCTCACCACTGCCTCTTCCTCTGAACTATGAAAGTCAGTGGCATGACCTTCATTCCATGTGGGGTCTAGGACCTCATTGTCCCCTGCATCATCTTCCACACAGTCTTCCTCCCTGACCTCCTGTTCGGTATGCACTCTGCAAAAAGACGCAGCAGTTGGCACCTGTGTTTCGTCATCATCAGCAGAAACATGTGGACTCTGATGAGGTGGTATTCCCATGTCCTCATCATCAGGAAACATAAGTGGTTGTGCGTCAGTGCATTCTATGTCTTCCACCACTGTGGAAGGGCTAGGTGGATTCCCTTGGGAAACCCTGCCAGCAGAGTCTTCAAACAGCATAAGAGACTGCTGCATAACTTGAGGCTCAGACAGTTTCCCTGATATGCATGGGGCTGATGTGACAGACTGATGGGCTTGGTTTTCAGGCGCCACCTGTGTGTAAATTCTGGCGGGTACTGGAACCTGAGGTAGCTGGTTCACTAGGACGTGTGGCTGTGGCAGAACAGCCACATCCTCTCCCAGCACCAGAGGGTCCACTAACAACACCATGACCATGTCCGTGCCCGCGTCCCTTACTAGATTTTTTCCTCATTGTTACCGTTCACCACAATAAGAAAAAAATTATTTGGTCCAATGTATTGAATTCAAATTCAGGCCTTTTTTTACTGGCACCTAACACTATCTGGCTATCTATTTATGTAGATAGTATACCATATTACACTAATCCAGGCACAGCAGTAACCACAGATTTAGGGGAATATCAATTGTAGGCCTAGTATTTAGGCTCTGGATGAAAGGTATCCTTTTACGGACAGATTTGCACTTGGAGATGCACAGTAGCGTGTAAAAAAATATATAGGATTATGCTTTCAGCACTTTCCCTTAACGGAAAGAAATACACTTAGAGATGCAAAACAGTGTGTGCAAATATAGAGGATTATGCTGTATTTTAACACTTACTGTAATATACTCTTTAACGGAAAGAAATACACTTGGAGATGCACGCTGAGTGTAATATACCCTTTTAATGACAGATTTCAATTTGGCCTGCAACAGCTGGAACACCAGATTTACGTTATTTCTATTTTTGCAACTGAATTTCACCACAGAAAAAAATATATCCTTTGCTGGACACTATTAAACCTGGCCAGCCACAGCTGGAACACCAGATTTACGGTATTTCTATTTTTGCTACTGAATTTCACCCCAGAAAAAAATATATCCTTTGCCGGACACTATTAAACTTGGCCAGCCACAGCTGGAACACCAGATTTACGGTATTTCTATTTTTGCTACTGAATTTCACCCCAGAAAATTAATTATCCATTGCCGGACACTATTAAACTTGGCCAGCCACTGCTGGGACACCAGATTTAGGGGATTGCTATTTTGGCAATTGAATTTCACCCCAGAAAAAAATCTATCCTGATTTACGGTATTGCTATTTTGGCAATTGAATTTCACCCCAGAACAAAATATATCCTTTGCTGGACACTATTAAACTTGGCCAGCCACTGCTGGGACACCAGATTTAGGGGATTGCTATTTTGGCAATTGAATTTCACCCCAGAAAATTATCTATCCTTTGCCGGACACTATTAAACTTGGCCAGCCACAGCTGAAACCACTGATTTACAGTATTGCTATTTTGGCAATTGAATTTCACCCCAAAAAATTATCTATCCTTTGCCGGACACTATTAAAATTGGACAGTCACTGGTGGGACACCAGATTTACGGTATTGCTATTTTGGCAAATGAATTTCACCCCAGAACAAAATATATCCTTTGCCGGACACTATTAAACTTGGCCAGCCACAGCTGAAACCACTGATTTATGGTTTTGCTATTTTGGCAATTGAATTTCACCCCAGAACAAAATCTATCCTTTGCCGGACACTATTAAACTTGGCCAGCCACTGCTGGGACACCAGATTTAGGGGGTTGCTATTTTGGCAATTGAATTTCACCCCAGAAAATTATCTATCCTTTGCCGGACACTATTAAACTTGGCCAGCCACTGCTGGGACACCAAATTTAGGGGATTGCTATTTTGGCAATTGAATTTCACCAAAGAAAAAAATCTATCCTTTGCCAGACAGCAGACAGTATTACACTTGGCTAGCCACAGCTGGAGCACCAGATTTAGGGGATTGTTATTTTGGCAATTGAATTTAACCCCTCAATAAAATATAGAAATTTCTATCCTGAGTTTCTAGGGGTGTCAATAAGCACAGCCAAGCCCCTGATGTAGGATATAGCAAAAAAAAAAAAAAAAAACTAGTATTGATGGATTGATGGGCTTGGTGGCAGCTTGTGCTGGTGCACCGCAACACACAAAATGGCCGCCGATCACCCCAGAAAAAAATTAACAGAAAAATGCCCTGTGCAACCTAAAAACCAATGAGCAATTAACTAGCAGAAGTTGAATGATTCACAGCTGTAGATTGATCACTTCATTAGGTGATTTTGCTGAGTTTTCCTTGCCTAATCTCGCCCTCACAGCAGCTGCGTCCTATCCCTACACTAATCAGAGCAGAGGGACGTGCAGCGCTACGTGACTCCAGCTTAAATAGAGGCTGTGTCACATGCTGCACTTGGCCAATCACAGCCAAGCCATTAGTAGGCATGGCTGTGATAACTTCTTAGGGCAAGAAGTAAAACCCTAGCTGATTGGCTGCTTTGCAGCGCTTCAGAAGGCGGGAAAAAAATCGCCGAACAACAAACCCGAACCCGAACTTTTTTGAAAATGTTCGGGTCCGGGTCCGGGTCCTGAACACCCCAAAATTTGGTACAAACCCAAGCTATACAGTTCAGGTTCGCTCATCCCTAGTCTTTGCAATTACCTTTGTAGCAAGTAGCTCGCCCAGTGTCCAGCTAACATTCTGAACTGAAGATGGATCCCCAGCACCTTGCACAGGTGTTTGTTAATTACACTAACTCAGGTTCACAACCTTAAAGTGATACACACACATTTTACATTTCCAAACACAAATGTTACAAATGAAACATACCTCAACACAGAGGAGCTTACAGTCTACTTAATATACATATCGCAAAATAGCTATATACTAAAGAACAAAAACACTCTGTTAACAGCAGCTCTACCTCACCTGGATTAATCAGCTGCCTGCATCTCACACTCCATAATGCAAGTAAGGGGATAATGCTGTATGTCAGTGTGAACAATGCCTTAATCTGTCTGCAGAAATAATAGCGGATAGAGAGAGAGGTTTGCTGGCAAGCAAGAAAGTGAAAGCAGACAAGAAAGACATGCAGAAATACACAGACAAATTAATGACATATTCACCCCCCCCCCCAAAAGGAGGCGGCACGGACTACGGCAGCGTGCCCATGGTGTAACTAAGGTCCATGCATATACAAAAATTCAGCTGATGCTACTACCCGTGTCCCGCTGGCATGAATGTGTAAAACATCATTCTAGTAATGCCATGTATCCTACCATATCAGCCCATGTGCTGCATCAGATGGCTTAGACTGCACACAACTACGCAGCACCGTCGACACACCCAAGGGAGGCGCCTGCCTGGTATAAATGTGCTACTGACGCCTCTCCCATAAATATAGGCCAATAAATCGGCCTTCATACATATATATATATATATATATATATATATATATTTATATTTACTGCATATATAGCAGAAGAGGATGAGAAAAGAAGCAGGACGTGTCTTAAGTGGTGCTGTATACTGAGCAGTAGACCACAGGCAAAATAGACTAACAGGTTCTTTCATTTTATAATAAAACATCGCAAGCCACCAGCCTGAGCACCAAAACTTTTTCTATATATACTGTCACTGTTTTATCTGTTGTATTACTGGCCTGATAAATATGCAGGCAATATCCATGGTCTAATGCTTGAAATATAGTGTCACTGAAGACACATCCTGCTTCTTCTCTCATCCTGTTCTGCAATTTTAGAATATTTGTCATATATATTTGCGAATATTCATATTCGAGATTATTCTATAGATTGCGAAAAATCGGCAATAAAATATTCGCATAATGCGTATATTCTAAAACACGAATACATAGCACTATAGAATATAATGCTATATATTCGTTTTTTTGAATATTCATTATTTTTTCAAATTTAATGTGAACAGTCATTGGCCCAAAAGCAACTTAAGCAGGGAGGAATCATGATTTCAGATGAAAAAAAAATGACGAATATTCTAAAAAACTAATATATAGCACTATAGAATATTCGTGTTTTAGAATATTCGCATTGCGCGAATATTACATTGCCGATTTTTCGCATAAGAGAAAATAAATGAAATAATGAAGAATATTCTAATTCACTACAGACTACAATATTGCAGCATTCTCACATTGGCCCACAAGCAAGAAGCAGGTAGGTATACTAGGTAATGGGTTTAGCTAAAAAAAAAAAAAAAACGAATATTAGTTTTTAAGAATATATATCACTATATTCAAAATATTCGCAAATTTTCAGTGCCGATATTCACAATAAAAATTCGCTATTTGAATATTCGCGCTCAACACTAATAACATGGTTATAAAAGAAAATAATAGCATTCTTAATATGTCATCAAAGGTCCTTTTGCAGGTCAACAAAGAAGACGATGTCGGCTGCGCAATCAAGTGGATGAGGTGAGTTTTTCTTTATGTTTTTTAACCCCTCAAGTCACATTTTAGTAAGCATTCTGTATTAAGAATGGTATTATTTTCCTCTATATCCCTGTTATAAGGGAAAATAATACAGTAAATTGACTTTAATCAATTTACTTACAGTTGTGTTCAAAATTATTCAACCCCCACTGAAATTGAGTGTTTTGGCCAGTTTGACATTGATTTTAATCATTTCAGTCATCTTGTTTACAATTAAATCAAAGAGGCACTTGTAAGTCAGACAAATATAACATAACATCTATAATGAAATAACCACAAATGTCTTTTTTGTGCTCACATCATTATCAGTTTTATTCAACCCCCAAGTGACATTCAATCTTAGTTCTTAGTACAACATCCTTTTCCAGTTATAACAGCTTTTAAACGTGAAGCATAGCTTGACACAAGTGTCTTGCAGTGATCTACGGGTATCTTCGCCCATTCTTCATGGGCAAAAGCCTCCAGTTCAATCACATTCTTAGGCTTGCGCGCTGCAACTGCTTTCTTTAAGTCCCACCAGAGGTTCTCAATCGGATTTAAGTCTGGTGACTGCGTTCATCCAATATCTCCTGGTACTGAAGAGAATTCATGGTACCTTGCACACACTGAAGCTTCCCTGTACCTGTAGAAGCAAAACAGCCCCAAAGCATGATTGACCCCCCGCCATGCTTCACAGTAGGCAAGGTGTTCTTTTCTTCATAGGCCTCCTCCAAACATAGCGTTGATCCATGGGCCCAAACAGTTCTAATTTTGTTTCATCAGGCCACAGAACACTATCCCAAAACTTTTGTGGTTTGTCCACATGACTTTTGGCATACTGCAGTCGACTCTTCTTATTCTTTGGAGACAGCAAGGGGGTGCGCCTGGGAGTTCTGGCATGGAGGCCTTCATTACGCACTGTGCGCCTTATTGTCTGAGCTGAAACTTCAGTACCTGCATCTGACAAATCTTTTTTCAGTTCCTCAGCAGTCACACGGGGACTTTTCTCCACTTTGCGCTTCAGGTAGCGCACAGCAGTCGAAGTCAGCATCTTCTTTCTGCCACGACCAGGTAGCGTTTCAACAGTGCCCTTTGCCTTGAATTTGCGAATGATGCTTCCTATGGTGTCTCTTGGTATGTTTAACATCTTTGCAATCTTCTTATAGCCATTGCCCTTCCTGTGAAGAGAAATCACCTCTTCTCTTGTCTTCCTGGACCATTCTCTTGACTTCACCATGTTTGAAAACACACCAGTAAATGTCTAGAAGGAGCTGAGTATCAAAGTCATTTTAAATCTGCCTTTTGGTGCTTATTATGCTTGATTGCTGCTCCTTGACATCCACAGGTGTTTCCAATACCTGATCGAAAACACTTGAATGAACCTCTGTTCTTAAGAGTGGTCGTCTTTAAGGGGTTGAATAATTGTGTCAATGAAGAAATCACAAAAAAAACATTTAATACTGTATTACAAAAACAATTGATGTAATTTTAGTTGCATTTGGTTCTTTAACAAATCCTTGTAAGATTTCATTCTGAACACAATTACAAATGTACACTAAATTCCCTAAAACCCTTTACAGCATTGGGGGTTGAATAATTTTGAACACAACTGTACATCATCTCCTTAGCAACCATGCGTGAAAATCGCATTGCATCCGCACTTGCTTGCGGATGCTATGTGATTTTCATGCAGTCCAATTAATTTCTATGGGGCCTGCGTTGCATGAAAACGCAGAATATAGAACATGCTGCAATTTTCAAGCAACGCACAAGTGATGCGTGAAAATTAACGCTCATCTGCACAGCCCCATTGAAGTGAATGTGTGAAAGGGACCTTACTATTCTGTAGTTGGGCACAGAATAAGCACACAGATCTAAAATGCTCTTTTGAGACCCTCTATTTCATCAATATGTCTGTCTAAGACTTAGGCCTCTTTCACACGAGCGTGACGGATTAGGTCCGTCCAGGGTGCATTCAGGGAAACTCTGTAGATTCAAAATCTTGCAGCGCTCACCTGTGTGGCAATGAAGCCGGCGGCCTGGATCCAGTCCTGGACAGGACCAAAAGACGTACTGTATGAAAAAAGATAGTTGGATCCAGCTTCCGTTAAAACTTCACTTTTATTCATATGCGGTAAAATCCTGTTCAGACATGGCACAGAGTACACTAGTTCAGTCTACGCGTTTCGGACCTTACTTATTTTTTATAGGTCCTTACTCATGACTAAGGTAAGGACCTACAAAAAATAAGTAAGGTCCGAAACGCGTAGACTGAACTAGTGTACTCTGTGCCATGTCTGAACAGGATTTTACCGCATATGAATAAAAGTGAAGTTTTAACGGAAGCTGGAACCAACTATCTTTTTTCATTCAGGGAAACTCGCACTATTTTGCAAGCAAGTTCAGTCAGTTTTGTCTGCAACTGCAATAAGTTGTTCAGTTTTTTCCACGCGGGTGCAATGCGTTTTGATGCGTTTTTTACGTGCGTGATAAAAAACTGAAGGTTTACAAACAACATCTCTTAGCAACCATCAGTGAAAAATGCATTGCATCTGCACTTGCTTGCGGATGCAATGCGTTTTTCACTGAAGCCCCATTCACTTCTGTGGCGCCTGGGCTGCGTGAAAAACGCAGAATATAGAACATGCTGCGTTTTTCAAACAACGCATAACTGATGTGTGAAAAAAAAAAACGCTTATGTACACAGACCCATTGAAATGAATGGGTCAGGATTCAATGCGGGTGCTATTCGTTCACGTAACGCAACTTGCTTGTGTGAAAGGGGCCTTAGACTTTGAATCATTAAGAAATGCCCAACACATACACTACTGTAAAACATGCCCAACTGTCGCAAACCTACCTGTCGAGGCTCCAGTGCTGCAGTCTCTGGCTTCAGCATGGCTGCGCCAGGGGAGATAAGCTAATAGGCCACACCAACGATGATCAGCGTCCCTAGAAACAGAGCGCAATTAGCAGCAGGCTGAATGACAACCCATCTGCCCAGTTACTGTATAGTTTGTATGCTGTCTTATAAAGTGTGAGTCCATACACCTATCAGGTTCTGATCAAGGAACTGAGTGCTCTATTTAAATCCCCTCCTGACCATACACCTTTGCCAGTGATAGTCTCTGACCCACTAGCTGAGTTGCTGTTTTGTGTATTTTTGTATTACTTGTGTTCTGACCTCAGTTTGCCTTTTTGACCACTCTCTTACTGTTTTGTCCTTGGGTGTTGTTTGTCTTGCACCTTAGCAGAGTAGGGAACGCCGACCATTTGTGGGTTTGTGACCTAGGGCTTTCATTGCAAGTAGGCAGGGAAAGCGGGCAGGGTTCCAGTTAGGGCTCACTGTTCGTGTCTGTCCCTACCTACTGACATTACACCGACAGTATGAGGTAATGCGCAGTCGGAATATACATGGTCCATAAGGAGCACATAAGTAAGTCACTGTGAAAAACATGCAGCAGAGGAAGTAGACATACAGTTACACACCTTTCTCCTCAATGCAGCTGCACGCTTGTCATCAGTGCATAAACTGGGCAGGTCATAGGAAACTTTGGGGAGAGGTTTCACTCTCTGTCCTCCATTGCTGGCTGCCTAAAAAGCACTAAACTATAAGGAAACAATTTAAATGTAAAAGACACATAAAAACAGCCAAGCGGAGACAGAAATGCTCATTGCCAAAGAGATTAAAACTAACCCTAAAATGTTCTTTAATTATATAAATGGTAATACATTTAAACCTGAAAGTGTTGGTCCAAGAGTGATGAGGGAGGAGTTGTAGAGAGAGATGAGAAGAAACCGTCTTAAAAGATTAAAATAAACAAATCACCTGGTCCAGATGGCATATTCCCCCAGATTCTAATAGAATTAAGCAATGTAATAGAGAGACCATATCAGTATGGGTTTATAAGGGCTGGGTTCTGTCAAATTATTCTAATCAGTTTCTATGAGGAGGTAAGTTTTAGACTGGACCAGGGTGAGTCAATGGATGTCATACATCTTGACTTCTCCAATGCATTTGACACTGTGCCACATAAAAGGTTGGTACATAAAATTAGACTACTTGGGCTGAGGGAAAATGTGTGTATGTGGGTTAGTAACTGGCTCAGTGTCACAAACCAGCAGGTGTTGACCCACTGTGCCACGTGACCAACCTCCTCTAAAGGTGTTGGCTAAGTGATCCCCTCATTCTTCACAGTACCCCTGATGGTAGAGATAGACTTTCCCAAGAAGAACACCAGGTCGCTACCTTTTGAGGTGGGTTGGCACACAAAGCAGCTGGCCCAGGTGGAACCATGAGTACCAGTGCAAGGTACCAGAGGTACAGATGTAGTCAACAGGCCGAGCTGTAACCAGGAACCACAGTGCAGGACCAGAGGATAAGGCAGAGGTGAAGGCATACAAGTAATGGGTCAGGGTAGGCGGCACAATACAGGTCAGGCAATCCGAGTCAGCAACAGGAAAGTCGAGACAGGAGGAGGCCTTCAATTCTCTCTGTATTTACTTCCATACGAGTGGCAGTCATTGGTCTGACGCCATACCTTCAGGAAATCCTTAAAAGAAGAATCGGCTGCAGCAACTTCAGAAAATGTGGGAATAGGAAGAGGGGTAGGATGATGTTGTCCAAAAAAGAACAGTGAGGATCCAGTAGACTCTCTACAGTGATTATTATAAGAAAACTCTGCCCAAGGAAGCAGTTGTACCCAGTCGTCATGTTGGGCACTGGTAAAGTGTCAGAGATAGTTCTATAGTATCTGATTGACCCTATCTACTCGCCCATTAGTCTGAGGATGATATCCAGAAGAAAAGTCCAATTGTATCTCAAGCAGCTGGCAAAGAGCTCGCCAGAGCTTAGCGGTAAACTGAACTCCATGATCAGAGGCTATGTGCTAAAGTAGTCCATGCAAGCGGAATATGTGCACAGTGAACAATTTGGCAAGTTTTATGGCAGAGGGTAAACCGGACAAAGGGACAAAGTGAGCCATCTTGGTCTACAACCACCCAGAAAGCTGTACATCTGGCAGAGGGTAGAAACTCAGTGAAAAAATTCATGGCAATGTGTTGCCATGGGGTATCAGGAACAGGAAGGGGAAGTGCTACAAGAAATAGGCTGGAAGGCATGCTACTCCCAGGGCTGGAAGGAAACTGTGGTGGTAGCATCTGGGGAGGACAGCACCGGCAAGGACTGAACCCAGGACACCGGTAGCTGACCACCACCGCTACCTGCCCCACAATGCGGCTGATATGGACAAAGACAGAGGCAGCCAGGGAAACAGAGACTGGGACCACGTGGTGAGTAGGGGAAGATCGGCGATCAGCAACCACCGTTACACACTCAGTGATAAAAAAAGTGGGTGGTTATTAACGGTACATACTCATATTGGATCACCATCACTAGTGGAGTACCTCAGGGGTCAGTAAAATAATTAACAAGCAAGAGGACAGTATACTGTTATAGATGGATCTGGATAGATTGGAGGCTTGGATAGAGAAGTTGCAACTAACTTTGATAAACGTAAGGTTATGCACATGGAAAGGAATAATACAACTCATCAGTATATACAAAATATATATATTAAAAAAAAATGGGTAACACTGACATGGAAAAGGGCTTAGGAATTTTAGTTGACAGCAAACTTAATGCAGCCAGTGTCAGACAGCTGCTGCCAAGGCCAATAAGATAATGGGGTACATCAAAAGGGTCATAGATGCCCGTAATGAGAACATAGTCCTGCCACTTTATAAAACACTAGTTAGACCACACATGGAGTACTGTGCACAGTTCTGGGCTCCTGTGAACAAGACTGACATAGCAGAGCTGGAGAGGGTTCCCGGCAGGGGCAACTAAAGTAATAACTGGAATGGGGCAACTACAGTACCCAGGTAGATTATCAAAATTAGGGTTATTTAGTTTAGAAAAAAGACAACTGAGGCAAGATCTAATAACTATGTATAAATATATTAAGGGTCATATATTAAGGTCCATCAACATAGAAGGGATTCTTTACTGTAAAAGCAGTACTCTCTGCCTGAGGAGGTGGTGATGGTGAACACACTGAAAGAGTTCAAAAGAAGTCTGGATGTATTTCTGGAGTGTATTAATATTACGGATTATAGTTATTCGATTTCTGGAGAGTTCGTTGATCCCAGGGAGCTATTCTGATTGCCTGATTGGAATAAAATCAACTTTGCAGGATAAAGGCTGAACTGGATGGACTAATGTCTTTATTCAGCCTTATAAACTATGTTACTATGTAGAAACAATCACAGCACTCCATTGTAGAAGCATAGAACCTTTATTCACACACAGTGAACCTGGAAGTATCACTTTACACCCACTAGTTGGATAAATGTTTAGGCTGTGCAGCAGACAATGCTTTTTTTCTGCTGACATGTGTATTGGTATGATAGAACTGCAGTCAATTACATGCTCTACCACTCCATTTGTCTCAGTGGGAATGCACTGAAGATATACCCTTATGTTCTTGAGATGACCTGTATCATTGGCGAACACTGGAGCATTTGTTGTCTTTCATGGCGACTCTTTGTAGACTGGCACATCCATGTCTTTTCTATATAAATAATTAGCTGTATGAAGTTTGAAGATTAATACTATAGGGGTCATTCATTTACTATTCTGAAATACGCCTAAATTAGGCATATTTCAGGCTCAGATAAGGGACGCAACAGTTAGCTATGCTGCTATCTGTGACTTCACCCGCTCACACCAGGTCTAAAATTGGGGGCATCTCGTGGACGGGAAAGGGCCGGAAGGCCCGTGTCATTCATCATTTTCTACGCCTGGTTTCGGTGTAGAAAATGGTCTAAATGTAAGACAGCTCGGAAGTTGTCTTACATTTTGAACTGGCGCTGGATGCGCCGAAGTTACGGAGAGGCCTGCGCCTCTTCATATCTCCGGCAGATCCACGGCCAGCTATGGGGCTTTATTAAGACCGGCGTCTAAAACGCTGGTCTTAATAAATGTGCCCCTATGTACTTTGTACTTTCTACCATAAGCCAAGTATTGGTGCCTCTTGCTACTCTATGTTTGTGTGCAGGATTCAGGTTTCGATGTCCATCAGATATTTCTTGCTACCTGTATATACAGTAGGAAAAAAGATTGCCAGCACATTGCTGTCATGCAAACTAAAGTCATCTAAAGTAAGAACTTATACCTATTGACCTGCAGTTTCACCACAATGACTATGAAAATGTAGATTTAGCAGGGCAGCATGGGGGAGTCATGCTTCATCAACCTGTCAAGCTTTAGCTAAGAAAATTTAAAGCCAAGATTGGCAAGCAATGGATGAGAGCTGTCAGCAAGCTGTTAGGACTGATATGTGAATGTAGGGCTGCTCTAATGTCATGCTTGGGTGTTAGTTGACATGGTCCCAGCATCACTGCCTCACAAGCAGCTTTATGCCTTTTACACATAATACTGAACCTGACTGCACACATGATTAACGAAGAGCTCCAGCACTGCTTGGAATGATTTTCAGGAAACATCCTTCTATCTTCATTCAGCAGGACCTGCGCTGACGTCACCACGCTCACCAGGTGAGCGTGATTATGTCATCGAAGGTCCTTTTGCAGGTCTTGCAAGAAGAAGAAAGATGACGATACCAGCTGTGCGATCAAGTGGATGAGGATCATTGGACATTTCAGTTAGCATTCTGTATTAAGAATGCTATTATTTTCCCTTATGACCATGTTATAAGGAAAATAAATACAGTGAATTGACTTTAATGGGGCCCGGGGTTGCTCATCCCTATCATCTCCTAGCAACCATGTGCGAAAATCGCACCGCATCCGCACTTGCTTGCGGATGCTATGCGATTTTCATGCAGCCCCATTTATTTCTATGGGGCCAGCGTTGCGTGAAAAACGCAGAATATAGAACCTGCTGCGATTTTCACGCAACGTACAAGTGCTGCGGGAAAAACAACATTTAAATGAATGGGTCAGGATTCAGTGCGGGTGCAATGCATTCACGTCACGCATTGCACCCGCGCGGAAAACTCGCTAGTGTGAAAAGGGCCTAAGAGATAGCTGTCAGTCACTGATAACACCTTCCTCCTGTATTGATAGCTGTTCATATATATATATATTTATATATATATATACACTGAACCTTTTCCAACAAATAATATATATTAATCTATTCAGCTCCTCCTGCTCTATAACGTGCTGCTTTCAGATTTCATTGCATTTTGTTGTGAAAGGTCCTCATTAAAGAGCTCCATCGGCATCATTGTTATATAGTGGCAACATTGTCATATAGTCAAATGTAAGAATGCTTCACAGGGCATAAACCTTGGCACTGATTGGTTCTTCTCAGCCATTCAAGTTGAGGCACCCACTGTACACTCCACTCGAGTTCTATTTTTAGGTGATAATTGGTGTTAACCTTGTTGTTACTCACTGCATCCAGTCTAAAAGCCCATTTTCCACGGACAATTTTACAAACTACAGACAAATGACCAGTAAGACTACTTGGGCACAAATAGACATTAGCTGGCCATACATTTTAGATAAAGTCAACTATTTAGCTGTCATATACAGTGTCTCTCCAACAGCATGTGGTATATCTGTTATGTGGTAATAACTTTGGAATGCTTTTACTTATCCAAGCAATTCTAAAATAGTCTTTTTTTCTGGCACATCATACTTCATGTTAGTGGTGTGGGGAGTCGCTCTGGTAGACAGCGGTGCAGGTGCAGTTTAGAGGCAAAACAAGGAGTCCAGATTGTGCAACAAACAGTGTTTTATTCACACTTGCACACCATAAATGAAAAACAGTCTCTTTGGTGACAGTTCACACACAACGGAAATAACGTGGTAAAACAAAAACAGGCCAACACAGGTTCAGTCACCTGGGAGGTGTAGGTGCAGGTTCGTACCACGCTGTCGGCCCAGCCGCAGGAGAATCCAGCTTCAGGTAGCCAGGAACAAAACACCTCCTTGCTGAGCTCTTTCCTCCAGGACAGAGAACTCCTCAGCCCTGTTAGCAGCTCCAGGATAATCACCACCTCCAGCTGCTGAGCTGGCTGAGCTTTTAAACCCAGCCCAAAACCAGGACTGGGTCGTGGGGAGCAGCCACCCACCCTACACTTTAGCTGCTCCCGGTAAGAGCCGGCCCGGATCGGCTTTGCAGCCATGCTATTTAAACTCTGTCAGTAGCACTAGCTGCTGCTGACTCAACAAAAACGAGCTCTTACCTCACCGAGGCTATGAACCTCGGTGACACATACCTGCCATCCACGACGGCACCCTGCACCTTACCACAGTGGTAAATTTGGGTCGATATGTTTTACCGATATATTCACACTTTTTTCTGTGAACTACCCCTGTGCTGAATATCTGACAGGGAAAATCTATTCATTAAATCCATCTGTTAGATTCTAGGGGGAAAAATTCCCTTTTTTTGGCGGTCAAGTACCCCTGCGGCCTGCAGTGCATACCTGGCAGTGAAAATAATACAATTACATTAGTCTGTCACATATTTGTGTAACCTGAAGCAATTTTTTTCATTTCTGACACCAGCACTACATATCTGACAGTCAGATTAAGGCTAAATGCACACGACAGTTGTTTTTCTCGGCTTCCGTTTCAGTTTTTTTTGCGGATAGGACAGGAACCCATTCATTTCAATGGGTCAGCAAAAAATGCTGACCGTTCATCCGTTTGTGTTCCGTGTCCGTTGTCCGTGTTTCCCTTCAGCAAAAAAAGTAGTGCATGTCCTACTTTTTTCTCATTTGCGGACGAGGATAGGCATTTATTACATCTGGGATCTGTGAAAACAAAGGAATCCTCCAAAAAAAACTGATGGACCATCAGTTTTTTTTGCGGATCCCGATTTGCGGACAGCAAAAAACAACTGTCGTGTGCATTTAGCCTAAACCAGTAAATACTGCTGTTACATTGTCGGTTGACAAATTCTATGACCTCTTTTTTCTTTCACACTACCCCTGCCCTGCATACCTGACTGGGAAATATATTCTGTAAATTCGTCTGCGTTTAGATTGTTGGGTGATCTATACCCCTTTTTTCTTTCTAACTAACCCTGCTCTGCATACCTGACTGGGAAACATATTCTATAAATTTGGCGGCATTTAGATTGTTGGGTGATCTATACCCCTTTTTTCTTTCAAACTACACCAGCACTGCATACCTGACTGGGAAATATATTCTGTAAATTCGGCAGCGTTTACATTGTTAGGTGCTGTAGCTATATGCTGTAAAATCTCCATGATGTCTCCATGATAAATCTGCAGCGTGGGGGGCCCGTGTGGCTTCTACACACTTTAAAAATAATCCTTTAGCCGGGAAAATAGATGCTGGATGATGGGGACGCTCCATAACCCCTTTTTTCTTTCACAATACCCCTGCCCTGCATACCTGACTGGGAAATATATTCTGTAAAGTCGGCGGCGTTTAGATTGTTGGGTGATCTATATTAGTGATGAGCGGCAGGTGCCATATTCGATTTCGACGAAATTCGCGAATATTCGAAAAAATATTTGTTTCATATTCGTTGAAATCGAATATTCGTCATTATTCTAGTTATCGCGATTAATATGCGATTTAAATAATCGCGTATTGCGATTTTAACTTAAGGCTACTTTCCTATTGGTTTCATACCTAGAATTATAGCGAAGATGACGAATATGACGAATGTATTCGTCATATTCCTCAAAACAAAGATAACGAAGTATTCTACATCTTCGTTTTAGCAACCTATTCGTCAACTTCGCTAATTCTAGCAATCAAATAGGAAGGTTGACTATAGAGACAACTGTGTTTAATTCGCTATGCGATTATATAATTTTTTTTTAATAAATAGAATAATTATAATAAATTATATCAAGTAATATAATTATTCTATTAAAAAAAAATAATAATAATCGCATAGCGAATTTAACACAGCTGTCTCTATAGTCAACCTTCCTATTTGATTGCTAGAATTAGCGAAGTTGACGAATAGGTAGCTAAAACGAAGATGTAGAATACTTCGTTATCTTCGTTTTGAGGAATATGACGAATACATTCGTCATATTCGCTATTCGCTAATTCTACCAAGCCAACCATAAACTTCCGTGCTCATGGAGCGTCCCCATCACCATGGGAACGTCTCCATATACTAAAATGTACTGTCGGATTTGAGGAATTACGTTGAAATCGCAATGCGATTAATTCAAGTTATATTAATCGCATTGCGATTTCAACTTAGAGCTGGGTTTATAATGGGTCAGCTTGCTAGAATGAACGAAGTTAACGAATATGGAATATAGCAGCAGTGCTAAGTTGAATTCGCAATGCGATTAATTTAACTTGAAGTAATCGCATTGCGATTTCAACTTAGCACTGCTATCTTACATAGGCTAGAATTAACGAATATGGAATATAGCACTAGCAGTGCTAAGTTGAATTCGCAACGCGATTAATTTAACTTGAAGTAATCGCATTGCGATTTCAACTTAGCACTGCTAGTGCTATATTCCATATTCGTTAATTCTAGCCTATGTAAGATAGCAGTGCTAAGTTGTAATCGCAATGCGATTAATATAACTTGAATTAATCGCATTGCGATTTTAACGTAATTCCTCAAATCCGACAGTACATTTTAGTATATGGGGACGCTCCATGAGCACGGAAGTCGGCAGAAGCGGCAACGGACACTGACTAGAGCAGCCAGGAAGCCAGGAATCCTCAGGACAGGTAAGAACTACTTTTGGGAAGTGGGAAAGAAAAAAATATAACTAAAAAAAAAAAAAAAAAAAAGAATATTCGAAATAGCGAATTTGTAACGCTATATTTGAAATATTCGCGAATTAGCGAAGTGCCGATATTCGCTAAAAAAAATTCGCTATTCGAATATTCGCGCTCAACACTAATCTATATCCCTTTTTTCTTTCAAAATACCCCTGCACTGCATACCTGACTGGGACATATATTCTGTAAATTCGGCAGCGTTTAGATTGTTGGGTGATCTATACCCCTTTTTTCTTTCAAACTACCCCTGAACTGCATACCTGACTGGGAAATATATTCTATAAATTTGGCGGCATTTAGATTGTTGGGTGGTTTATACCCCTTTTTTCTTTCAAACTACACCAGCACTGCATACCTGACTGGGAAATATATTCTATAAATTCAGCGGCGTTTACATTGTTGGGTGCTGTAAAATCTCCATGATGTCTCCATGATAAATCTGCAGCCTGGGGGCCCTTTGTGGCTTCTACACACTTTCAAAATAATCCTTCAGGGGGGCGAATAGATGCCGGATGACGGGGACACTCCATGACCCTTTTTTTCTTTCAAACTACCCCTGCCGTGCATACCTGACTGGAAAATATTTTCTGTAAAGTCGGGTTATCTATACCCCTTACAAGCGCACGCTGGTAGACGCGCTGCTGATGGCATTCCAACCTGACACCGGGGCCTCAGTGGAAGCACAAGGCGAAGGCAGAGGAGGAGGAAGAAGTCGCCAATGCAGCTGGGGCACCGCCAGCACCTCAGAAGGCAGGGTTAGCATGGCCGAAATGTGAAAAAGCTTTGTCAGCACGCCACAAGAACCAGCACCACCAGCTGATATGGAACATCTTAGCAGGAGGCAGCATTTCAGCAACATGGTGGAACAGTATGTGTGCACACGCCTACACGTATTGACTGAAGGGTCTGCCCCATTCAACTTCTGGGTCTCCAAATTAGGCACATGGCCTGAGCTTGCCCTTTACTCCTTGGAGGTGCTGGCCTGCCCTGCAGCCAGTGTATTGTCTGAACGTGTGTTTAGGGGGACGTTATCACAGACAACAAGCGCAGCCGCCTGTCCACAGCCAATGTGGACAAGCTCACGTTCATTAAAATGAACCAGGCATGGATCCCACAGGACTTTTCCGTACCTTGTGCAGAATAGACATGTATATCGGCCTCACCCAGCCTTTGTTATACTCCAGCGCACTTTCTCTTTGTTTTCTTTTCTATATTTCCCAATTTTATGGGGTCTACCCAAATAAAAAAAAATAAAAAACTGTGTTGTTGGCAACTGCCTGCTCCACCACCGCTTCCACCTACACCGCCACGTCCACCGCCTACTCAACCTCCTACTCCATATGGACCGCCTCCTCCTAGTTCAAGATTATTATTTTTAATTTTTATTTAGTTTATTTTATTTTAAGTATCCTATCCCTATCCACATTTGTTTGCAACGCACTTGTCATGCTCTTACCCACATTTTGCTGCCTTTTGAAGCCCTCTAGCCCTTTCCATGACTCTTTTAGAGCCATTTTAGTGCCCCAAGTTTGGGTCAAGTTCGTGTCCCAAACCCGGACTTTGCAGCGAAGTTCGGCCGAACTTGGCGAACCCGAACTTCCAGGTGTCCGCTCAACCCTAATAGTGATACCTCATTTTGTAAATTTCTATTTCTTTGCTTTTCAAACAGATAGTGATACCTTATAAACTATTTAACATTGGCCATATGTCTATTTTAAGTTGGCAAAATTTTGTAAATGTCATTTTATTTTTAGGATGTTAGAAGACTTCGAATTTTAGCAGCAATTTTTTGAAGAAAATCTCCAAAATGGACTTTCTTTAAGGGCCAATTCAATTCTGAAGTGACTTTAAGGTGCTTACATAATAGCAACCACCCATAATTTGCCACATTTTAAAAGCTACCGTGTTTTTCTCTTTATAAGATGCACTTTTTCCCCCCAAAAGTGGGGTGGAGGTGAGGAGCGGCAGCGTTCAGGAGCAGGAGAGGTAAGTGTTTTTTTTATTTTATTTGATCTGTGGCCTGGGGGCTCATAAATGACATGGGGGCTCGTAATGGAGACTAATAAATGGCACTGGGGGTTCATAATGGGGGCTAATAAATGGCACTGGGGCTGATAAATGGCATGGGGGCTCATAATGTAGGCTCATAAATGGCACTGGGGCTCATAGATGGTGTGGGGGCTCATAATAGAGGGTCATAAATGGCACTGGGGCTCATTGATGGCATGGGGGTTCATAATGAGGGCTGATAAATGGCATGGGGGCTCATAATGGAGGCTCATAAATGGCACTGGGGCTCATAGATTGCATGGGGGCTCAAAATGGGGGCTGATAAATGGCATGGGGGCTAATCTGAGGCATGGGGGCTAATAAATGGCATGGGGGAGCTGATCTGAGACATGGGGGGCTTATCTGAGGCATGGGAGGCTGATCTGAGGTCTTACTGGGGTCTTATTAACATTGGGGGTCTGATCTGAGGCCTGATCGAGGGTCTTATTAACATTGGGGGTCTTATTGGGGCTGTCAGATGAGGTCTGATTAACATTGGGTGTTTGATTGCTGGCCTGATCTGAGGTCTAATGAAAAATATTTTTTTCTTATTGTCCTCCTCTAAAACCTAGGTGCGTCTCATCATAGGGTGCGTCTTATAAAGCGAAAAATACGGTACATCCCTCAAGTTATTCAAAACTGATTTTAGAAACTTAGTTAACCCTTTATGTGTTCCACAGCAAGTAAAGCAAAATGGAGGGGAAGTTTAAAAAAAAAAACAAACCTCAATATTAACTACCCTGATTCTGCAATTTACAGAAACATCCCACATATGGCCGTACACTGTGTGTGGGCACACGGCACGGCTCAGAAAAGAAGAAGCACCATATGGTTTTTGGAGGGCATATTGTTGAAATTGCTTTTGGGTTTCATGTCGCATTTAATTAGACTTTGATGTACCCCTACAGTTAAAACCCCCATACAGTGACCCTATATTTCTTTAGTCCTACATTTTTATTTTTATTATTATTTACAAGGGGTAAAAGGAGAAAAGGGGCCCACAATTTATTACCTGTATGGGTACATGGCAGGGCTTAAAAGGGATGGAGTGCCACTTAGCTTTTAGAGGGCAGATTTTGCTAGAATGTTTTTGGGCACCATGCCGAATTTGAAAAAAAGCTGAGGTACCTCTACACTGGAAACTCCCATAAAGTTACACCATTTTGGAAACTACACCCCTCAAGGAATTTATTGAAGGATGTAATGAGCGCTTTGATACCACAGGTACTTCAACAAATTTGGAAACATTTGGCTGTAAAAATAAAGAATTACATTTTTTCCAATAAAATGTTGCTTTAGCCCCAGCAGGGTAACAGGAGAAAAAACATCCCACAATTTTTCCTGAATACAGCAACCATGCAGTGTTTTTTGTCTGACTGATTCCTGGCATATTTGCCGGGTAGCAGTCGGATCTCTACTGGATCCAATAATAGTCAATGGGGTCTGACAGGCAGGCAGCAGTATCTGGTAATATTTGATCTGGAGAACTCTGGCAGGTTGTTCTGTGCCAGAATAGCCTGCCAGAGAGGGCAGCCGCAGATGTGAAACTAGTCTAAAGTCTATGAGTCAAGAGACTTCCTACTTTTCTATGTCTGTATACACTACTGAAGTACCCTTCTCATCTCTCATTATTACTTGTATGGATCTGTCATATTTTTCACCTGTATACTGATAGTGCTACGTTTATGTTACTATATGTAATGCAATGACTCATTTTCATAGTTTAATAAATATAAGTGCTTAGTTTTTTTTAATTCCTACATGAATATTTAGCAGACAGCCCATTTTGTAATGTTTATTGCAGATTTTGAACCACATCATGATATACAGTGCAGTGTGTGCTAAATATGCAAGTAAATGAGAAGATAATAGTTCTGGGAGCTCTCTGGACTACACATTATGAAACTGATTGAAGTTTCATTATGATTCATACTGCCTTGGAATCTACAGCTGCAATCCTGGCCAAGTGGCAATGGCAAGCTACTACAATTGACACAAGAAGTAATTATACAAGACCACATCAAACAAAACAAACTGTTGGCAGCTATATGGAAATACATGCAAACACATTACAGAAAATCAGTCTGTCATAGAATTTATTGTACAAAGTAACACACACAAACCTGAGGAACCTTAAGGCATCAGATAAGACAACTTTATTCAGCATATGGTACACATGCTGAGAAGTAACTTTACAGACTATGTCACCATGGAATTAAAATGTCACCAATAAGTATATAGTAGCAATTCTATACAGCTTGTTTTACCTATATGTCCTTGGAAAATATCGGAAAGAAAATAAGCTTTTCACGATAAGTCCAATTTTAGCTTTGTTGAAATTACATGTCCTTAGTTACCCTGCATAGTGCTGAGGGCTGGATTACTTTAATCAAAGTAGACTGTAGAAAATTTTACAAAAAACATATAGCCAACTCACCACCTTTGCAGGTATATTGTGTGTGTGTATGGCTTCCCAAGAAGCCAGCTATAGATAAAACAAAGTGAAATGCTAGCATCACAGCTAGATCCAATAATACTTCAAGCTTTATTCAACAATCCATGTGCTGTAGAAAAGTCCCATAAAATCACTAAGGGTGAGTTCACATCACTGTTATGGATTCCGTTTTTGTTTTCCATTATAACATGGTTATAACGGAAAATAACGCAATCCAGAAGATGGAAGTCAAAACGGAAGCCTTTAAGAGGCATTCTGTTTTGAACCTTCATAATACAAGTCTATAGGCAGCATATGACAGAATGCAAAATGGAAGCCTTTAAAAGTCTATGGGCAAGCATAACGGATCTGTCTGATTTCCGTTATGCAGAATGGAAAAAAAAGTCCTGTCGAAAGGACTTTATTTTCCGTCTCGCATAACGGAAACCAGACGGATCTGTTATGATTGCGCATAGTCTTCTATTATGACAAATGAAAATGGAATGCCTCTTTTAGGCTTCCGTATTGACTTCCATGGATTCTGTTATTTTCCGTTATAATGGAAAACAAAAAATGGAATAGGGACCGGGACCGTGACCGGGATTGCACATGTCCTAAAGACAAGAAGTATAGCCCGATGAAGGGCACAGGAATGGCCTGAAACGTTGCTACTGTGTAACCATGCAATCCGGCTAAAATAAATTTACATACTTGCAAAGAATCTTCTGGTGTGCTGTTAAACTTTATATGACGCTTCTACGTAGTCCCTAGAGTGGAGACGGGGACATCATCCTTGACGAGCACCCTATATAGCCTAACAGTGGGTTGAGTGCTGTGGTCCTTCTCTGAACGTTACAGTGCAGTTGTTGTCGTACCTTATAGTTGAGTCTGCTGCCTTTAGGAAGCTAATAGCATGCGCTCAGCCTCGCTTGAAGATTCCTCTCTGGAAGAGTCCTATTTTTCCCAAAAAGCCATCTCTTCCTTGTACTCCCACGTGGCGGACAACATAGCTGCTCCCTGTGATTCTTGCTGTGAAGCAAGGTTCACGCCATGGTGTACACCTGGAGCAGCTCTTACAGGCAGGGACAGCTCTCTTCTACACGTTCCCAATGTTGGTGTATACTGGTTGACTCACTTGGGTATGAATACAGCTTTTTCTTCAACTCTACCCACAAGTGTTCAATTGAATTGAGGTCTGGGGACTGTGCAGGCCAATACAGCACCTCTACTTCATTGTCATTGAACCATTTCTCTGCCAGTCTCCATGTATGCTTCGGGTCGTTGTCCTGCTGGAACACTATGTCATCCTTTTCATACCCATAGTACTCGAGTGTACAAAGTAACTTGTCTTGTAGGATAATCACATATAGCTCAGCATTAAGACCACCATCGATCCTGGTCAAGTATCCAACGACTTTGGCTGTGAAACAACCCTATATCATCAGGCTTTCTCCACTAAAGTTGACAGTTCCATCAATTTCTCGATCCATTAGCCCCCTTTTCCCTTGTTTCTTCCAGACCCATTTGCACCCATCAGATCCCAGTCTATTGACTTTTGTCTCATTGCTCCAAATAACCCGTTTCCATTTTTTACTGTCCACTGTTTGTACTTTTTTGCAAACTCGAGTCAACGCTTCTTATGACGATATTGAGGCTTCTTCACCTTTATTAGGGCCATCATTCCAGACTTGTGTATTGCAGGTCTCACGCTGATTACATGGACATCTGTGATCTTATTTTTACGAAGCATACAAGCCACCTTCTCTGCTGCAGTTGTCGTGCCAGAACTGATAGACCTTGTGATGAGCTGACTTGTTGACTCCAATATTTTGCCCGTATTCTTCCAACTGTCATGGCGCTCACATTATGCAGTTTGCCGATTTTCTTGCTAGATTCTACTATCGATGAGCTGGATAATGCGGTTTCTCTTTTCTTGGGAAATCTTCTTCATGGCTGCTCCTGGATTTGAACTAGTGACCTTTCGCTTCAGAATCAACTTAATAACACACTGAGGTATTAGGGTATGTGAGAAAAGTGTAATATTTGATGACAACTTAAAATGTATGTTCACAAATTGGGGTGATGAGCAAATCGAAGCTAACGAAGTGGAATTCGTTTTGAATGAATGCGAATTTCCTCGCGCTTTGTAGTAACGAATAGTAATTTTTCCTAACATGGTGGCTACAATGGCGGCTACACATGTGAGGACATGGGGCAAGGAACTCTGGGAAGGCGGGATGACCCTTAATGACCCGGTGATGTCACAGTCCTATAAATACGGCAGCTATCTTAGATTCTGCCATTCACAATCGTACTTTGTTCAGGGACAGACATGTATGCAGGCGCTAGGGAGAGTTAAAGAAAAACGAATTGTTAAAAAAAAAAAGGAAAGAAGCAATTTACTAGTGCAGGGAGAGGAATCATTTCACAGGCATGGAGAGATGTGTGCAGATGCTAGGGAGAGTCATCGGAAAATCCTCATTGTGATAAACAGCAATTTGCAAGTGAAGGGAAAGGATAGTCAGAGGAATCATTTCACAGGAAGGGAGAGACGTGTGCAGATGCTAGGGAGAGTCATAGGAAAATCCTCATTGTGAAAAAAAGCGATTTACAAGTGCAGGATCCAGATAATCTCATAATACAGTTCTGTCATTCCAGCAATTAGTTATTGGGGTGCAAGTGCTATGTTGAAAAGCCTTTAGTGGCTTTTATCTGTGGAAAAAGATAAATATATACACAGGTCACTTTTGTTGTTATTTACGCTAAAATCATTTGCAGTCATTTCTGGTAAAATAGTTTAGGGCAGTATTTCAGTAATACAGGAAAAATATAAACACACTGCACGTTTGCAGTCATTTCTGGAGAAAGCGTCTAGGGTCGCATTTCAGTACCACAAGAAAAATATATACGCACTTCACTCTTTAATTGTTTTCTGGTTAAAGTGTATAGTGGCCTTTTTCCGTCCAACAAGAAATATATATATTCTCGGGTCACTTCTACAGTTATTTCTGGTGAAAGGGTATAGGGGCCTATTACAGTAAAAAAAGAAAAATATATAAACGCACTGCAGTGTTGCAATGATTTCTGCTGAAACCGTAAATGGCGTATTTCATTCAAAAAAGAAAAATATATACGCACTGCAGTGTTGCAGTGATTTCTGTTGAAACCGTATAGGGGCGTATTTCATAAAAAAAAAGAAAAATATATATGCACTGCACTGTTGCAGTTATTTCTGGTGAAAGCGTATAGGGTCGTATTTCAGTACTACAAGAAAAACATATACGTACTTCACTCTTGAATTGTTTTCTGGTTAAAGCGTATAGTGGCCTTTTTCCATTCAACAAGAAATATAAATTCTCGGGTCACTTCTGCAGTTATTTCTGGTGAAAAGGTATGAGGGCCTATTACAGCAAAAAAGAAAAATATATATATGCACTGCAGTGTTGCTGTGATTTCTGTTGAAACCATATAGGGGTGTATTTTATTCAAAAAAGAAAAATATATATGCACTTCATTCTTTAATAGTTTTCTGGTTAAAGCGTATAGTGGCCTTTTTCCGTCCAACAAGAAATATATATTCTCGGGTCACTTCTGCAGTTATTTCTAGTGAAAGGGTATAGGGGCCTATTACAGTAAAAAAGAAAAATATATACACACTGCAGTGTTGCAGTGATTTCTGTAGAAACCGTATAGGGTCGTATTTCAGTACTAAAAGAAAAATATATTCTCAGTACACTGTTGCAGTTATATCTGGTAAAGCCTTTACTGGTGTATTGTAGTCGAAAAAGAAATATACATTCGCCATTCGCTGGTGCACTTATATGTAAAAAAAACTTTATTGACGTATATCAGTCGAAAAATAAATATACATTGCCGTTCGCTGCTGCACTTATATCTTGAAAAACCTTTATTGACGTATAGCAGTAGAAAAATATATTCAGCGTTCACTGTTGCAGTTATATGTGGTAAAGCAGTGGTCCCCAACCTTTTTTGCACCAAGGACCAGTTTCATGCCAGACAATTTTCCCAGGGATCGGGTGGGGTGGGGGGTTCTGGGGCTGGGCTCAGTGGGTGGGCAGGGCTTAGAGGGTGCTGGTCAGCGCTGACTGATTCACACGCATAACAAAACACAAGGTGCATATTTAAATATATAACACTATATAACGATTACATTTAGTTTTTAAATATGACTCAACTCACCATAATGCAGAATCAGTGGGAGCACTGGGCTTGCTTTCGTGCAACGAGACAGTTCCATCTAGGGAAGTTCCATCTAGCTGGAGTAGCTTGCTGTTAATATGAGGCACATTGCTTTATCAATTTGGACCTGCATGTGCCTCACATTAATAGTAAGTAACATCATAATGTGTACCTCACATTAAGTTGCCCATTATTTAATGAGGGGTAGGTGGTATATGAAGGGGTAATACTGGTAAATAGATTCGGATCTAAGCAATTTTTTTCAGAAAATTTGGCGAACCGTCCGAATTGAATTTTTGAGAAATTCACTCATCTCTATTCACAAATGCCAGAAGTCTAGCAAGCAAAATGGGAGAGCTTGAGGCCTTGGTACTGGAGAAACATAGTGATGTAGTTGGTGTTGCTGAGACATGGCTGGACTCTTCTTATGATTTCACTGTAAATATTCAAGGTTTTATACTCTTTAGAAATGATAGGGCAAAATGAAAGGTAGTGGTGTATGTATGTATGCTAGGAGTGATATGAAAGTAAGTGTGAAATAAACAATTATAGATGAAGGTTGTGAGGATGTTGAAACCTTTGTAGGTGGAATTTCAGACCCCCCAATATCACTGAAGATCAACAACTCAGTAAATGGGGCAGGCGGCGCAGGCTGGCATAGTAGTGATAATGAGAGATTTTAAATATCCAAACATAGATTGGGAACACAGTTCTGTCTCTGCTGCAAAAGCGAGAAAGTTCTTCGGCTTTTTGCAGGACAATTTTATGGGCCAGTTTGTAGAAGATCCTACTAGAAGCTCAGGCAATGCTCTTTTGGATCTAGTAATTTCTAAAAATGCAGAGCTTGTGAGAAATGTCACTGTCCATGAAAACGTTGGTAACAGTGACTACAATATAATTATATTAAAACTAAACTGTAAAAAACAAACTCAGGTCAGTAGGGAAAAAAAGCAATTTCAAAAAGGCGAAGTTCCCAGGGTTGAGTGCTGCACTTCAGGACATGGGAGCAACTGTTGTCACATAATGAGACTAATGCTAAATGGGAGTGCTTTAAATCTACTTTGGATAAGTATATTGTTGAATACATTCCTAGAGGTAACAAGTACAAGCGAATAAAATTAAACCCCACATGGCTTACAAATAGTTTAAAAAGAGCAATAAATGACAAAAAGAGGGCCTTTAAGAAATACAAATCGGAGGGGTCGGCTGTAGCCTTTACAAAGTATATATAACTAAATAAATCATGTAAGGGGGTAATAAAATCAGCAAAAATACACAATGAAATACAGGTGGCCAAAGAAAGTAAAAACAGCCCCAAAACATTATTCAAATACATAAATGCAAAAGAAAAAAAAAACAAGGTCAGAACATGTAGGGCCCCTAAATGACGGGGTGTTAATCATTGTTTTTTTTTTTAGCTCTGCGAATAAAAAAGAAGAGGGCATCTCTTGAGGGTGGTGCCACTGGTGTAAATAACATACTTAACTGTTTGACTGTAGATATGGTCCTTAATATGCAAATTTTTTTTAAAGTGAACAAGGCTCCAGGTCCAGATGGATTACACCCTAGAGTTCTGTTCATAATATTTACTGATTCTTTAATGACAGGCGCTCTCCGGAGGCTGCAGAACGCTGACAGTGCGGCTCCGCGTTCTGCAGCCTAAGGAGAGCGCACGCCATCCATTCACTCATAGCGATACTAACTGCAGCTTCACACCTAAGCAGCTATCCCTGTGGCCTAAGATATACCTAGCAGCACGACATTCCAGACTTGAAAAAGGTGTATTTGAACCCCGAAACGCGTAGTCAATAAAAACCGTCACTGAATACACCTGCCTCAAGGTTGTCATTGTGCGCCAAGTGGTACCCATCCTGGTGTGTGGATCTACGGCACACCCCATATACCCATGTACCCCTACAGTGGAAACCCTCAAAAAGTGACCCCATTTTGGAAACTACACCCCTAAAGAATATATTAAAGGGGGTACTGAGCACTTTGACCCACCTAAGCGTTTTACGGAATTTGGAAACACTTGGCTGTAAAAATGAAAAGTTTTGTTTCCTCCAATAAAATGTTGCTTTAGCCGCATTTTTTTCATTTTCACAAGGGGTAACAGGTGAAAAAGCACGCCATAACTTGTTACCCATTTTCTCCTGAATACGGCAACACCCCATATGTAGGACGCAGAAAGAAGGAGCGCCATATAGCTTTTGCAGCGCAGATTTTGATGGATAGGTTTATGGGTGCCATTGGTTTTTATTTTTTAAGTGATTGCCTTATGAGGGAGCTCATTTTTTGCAGGATGAGGTGACCATTTGATTGGTACCATTTTGGGGTACATAAGACTTTTTTATCGCTTGGTATTACACTTGTTGTGATGTAAGGTGACAAAAAATTGCTTATTTGGCACAGTTTTTTTTATGGCGTTCAGCTCAGGGGTTAGGTCATGGGTAGAGTTGAGCGAACACCTGGATGTTCGGGTTCGAGAAGTTCGGCTGAACTTCGCGAAAATGTTCTGGTTCGGGATCCGAACTCGACCCGAACTTCATCCCGAACCCGAACCCCATTGAAGTCAATCGGGACCCGAACTTTTGGGCACTAAAAAGGCTGTAAAAGAGTCCAGGAAAGGGCTAGAGTGCTGCAAAAGGCAGCAAAATGTAAGTAAATCCCCTGCAAACAAATGTGGATAGGGAAATGAATTAAAATAACATAAAATAAATAAAAATTAAGCAATCTCAATTGGAGAAAGGTCCCATAGCAGAGAATCAGGCTTCAAGTCATCCACCAATGGAGAAGGCCACTTTCATTTATTTAGACCCCAGCACCCAGACAGAGGACAGAGGTCGCATAGCAGAGAATCAGGCGTCATGTTACCTACCATTGGAGAAGGCCACTTTCATTTATTTAGGCCCCAGCACCCGGACAGAGGACAGAGGTCGCATAGCAGAGAATCAGGCGTCATGTCACTCACCAATGGAGAAGGCCACTTTTCGATAATTAGGCCCCTGGCACCCAGACGGAGGAGAGAGGTCGCATAGCAGAGAATCAGGCGTCATGTCACCCACTAATGGAGAAGGCCACTTTCATTTATTTAGACCCCAGCACCCAGACAGAGGACAGAGTTTGCATAGCAGAGAGAGAATCAGGCGTCATGTCACCCACCAATGGAGAAGGCCACTTTCAATTATTTAGACCCCAGCACCCAGACAGAGGACAGAGGTCGCATAGCAGAGAATTAGGCATCATGTCACCCACCAATGGAGAAGGCTACTTTCATTTATTTAGGCCCCAGCACCCAGACAGAGGAGAGAGGTCGCATAGCAGAGAATCAGGCGTCATGTCACCCACCACTGGAACAGGCCACTTTCAGATAATTAGGCCCCTGGCACCTAGATGGAGGAGAGGTTCATTCAACTTTTGGTTGCACCGCAATATAATGGTAAAATTAAAAAAGAGGATTCAATAACGAAGTGCCCCGAAGTACAAGAATATATGGTTGATGGGGAGGCAGTTATAAATGTCTATTCTGCACAAGGGATGGACAGGTCCCGTGGGATCCATGCCTGGTTCATTTTTATGAACGTCAGCTTGTCCACGTTGGCTGTGGACAGGCGGCTGCGTTTGTCAGTTATAACGCCCCCTGTCGTGCTGAATACACGTTCAGACAAAGCGCTGGCAGATGGGCAGGCCAGCACCTCCAAGGCATAAAAGGCTAGCTCTGGCCACGTGGACAATTTGGAGACCCAGAAGTTGAATCATCAGTCAGTACGTGGAGGGATGTGCACACGTATTGTTCAACCATGTTAGTGAAATGCTGCCTCCTGCTAACACGTTCCGTATCAGGTGGTGGTGCAATTAGCTGTGGCGACAAAACTTTTCCACATTTCTGCCATGCTAACCCTGCCCTCAGAGGAGCTGCATTGGCGACCTCTTGCTCCTCCTCTGCCTTCGCCTTGGGCTTCCACTTGTTCCCCTGGGATATTTGGAAATGCTTTCAGGAGCGCGTCTACCAGCGTGCGTTTGTACTCGCGTATCTTCCTATCACGCTCCAGTGCAGGAAGTAAGGTGGGCACATTGTCTTTGTACCGGGGTTCCAGCAGGGTGGCAACCCAGTAGTCCGCACACGTTAAAATGTGGGCAACTCTGCTGTCGTTGCGCAGGCACAGCAGCATGTAGTCATCTCATGTGTGCCAGGCTGCCCAGAGGTAAGGACTACCTGTCCTCTGTGGGAGGCGTATCGTCATCATCCTCCGTATCCCCCCAGCCACGCACTAGTGATGGGCCTGAGTTGTGTTTGGTGCCACCCCGCTGTGAACCTGCTTCATCCTTCCTCATCCTCCTCCACCTCCTCCTCATCCTCCTCGTCCTCCAGTAGTGGGCCCTGGCTGGCCACGTTTGTACCTGGCCTCTGCTGTTGCAAAAAACCTCCCTCTGAGGCACTTCTAACAGAGGGGCCTCAAAGTGCTAAAAATGACCCCTCATCCTCCTCCTCCTCCTGGGCCACCTCCTCTTCCATCATCGCCCTAAGTGTTTTCTCAAGGAGACATAGAAGTGGTATTGTAACGCTGATAACGGCGTCATCGCCACTGGCCATGTTGGTGGAGTACTCGAAACAGCGCAACAGGGCACACAGGTCTTGCATGGAGGTCCAGTCATTGGTGGTGAAGTGGTGCTGTTCTGCAGTGCGACTGACCCGTGCGTGCTGCAGCTGAAACTCCACTATGGCCTGCTGCTGCTCGCACAGTCTCTCCAGCATGTGCAAGGTGGAGTTCCACCTGTTGGGCACGTCGCATATGAGGCGGTGAGCGGGAAGGCCGAAGTTACGCTGTAGCGCAGATAGGCGAGCAGCGGCAAGATGTGAACGCCGGAAGCGCGCAGAGACGTCCCGCCACTTTATGCAGCAGCTCTGACATGTAGGGGTAGTTGTGAATGAACTTCTGCACCACCAAATTCAGCACATGCGCCAGGCAAGGGATGTGCGTCAAACCGGCTAGTCCGGGACGAGATTTCGCCCATTATCGCACACCACCATGCCAGGCTTGAGGCCCACCGGCAGCAACCACTGGTCGGTCTGTTGTTCAATGTAAAATGGAGGAACCGCGCTGCTCCAGGTGAAGGTACTCCTCAGCTGGAAACACAGGTGTCAAATTCCGTGATGTGGGAAAGCACATCTGGAGAGGTGGGGATAAAGTCGCGCAGATAAACCGCTAGTTTTTATATGCCGACCTTTGAACCACTAATGTGAATCAGGGTATATAAAGAGGGGTATTAGCACCGGATATGACGTGTTCCTGCCCCTGACGAAGCTCTGGACAGCGAAACCCGGGTCGGGCAATATTGATACCGCGGATGCGGCTTTTACGCTTGTGATTATCATCTGATCCTGTAAGTGCAATAAATCTTGGAGGTTTTTATACCATAAGGGTTTTGCACTATTGTGTTTTATTATTGCAGTAACTCCAGGGTAAAGAGCATTATTACCACTTGGACTGCTGCTTTCCCACATCACAGAATTTGGCACCTGTGTTTCCTGCTGAGGAGTACCTTCACCTGGAGCAGCGCGGTTCCTCCATTTTACCTTGTACTTTGATTGTGTTTTCCCACAACACTGAGGGAACCTGCAGCAGCGAAAGGAACTGAACCCGAGTGTGTCCGGTATTTCTGATTAGGTCTGTTGTGTACTTCGCCACAACTCCTACGCGGTGTGGGGCCTGTCCCCCAAACATATGAGTTTCAGAACGGCCTGCTGACGTTTACCCCGGGCTGTGCTGAAGTTGGTGGTAAAGGTGTGTGGCTGACTGGATGAGCAGGTGGAAGCAGAGGAGGAGGAGGCTGCAGGAGGTAAAGAATGATGCTCTGCGATCCTTGGCGGTGGAAGGACGTGCGCCAAAGAACTCTCCACCTGTCGGGAATCGAACCTGTGACCAGTCATGTCCCAGGCGGTAGCTCTAGCCACTAGACTACCAGCCCTTCTGGACTTTTCCTCCTGCTGAACTCTTTGATCTATCTTGCTCCAGCCTACTCTTGTTCATCAGTCTTGATTCCGTGCACCTGTTACTTCCCCTTTATAAGCCCAGCCTCTAGCACCAGACCTCTGCTGGTTATTGTGCCTCCAAGCCTGTAGCAAGCCTCTCTGCTCCTCCACGGCTACTGCTGTTTACCTTTGTTGCCGACCCGGACCGTTTGACCTCGCTGAACTGCTGCCTGCATTGACCCTTTGCCTTCCACCGACCACGCCTCTGTCTACTCCTGCTATTACCTCGCTGCCATCTCTACTGCCGACCCGGACTGATCGACCACACTACCTGCCTCCTGCTTCTGTGGGTCTTTGCCACTGGACTCCAACCACCAGCCGGCTGTCCTCTGACTCAGGTGAGCCAAGGACCGTTACAGAATAACCAGCCCTACCATGGAGTCCGCAATGGCCACTCTGCGCAAGCAGGTTACCGAACTGCAGGAATTCGGTACTACGTACCAGGAGGAATTTGCCCAGCTCCAAGGCGTTGTCCGAAGCCAACAGAGGGAGATCATTGAACTTCAGAGGCAACTCCTGGACGTCCGCAGCACGGCCGCAGATACTCGCATGCCACTCCCATCAAAATTCGGCGGCAACAGACGCCAGTATCGGGGGTTTCTAAACCAATGCCACATCTATTTTCAGATGTACCCGGGCCCCTTCATTACCGAGAGAAAGAAGGTGCTATTCATGGTTAATCTCCTGACGGATGAAGCACTAGCATGGGCATCACCATACGTGGAGACTAATAGTCAGCTCCTGGACGACCTAAACAATTTTATTGCCGCCATGAGCCAAGTCTTCGATGACCCCAACCGCTGTGCAACAGCTGAGGCGCGACTACATAGTTTACGGCAAGGGAGACGCTCCGTTGCTGAATACACCGCCGAATTTCGCTGCTGGGTCACGGACACCACCTGGAACCCAGCTGCACAGAGGAGCCAGTTCCGGCGAGGCCTGTCAGAATTAATAAAAGATGAACTCGCCAGAGTTGAGGCCCCAGACAGTCTGGATGACTTCATTCAGTTATGCATCCGGATAGACCAAAGGCTGTCTGAGAGAAAGAAAGAACGACTCTGGTCCTTGGACCACAGGCCCACTTACTCCTTCTCCTCTACCGCCCAACGCGACCTCCAGCCAGCAACTGAACCTATGCAGGTCGACGCACTACGCAGGTCTCTATCCACAGCTGAGAAGGAGAGACGGCTGGCCGAAAACCTCTGCCTCTACTGTGGGGAGCCGGGTCATTTTGCCATAAAATGTCCCAATAAGATCCGAAAGACTATTGCCGTCACGGAGCTAAAGGAGCAATCACTGACTCCAGCCCCACCAGCAGCCCCTGAAAATAACAACACGGCAGCTCATGGATCCCATTTCATCATCCCCATCCTCTTCGACATTGAGGGGCAACAACTCTCCTGTTCAGCGATGTTAGACTCCGGGGCAGGAGGCAACTTCATGGATCTAACCTTTGCTCGTGAACAGAACATTCCATTGACAGTCAAGGCAGCTCCCGTTGACCTGGAAACCGTTGACGGATCCCCGCTCTCCTCAGGGCCGGCTACTCACGAGACCATTGAACTACAGCTCCTCATAGAACCCAATCACTGTGAAAAGATCCACTTCTCTCTGATCACTTGCCCAAAGTTCCCGGTGATCCTGGGCATTCCATGGTTGGCCACCCACAACCCCTCGGTGGATTGGGAAACCCGCTGCTTACGGTTTCCGTCCGAGTTTTGTTCGCTCAATTGCTCCCACAAACCCGTCCTTCCATCCGAAGACACGACTATCTCTGAAGTATCCGTCAGGAATCTACTACCCCCTCAATATCGTGAGTTCCAAGATGTCTGCGACAAGAAAACGCAGACAAGCTGCCGCCACACCGACCCTACGACTGCCCAATAGAACTGTTGCCCGGGCCGAAATACCCTTTGGCAGTATCTATTCCCTCTCAGAGCCTGAACTCAAGGCTCTGAAAGAATACCTGGACGAGGACCTAAAGAAAGGGTTCATCCGGCCCTCTACCTCCCCAGCAGGAGCCCCCTTTTTCTTTGTGGAGAAAAAGACTCATCCTTGCGTCCCTGCATTGACTACAGGAAGCTAAACGACATAACCGTTAAGAACCGGTACCCGCTCCCGCTGATTTCTGAACTCCTCGAGAGACTCCGGGTAGCGAAAATCTTCACCAAACTTGACCTTCGAGGGGCCTACAACCTTGTCCGAATCCGCCCTGGGGACGAATGGAAGACCGCCTTCCGGACACGTTATGGTCACTTCGAGTACCTGGTCATGCCTTTCGGACTTTGTAATGCTCCCGCCACCTTCCAGCACTTCATTAATGATGTCCTCAGGGACATGCTGGATCTGTTTGTAGTCGTTTACCTGGACGACATCTTGATCTTCTCAGAAGACCTCGAACAGCACCGCGAACATGTCCGCAGGGTATTGCAGAGACTCCGCCAGAACTCTCTTTATATCAAACTCGAGAAATGTGAGTTTGAGCGAACCACCACTCAGTTCCTCGGGTACATCATCTCCCCAGAGGGCCTAAGTATGGACCCAGGGAAGGTCCAAGCCGTGTTGGACTGGCCCATTCCAAGAAACGTGAAGGAGGTACAAAGATTTATTGGCTTCGCCAACTTCTATCGGAAGTTTATCCGGGACTTCTCCAAGGTCATCGCACCGATCACCCAACTCACCAAAAGGCAGTCCCCTTCTCCTGGACACCCGAGGCCCAGGAGGCCTTCACGAGTTGAAACTCCTCTTCACTTCTGCTCCAATCCTAGTCCACCCGAACCCCGAGTTGCCTTTTACTATCGAAGTGGATGCATCTGACTCCGCGGTAGGGGCAGTTCTGTCACAACGGACAGGGGAGAAGATGCTACTACACCCGTGCGCATATTTCTCTCGCCAGATGTCCCCCTCCGAGAAGAACTACGACATCGGGAACAAAGAACTACTGGCGATCAAGGAAGCCTTCTCCGAGTGGAGACACCTGCTGGAGGGAGCTGCCAACCCCATAATCGTACTAACCGACCACAAAAACCTCGAGTTCATCCGCAGCGCTAAGAGACTCACAGCCAGACAGGCCAGATGGAGCCTATTCTTTTCCCGCTTCAACTTTCTCATCACATATCGCCCGGATCAAAAACGGCAAGGCTGACGCCCTCTCCAGAATGTTTTCGGAGCCCTCACAGAGTAATAAGGGCCAAGACAACATCCTATCCGAGAAAAGTGTTGTGGGGGCCACCTACTCTAAAGAACTCCTGGTCACAATCAAAGAAGGATACGAAAATGACCCCTTCCTCACCCACCCCACAAGGAATGTCAGCCTCACGTTTAAAAATGGTCATTGGTTTCATCAGGACCTACAACTTTATGTACCAGAAATCGCACGACTCGAAGTGCTCAAACTTAACCATGACTCCAAGCTGGCCAGCCATCTGGGCACAAGAAAGACCCAGGAGCTTCTCTCCCGCTCCTTCTGGTGGCCAACATACAAGGAGGACACCAAGAAGTACATCTCCTCGTGCACGGTCTGTGCCCGCAATAAGACTCCTCGTTCCTCTCCCGTGGGTCTGTTACAACCCCTCCCAATTCCCTCCCGCCCCTGGGGCTCGATCTCCATGGACTTTGTGGTAGACCTTCCTCCTTCAAAAGGGATGAACACCATCCTGGTCGTGGTCGACCGCCTCACCAAAATGGCCCATTTCATCCCCTACAAGGGCCTACCCACGGCCAAACAGACGGCTGATCTTGTCCTCAAAGAGGTCTTCAGGCTGCATGGGATTCCGGACGACGTGGTCTCAGACCGAGGCGTACAATTTACCTCAAAGTTCTGGAAGGACTTCTGCCTGGCGCTCGGGGTTAAAGTGAACCTTTCCTCCGCTTTCCACCCTCAGTCAAACGGGCAGACGGAGAGAACTAACCAGACCTTAGAGCAGTACCTACGCTGTTTCAGCTCCCACCTGCAGGATGACTGGCTTGACCATCTCCCCACAGCCGAGTTCGCCTACAACAATGCTGAGCACAGCTCAACCAAGCACAGCCCTTTCTTTGCTAACACAGGCTCGCACCCCGTGTTCATTCCCCACCTGCCCGTCGCCTCCACCCTCCCAGCAGTGGCCGAGCGCCTAACAACCCTACAGGAGGCACAAAAGGACATAATAGACAACCTCCAGCTCGCCCAGAGGCGCTTTAAACAGGGAGCAGACAGACGCCGCAAACCCACCCCGGGCTTCCATGTAGGAGACAAGGTATGGCTGTCCACCAGGAACCTCAGACTGAAGGTCCCCTCCAAAAAGTTAGCCCCAAAATACATGGGTCCGTTCCAGGTCACCGCACAAATCAATGAGGTCATGTTCCGGCTTGACCTTCCGGATTCCATTAGGGTGCACCCTGTCTTCCATTGCTCCCTCCTCAAGCCATACGTGGAGAATACGTTCACTGGCCGCCACTCGCCCCCTCCACCACCCGTGAGGGTACAAGGTGAGGAAGAATTCGTTGTCGAGAAGATCCTTGACTCCAGGATCCACCGAGGAAAATTGCAATATCTAATTGGGTGGGAGGGCTACCCTCCCGAGGATAACTCCTGGGAGCCTGAAGAAAATGTCCACGCCCCCAGACTGGTAAAAGAGTTTCACCAACAGCACCACGGTAAGCCTGCCCCCATGGTGCCCGGAGGTCACCTTGGAAAGGGGGGAGTACTGTCGGGAATCGAACCTGTGACCAGTCATGTCCCAGGCGGTAGCTCTAGCCACTAGACTACCAGCCCTTCTGGACTTTTCCTCCTGCTGAACTCTTTGATCTATCTTGCTCCAGCCTACTCTTGTTCATCAGTCTTGATTCTGTGCACCTGTTACTTCCCTTTATAAGCCCAGCCTCTAGCACCAGACCTCTGCTGGTTATTGTGCCTCCAAGCCTGTAGCAAGCTTCCTCTCTGCTCCTCCACGACTACTGCTGTTTACCTTTGTTGCCGACCCGGACCGTTTGACCTCGCTGAACTGCCGCCTGCATTGACCCTTTGCCTTCCACCGACCACGCCTCTGTCTACTCCTGCTGTTACCTCGCTGCCATCTCTACTGCCGACCCGGACTGATCTACCACGCTACCTGCCTCCTGCTTCTGTGGGTCTTTGCCACTGGACTCCAACCACCAGCCGGCTGTCCTCTGACTCAGGTGAGCCAAGGACCGTTACACCACCTGGGGCCCAGCCGCCACTACATTTACCCAGTGTGCAGTTAGGGAGATATAGCGTCCCTGGCCGTGCTTACTGGTCCACGTATCTGTGATTAGGTGGACCTTGCCACAGATGGCGTTGCGCAGTGCACACTTGATTTTATCGGATACTTGGTTGTGCAGGGAAGGCACAGCTGTCTTGGAGAAGTAGTGGCGGCTGGGAACAACATACTGTGTGTGGGGAGTCGCTCTGGTAGATAGCGGTGCGGGTGCAGTACAGAGGCAAACAAGGAGTCCAGAAAGTGCAATAACCAGTGTTTTATTCACACTTTGCACAAAATAAACAATAAACAGTCTCTTGGTGTTAGTTCACACACATAAGAACTAACACCAAGACAGAAAAACAAGACAGTCCAAAACAGGCTCCAGTCACCTGGGAGGTTTTAGGTGCAGGTTCGCACCTGGCTGTCAGTCCAGCCGCAAGGCGATCGACCTCATGCTTCCAGGCCGTCTGCACTCCTCCTTGCTTGGGCTCTTGCTTCCAGCGTGAACTCCACACAGCACAGAATGGATCAGAGCTCCCAAACTCAGATGATTCCACAGCCTAACACCAGCTCCAGGATAATCACCCCCCAGCTGCTGAGGAGGCTGCCTTTTAAAGGCCCGGATAAAGTCCGGCCTGGACCGTGGGGAGTAGGCACCCACCCAACTCTTTGCCTACTCCCAGTAAGAGTCGGCCCGGATTGGCTTTGCAGCCAAACTAACAATGTCAAGCAGCACTAGCTGCTGCTGACACAAAAAACCCGGCTCTTACCTCACCGAGGCCAGGAACCTCGGTGACACATACCTCCCGTCGACAACGGTACCTTGCACCTTACCACATGTGGGACAGCCATCGCCATCAGCTGTTTGAAGCTGTCTGTGTCCACCAGCCTGAATGACAGCATTTCAAAGGCCAGTAGTTTAGAAATGCTGGCATTCAGGCCCAGGGCTCGAGGGTGGCTAGGTGGGAATTTACGCTTTCTCTCCAAGGTTTGTGAGATGGAGAGCTGAACGTTGCCGTGTGACATGGTGGAGATGCTTGGTGACGCAGGTGGTGGTGTCGGTGGCACATCCTCTGTTTGGTGGGCGGCAGGTGCCAACATTCCTTTCGAGGCGGAGGAAGAGGCCGAGGCAGCAGCAGAAAAGGGAGCAGGGGGAGCCTGAGTGAGTTCCTTTTTTTTAAGGTGTTTACTCCACTGCAGTTCATGCTTTGCATGTAGATGCCTGGTCATGCAGGTTGTGCTAAGGTTCATAACGTTAATGCCTCGCTCCAGGCTCTGATGGCACAGCGTGCAAACCACTTGGGTCTTGTCGTCAGCACATTGTTTAAAGAAGTGCCATGCCAGGGAACTCCTTTAAGCTGCCTTTGGGGTGCACGGTCCCTGGTGGCGGTGGCCAGTAGCAGGCGAACTCTCTTGGCTGTTCTGCTTTTGCCTCCTGCTCCCTCTTTTGCTACGCTGTTGGCTCGGTCTCACCACTGCCTCTTCCTCTGAACTATGAAAGTCAGTTGCACAACCTTCATTCCATGTGGGGTCTAGGACCTCATCGTCCCCTGCATCGTCTTTCACACAGTCTTCCTCCCTGACCTCCTGTTCGGTCTGCACACTGCAAAAAGACGCAGCAGTTGGCACCTGTGTTTCGTCATCATCAGAAACGTGTGGACTCCGATGAGGTGGTATTCCCATGTCCTCATCATCAGGAAACATAAGTGGTTGTGCATCAGTGCATTCTATGTCTTCCACCACTGGGGAAGGGCTAGTTGGATTCCCTTGGGAAACCCTGCCAGCAGAGTCTTCAAACAGCATAAGAGACTGCTGCATAACTTGAGGCTCTGACAGTTTGCCTGATATGGAAGGGGGGTGATGTGACAGACTGATGGGCTTGGTTTTCAGACGCCACCTGTGCGCTTTCTGCAGAAGACTGGGTGGGAGATAATGTTGTGAACGTGCTGGATCCACTGTCGGCCACCCAATTGACTAGCGCCTGTACTTGCTCAGGCCTTACCGTCCTTAGAACGGCATTGGGCCCCACCGAATATCGCTGTAAATTATGGCGGGTACTGGTACCTGAGGTAGTTCGTTCACTAGGACGTGTGGCTGTGGCAGAATGGCCACGTCCTCTCCCAGTACCAGAGGGTCCACTAACACCACCACGACCGCGTCCCTTACTAGATGTTTTCCTCATTGTTACCGTTCACCAAGCACCATAATAAGAAAATAAATATTTTGCCCAATGCATTGATTTCAAATTCAGGCCTTTTTTTACAGGCACCTAACACTATCTGACAATTTTTATGTACAGTATTACACTAATCCAGGCACAGAAGTAACCACTTATTTTGGGGAATATCAATTGTAGGCCTAGTATTTAGGCCCTGGATGAAAGGTATCCTTTTATGGACAGATTTACACTTGGAGATGCACAGTAGCGTGTGAAAAAATATGTAGAATTATGCCTTTGTATTTTAACACTTTGTGTAATATACCCTTTAACGGACAGAAATACACTTGGAGATGCACGGTAGCGTGTGAAGTTATTGAGGATGACCCTCTCAGCACTTGTATATACACCTTGAGTGTAATATACCCTTTTACGGACAGAAATACACTATGAGATGCACAATAGTGCGTGCAGATTTACAGGATTATGCTTTCAGCAATTGTAATGTAACACTTTTTGTAATATTCCCTTTTACGGAAAAAAATATACTTGGAGATGCACGCTGAGTGTAATATACCCTTTTACGGACAGATTAACACTTGGCCTGCAACAGCTGGAACACCAGATTCAGTGTATTGCTATTTTGGCAATTAAATTTCACCCCAGAAAAAAATATACCCTTTTATGGACAGATTTAAACTATGCCTGCAACAGATGGAACACCAGATTTACTGTATTTCTATTTTTGCTACTGACTTTCACCCTAGAAAATAATATATCCTTTGACGGACACTAGGGAAATTGTCCAGTCACAGCTGGAACACCAGATTCAGAGTATTGCTATTTTGGCAATTAAATTTCACCCCAGAAAAAAATATATCCTTTGCCGGACCCTATTAAACTTGTCCAGCCACAGCTGGAACACCAGAATTACGGTATTTCTATTTTTGCAACTGAATTACACCGCAGAAAATAATATATCCTATGACGGACACAATGAAACTTGTCCAGTCACAGCTGCAACACCAGATTTATGGTATTGCTATTTTGGCAATTGAATTTCACCCCAGAAAATTATCTATCCTTTGCCGGACACTATTAAACTTGGCCAGCCACTGCTGGGACACCAGATTTACGGTATTGCTATTTTGGCTATTGAATTTCACCCCAGAACAAAATATATCCTTTGCCGGACACTATTAAACTTGGCCAGCCACTGCTGGGACACCAGATTTAGGGGATTGCTATTTTGGCCATTGAATTTCACCACTGAAAAAAAATCTATCCTTTGCCAGACAGCAGACAGTATTACACTTGGCTAGCCACAGCTAGAACACCAGATTTAGGGGATTGCTATTTTGGCAATTGAATTTAACCCCTCAATAAAATATAGAAATTTCTATCGTGAGTTTCTAGGGGTGACAATAAACACAGCCAAGCCCCTGATGTAGGATATAGCAAAAAAAAAACTAGTATTGATGGATTGATGGACTTGGTGGCAGCTTGTGCTGGTGCACCACAAGACACAAAATGGCCGCCAATCAAAGTGACAGAAAAACGCTCTGTGCAGCCTAAAAAACAGTGAGCAATTAATTAGCAGAAGTTGAATGATTTACAGCTGTAGATCGATCACTTCATTAGGTGTTTTTGCTGACTTTTCCCTGCCTAATCTCGCCCTCACAAAAGCTGCGTCCTCTCCCTACACTAATCAGAGCAGTGTGACGTGCGGTGCTACGTGACTCCAGCTTAAATAGAGGCTGGGTCACATGCTGCACTTGGCCAATCACAGCCATTCCATTAGTAGTCATGGCTGTGATGGCTTCTTAGGGCAAGAAGTAAAACGCTAGCTGATTGGCTGCTTTGCAGCCCTTCAGAAAGCGGGAAGAAATCGCCGAACAACGGACCCGAACCCGAACTTTATTGAAAATGTACTGAACTATACAGTTCGGGTTCGCTCATCCCTATTCATGGGATATTTTTAAAAAGCAGGTTATTATGGACGTGGTAATACCTAATATGTATACTTTTTTTTATTTATTTAAGTTTTACACAATAATATCATTTTTGAAACAGAAAAAAAATCATGTTTTAGAGTCTCCATAGTCTGAAAGTCATAGTATTTTTTTTTTTTTTTTTTTTTGGCGATGTGATAGGTCTTGTGATATTTTTATAGAGCTGGTTGATACGGATGCAGTGATACTTAATATTTTTACTTTTTTCCCTATTTTTTTCAATTTTTTTCAACTTTATTTTGGGAAAAGGACGTTTTCGTTTTTTTTTTACTTGAAACTTTAAATTTTTTGGGGGGGAAAACTTTATTTTTTTAACTTCTTTTTTTTTATTTTTTGTCCCACTCTGGGACTTCAACTTTTGGGGGTCTGATCTCCTTTACAATACTTCTGTATTGTGATGCATTGGCTGTAAGTGTATTACACACTGGAATACACTTCAGCCTGTTTGTCTGTGAGATCCAGGGGTCTGGATCTCACAAGCTGTTACGGAAGGCAGCCACGATGCCTAAGGAAGGCATCGGGCTGCCTTCCCTGCCATCCCCGTCACAGCAGCGCAGGAACCCGATGGCCACCGACACCCGGCAGGATCCTGCATATGCCCCGGTCGTGCAAGGGTTAATGCGCCGTCATCTGTGTTTTCACCGATGTCGGTGCATACAGCAGGGGTCTGCCTATCAGTGACTGCCAGACCACTGCTACTGATGGAGCGGGCGCAGCACTCTGCAAGAGAATACCGATACTTTATTTTCTTCCTCAGCTTCTTTAGGTACTGAGGATTTATCTTTCTTTGGACTTTTTCATGTGGCGGTGTAGGATGGCGTCCTTTGCAAATGCTGCATGTGGCCTTTTTCTTACACTCCTTAGTAACATGGCCTTTTCTTAGGCATCCAAAACACAGTTGGTTATCAAGTACACATTTTTTATTTTCATCTGGGGACTTCTCCTTCAATTGTTGGCACTTGTGTATGGAGTGGTTCTCTCCACAGAACATACATTTGAAGGTAGTCTCTATACTGTCTCTATACTAATCCCAGTAGTGACTTTGAACTTGGTATCTAGACCTTTATCTGCTGCATTAGTTGCAAAACTAGTTGCTCTTGCGCGTCTTATATCTCTCGCAGGCCTTTTTTTCTAAGGTTTTTAAGATGTAAGATGCTGTTGCTGTATTACATGCTATTCGTGCTTCCTTATTGACAAACTCAGAGAACTCTTTAAAACTTGGGAAGTCCTTACCTAGATCTAACTGTTCAATCACATATCGATTCCATCTAGAAGCCACTTCTTCAGGTAGATTAGCTAGCATCCTGTGGTTTTCTAGATATTCGTTCAGTACTTCTAGTCCTCGTACATGTGGGATAGCATTGCTGCATGCTTGCAGGAAGTCACCATACTTTTGGAGTCTGAAGTGTTCTTTAGCACCTATTTTAGGCCAGTTATTCAATTTCTCTCTAAAAGCTCTTTGTACTAAGAAAGGATGACCATATCTTGCATTCAATTTTTTCCAAGCTTGCTTGTAAGCTTCTTCATCCTTTCTATAGAAGTTACCTTCAATAACTTCCTTTGCTTCTCCATCAACATATATCTGAAGATAGAATAACTTGTCGACTGGACTGAAGCAATGATGCTTGATGATCATTTCAAAACTTGCCTTCCACTCTATGAACTTCAGAACGTCTCCTGTAAATACAGTGGGTTCCGGAATGGGAAGTCTCGCAAGGACTGTTCTCTGTTGTCTAGCTGGGACAATAGTTGCAACATTCTCCTGATCATTGCCGTGACATCTAGGAATAGAATAACCCTGTTCTATTTTCTCACTTAGTTCTGAATTAAGCGAGTCCCTTTCTTCATCTTTTCCGGTAGAGATAGAGGGCAAATTCACATACCTTTTTCCTGACACTGGACTAAGCCTCTCTTTGGGATAGGGATGGAAGGATAATGACTTATTTCCTCACTAAGTGCTGGATATTTCTTTCCATTCTCCTGGAGTCTGTTTTTTCACTTAGTACAGATTTGAACCTAAGACTACTCTGATTCATATCCTCTTTGTGTACTCTAAGTTTGGCTTCCATGATCTTGGTGCTGTGGTGCTGTGCCTCCATTTCAGCTTCCATCTCAATTTCAACAACAAGTTGTTCAGCTGATTTCATTTGGCTTAAGTATTTGAGGACTTTGATATGAGGCTGGCACTTCTGCTAGCGAAGGAAGTCCCACTTGAGATTGTGGTTCCACCTAAGCACCTAGCATAGTCTCTCATTAAAAGCTTGTTCATTCTCTTTCTTGCTTTAACTTCATCATAGTTTTCTACAGATGATAGTTCTCTCATGAGCTTTACTAAATCTTTAGTGACCGCAGTACATGTGTCCATGTTCCTAACAATATCCTGGGAAGGTGTCATAAACGACCTTTGCCATAAGCTCTGATTCAGATTCTTCTACCGTCTCTACCATATCACTCAAGTTCCTTTTTAAACTTTCTTGCTTTAGCTTTATACAAATATCTTTAATGTATAATTTCGACTTATCATATATTCGGGCGAACTTTTTCTCTTTCGGTGCTGCTTCTTGCTCCAAATTTTTCAGCATTTTTGGGGTCAGTTTTCTAGCACGTGATGAACGTCTTAGTTCACTTGTTTGGGATATATTTGTTTGAGGCAAGACCAGTGCTGCATTAGACTCTTCTGACTCAGACAGGTTCTCTTGCTCTTCACCTTCTATCCTATCTGTCTTTGTATCCTCTAACAGTGGCATGGTAATACTAGGCTCAGACATTTTACTTTTAATGCTATAACAATCAATACAAATATTAAAGGACCTTTCACTTTAAATGCAATATTAATAATGCAGAAATAAGTGACTTTCACTTTAAATGTAACAGTGATAAATGCAGGCAATAAATGACTTTCACTTTAAATACTTTAGAGTTCATGTACTACAAACTGTCCTTTGTTTTACTTTAAAGTATTTTATTCCTGAACACAAAAATGTCTCTTTATGCCAATGGCTATATGCAATGATAAGTAATAAAAAGAAAAGCTCTGGCCTTTTTGAAGAGCAGGATACTGCGATCTGAAGGTTGCTGGAACAAATTTCAGTCTTAAAGGGAACCTGTCATCAACGTGATGCTACCCATACTAATGGCAGCATAAAGTAGAGACAGGTGAGTTGATTTCAACGGTCTGTCATTTAAAAGTTAAAAGTAAGTGGTTGCCGAGAACCAACATCACAATCATTCCAGACTGGGCCTGGAAAAGAGTCACTGCAACCTGAGAAGAGTCATGGTTATTCATGAATTCTTACTCTCCCTGCCCACCTGCTGATGATTGACAGTCCAATACCTAGTTTTCTCCCTAGAAGAGAACTGCCAATCATCGGCGGTTGGGCGGGGGGGGGGGAGCAGGAGATTTCGACGCTCTGTTCTGACTTTCGACGCTCTGTGCTGACTTTCGACGCTCTGTGCTGACTTTCGACGCTCTGTGCTGACTTGCGATGCACTGGCTTGGATACACTGCTGCAGACTTTGGGCCTAATGTCGGGAAACTAGCTGGCTGCAGTACGTGGCTTCTTCGTGGATAGCGGTGCAGGCACTCTAGCTCTGGACTTTTGGCCTCCCACCATGTGTCTCTTTCTCTCTCTAGGGATCACAGGAGGGTTGGCGCTCTTTCTCTGACTATCTTGCCTTTGCCGTTCTGGCACTTTAAGGGTCAGATGCAGTTTGACTAATACACATGTTCCATGGCCTCTATGGTAGCTCCGCTTAGGTGTCTTTGCTTGCTCACTCAGGGAACAGTTGTTGCGCGTCGGTATATGCGGGGCTCCGCTGCTCTAATGCGCTCTTTACTGTGCAAGTTGAGGAGCACTATCTCTTCGCCCTCTGAGGTCGATAGTTCCACTGTGACAGGCGCAGCACAATGAAGTGCCTTTTGTTCTGTGGCTTTAGAAGAATTTGATATCTGTAACTTTTTAGTCCAACCAGATTGTCTGTTACTCTGCTTTAATTCTTCTATGGAAACAGTAGGCTTAAAGAGCACACCAAAGCTTAAAATAACTTCTTTATTAATTTCTAACTTTTTTTCATATATAACACTGCCACCTCCGCAGCAGTTAGTCCATGTACAAACAAGGACTGAGATCTGCTATTGGTTTGTTTGTATGCAATTATTTGATGATTGATTGCTTTTATGGTAGTTTGGTCTCAGTTTGCGATATGATTTGCGCAGTTTGTGCGTAATTTGGTGGAACTGTAAACAAACATATAACTGGTTCAGTATACAGTTTTAATCACAATATTAACGATATGAACATTATATAACCGTTCTAAATAACTATTTGGCCTCTTGTTCCCATAAAACAGAGCTTTGACTGGATGTGACTATTAAGCTCCTCTTCTCTAGTCTTTACTGACTCCAGAAGCTTCTGCTAGGGCATTTCCCACACATACTCAGTGTGAGGTTGGCTGTAATTGGTCAAGACTCCTGGGCAGTAACAACAGTTTAACTCTATGCTTTCTGTTCTTAATTCTGCTGTGTCATTGAACTTACCTTACATTCATTTACTGAATCTTAAAGGTATATTATCTTTCTACTTCTGTGAACACAATATATAACTAATGAATGAAAAGACCGGCACTCACTAGTGAGGGCCAGTCTTTTCATGTATTGTTTGTATGGGACATCGTCTCTCGAAATGAGCACCACGCCAGATTGCACGGAGTGCCGACTGATAGCTACACAATATATAACTGTTGTATGACATCCAGAAACATGAAGTCACTTTAAATAACTCTCTTTCTGTCTCTAACATATAAACATATAAGCCATATTAGCAACTTAGGACAGGTCTTAGCTGTATAAACATGTGAGTCATATTAGCAACCTATGACAGGTCTTACAACCTAGAGTCTTCAAATCCAGGCCCTCAAATAGAATGGCTATTTTAAAGGTTTTTTTTTTTCCCCCTACGGGGATCACACTGTCATGTCTGTAAGTTTTCTAAAAAGATAACAGATTTTCCATCCTCTTCAGTTACCCTGGGTTCACACCTGAGCGTTTCTGAGACGCGCGTTTTTGTCGCGCGTATTACAGCGTGTTTTTGCAAATAGGAAACGCGCGTCATACGCGCGTTCGTGACTCTGGAGACCAATTGAAAAAGGCATATCTACACTTTAACGCGTGTGAAGCAGCGTTTACGCGCGTTCCCATTGAAGTCTATGGGTGCAAACGCGCGGCAAAACGCCCCAAAGAAGCTCAAGAACTTCTTTGAGCGTAGGGCGTTTTACAGCGCGTTCAAACGCGCTGTAAAACGCTCAGGTGAGAACCATGCCCATAGGGAAACATGAGTTTTCTCCTGTTGAGCGTTTTACAGCGCGTTCGAACGCACTGTAAAACGCGCAAGTGTGAACTGAGGGTTAAGGTTTTTACCATTAAATCCTTTAATAATTGTAATAGTACTTTTTTAGTATACAGTATGTGGTATAGTGAAGGAAATGTGGCTTATTTTATATTGGATGGACCACCAGAAAGGTAAAAAGATGTATATGGTCCATATATAGTAGAATATATTAATAAAATTCTGAGTAAGGCTTCAGGAGTTGCCAAATATTTTCTACCATAGCAATGAGGAGCTTTGAGTTATTTTTCTTATTTTGGTATTGAGAGGGTTAATAAACCTGGTGATTGAGTAAGCGAAACGCGTAAGCAATTTCTGGACTTTTTATAATCTAGAGGAAAAAAGCAGTCTGGTCTGAAGCTGTTTGGGAGCTGCACTTATACAAGCAGGCAAACAACGCGAGTTTGTGAGCGTTCACGTGTTTGATTTCCAGTGTGTGTTTGTATTAAGTGTGTGACCTTAGATTACGTGACTTCAGATTAAGGGACTTTAGGAGGGGACTACAGTAAATCAGTTTCTTATCACTGCACTGTATTGTATTTTTCTTGCGTAATCCCCATTTAGTATGTGTTCCATTATTGACAACGTAGTCCAGTGCACATCTTGTCTAATGTATGCAGTCCTGGAACAGCCATTTGAGGGTACAAATGTTTGTTCAAAATGTGAGCAAATTGTCCGTTTGGAATCGCACATTGTGTATCTAACTAGGGAAGTTTCAACACTGAGAAGCATTGGCACTCCTTGGGGTAGATGTGGAGGAGGGTGGTAGCATGGGGGCTCAGGAAAGTGAGGTAGTTTGCAAGATTGGCATAAGGGGGGGATGTCAGTTCAGAGAACGCACTGCTGCAGCTGGACGCTTCCTCTGCCAGTCAGGGTAATGTCAGCTTCAGTAAGCAGGGGACTAGGGGTGCAGGGCAGAACAGACAGGTGCTGGTAATGGGAGACTCAATTATAAGTGGTACAGATAGGATGATCTGTCACAAAGACTGGAATCGTTGAACGGTGTGTTGTCTTCCTGGCACTGGAGTTCGACACATATAGGGTTGACAGATTACTGGGAGGGGCTGGAGAAGATCCAGCAGTCATGGTCCATATCGAAACAAATGACAAAGTTATTGGTAGGTGGAGCGTCCTTAAAAATTACTTTAGGGATTTAGGTCACAAGCTTAGGGCAAGGACCTCAAAGGTAGTGTTTTCCAAAATACCTAATACCTACCTAATATACCAGAGTCCACAGAAAATCCACTTCTAAACTAAATAGACGAGGTGGCAAATCATAATGAGGTCGTTATTTCGGGCGACTTCAACTACCCAGATATAAACTGGGAAACTGAAACCTGTACATCTCATAAAGGAAACAGGTTCTTGGCAGCAACCAAAGACAATTACCTTTCCCAACTGGTTCAGGACCTGACTAGAGGGACGGCCATACTGGACTTAGTATTAACCAATATACCTGACAGAACAACAGACGTGCAGGTTGGGGGACACCTGGGAAATAGTCACCATAAAGTAATAACCTTCCAATTGTCAGGGAGGAACAAAAATACAAAACTTCAAAAAAGCTAAATTTAGCCAACTAAGAGAGGCCATAGGCCTAACTAACTGGGGCAAAGTCCTCAAAAATAAAAATACAGTCACAAAATGTCATATTTGTAAGAGCATCCTAAAATCAAATTGTGAGAGGTACATACCTTATGGGAATAAAAGGTTAAGGAACAAGAAAAAAACAATGTGGATAAATAGAAATGCATTATATATAAATGACAAAATGAAAGTGTTTAAATCACTAAAACAGGAGGGTAGTGAAGAAGCATTGAAAAACTATAAGGAAAAAAATAGAATATGTAAAACACAAATAAAAGCAGCCAAACTAGAGACCGAGAGATTAATTGCCAAAGAGTAAAACTAACCCTAAAATGTTCTTCAATTATATAAATAGTAAAACGTATAAATTTAAAGGTGTCGGCCCTTTACAGAGTGAGGGGGGAGTTGCAGAGCGATGAGGAGAAAGCAAAGCTATTAAATATTTTTTTCTCCACTGTATTCACTAAGGAAAATAAACTATCACATGAAATGCAGAATGTAAAAGTAAATTCCCCATTAAAAGTGCCTTGTCTGACCCAGGAAGAAGTACAGCGGCGTCTTAAAAAGATTAAAATAGAATTAAGTAATGTCATAGCCAGACCCTTATTTCTGATATTTAAGGACTCTGTACTGACAGGGAATGTTCCACAGGATTGGCGCATAGCAAATGTGGTGCCAATATTCAAAAAGGGCCCAAAAACGGAGCACAGAAACTATATGCCGGTAAGTCTAACATCTGTAGTGGGTAAACAGTTTGACGGTTTTCTAAGAGATGCTGTCTTGGTGTACCTCAATGAAAATAGACAAACAACGCCATGTCAGCATGGCTTCATGAAGGATCGGTCATGTCAAACAAATTTAACAAGTTTCTATGAGAAGGTAGGTTCTAGACTTGACCGTGGCGAATCAATGGATGTCGTATATCTGGACTTCTCCAAAACATTTGACACTGTACCACATAAAAGGTTAGTATATAAAATGAGAATGCTTGGACTGGGGGAAAATGTCTGTATGTGGGTAAGTAACTGGCTTAGTGATAGAAAACAGAGGGTGGTTATTAATGGTACACACTCAGATTGGGTCATTGTCCATAGTGGGGTACCACAGGGGGCATAGCCATGCGCATGGGGTGTGTCGGGTGTGCCTGCGCACACCCTAATCATTATCTCCGTGCTGCACTGCCATCTGCCAACTCCTGATCCGATCCTTCTCATAAACTTCAGGCTAGTGGCCCGAAGCCTATGAAAGAGTAGAGCGCTAGAGTGGAGTTGCTCCAGGGAGGTATGATTTTGGAGGAAGAGGCGGAGTCTCATAATACAGGGGCGGGGCCTCAAGATGTGCAGGAGATTCAATAGAGCACATTGTTGGAGAGAGGAGCAGAAGCTGCAGATCAGTGTGTGGGGAAGAAGATTGACTGTTATGTTTACTTGGGGGGCTTTTTGCAGGGGCTGAAGGGAGGAGGAATAATTCTTGTACTGGAGACTGTATGTTAGAGGGGTCTGAAGAGAGGGAGGTGAAGTTATTTTACATGGGGACTGTATGCTGGAGGGGCTGAAGGCAGGAGGGGTGATATTATTTTACATGGGACTGTATGCTGGAAGTGCTGAAGGCAGTGGGAGTTTTGTATTTTACATGGGACTGTATGTTGGAAGGGCTGAAGGCAGGGAGTGATGTATTTTACATGGAACTGTATGCTGGAGGGGCTGAAGGACGCCATAATTATTACAATTAGGGTCCATTCACACGTCCGTAGTGTTTTGCGGATCCGCAATACACCCGGCCGGCACCCCCATAGAACAGTCTATTCTTGTCCGTAGCTGCAGACAAGAATAGGACATCTTCTATTTTTTTCCGGAGCCTCGGACCGGAAGTTCGGCAGGCTGCTGCGGAAATGCGGATGCGAAGAGCACACTGTGTGCTTTCCACATCCATTCCGTCCCCATAGAGAATGAATGGGTCCGCACCCATTCCGCACAATTGCAGATTGTATGTGGACACATTCTGCGGACGTGTGAATGGAGCCTAATACAGCGGGGGCCATTATAATATCAAGAATAATAATAACACAGAGGGGCCATTATATATTATAATTATACAGAGGGCATTATACTTATGGGCACTATGGGGGGAGGGGAGGTCTGTTATCTGAGGATGATAGTAAAGTGAGAAATCTAAAATAAATTCTATGAAACTCTGCAGAGTGGATGACACTGAAAGGGGGATCTGTGGATGACTCTGAGGGGGGATCTGTGGATGACTCTGAGGGGGGATCTGTGGATGACACATGGGGGGGATCTGTGGGTGACACTGAGGGGGTGGATCTGTGGATGGCACTTATGGGTGGGGATCTGTGGATGGCACTTAAGGGGGATCTGTGGATGACACTTAAGAGGCATCTATGGATGGCACATAAGGGGGATCTGTGGATGGCACTTAAGGGGGGATCTGTGGATGACACTTAAGGTGGGATCTGTGGATGGCACTTAAGGGGGTCTGTGGATGGCACTTAAGGGGGATCTGTGGATGACTCTGAGGGGGATCTGTGGATGACACATGGGGGATCTGTGGGTGACACTGAGGGGGTGGATCTGTGGATGGCACTTATGGGTGGGGATCTGTGGATGGCACTTAAGGGGGATCTGTGGATGGCACTTAAGGGGGATCTGTGGATGACACTTAAGGGGGATCTGTGGATGGCACTTAAGGGGATCTGTGGATGGCACTTAAGGGGGATCTGTGGATGGCACTTAAGGGGGTCTGTGGATGGCACTTAAGGGGGATCTGTGGATGGCACTTAAGGGGGATCTGTGGATGGCACTTAAGGGGGATCTGTGGATGACACTTAAGGGGATCTGTGGATGACACTTAAGGGGATCTGTGGATGGCACTTAAGGGGGATCTGTGGATGGCACTTAATAGGGATCTGTGGATGGGACTTAAGGGGGATCTGTGGATGACACTTAAGGGGATCTGTGGATGGCACTTAAGGGAGGGATCTGTGGATGGCACTTAAGGGGGATCTGTGGATGACACTTAAGAGGCATCTATGGATGGCACATAAGGGGGATCTGTGGATGGCACTTAAGGGGGGATCTGTGGATGACACTTAAGGTGGGATCTGTGGATGGCACTTAAGGGGGGGGGTCTGTGGATGGCACTTAAGGGGGGGATCTGTGGATGACTCTGAGGGGGGATCTGTGGATGACACATGGGGGGGATCTGTGGGTGACACTGAGGGGGTGGATCTGTGGATGGCACTTATGGGTGGGGATCTGTGGATGGCACTTAAGGGGGGATCTGTGGATGGCACTTAAGGGGGATCTGTGGATGACACTTAAGGGGGATCTGTGGATGACATTTAAGGGGGATCTGTGGATGACACTTAAGGGGGTCTGTGGATGGCACTTAAGGGGATCTGTGGATGGCACTTAAGGGGGATCTGTGGATGGCACTTAAGGGGGATCTGTGGATGACACTTAAGGGGGATCTGTGGATGACACTTAAGGGGGATCTGTGGATGGCACTTAAGGGGGGATCTGTGGATGACACTTAAGGGGGATCTGTGGATGGCACTTAAGGGGGGGGATCTGTGGATGGCACTTGATATGGGGATCTGTGGATGGCACTTAATATGGGGATCTGTGGATGGGACTTAAGGGGGGATCTGTGGATGACACTTAAGGGGGGATCTGTGGATGGCACTTAAGGGAGGGATCTGTGGATGGCACTTAAGGGGGATCTGTGGATGACACTTAAGAGGCATCTATGGATGGCACATAAGGGGGGGGGATCTGTGGATGGCACTTAAGGGGGGATCTGTGGATGGCACTTAAGGGGGGATCTGTGGATGACACTTAAGGGGGATCTGTGATGGGGGGTGTGAGGATGTTGGGGTGGGAGGTCCTGGAGGGGTGTTTGGGTGGGAGCTCTGGACGGAGTGGGAGGTCTGATAGGTATGTGGGGGTGGGAGATCCGGGAGGGGGGGCCCATAAATTTTTTATGCTATGGGGCCCAGTCATTTCTAGCTACGCCCCTAGTGATGTCTGTTCTCCGGTATATGTTCTGTTTGGTGTTTGTTATGTCCTTGTCTGCTCTGTACCTGGCCTGTATAATGTTATGTTCCTGGTTTGTTCCATGTATCGCCTAGCAGTGCGCAACTACTTCTGGTAGCCTAGCAGTGCTCAACTGCATCTGAAAGCCTGGCAGTGCTTAACTGCTTCTGTTGTATGCTGTCCCATGTCTCTCTGTTGTGCCTCTGCTTCTGTTCCTTGTCTGTTCTTGTCTGCCTGTAGTACCTGTCTGCATCCGCTCCTGTTTCATGTCCGTCCTACTTTCGTGAGAGGGTCCCTGGCTTCCCTGGAGGGGGAATTGCTACTCTGTGTGTACCTCTGGTTCTGTTGTCTGTTCCGCTGGAGAATTCACCATCCTGTTCCTGGCAGGTAAGGGCCAAGTGTAGCGGGACTTTCCTAGAGGTGCGGCCAGTGAGACCGCAGCCCAGTTTATCCCAACCACCAGGGGCTCTGTGAAAAACGGGTCACACTGGCTCCGCCCTCTGGATTTTGTCTGTGGTCTGCTGATGCACTTGGTTCCGTGATTGTGCTACCACTTCTGCTTACCTGCTGCTCTGTCCTGTCCTTGCTCTTGTATTTTTTTAAAGTTCGTTGGGTCCTTGGTCTGTTTGCCTTCGTCCTGCTCGCATGACATCCCAGAAGTCTGCCTTGGGCCCCCGGCACGTGACAGTTCTTCTAATTAGGGTTGTCCTATAAAGTATGGTTCTGGGATTTTATTTTATATTGACAATGTTAAAGAATAATGGATCCTATCAAGAATGATGCCTGAGAACCTTCCAAAATAATTTATTTTCGCTTTCCCACTGTAACAATATATTAATCATATTTTTCTGGGCTGACATTTACTCTGCTCTACTGCATTGAAACCATCAGGATGTGAAATGCTGCTGACATTTTCGTTATCACATATGTATTACCACTAAAAGTCCTTGGGGCTGGATGATCTGTCTTCATCAAAGGGACAAGAAGTAGCTAAAAGCATAATTTATGTAAATCCTGGACGTCTGATGATCATCTTGTCTGCATTTGAAGATAGGCAGGCGAACTTCAGACAGAGATGCTAACGCAACAAAAGACAGTTTGGTAGCCTTAAAGGAGACCAGAGATTTGAGCTGCCTAGCAACCCTTCCGGAACTAATGGTCACAAATGATACTTAATGGTACTGTATATTGTATGCTGCGTCCTTCAAGCTGTATTGTGTCTTCATTACTAAAACTGGCATAATATTATCTGAGGAAGAACCAAGTTGGTATCATATGTAAAACATCAGCCCTTTGGTTTAAAAAACCTTTGGACACCTTTGCATCATTTTCTTTATTGAACTTTTAATGTGATATAAAAATCATTTTTGTAATTGTTTCAATTAAAAAATCTCAAACCTTTATCTTCTGCATCCTGAATGTGTTCACATATATTCAAAGCTGCTCAGCCCCATTCAAAGTGAAATCCATTAGACAAGCTCTCTGATGACTCAATCAGTAGCCTTATCTCTCATCACCTAAACATCTTTTATGGCATGTCCATACGGGGCATGTATGTTGAAAATATTCAAGCAGAAAATCAACAGCATTTTCTAGTAACAGTAAAGTGAATGAGATTCAAACAAATCTCAGCAAAGTGCCGAGTGAAAAGCCTTGCTTTATCCACATGAACATTGACATGGTGCATATATTAAATCTAAACCATGTCAATTCATTTTGTGGGTTTCCAGTACAGATTTATCCTTTGTGGCATTTCTGGCGCTTTTTTAAGTTCTGTGCGGACAGAGCCTTTCTATTTTTATTTGTGTAACGTATAGGGGCAGTGATGCTGACCATTTTTGTAATATACTTTACTTACTGAAATCATACATTTGTATTATAAAAATAGCTCTAAAGTGGCCCATTGTGAGCCTTAGCAACGCTCCTCTGTCTTCTGTTTACATAACAGTGGAGACTTGCTAACACTGACTTATGTAAATAGAAGACAGAGGAGCGTTGCGAAGGCTCAAAATGGGCCACTTTAGAGATATTTAGGTACTCTTTCTCCTTGGGGATAGAGCGCCTTAATCTTCGTGAGGAGACTTATAAGACATACATGCTCCTCTGAAATTCTGGGAAGAAAGGGATGCAAAGGAGCTCCTAACAAGCTCTACCTCTAATGCCACCAGATGTAAGGTAGCTATGCTATAAGGTATGAGTCAATGTTCAACCCATTAAATAAGTTTTGAGACATGACTCGGATATTAGATAAGCCAGCACCTCATCTGCAGACAGCTGTTTCAGGGTAATTGCCCCTCATCAGTGCAGAGCAGAGAGTACTGGCTTAACTGGGTGAGAGGCCTAAATTAGAAAGCCCAGCACACGCTACAGCCGGCACAGGTAAAGGTGAATTTAGATGGGCAGATTATCAAGAATGAACATTCCTGTGAATGCTCGTTCCCGACAATCTGCCCATGTAAAGGTGTCACCACTCGTCGGGTGATCGTGTCATTCATGCAGGCGTCTAAATTATGTTTTCTGGGCAGCAGATCATACTGTCTAAACAGCGATCTGCTGCCCAGAAGAAAGGTAGATGTATGAGGACAAGTGATCGCAATAGTGATCCCTCGTTCTCATACGGTGCAGGTGATCACAGCAATTCACCTTCTCTTAACGAGCATGAGTGACGAGCGACGACTGTTAGGAAGAAGTGCAAATCACAGCCCAGTTGCAAATCACGTAGGATTTTATTTGTAGACGTGCGGCTAATACATGCGTGCGAACGTTTTCGGCCTATTTGGCCTTCATCAGGCACTCTGCCGCCTTTGTGGATAGGAATAGATGGGAGAGATTTATGGAGAAAAGGGAGCCTGCCAGCTGCCCAGGAGAGTAGTTCTAGAGTAGGAGAGTGTTAGGAAGAAGTCCCATTCACTTCTATGGGACAGCTCCTACCTATACGCTTGAACTGGGTGTCTTATTTTATAAGACACCCAGACATACAGGTATGTAGTTAGCTGTGCAGGGTGGGTCAAGAGATGTTTCTATAGTAATGGGGTTTGACCGAATGTTTGAAAGAGGAAGGGAAAATAGCAGAAGTGAGAGAGGTTGAAGGTTTTAGTTAGGTGTGCATTGACAATCAGGGAGAGAGACTGGAGGAGGTGTCTGGGAATAGGGTCAGTAGTGCACATGGTAGGATGAGAAGAAGACAGGAGCCTGGAGACTTCTTTCTCTGTGACTGGGTCGAAGGTGGCAAGTAAACCAAAAGAGATGTGGGGGGTTAGGGGCAGCGGGGGTGATCAATTATGCTTGGAGTCTGTGAGTGAATTTCAAACTGAATGTTATCAATTTTCTCTTTGAAGTAGGTGGCCAGATCTTCAGAGGTCTGTAATAAGCACATGCACATTTGGACTGAGTAGAGATTGAAAAGTGTCAAAGTTTTTTTGCTTTATTGGATAGTGAGATTAGGGTCGTAATATAGGTCTGTTTGGCGTGGTGAAGGGCAGAGTTATAAGTTCTAATTTGTTCTAGTTTATAAGTTGTAATAGAGGAAATCTTCTGGTGTGAGTTTTTCTCCACAGGCATTCAGCACTCCTGAAGCATCACTGGAGAAAGCAAGTTTGAGGTGTGTGCCAGGGTTGCTTTTCTCTCTGATTGAAGGTTCTAAGTGTAGAGGGCACTACTTCATCCAGGGTGATTCTGAGGGTATAATAGTATTGTTTTGCAGCCAGATCAGGACGAGAGAGTGTCTGTAAGTTTCTAAGGGTCAATGGCATGTAGATTTCTGAATGTGAGATAAGTAGGAGTGTGCCGAGATGGATGATGATTTTTGACAGTTAAGGAGAGATGGTTGTGGTCAGAGAGCAGGAGAGGAGAGTCAGTGAAGATATAAAGAGCAGAGCCGGAGGAAGACCAGGTCTAGTGTGTTACTGTCTTCATGAGTCTGGTAATTAGAAAGTTGTAAAAGGTCAAGAGAGGAGGTTACAGATAGAAGCTTGGAGTCAGATAGGGAGATTGGGTTGTCAATGGGGATGTCAAAGTCGCTTAAAATGAGACTTGCTAGTTCTGGGGACAGAAAATGTGGAAGCAGGGCAGCAAAGTAATCCAGGAATTTGGTGGGTGAGCCAGAGGGTCGGTAAAGAATTGCCACTTTGAGGAACAGTGGGTGGAAAAGTCTGAGGTTGTGGACCTTGGTGTCAACTCCACCGCCAGGTCTGGAGGTATGAGAGAAGTGTAACCACCATAAGAAAGAGTAGCAGGAGATGTGTTGTCAGATTGCTGAATCCAGAGTCAGCAGGTTTGGAGAATTAATAAGAAAGAAGTCATGAATGTAGAGGAGTTTGTTACACACTGTGCGTGCACAGTTAAAAGAGGGTGGAGACGGTGTTAAAGGAATTTTATGAGATTAGAAGATTTCTATGTGCGATTGGGAAGGAGTTACAAGTAGGTGAAGCAGGTGTACAAGGGTAGGCAAAATACCCTCTGAATTTAAGAACAAAAGAATAGAGAGAAACAAAAAATGGTAGAGTTATTTGCAACAGTATTTTGTGCTGCACACTGGGACATGATAGGTTAAGTTGATTCAGGAAGGTGAATAATGGATGAGTACACGAGTAAGGAAAGGAGAGCGTTGGGATGTTGAGACAGTGTAATAGAGGTGTAACGGGGTGGTGAGTGTGGAGGAAAGGAGCGCATAATAAGATGGACATGGATTCAATGAACCAAGTCAGAGGAGAGCGGGAATAATGTTGAGACAGTGTAATAGAGGTGTAACAGGGTGGTGAGTGTGGAGGAAAGGAGCGCATAATAAGATGGACATGGATTCAATGAACCAAGTCAGAGGAGAGCGGGAATTATGTTGAGACAGTGTAATAGAGGTGTAACGGGGTGGTGAGTGTGGAGGAAAGGAGCGCATAATAAGATGGACATGGATTCAATGAACCAAGTCAGTTATGTGTTTGCAATTTTGTGCAACAATGACGCTTTGCATATGATGACCCATGCTCAAACCCCACACATCGGCCTCCCTATACCCTGGCTAAATTTATAGGCCAGTGTATGCTGGGATCTATGGGTAATCAAGCTCGTTTAGTCTAATTATCAAGTTGACTACAACACCAGAACAGGAAATGAAATGCACAGACTGTGTCATGGAATAGCTAAGGATCAAACATGCTCATAAAATCTATAAAGATAAAATCAGCTCAGAGTACAGTCATATATACCATGTTTGTTTATGCAGGGATTAGACTGGAAAGGTATGTACAGCAAGCAGGGTTAAGAGCAGGATTCAAGATGCATATATACCTACATGAAAAGAGAGATGGCAGTTAGATCCATGCCATAACTGCAAGACACTTGGTGACGATGATACTTTGCATATGATGACCTGTGCCCAAACCCTATCAATTTAATTTTGTCCCAAATATTTCTAACATCAAAGAATAACTGAAAAAATTTATAGATCTGTCTATGTTTGGAAGATGTCAACACATAAAAATGAATCGTTTTGCAAGGATTGTGTATCAAATGCAAATATTCCTTGTTTTAATAAAAGAGGCAAATTAAAGAACATTGGAACAATGCTTTATGAGTTTTATTTGGAAAAACCATAAAGCAAGAGTATCTATTAATAGGTTATATGATAGTAGGGATACAGGAGGGCTTGCTTTTCCCAATTTACCATATTATAATTTGGCATGTATTTTTAGATTTGCAAAGGAATAGTGTAACAATGGTTAGTTTTTGGTTAACAATCAGACAGAATGTGAATTGTCGAATCCTGTCCTGCAATGTCTAATTTATGTTAGGAAAGTAGATTTAAAAGGGGATAAAACAGAATGTTTTTTTCTATTAATAATTAGTGCCATTAGAAAGTACAACGTGTCTTTGTAACAGAAAAACAGAAAAGTTATGTCTCCTGGAAGGCAGGGAGTAAAAAAAGTAAAATGTAAAATGGATTTATCAAGAAGGGGTTAATAGCATCCAGAGATCTTTTAATATATGCAAAAACTTTATTTTCAAATTTTACCCATGTTTTATTGCTAACTATTGGTCCTATCATTGAGTGATTCCTTAAAGGGCATCATCAGATTTGTACCTATGAAACTAGGTGACCTGTTGCATATGTGCTTGGCAGGTGAAGGTATCTATGTTGGCCCCATGTTCATATGTGCCCGTATTGCTGAGAAAAAACTAAATTTCGTTTTCATGAATCCACCATGACGGCAATAAGCTGGAGAGATTGACCACTGACCTCTGTAGGGGCAGGAAACAGAGAAAAGTTAAATTGCCCCCCTCCCACCACCATTCACCAGTGTATTCCTTCATACCCATTTTCCTCTTCTTTTTTTGGGGGGTGAGTTATCATGTCGTCATGGTTGATATATGGAAACTGAATTACGGTAAGACTAATTCCGGTTTTCTATTTCACCACCGTGGCGGCAATCGATTGGAGACCTAACAGATCACCAACATTAAGGGGGGCTATAGCCTGAAGTACTTTACGTCCAAACAACAGCTCTGAAGATAAGGACGGGTCTAATCTGTAATGTTTGACAAAAGTGTTCATATTGGACCAGGTCGCAGCCTTGCAGATCTGGTTCAAAGATGCACCTGCTTTTTCTGTATACGAGGAGGATATAGCTCTAGTGGAATTGGCTTTAAAGAGGACCTTTCACTGGTCCACAGTTTATTAGGCAAATGTATATACATGCCGAGTGGCACCCAGGGATGACCCTGCACTTACTTGTACCCCTGGGTGCCGCTCCATTCGTCCGCTGTAGCCCCCGGTAACGGTGCTCGTGCTTCTGATAATTTTGCCTGGGGCAGAGACAACTTCCTTTGCCCTGGGCGTCTCCTTCTCCCAAGGCTGGAGCGCTGGCCAATCAGCTCATATAATATTTAAAGTATTTAAGTCCCAAGAAGGGACATGAGGCCTAACAAAGGGTCTTAATTTAGAGGCTGCTCTGACAAATCTCTTTACCCATCTGTGACTTGACAAGTCTGTATCAAAAAGGCGCTAAGATCTCACCCTGACTTGATGAAATATCACCAAGGTGCCCGCTTCCTTATATCTTACATATCCAAATACATCCCGCTCTCGTCCTTGCTCAGACCTCTCACATGGTTTGAGAGCCTCATAGCTAACCCTATCCCCCCAAAGAGACTTATATCTAAACTCTATAAGCACTTGAGTAGTCCAATCCTTATGCCTACACCAGCATTTGTGAGACTTTGGGAGAAGGACCTAGATATCCTTCTATCGGATACTCAACAAGCTAAATTGTTTTTGACTCCTCACACCTCATCAAGATGTGTTAGGATCCAAGAAAATGGCTACAAGCTATTGTCTAGGTGGTATAAAACACCTGAGCTAACATGTAGATTTTCCCCACAAAGTTCAGACAGGTGTTGGCGGTGCAAAACTGACAAAGGCTCTTTCTACCATATTTGGTGGTCCTGCCCGATTGTAGCTAAGTGGTGGGGATCTATATTTGATAAATGCAACGAAATCTGCAATTCAAAGATAACCCCCAACCCCTTACTTGCTTTACTTAACTTAGATCAAGTAGAGCCCCCTATCACTCACTCATACCTATACCGCCAACTGCTGAGCGCTGCCCGTTTACTTTTGCCTAGACACTGGCTTACCCCAGACACCCCAACACTGGAGCATTGGCTTAACAAAATTGACTCACTATATAGGTTTGAAGAATTGGCAGCTTGGGAGACTTACACACATAAGAAATTTAAGAGTAGATGGCTTGCATGGGAACGCTTCAGGTACCTGAAAGTGTAAATACGATGTCATGTGATACTCCTTCACTCACTTGAATCTAATGCTATGATCGAGGCATTGTTTTGTTTCTGTTCTGAAGTTCTTACTATACCTGTGATTTATTACAATAATCATTCCTAATATTGTACGGATATGTAAACTCAGTTTTATGTGGATATCTCTGGTGTGATACCGGAATACTTTTGCTATATCTGTACCTGATTCCTTTTTTGCTAAAAAAAAAAAAAAAAAAAAAAGGCGCTAAGAGCCGATATCTGGACTTTTAAGGTAGAGGGTCTGAGACCCAAATCTAGACCCTGGTGAAGAAATTATAAGATCTATAGATAGATAGCTGACATCACTTTCTTTCTGCTTGATTTTAATGTGGATATTACTTTTTCTGTTTTGCAATTAACTTGAAAAGTTCGGGATAAACATGGATAATCAGACACTGAACCAGCATGTCCTTTCTGTGGGGAAGGATCCAAGGTTCCTGTAAGGACAGTCTTTTTAGAAGAGAGAACCAACTCCTCTTCGGCCAAAAAAGGAGTTAATAATATAAGAGTTGATTTCTCGTGAATGGCCTTCTGGATAACTCTGTGTCACGATGGAGAGTGGTGGAAACCCCCCATTGCGCAATGTCCTTGGCTATCGGGCCGCAATGCAGGGAAAAGGGAGCTGGTCACCTCCTAAAGCTTTCCTCAACAAGCCCTAGTCTCCTAGCTGTATCAGCCCCCTTCAAAGGTAAGGGGATTCATACCCACATGCCTAGAAGTCTAGGAATCCCTGCATTACCCTACAGATGGTGACAGGGCAGAGAACACCTGTTCATCCACGACACGGATGACAGGCATCTCCAGAGGCCCAGTAGCTGGCAGGGTGCAAGACTATAGGAGAAACAGAATGGCAGGTAAGTAGCACAGCAACATAACAAATGCTATCGACACTTACCTGCCGCAGCCGAGATGGAAGAACGGCACAAACTACAACCCGGACCTCCCTGCGGCTACAAGACAACATACACACACCAAAAGGTATACGTCAAGCAGCCATGCTGGTCACAACACCACAAATACCAGACATGGCACACCACACTTGACATACAAAAAAAAACCAACATAACCCACACCAGACAACAATACCGGAGAGGAAGGGTCAAGGGAACAGACACAAAGGGGTAAGCAAAAGACATAGATAACAACAATGACAACTAAGGGTTACTCACACAGAAGGTACACAGACAGCCCAGGAGCAGAGCTCCACACCAAGCTGACAACAAGCAAACTGACCTCAGGCTCCAACACACCAGAATATAAAGAGACCTGAGGCCACACCCAACTCACTCCAACATCTTTAACCCGGTGCAAACCAAAGCAAGGAAAACACCATATAAAAGGGAAAGACACGCACAAGTGAACAACATGTTGCCCCAGGCAACCGATTGCGCGACAACAGTGCCTCGGCCGAAATAACCAGCCGAGACACATGTTGCCAACGGCAACCGCATGTGAGGCAAACATACATAAGCCACACATGCAGCAACCAAACGTTGCCACTGGCAACAAGATGAAGCTGCGATCTTAACACAAGGTCGTGACACTCTGGGAATCAACTGGACCAGAGGAAAGGCATAGGCCAGATCCCAATTCCTGCATTGGGAGAATGCGTCTATTGCCCAGGGTCTGTCCCTGGGATTTAGTGAGCAAAACATCTAGGTTTTCGCATTTTCTCTTGAGGCGAATAGGTCTATCGATGGGGAACCCCATCTGTTTACTATTATTGTGAAAATCTGTGCATTCAAAGACCACTCTCCCTGGTCTATCTTTTTCATGCTGAGAAAGTCCGTCAAATAATTTTGACTCCCTTTTAGATGTACTGCTGTAATGGATCTTACTGTTTTTTCTGCTCAGGAGAATATTTTCCCCGAAAGGTTCCTTCGTTTTACTGATCTTGTCCCTCCCTGATGTTTGAGGTAGGATACTGTTGTTACGTTGTCGATAATGATTTTTATATGCTGGCCCTGCATCTTCTCTAAGGCCACTTTCAAGGTCTCCCAAACTGCCTGAAGCTCTCGGTAGTTCAATGATTGATTTGATATTTCTGCTAGGCAGACACCTTGATAGAAATTGTCGTCTACCTTCACTCCCCAACCTGTGCCGCTTGCATCTGTTTGGATCAGGATAAATGGTGTCTTAAGCCAGACTACACCTTTCCTTAAATTTACAGAAGTCATCCACCACAGTAGAGATGTCTTTACATGTTGTAGAATAGGGATTTTCTGATCCAGTGATGTTCAGCGCCTGTCCCATTTTCCTAGTAACCAGGCTTGGAGAACTCTGAAGTGAATTTGACACCAGGCTACCTTATGCAAGATGTCATTAACTCTAAAAGACTCATGGCTTCTCTGATGGAACATGATCTTCTTCTCAGAAATACAGGGACCTTTTGTTGTAAAGATTTGATTCTTTCCACTGGGAGAAAGGATGTTTGTCTTTCTGAATCTATGTCAAGGACGTTCCGGTGCCAGGTGCCAGGAGATCAGTGAGACTGGCAACACGTGGTTTGATCTGACAGGTTTCTTGTGGATCAATTTGTGTCTGTGTTTTTTCTGGTAATGGCCACACCCCTTGCCTCAGGTGTTGCTTATGTGGTCATTTAACCTTCCCTATTTATTGTGGCTTCTCCTACCATGCTGTGTGGTTTATAGTTTTAGCTTCAGTCTTGTTGTGGATTGCTGGTATTGTGCTTCCATAGCCATTTGAAGTTAAGTGTCTTCCCCTTTTGTTTATTGTTTGGGTTTTCTTGTGTTGCCCTTTTCCCGGTCATTTGTGTTTTAGACCTAAGGGAGACTCCTGTTCGTCCTACCATTTGGAGGAACAGGTTGTTTCTTGTCCTGACAATAGTACCACTGTCCTACAGCGTGAGTTAGGACATTAGGCTTCTGTGTATGAACTCACCTACCTCTGGGGTCAGTTCATACTTGCAGTTAGTCGGGACTTTTATTAGGGTTTCTCTAGGAGGTGACCTGCTCCTTTCCCTAGTTTCCAGGCCTTTTCCCCTCACCCCTTTCCCTCCTACGTTTGGTGTGGGTTTCCCTCCCACACAGAAACGTGACAATCTAGTAGAATTCAGAGGGACTTCACCCTTGTCTTGGGGTGTAGGTATGATTTTCCCCGGTTTACCACCCATCCCAGATATTCCAATAGTTGTAAGAATCCGTCTAGATCCATTTCCATCTGACTCACTGAGTCTGAAATTATTAGGAAATTACCCCGATAGGGGACTATTATTAACCCTTCTCTTCTCAGAAAAGCTACTATCTCTACCACAAGTTTGCATCCGTAGTGTTCCGTTCCGTCATTCCATTCCGCACCGTTCCGCATCTCCGGATTTGCGGACCCATTGAAATGAATGGGTCCGCATCCGTGATGCGGAATGACCACGGAATGGTGCCCGTGTATTGCGGATCCGCAAATTCGGTCCGCAATACGGGCACGGGGTGCACACGTTCGTGTGCATGAGGCCAAAGTCTGTTTGTAAACTTCCTAGAGATACCTAGTCTTTTCTCTGGGTCTAACCATTCATCCAATACCATATCCTTTATATTCTCATTAATGGGAAAAACTCTGGAATGTTTGATTCTCAGACCACCAAACATTTCCTCCTGTATTGAATGTGGTTTCTGGATCTCTTCTTTCCTTATCGTTATCATCCTAGAGGCAGCACAACACAAAGGGTTAGGCTACATGCACACGACAGTGAAAAAAAACGTCCGTTAAAAACGGACACACTGTCAGTTTTTCATGGCCATTTTGCATCAGCGTGTGCATCCATTTTCTGGCCATGTGTCCGTTTTTAATGTACATTTTGCATCCGTTTTGCATCAGTTTTTCATATTCTGTGAAAAACGGACATGAAAAATGGATTCATTTGATTGGCAGTTATTTCTAGACCCATCCTTCTGACTGCCATGATCTGTGGACGACAGTGTCACGGGGGATCTGTGGGGGACACTGTTATGGAGGGGATCTGTGGGCGACACTGTTATGGAGGGGATCTGTGGGTGACACTGTTATGGAGGGGATCTGTGGGTGACACTGTTATGGAGGGGATCTGTGGGTGACACTGTTATGGGGTGAATTTTCCATTTTAATCCATTTTTTCCAGTAACAAAGCTAGGGTTAACAGTAAAACAAAACTCTATTTATTGCCCCGATTCTGTAGTTTGCAGAAATGCCCCATATGTGGTTGTAAACTGGTGTATGGCCAAACGGCAGAGCGCAGAAGGAAAGGAATGCCATATGGTTTTTGAAAGGTGTATTTTGCTGGACTGGTTTTTTGACACCATGTCCCATTTGAAGCCCCCCCGATGCACCCCTAGAGTAGAAACTCCAAAAAAGTGACTCCATCTAAGAAACTACACACCTCAAGGTATTCAAAACCGGTTTTACAAACTTTGTTAACCCGTTAGGTGTTCCACAAGAGTTATTGGCAAATGGAGATGAAATTTCCGAATTTCTATTTTTTGTTACCTTTCCTCAAAAAAAGTGTAATATAGAGTAACCAAAAATCATATTTACCCTTAAATCATACAAACAAAACTGCCACCGTATCCCGTAGTTTCCAAAATGGGGTCGCGACGGGTGGTTGAATAAGTGTGTGGTTGTGTAAGTGTGATTTAAGATTAAGTGACTTCCGATTCAGGGACTTCAGTGGGTGACTAAAATTCGTCAGTTCTTGTAACTAGAATATATTGTATTTTTTTTTGTTTTTGTGGTGTAATCCCCATTAGTATGTCTTGCACAATTGACAATGCCGTCCAGTGCACATCTTGCATGATGTATGCAGTCCTGGAACAGCCGTTTGAGGGTGCATATCTTTGTTCAAAATGTGAGCAAATTACCCGTTTGGAATCGCACATCGAGTCTCTAAACGGGCATATTGCAACACTGAGAGCCACTGACAATTTGCAAAAGAGTTTGCTGCTCACCGAGCAAGCAGTCTTTGGAGTAGATGTGGGGGAGGGTGACAGAAAGGAGGCTGAGGAAAGTGAGGTAGCTAGCTGGGTGACAGTAAGAAAGGGGGGTAGAGGGAAGAGTGCCAGGGAGGCTAGCCCTGATCTGACACACCCCAACAAGTTTGCACGTTTGGCAGATGAGGGGGATGGCAGCTCAGGGACAGCACCGCTGCAGCCAGACACTTCCTCTGCCGGTCAGGGGAATGTCAGCTCCAGTAAGCAGGGGACCAGGAGAGCTGGGCAGGCCAGACAGGTGCTGGTAGTGGGAGACTCAATTATTACGGGAACAGATAGGGCGATCTGTCACAAAGATCGTGATCGCCGAACAGTGTGCTGTCTTCCTGGCGCTAGAGTTCGACACATCGCAGATCGGGTTGACAGATTACTGGGAGGGGCTGGAGAAGATCCAGCGGTCATGGTCCATATCGGAACCAATGACAAAGTTAGAGGAAGGTGGAGCGTCCTTAAGAATGATTTCAGGGATTTAGGTCAAAAGCTTAGGGCAAGGACCTCAAAGGTAGTATTTTCCGAAAAATGCTGCCTGTACCACGGGCCACACAAGAGAGGCAGCGGGAGATTAGAGAGGTTAACAAGTGGCTCAAGAACTGGTGTAGGAAGCAGGGTTTTGGGTTCACGGAGAACTGGGCCGACTTTGCTATCGGCTACAGGCTCTATCGTAGGGACGGGCTGCACCTCAATGGGGAAGGGGCAGCCGTGTTGGGGAGAAAGATGGCTAGAAGGTTGGAGGAGTGTTTAAACTAGGGACTGGGGGGGAGGGAAATTACATTACAGGAGGGGAAGATAGTGCAGATAGAGACCGGGGGCAAGGTAGTGGAACTGGGGGAGAAATGGAAGGAGGGACTAGAAAAGTTCAGAAGGAAAGGTGTAGGGCAAAAAATATGCATAAACCTCTCAAATGTATGTATACTAATGCCAGAAGCCTGACTAATAAAACTGGTGAACTGGAATTAGTGATGTGTGAGGAGGATTATGACATACTGGGAATAACTGAGACATGGCTGGATGATAGCTATGACTGGGCTGTTAATGTACAAGGTTACAATCTGTTCAGAAAGGATCGTCAAAACCGGAGGGGGAGGTGTCTGCCTTTACATAAAGTCCTGTCTAAAGCCCACACTCCGGGAAGACATCTGTGAGGGACACGAAAATGTGGAGTCATTGTGGGTGGAGATAAATGGAGCCAAAAACAATAATAAATTACTAATAGGAGTTTACTATAAACCACCTAATATACTAGAGTCCGCAGAAAATCTATTACTAAACGAGATAAACAAGGCGGCAAACCATAATGAGGTGGTTATTATGGGGGACTTCAACTACCCAGATATAGACTGGGAAACTGAAACCTGTACATCCCATAAAGGAAACAGGTTCTTGGCAATAGCCAAAGACAATTACCTTTCCCAAATGGTTCAGGACCCAACTAGAGGGATGGCCATACTGGACTTAGTATTAACCAATAGACCTGATAGAACAACAGACGTGCAGGTCGGGGGACACCTGGAAAATAGTGACCATAAAGTAATAACCTTCCAATTATCCTTCAAACAAGAGTTTCTACAGGGAGGAACAAGAATACCGGACTTCAAAAAGCAAAATTTAGCCAACTAAGAGAGGCCATAGGCCCAATTAACTGGGACATAGTCCTCAAAAATAAAAATACAACCACAAAATGGGAGATTTTTAAAAGCATTGTAACATCAAATTGTGATCGATGCATACCTTATAGAAATAAAAGGCTAAGAAATAAGAAGAAACCAATGTGGATAAATAGAACCGTAAAAAAGCAATAAATGACAAAAAGAAAGCATATAAATCACTAAAACAGGAGGGGAGCCAGGAAGCACTGGTAAACTATAAGGATAAAATTAGAATATGTAAAAACTAATAAAAACTGCCAAACTAGAGACCGAGAGATTAATTGCCAAAGAGAGCAAAACTAACCCTAAAATGTTTTTCAATTATATAAATGGTAAAAAATATAAACCTGAAGGAGTCGGCCCTCTACATAGCAATGAGGGGGGAGTTGCAGAAAGCGATGAGGATAAAGCCAAGCTATTAAATATTTTCTTCACCACTGTTTTCACTGAGGAAAATAAACTGTCAGATGAAATGCAAAATGTAAAAGTAAATTCCCCTTTAAAAGTGCCCTGTCTGACCCAGGAAGAAGTACAGCAGCGACTTAAAAAGATTAAAATAGACAAATCGCCAGGACCGGATGGCATACACCCCCGTATCCTAACGGAATTAAGTGATGTCCTAGCCAGACCCTTATTTTTGATATTCACGGACTCCATACTGACAGGGAATGTTCCACCAGACTGGCGTATAGCAAATGTGGTGCCAATATTCAAAAAGGGTCCAAAAACAGAGCCTGGAAATTATAGGCCGGTAAGTTTAACATCTATTTTTGGTAAACTGTTTGAAGGTTTTGTAAGAGATGCTATCTTGGAGTATCTCAATGAAAATAAGCAAATTACACCATATCAGCATGGCTTCATGAGGGATCGGTCATGTCAAACTAATTTAATCAGTTTCTATGAGGAGGTAAGTTCTAGACTTGACAGCGGCGAATCAATGGATGTCGTATATCTGGACTTCTCCAAAGCATTTGACGCTGTACCACATAAAAGGTTAGTATATAAAATGAGAACACTTGGACTAGGAGAAAATATCTGTATGTGGGTAAGTAACTGGCTCAGTAATAGAAAACAGAGGGTGGTTATTAACGGTACACACTCAGATTGGGTCATGGTCACTAGTGGGGGCCCTATTCTCTTCAATATATTTATTAATGATCTTGTAGAAGGCTTGCACAGTAATATATCAATTTTTGCAGATGACACTAAACTGTGTAAAGTAATTAACACTAAAGAGGACTGTTTTCTGCTACAGAGGGATCTGGATAGATTGGGGGCTTGGGCAGAGAAATGGCAGATGAGGTTTAACACAGACAAATGTAAAGTTATGCACATGGGAAGGAATAATGCAAGTCACCCGTACATATTAAATGGTAAAACACTCAGTAACACTGACATGGAAAAGGATCTAGGAATTTTAATAAATTACAAATTAAGCTGTAAAAACCAGTGTCAGGCAGCTGCTGCTAAGGCCAATAAGATAATGGGTTGCATCAAAAGGGGCATAGATGCCCGTGATGAAAATAAATATAGTCTTACCACTTTATAAATCACAAGTCAGACCACACATGGAGTACTGTGTACAGTTCTGGGCTCCCGTGAACAAGGCAGACATAGCAGAGCTAGAGAGGGTTCAAAGGAGGGCAACTAAAGTAATAACTGGAATGGGGCAACTTAAGTACCCTGAAAGGGTATCAAAATTAGGGTTATTCACTCTAGAAAAAAGACGACTGAGGGGAGATCTAATAACTATGTATAAATATATCAGGGGTCAGTACAAAGATCTCTCCCATCATCTATTTATCCCCAGGACTGTGACTGTGACGAGGGGACATCCTCTGCGTCTGGAGGAAAGAAGGTTTGTACACAAACATAGAAAAGGATTCTTCACGGTAAGAGCAGTAAGACTATGGAACTCTCTGCCTGAGGAGGTGGTGATGGTGAGTACAATAAAGGAATTCAAGAGGGGCCTGGATGTATTTCTGGAGCGTAATAATATTTCAGGCTATAGCTACTAAAGATGGGTCGTTGATCCAGGGAGTTATTCTGACTGCCTGATTGGAGTCGGGAAGGAATTTTTTCCCCTTAAGTGGGGAAAATTGGCTCTACCTCACAGGGTTTTTTTGCCTTCCTCTGGATCAACTTGCAGGAAACAGGTCGAACTGGATGGACAAATGTCTTTTTTCGGCCTTATATACTATGTTACTATGTTACTATGTTACTTTTTTGGAGTTTCTACTTTGGAGTTTTTGGCGTTCCCTTCCTTCTACGCCCTGCCGTTTGGCCATACAGCAGTTTACGACCACATATGGGGTGTTTCTGCAAACTAGAGAATCAGGGCAACCCATATTGAGTTTTGTTTGGCTGTTAACCCTTGCTTTGTTACTGGAAAAATGGATTAAAATGGAAAATTTGCAAAAAAATTGCTGTTTTGGGACCGTTTTTATTTTTTGTTATTTACATCGTTGAACTGACAGGTTAGATAGTGTGCTATTTCTATAGAGCAGGTTGTTACGGATGTGACAATATCAAATATGACTAGGTGTTTTGTTTCAGTTTGACAGAATAAAGCATGAAACAAAAATGATTTTTTTTTTAGTGTCTCCACATTCTGAAAGCCATATTATTATTTTTTTTGGGCGACTGTCTTATGTAGGGGATCATTTTTTGCGGGATGAGATGGCGGTTGGATTTGTATTATTTTGGGGTGCATATGACTTTTTGATCGCCTGCTATTACATTTTTTGTGATGTAAGGTGACAAAAAATGGCTTTTTTGACAATGTTTTTATTTTTTATGTTTATGGCGTTGACCTGAGGGGTTAGGTCGTGCTATATTTTAATAGAGCAGGTCCTTGCGGACGCGGCAATACCTAATATGTATACCTTTTTTATTTATTTAGGTTTTAAACAATAATATCCTTTTTGAAACAAAAAAAAAATGTTTTAGTGTCTCCATACTCTGAGCCATATTTTTTTCAGTTTTTAAGCGATTGTCTCAGGTTGGGTATAATTTTTGCGGGATGAGGTAACGGTTTGATTGGCACGTTTTGGGGGGTCATATGACATTTTGATCGCTTGCTATTACACGTTTTGTGATGTAAGGTTACAAAAAAATGGCTTTTTTTGGCTAGTTTTTATTTCATTTTTTTTTCAGTGTTCACTTGAGGGGTTAGGTCATGTGATATTTTTATAGAGCAGATTCTTACAGACGTGGAGATACCTAATATGTCTACTTTTTAGTTCTTTTTTTACATTTAACACTAAAAAGCATTTTTGAAACAAAAAAAATCATGTTTTAGTCTAAGAGCCATAGTTTTTTTATTTTTTGGTCAATTGTTTTAGGTAGGGGCTCATTTTTTGCGGGATGAGATGGCGGTTTGATTGGTACTTTTTTGGGAGGCATACGCCTTTTTGATCACTTTGAAATATAATTTTTGTGACGTAAGGGGCCAAAAATGGCTTATTTACACCATTTTTGGTTTTTTTTTTAATGGGGTTCACCTAAGGGGTTGGGTCATGTGATATTTTTATAGAGCAGGTTTTTACGGACATGGCGATACCTAATATGTGTACAGTATTTTATGTTTTTCATTTTTATTCAGTGATATGTGTTTTCTTTTATTTTCACTTTTTTCACTTTTTTCCATTTTTTTTTTACCTAGACCCACTTGGTTCTTTTAGATCCAGTGGATCTGGGTCTATAAAATACAGTAAGTACACTATATAGTGTACTTACTGTATTTTTTTTTTTTTACTTTATTTAGGCTTTCAGCACCATGGAGAGAGCAGGGCACTTCAGTAAGCGTCCTGTCTCCATGGTGACCATCACCCGCTGCCAGAAGGGAGCAGCGGGTGATGGGGAGGGAGCTCCCTCCCTCTGTGACCCCATCCTGTCGGGGGGCTGCATAGGCACAGCAGCCCCCCGATGGGAGAGGGAGGGACCTCCCTCCCTGTTAACCCCTTCCATACTGCGGTCCGTACGGGCCGTGGTATGGAAGAGGTTAAACTGCTGACATCTGCAGCACAGATGTCAGCAGTTTATAGCAGGGGGTCAGCAATGTGCTGACCCCCTGCTATACCCACTAGACACCAGGGAATTCTTTTTAAAGGAGGCGGCTGCAGTCCGCCTCCCGCCACAAAAATAGCGCTGCCGCTGCCGCTGCCGGGGGGGAAAGGGGGTCAAAAATGTTTTAAAAAAATGGACATTTAACTGTCTGATCCCCGCGGTCACAGACCGCGGGGATCAAACAAGTCAGAAATCGTTGCAAACCGCAGGTCTGAATTGACCTGCGGTTTGCAGCCGATATGGGGCCACCATTCATGGCCTGTCTACACGTTTTTAACGGCCGTGAGACGGGGGCCTTCCTGACATGTCCTATTTTTGGACGTACGCTATTCACTGGCCGTTAAAAGAACGGCCATGTGAATAGCTCCATAGACTTACATTGGTGGTAAAAATGGCCGTGTGACGGCCGTTACTTAGACGGCCGTCACACGGCCATTTTTCACTGTCATGTGCATGAGCCCTTAATGTCTTGCTACTCCCGTCTAGGACAAAAGATAAATCATTAGTAAATCAGACTACCGGTAATTAATCCCCCTATAAAGGAGTGCACACCCACTAGATAGATGTGTTTTCTTCTTCTGTCTAGGACAATGAAGTTCACACATACAGAGGCTCCTGTTGCTGTGAAGGTCAGTTTGGTTGTTAAGCCTGATATTATATAGCTGGAAGGAGGTGCTGGAAGAGAGTCCATTGTTATATGCATGTTAAAGAGCTGGAGGTGTTCTCCAAAGTTAACTGCAGGTCATTACTGAACTGGAAGTGGGTTTCAGAGTTAGGCTACATGCACACGAATGTGTTTTTCCATCCGCAAATTGCGAATCCGCGGAAAAAAACAGATGTCCGTATGGCATCCGTTTTTTTTGCGGATCCATTGTAATAATGCCTATCCTTGTCCGCAAAACGGACAAGAATAGGACGTGCTCAATTTTTTTTTGCGGGGCTACGGAACGGACATACGGATGCGGATATTACACGGTGTGTGCTGTTAGCATTTTTTGAGGACCCATTGAAATGAATGGGTCCGCATCCTATCTGCAAAAAAAACAGAAGCAACACGGAATAGTTTGTCAAAATGGTATGAAATAACTCTGTGCCATGTCTTATCAGAGTCGTTTTTAGCTCAGCTACATCTGTGGCTCTGAACGGTCTGAGATATTACTGCAGCAGTGGAATCACAGCAGCTCTAAGGATCCTGGGTCTTGGAATGGCTCATATTTTTTCAAAATCTTCTCTGAAGATATTGTAAATGTAATGGTGGCCCAAACCAATGTATACGCCCAACAATTCATTGCTCAGAACCCTACATACATTACCATACGCTAGACCCTTACATTGGACCCCAGTAAGTGCACCAGAGATGATGACGTTTTGGGGACTCATGCTGCATATGGGCGTAGTAAAAAAAAAAGTTATACAATATTGGAGTTCAGACATTTTCTACCAGACTCCAATTTACAGTAACATCATGACCCGGAAGCGATTTGAGTCAATTAGGAAATTCGTACACTACAACGACAATTCACAGTGCCCTACCCCAAAACGACTTAACATTTGACTGTCTGTTTAAAGTTAGGCCTGTCATTGAACACTTTAACACCAAGTTTTCTGAGGTGTACAACCCTTCAAAGGGAGGATTAGCAAGTGGGCAAGGTATGGCATAAAGATTTACAAACTTTGTGAGAGTAGCTCCGGGTACACCCACAAGTTCCGCATTTATGAAGGGAAAGATTCCCGGATAGAACCCCCAGAATGCCCCCCCCCATTCAAGGAGTTAGTGGGAAGATCGTGTAGGACTTACTGCACCCACTGCTGGATAAGGGTTACTACCTCTATGTGGATAACTATTATACCAGCATACCCCTATTCCTGTCCCTAACTGCCAGAGGTACTGTGGCGTGTGGCACAGTTCGCAAAAATCAGAGAGGCCTCTATAGAAATGGGTGAAAGTAGGGCCCTCTCCATGAGAACATGCTGGTGGTTAAGTACAAGGACAAAAGGGGCGTCCTTGTACTGACCACCATTCACACTAACCCTATATATGTGGAGTGCTAACTAGTACTATTCTTATCAGTTAAACCCCTGTTACGTCCCCTATCAGGGGACGTGTATCAAATAGATTTTAGGAATCGGGAGATGGAAAAAGAAGCTTGGTCGGTCCTCTCACTTCCAATTTGGAGCACTGCGTGTGCACCGTGCAATGTACTGTGCAACCCTATATGAGTGGTGTGTTACTTAGTACTATTCTTATCAGTTTAATCCCTGTTACGTCCCCTATCAGGGGACGTGTATCAAACAGATTTTAGGAATCGGGAGATGGAAAAAGAAGCTTGGTCGGTCCTCTCACTTCCAATTTGGAGCACTGCGTGTGCACCGTGCAATGTACTGTGCAACCCTATATGAGTGGTGTGTTACTTAGTACTATTCTTATCAGTTTAATCCCTGTTACGTCCCCTATCAGGGGACGTGTATCAAACAGATTTTAGGAATCGGGAGATAGAAAAAGAAGCTTGGTCGGTCCTCTAATTTCCAATCTGGGGCACTGCGCGTGCCCAGTGCAATGTACTGTGCCACCCTATATGAGTGGTATGCTAAGTAGTACTATTCCTATCAGTTTAATCCCTGATACGTCCGCTATCTGGGGACGTGAATAGATTTTAGGAACCGGGAGATGGAAAAAGATGATTGGTCGGTCCTCTTACTTCCAATTTGGGGCACTGCGCGTGCGCCGCACAATGTACTGTGACACCCTATATGAGTGGTGTGTTAAGTAGTACTATTCTTATCAGTTTAATCCCTGTTACATCCCCTATCAGGGGACGTATATCGAATAGATTTTAGACAACTGCAAAGAGTTGTCAATAGTTGACACACTCATGACATAAATGATTCTGCAGTGTGGGCCCATTGTTGGTCTAGTAGGCTTTAATGATCACCTTAGATGATCACAAAGAAAATTAATGTTTTTTCTATAAAAAATTATCCAGCCGATCGCTTTTGGTCTGTTCACAATGAAGCAACGACCTTATCATCTGGGATGTGTCAACATTGCCAACACACTCATTGAGGTGATCGCTTCATTGTGATACGCAAGCCCCTTCACCACAACAAGGTAACGATCACGAAGGGGATTTGACACATGTATGTGACTTTTTTTTTGTTTTGTTTTTGCAGCCACAGTGCAGCACCAGAGGCCAGAAAAATTAGACATGTACACATGCCTGAAAAATTTGGTAAAATTTATATTTTCCAGGCAGAAAGTGTACTAAAACATTGCGGCTTGAACCCTAGTTGGTGGCGGAGAAGTTACGCAAGTCATCCGGCATGCAGAGATTAAATACAGCAGCGTGGGGACCATTTTTAGCCCAAGGCATCTCATCAGGCCTTTTTTAGTCAAATGTATCCCCCACTGTCAGTCCCTTCGGTATCCATGCCTCATTCATCTTAATAAAGGTGAGGTAATCTAGACTTTTTTGACCTAGGTGACTTCTCTTCTCATTGACAATACCTCCTGCTGCGCTGAAGGTCCTTTCTGACAGGACACTTGAAGCAGGGCAGGCCAGAAGTTCTATCGAAAATTGGGATAGCTCAGGCCACAGGTCAAGCCTGCACACCCAGTAGTAAAGGTAGATCGCTCCTCAGAGTGTCGATATCTGCAGTTAAGGTGAGGTAGTCTGCTACCTGTCGGTTGAGTCATTCTCTGAGGGTGGACCCCGAAGGGCTGTGGCGATGTGTAGGACTTAAAAAGCCCTGCATGTCCTCCATCAACAACACGTCTGTAAAGCGTCCTGTCCTTGCCGGCGTGGTCGTGTTAGGAGGAGGATTACTTTCACCTCTTCCCCTGTTAGATTCCCGTTGTGCTCTGACATCACCCTTATACGCTGTGTAAAGCATACCTTTTAACTTGTTTTGGAACTGCTGCATTCTTTACGACTTCTGGTAATTCGGTAACATTTCAGCAACTTTCTGCTTATACCGTGGCCACCCAGTACAGGTCGTTCTCCTTCAGCCTTTTTATACGAGGGTCCCTCAACAGGCATGACAGCATGAAAGACCCCATTTGCACAAGGTTGGATGCCGAGCTACTCATGTCCCGTTCCTCGTCCTCACTGATCTTACTGAAGTTTATACACCTACAAAAAAGGCCCCAAAATGACTCATAAACGGCTGCGGCCGAAGACCAAAGCACAACATCCAATAATTGCTCGGCAAGAGCAAGAGAAGACACAGCCCAAGTATACAAAAGTATAAAGATTTATTAACAAATAAATAAATAGACAATTGATGACAAATACATACACATTGATTGTGCAGTGGAGGAGCACAAAATGAATGCCCAAGAACCACCACTGACACCGAGTATCCCCCACACCACAAAAATGGTTAAGCACTCAATAGTAAGGCAACGGTAAGGTTAGAGGTCATGGTAGACCCCAGAAAGTTAAACAACTTAATCAAAATGTGCATAACATAATCAAAACAGTCTAAGGCACAAATAACATACCGTTAGCCATGGTGTACGGGGGGTAGTCAGTACCAGTGGAACAGAACACCCTCGACGCGCGTTTCGCACTTCGCTTCGTCAGGAGGTACAATAACATCCCCGAAAGGCCCCCCAATTATAGTGCAGTGCTCACCTTGATTGGTTAAAAATAATTATCAGATTAAAGACAGCCGCTGTTTAGTATCGAGCGAGCTTACCCTGGTGATGCGGACGCGGTCCTCCACGAGGACGCCGGCTCATCAGGAGGTGGAGTGACGCGCTTCCGGCGCGTCAGTCCAGCTATCAAGGAGACCGTGTGGCGTCATCACGTGGACCCGCCCGCAGCGCACCACGGGAGCTCGCTACAGCGGTAGTCATGGTGACGAATTATACAAAGGGGCACAGCACAGGACGGAAGCCGGACATACAATATGGAATCAAATAGAGGCCGAAAAAGCAAAAAAAGACATAAGAAGGTAGCCTCAACTAGAAATTCTCATGATCAAAGGTGATAGTGTATATATAGTGAACTCCATATTTCATTTTAGGTACAAAATAATAAATACAAAAAATAATGAATAGTAATAATCAAAATTAGTGAATATAAAGCTAAAAATCTAAACTCATAATCAAAAAATTACATGATTAGATAAAACACGTGATAAATCAAGCATGATTAGTGTACTAGTGCATAAAGTAGACAAAATCAAAAAACATGATCAAAATATGCAATACATAATTAGTGAATCAAAAACGTGTAAATCATAATAAGGTTCATTCAGATAGAGCCATCGACGTCCACAATGATCCATAGGGCAACAGTCCATATATCGATCCAGAAAACAAAGGGGAGGTGGCTATCCTCGGAGGGCTAGCAGGGGAAGCTATAGAGATAAATAGACATAATTTAAAACATAAACATATAGTAACATATAATAAGATAAAATTATAGAAAGGATTTGAAACTCAAGGCTTCGTTAAGACCATGTGGTAACACAGTATTGAGCAGTACCATCCATTTAGTCTCCAATTGTAGGAGCCGGCGCTTTACATCACCGCCTCTAACTCCCAGTCGGACACGATCTATTCCCCTAAAGACTATTTTATTGGGGTTGCTTCCGTGAAAATCACGGAAGTGTCTCACTAAGGGTTTCAGCTTTTTAAGTCCCTCTTGGTCTGAAATTTCTCCTGCTGCCCTGATGTCCCGAGCATGTTCTAAAATTCTCACTTTTAAAGCTCTAGTTGTCATTCCAATATAAATAAGGCCACAAGGACAGCAGGCATGATATACTACCGCCTCCGTAGTGCAAGATATATGATGCACTATTTTATATTCCTTATTGCCACCCGAGTCAGTAAAAGTGTTGGTTCTCATCATCAACCTGCAAGCAGTACAGTTTCCACATTGGAATGAACCCCACTGGGGGCCCTTGTCACCAAAGGGACTTTTGGCTCCTGGGGCAATATAATGGCTTCTAGTAATCATGTCCTTTAGATTTTTCGATCTTTTCCAGGCCACAGACGGTCGCGTTGAAATCACCCGTTTCAAGTCTCTATCCGTAAGTAAGACATGCCAATGTCTATTTAAAATCTCTAATTGTTCACGCCATTGAGCATTGAAAGGGGTGATATATCTTGGATGTTCCGGGCCTAGTTCTTTGCCATTTCGGCCCTTCTTCAAAAGCAGATTATCTCTAGAGATGATTTCGGCTCTCATATAGCCCCTCTGTATGGTCTGGCGACTATATCCTCTCTCATGAAACTTGCGGGTCAGATCCGCCGCCTGTCGTTCAAACCTAGCATCATTAGAGCAGATCCTTTTCGCCCTATAAAATTGGCCAACAGGTATAGCTTTTTTAACCTGTGGGTGATGGGAAGAGGAGAAATGTAACAAGGAGTTGGCGGCCGTGGGCTTTCGGTACATATCCATGCCCAAGGAGCCATCCTCTTCAACCTGAATCGAAACATCAAGGAATTCCACCGAAACTGGGCTATACTTCCAAGTAAGTCTAATATTTAGCTCATTGTTGTTTAATTCACCTAGAAACTCCTCTAGGTGTGACGCCGAGCCCTGCCAAATAAATAGAATATCATCTATATATCTTGACCATGAGACTACGGCGTCATGACCCCTCACATTCAGGACCGTCTCCCTCTCCCACAGCCCCAGGAACAAATTAGCATATGAGGGCGCACAGGACGCCCCCATAGCTGTACCCCGGAGCTGTAGGTAGAAGCGGTCCTTGAATGTGAAGGCATTATGAGTAAGTGCAAATTTCAACAAAGCTCAATTTTCTAGCAAAGAGTTCCAAGTCTTTCACCGACGTGAAGTAATCGAACTTCCCCGCCGGTGAAAAAGTCAGACCTCTTCGCAGAACTTATAGCTGTGAATCTGTAAGAGTTATGTTGGATAAATTAATTACCTTTAATGTCTCCCCAAAATTCACAAGGACCCCCATACTCCCCCGGGACGACCTATTGTGTCGGGAATGGGGGGACTTTGTGAAACCATCTGTCGTTTTGCGGACTTCTATCTGCAGAAGTGTGTTGAGACCTTACCATCTTTTGTTCAAGATACCACAGATATCTTGCGACGTTTGAATGGCCTGCATCTCGATAGGGATATGCTCCTTGTGACGTGTGACGTCGAGTCCCTATATACGTCTATCAATCATGACCATGGGCTACGGGCGTCGGAACATTTTTTAAACATGCTAAATATTGATGAAGATCTTGTGGACTTGATCCTTGTCTTGTTGAAATTTGCACTTACTCATAATGCCTTCACATTCAAGGACCGCTTCTACCTACAGCTCCGGGGTACAGCTATGGGGGCGTCCTGTGCGCCCTCATATGCTAATTTGTTCCTGGGGCTGTGGGAGAGGGAGACGGTCCTGAATGTGAGGGGTCATGACGCCGTAGTCTCATGGTCAAGATATATAGATGATATTCTATTTATTTGGCAGGGCTCGGCGTCACACCTAGAGGAGTTTCTAGGTGAATTAAACAACAATGAGCTAAATATTAGACTTACTTGGAAGTATAGCCCAGTTTCGGTGGAATTCCTTGATGTTTTGATTCAGGTTGAAGAGGATGGCTCCTTGGGCATGGATATGTACCGAAAGCCCACGGCGGCCAACTCCTTGTTACATTTCTCCTCTTCCCATCACCCACAGGTCAAAAAAGCTATACCTGTTGGCCAATTTTATAGGGCGAAAAGGATCTGTTCTAATGATGCTAGGTTTGAACGACAGGTGGCGGATCTGACCCGTAAGTTTCATGAGAGAGGATATAGTCGCCAGACCATACAGAGGGGCTATATGAGAGCCAAAAACATCTCTAGAGATAATCTGCTTTTGAAGAAGGGCCGAAATGGCAAAGAACTAGGCCCGGAACATCCAAGATATATCACCCCTTTCAATGCTCAATGGCGTGAACAATTAGAGATTTTAAACAGACATTGGCATGTCTTACTTACGGATAGAGACTTGAAACGGGTGATTTCAACGCGACCGCCTGTGGCCTGGAAAAGATCGAAAAATCTAAAGGACATGATTACTAGAAGCCATTATATTGCCCCAGGAGCCAAAAGTCCCTTTGGTGACAAGGGCCCCCAGTGGGGTTCATTCCAATGTGGAAACTGTACTGCTTGCAGGTTGATGATGAGAACCAACACTTTTACTGACTCGGGTGGCAATAAGGAATATAAAATAGTGCATCATATATCTTGCACTACGGAGGCGGTAGTATATCATGCCTGCTGTCCTTGTGGCCTTATTTATATTGGAATGACAACTAGAGCTTTAAAAGTGAGAATTTTAGAACATGCTCGGGACATCAGGGCAGCAGGAGAAATTTCAGACCAAGAGGGACTTAAAAAGCTGAAACCCTTAGTGAGACACTTCCGTGATTTTCACGGAAGCAACCCCAATAAAATAGTCTTTAGGGGTATAGATCGTGTCCGACTGGGAGTTAGAGGTGGTGATGTAAAGCGCCGGCTCTTACAATTGGAGACTAAATGGATGGTACTGCTCAATACTGTGTTACCACATGGTCTTAACGAAGCCTTGAGTTTCAAATCCTTTCTATAATTTTATTTTATTATATGTTATTATATGTTCATGTTTTAAATTATGTCTATTTATCTCTATAGCTTCCCCTGCTAGCCCTCCGAGGATAGCCACCTCCCCTTTGTTTTCTGGATCGATATATGGACTGTTGCTCTATGGATCATTGTGGACGTCGATGGCTCTATCTGAATGAACCTTATTATGATTTACACGTTTTTGATTCACTAATTATGTATTGCATATTTTGATCATGTTTCTTGATTTTGTCTACTTTATGCACTAGTACACTAATCATGCTTGATTTATCACGTGTTTTATCTAATCATGTAATTTTTTGATTATGAGTTTAGATTTTTAGTTTCATATTCACTAATTTTGATTATTACTATTTATTATTTTTTGTATTTATTATTTTGTACCTAAATGAAATATGGAGTTCACTATATATACACTATCACCTTTGATCATAAGAATTTCTAGTTGAGGCTACTTTCTTATGTCTTTTTTTGCTTTTTCGGCCTCTATTTTGATTCCATATTGCATGTCCGGCTTCCATCCTGTGCTGTGCCCCTTTGTATAATTCGTCACCATGACTACCGCTGTAGCGAGCTCCCGTGGTGCGCTGCGGGCGGGTCCACGTGATGGCGCCGCACGGTCTCCTTGGTAGCTGGACTGACGCGCCGGAAGCGCGTCACTCCACCTCCTGATGAGCCGGCGTCCTCGTGGAGGACCGCGTCCGCATCACCAGGGTAAGCTCGCTCGATACTAAACAGCGGCTGTCTTTAATCTGATAATTACTTTTTAACCAATCAAGGTGAGCACTGCACTATAATTGGGGGCCTTTCGGGATGTTATTGTACCTCCTGACGAAGCGAAGTGCGAAACGCGCGTCGAGGGTGTTCTGTTCCACTGGTACTGACTACCCCCCGTACACCATGGCTAACGGTATGTTATTTGTGCCTTAGACTGTTTTGATTATGTTATGCACATTTTGACTAAGTTGTTTAACTTTCTGGGGTCTACCATGACCTCTAACCTTACCGTTGCCTTACTATTGAGTGCTTAACCATTTTTGTGGTGCGGGGGATACTTGGTGTCAGTGGTGGTTCTTGGGCATTCATTCTGTGCTCCTCCACTGCACAATCAATGTGTATGTATTTGTCATCAATTGTCTATTTATTTATTTGTTAATAAATCTTTATACTTTTGTATACTTGGGCTGTGTCTTCTCTTGCTCTTGCTGAGCAATTATTGGATGTTGTGCTTTGGTCTTACTGAAGGTCTGTTCTTCCCCCCAGCCACGTACAACACCACGGGTCTCAGATAGGTGACAACAACGAGCACCCTGGGATGCCTGCTGTGGTTGGTTTTCCTCCTCCTCAAAGCCACATTCCTCTTCTGACTCCTCAGACTCCTCTTCCAGCGTTGCCGCAGGTTCAGCAAGCGATGCTGATACGGCTGTTTCTGGTGGTGATGGTGACCACAACTCTTCCTCTTCACGCTCATCTACGGCCTGAACCAGCACTCTTCGCAGGGCATGCTCCAGTAGAAAACAAATGGGATGATGTCGCATGAGCGTCCAGTAACGTGGCAAAAAAATTCCCAGCTCCGCAGAGGCTGTCCTAGCACCCCGGTCATACAAATACTCGTTGACGGCTTTTTCTTGTTGGAGCAGGCGGTCGAACATTAGGAGTGTTGAATTCCAACGTGTCGGGCTGTCACAAATCAAGCGCCTCACTAGAATGTTGTTTCGGTGCTGGATATCTGAAAAGTGCGCCATGGACGTGTAGGAATGCCTGAAATGGCCACACACCTTCCTGGCCTGCTTGAGGACGTCCTGCTGAGTTTTGCAATGACGGCATTCTGGTGGTGGCAACAGCAGGCGTTGATTGGCGTGCTGTCTGGATGAATCCGGGTGCCAATACATGCTGTCTGACTGTGCCACTAGCTCCTTGCGACGACCTCCCCCTGCTTCTAACTCGTCTCCTCCTCTTCTCTGTCTCCCCATCTGAACTTTCCCCCTGTTCTTTTTCTCTTCGAGCGGGCACCCACGTGACATCCACGGATACATCGTCATCATCAACCGCTTCACTTGTATCTGACAACTCAGCAAATGAAGCAGCAGCGGGTACAACATCATCATCATCACACCGTATGTCCATGTGTGTAATGCTGCCTGATTGAGACATATCCCTGTTATCTACATCCTCCGGCAATAATGGTTGCGCATCACTCATTTCTTCCAACTGATGTGTAAATAAATCCTCTGACAGATCAAATGAAGCGGCTGTGGTGCTAGTGTTGGTGGTGGCGGCGGGCGGGCGAGTGGTAACTTGAAACGTGCCCGAAGCTGAGCTGGAGGAGGATGGTGCGTCAAGGTTCCGAGCAGAAGCTGTAGAAGATTGGGTATCCCGTGTAAACCAGCCATTTTTTCTTTGATTAGTGGTACTATGCGTGCAAGCTACAGTGCCACCTGGTATGAGTGGTGGGCACTGGCAGTGGGCACACTACAGTCAGTGGAAGTGGGCCTGACACACACTGGCAGCAGGCAGGCAACTGAAATTTGATTAAAGTCTAAAAATTAAATGCCTTTTTTTATGCAAAGTCTTGTGCCACACGGTATGAGTGGTGGGCACTGGCAGTAGGCACACTACAGTAAGTGAAAGTACGCCTGACACACACTGGCAGCAGGCAGGCAACTGAAATTAGATTAAAGTGTAAAAATTAAATGCCTTTTTTTTTGCAAAGTCCTGTGCCACATGGTATGAGTGGTGGGCACTGGCAGTGGGGACACTACAGTCAGTGAAAGTGGACCTGACACACTGGCAGGCAACTAACCTTAGATTAAAGGGCGAAAATTAAATGCCTTTTTTTTATGCAAAGTCCTGTACCACACGGAATGAGTGGTGGGCACTGGCAGTGGGCACACTACAGTCAGTGGAAGTGGGCCTGACACATACTGACAGCAGGCAGGCAACTGAAATTAGATTAAAAGGTGAAAATTAAATGCCTTTTTTTTATGCAAAGTCCTGTGACACACGGTATGAGTGGTGGGCACTGGCAGTAGGCACACTACAGTAAGTGAAAGTACGCCTGACACACACTGGCAGCAGGCAGGCAACTGAAATTAGATTAAAGTGTAAAAATTAAATGCCTTTTTTTTTTTTGCAAAGTCCTGTGCCACATGGTATGAGTGGTGGGCACTGGCAGTGGGCACACTACAGTCAGTGAAAGTGGACCTGACACACTGGCAGGCAACTAACCTTAGATTAAAGGGTGAAAATTAAATGCCTTTTTTTTATGCAAAGTCCTGTGACACACGATATGAGTGGTGGGCACTGGCAGTGGGCACACTACAGTCAGTGGAAGTGGGCCTGACACACACTGGCAGGCAACTAACCTTAGATTAAACACAGAACCAGAGATAGGTGCACGCTGCCGTCACACTAAACCCTCACACTGATGTTAAAAATTGAGAGTTAGTTCGACATATCCTACTAGGAGGACGTGTCTTAAGCCTCGGGCACCAGCGTCAAGGTCTCTCAAGTAGCCCGTGGGCCCTAACACTCACCTACCTGCGCCATATGGGCGATATCAGGGGCCAGTGGGCAATTACAGGAGCATTAGGACGACTCACAAACATCTCCTCTGTTACCTCCAGCATGTGGCCATGCTTGCAATGGGAGGTGGGAGGTGTCTATGAGCCCTACCCAAGACTGACTGATATAGCCCAAGGCCAAACAGGTGCACCCAAATGTGACCTGAAGATGAAAAACAGGCACATTTAAAATGGAGTTTATACACCTCCATACATATATATATAAAACCATCAAAAATGTGGTGATAAGGAAGCAGGATGCGCTCATACCCATATGCAGTTGTGCATTTCTGTAGGGGAGCACATCCTGCACTTGTAGTGCGTTGCTAATGGCAATCACCAGCAAAAAATGCATACAATGGATGATGCCAGCAACGGACTACAAGTACCACAATGGACATCCTACATAAGATGAAATTTATGTGGATGTGGCAAGAATTCAGAACAAACACAGAACCAGAGATAGGTGCACGCTGCCGTCACACTAAACCCTCACACTGATGTTAAAAATTGAGAGTTAGTTCGACATATCCTACTAGGAGGACGTGTCTTAAGCCTCGGGCACCAGCGTCAAGGTCTCTCAAGTAGCCCGTGGGCCCTAACACTCACCTACCTGCGCCATATGGGCGATATCAGGGGCCAGTGGGCAATTACAGGAGCATTAGGACGACTCACAAACATCTCCTCTGTTACCTCCAGCATGTGGCCATGCTTGCAATGGGAGGTGGGAGGTGTCTATGAGCCCTACCCAAGACTGACTGATATAGCCCAAGGCCAAACAGGTGCACCCAAATGTGACCTGAAGATGAAAAACAGGCACATTTAAAATGGAGTTTATACACCTCCATACATATATATATATAAACCATCAAAAATGTGGTGATAAGGAAGCAGGATGCGCTCATACCCATATGCAGTTGTGTGCATTTCTGTAGGGGAGCACATCCTGCACTTGTAGTGCGTTGCTAATGGCAATCACCAGCAAAAATGCATACAATGGATGATGCCAGCAACGGACTACAAGTACCACAATGGACATCCTACATAAGATGAAATTTATGTGGATGTGGCAAGAATTCAGAACAAACACAGAACCAGAGATAGGTGCACGCTGCCGTCACACTAAACCCTCACACTGATGTTAAAAATTGAGAGTTAGTTCGACATATCCTACTAGGAGGACGTGTCTTAAGCCTCGGGCACCAGCGTCAAGGTCTCTCAAGTAGCCCGTGGGCCCTAACACTCACCTACCTGCGCCATATGGGCGATATCAGGGGCCAGTGGGCAATTACAGGAGCATTAGGACGACTCACAAACATCTCCTCTGTTACCTCCAGCATGTGGCCATGCTTGCAATGGGAGGTGGGAGGTGTCTATGAGCCCTACCCAAGACTGACTGATATAGCCCAAGGCCAAACAGGTGCACCCAAATGTGACCTGAAGATGAAAAACAGGCACATTTAAAATGGAGTTTATACACCTCCATACATATATATATATATATAAACCATCAAAAATGTGGTGATAAGGAAGCAGGATGCGCTCATACCCATATGCAGTTGTGCATTTCTGTAGGGGAGACATCCTGCACTTGTAGTGCGTTGCTAATGGCAATCACCAGCAAAAATGCATACAATGGATGATGCCAGCAACGGACTACAAGTACACAATGGACATCCTACATAAGATGAAATTTATGTGGATGTGGCAAGAATTCAGAACAAACACAGAACCAGAGATAGGTGCACGCTGCCGTCACACTAAACCCTCACACTGATGTTAAAAATTGAGAGTTAGTTCGACATATCCTACTAGGAGGACGTGTCTTAAGCCTCGGGCACCAGCGTCAAGGTCTCTCAAGTAGCCCGTGGGCCCTAACACTCACCTACCTGCGCCATATGGGCGATATCAGGGGCCAGTGGGCAATTACAGGAGCATTAGGACGACTCACAAACATCTCCTCTGTTACCTCCAGCATGTGGCCATGCTTGCAATGGGAGGTGGGAGGTGTCTATGAGCCCTACCCAAGACTGACTGATATAGCCCAAGGCCAAACAGGTGCACCCAAATGTGACCTGAAGATGAAAAACAGGCACATTTAAAATGGAGTTTATACACCTCCATACATATATATATATAAACCATCAAAAATGTGGTGATAAGGAAGCAGGATGCGCTCATACCCATATGCAGTTGTGCATTTCTGTAGGGGAGCATCATCCTGCACTCTGTAGTGCGTTGCTAATGGCAATCACCAGCAAAAATGCATACAATGGATGATGCCAGCAACGGACTACAAGTACTACAATGGACATCCTACATAAGATGAAATTTATGTGGATGTGGCAAGAATTCAGAACAAACACAGAACCAGAGATAGGTGCACGCTGCCGTCACACTAAACCCTCACACTGATGTTAAAAATTGAGAGTTAGTTCGACATATCCTACTAGGAGGACGTGTCTTAAGCCTCGGGCACCAGCGTCAAGGTCTCTCAAGTAGCCCGTGGGCCCTAACACTCACCTACCTGCGCCATATGGGCGATATCAGGGGCCAGTGGGCAATTACAGGAGCATTAGGACGACTCACAAACATCTCCTCTGTTACCTCCAGCATGTGGCCATGCTTGCAATGGGAGGTGGGAGGTGTCTATGAGCCCTACCCAAGACTGACTGATATAGCCCAAGGCCAAACAGGTGCACCCAAATGTGACCTGAAGATGAAAAACAGGCACATTTAAAATGGAGTTTATACACCTCCATACATATATATATATAAACCATCAAAAATGTGGTGATAAGGAAGCAGGATGCGCTCATACCCATATGCAGTTGTGCATTTCTGTAGGGGAGCACATCCTGCACTTGTAGTGCGTTGCTAATGGCAATCACCAGCAAAAATGCATACAATGGATGATGCCAGCAACGGACTACAAGTACCACAATGGACATCCTACATAAGATGAAATTTATGTGGATGTGGCAAGAATTCAGAACAAACACAGAACCAGAGATAGGTGCACGCTGCCGTCACACTAAACCCTCACACTGATGTTAAAAATTGAGAGTTAGTTCGACATATCCTACTAGGAGGACGTGTCTTAAGCCTCGGGCACCAGCGCCAAGGTCTCTCAAGCAGCCCGTGGGCCCTAACACTCACCTACCTGCGCCATATGGGCGATATCAGGGGCCAGTGGGCAATTACAGGAGCATTAGGACGACTCACAAACATCTCCTCTGTTACCTCCAGCATGTGGCCATGCTTGCAATGGGAGGTGGGAGGTGTCTATGAGCCCTACCCAAGACTGACTGATATAGCCCAAGGCCAAACAGGTGCACCCAAATGTGACCTGAAGATGAAAAACAGGCACATTTAAAATGGAGTTTATACACCTCCATACATATATATATATAAACCATCAAAAATGTGGTGATAAGGAAGCAGGATGCGCCATACCCATATGCAGTTGTGCATTTCTGTAGGGGAGCACATCCTGCACTTGTAGTGCGTTGCTAATGGCAATCACCAGCAAAAATGCATACAATGGATGATGCCAGCAACGGACTACAAGTACCACAATGGACATCCTACATAAGATGAAATTTATGTGGATGTGGCAAGAATTCAGAACAAACACAGAACCAGAGATAGGTGCACGCTGCCGTCACACTAAACCCTCACACTGATGTTAAAAATTGAGAGTTAGTTCGACATATCCTACTAGGAGGACGTGTCTTAAGCCTCGGGCACCAGCGCAAGGTCTCTCAAGTAGCCCGTGGGCCCTAACACTCACCTACCTGCGCCATATGGGCGATATCAGGGCCAGTGGGCAATTACAGGAGCATTAGGACGACTCACAAACATCTCCTCTGTTACCTCCAGCATGTGGCCATGCTTGCAATGGGAGGTGGGAGGTGTCTATGAGCCCTACCCAAGACTGACTGATATAGCCCAAGGCCAAACAGGTGCACCCAAATGTGACCTGAAGATGAAAAACAGGCACATTTAAAATGGAGTTTATACACCTCCATACATATATATATATAAACCATCAAAAATGTGGTGATAAGGAAGCAGGATGCGCTCATACCCATATGCAGTTGTGCATTTCTGTAGGGGAGCACATCCTGCACTTGTAGTGCGTTGCTAATGGCAATCACCAGCAAAAATGCATACAATGGATGATGCCAGCAACGGACTACAAGTACCACAATGGACATCCTACATAAGATGAAATTTATGTGGATGTGGCAAGAATTCAGAACAAACACAGAACCAGAGATAGGTGCACGCTGCCGTCACACTAAACCCTCACACTGATGTTAAAAATTGAGAGTTAGTTCGACATATCCTACTAGGAGGACGTGTCTTAAGCCTCGGGCACCAGCGTCAAGGTCTCTCAAGTAGCCCGTGGGCCCTAACACTCACCTACCTGCGCCATATGGGCGATATCAGGGGCCAGTGGGCAATTACAGGAGCATTAGGACGACTCACAAACATCTCCTCTGTTACCTCCAGCATGTGGCCATGCTTGCAATGGGAGGTGGGAGGTGTCTATGAGCCCTACCCAAGACTGACTGATATAGCCCAAGGCCAAACAGGTGCACCCAAATGTGACCTGAAGATGAAAAACAGGCACATTTAAAATGGAGTTTATACACCTCCATACATATATATATATAAACCATCAAAAATGTGGTGATAAGGAAGCAGGATGCGCTCATACCCATATGCAGTTGTGCATTTCTGTAGGGGAGCACATCCTGCACTTGTAGTCGTTGCTAATGGCAATCACCAGCAAAAATGCATACAATGGATGATGCCAGCAACGGACTACAAGTACCACAATGGACATCCTACATAAGATGAAATTTATGTGGATGTGGCAAGAATTCAGAACAAACACAGAACCAGAGATAGGTGCACGCTGCCGTCACACTAAACCCTCACACTGATGTTAAAAATTGAGAGTTAGTTCGACATATCCTACTAGGAGGACGTGTCTTAAGCCTCGGGCACCAGCGTCAAGGTCTCTCAAGTAGCCCGTGGGCCCTAACACTCACCTACCTGCGCCATATGGGCGATATCAGGGCCAGTGGGCAATTACAGGAGCATTAGGACGACTCACAAACATCTCCTCTGTTACCTCCAGCATGTGGCCATGCTTGCAATGGGAGGTGGGAGGTGTCTATGAGCCCTACCCAAGACTGACTGATATAGCCCAAGGCCAAACAGGTGCACCCAAATGTGACCTGAAGATGAAAAACAGGCACATTTAAAATGGAGTTTATACACCTCCATACATATATATATATAAACCATCAAAAATGTGGTGATAAGGAAGCAGGATGCGCTCATACCCATATGCAGTTGTGCATTTCTGTAGGGGAGCACATCCTGCACTTGTAGTGCGTTGCTAATGGCAATCACCAGCAAAAAATGCATACAATGGATGATGCCAGCAACGGACTACAAGTACCACAATGGACATCCTACATAAGATGAAATTTATGTGGATGTGGCAAGAATTCAGAACAAACACAGAACCAGAGATAGGTGCACGCTGCCGTCACACTAAACCCTCACACTGATGTTAAAAATTGAGAGTTAGTTCGACATATCCTACTAGGAGGACGTGTCTTAAGCCTCGGGCACCAGCGTCAAGGTCTCTCAAGTAGCCCGTGGGCCCTAACACTCACCTACCTGCGCCATATGGGCGATATCAGGGGCCAGTGGGCAATTACAGGAGCATTAGGACGACTCACAAACATCTCCTCTGTTACCTCCAGCATGTGGCCATGCTTGCAATGGGAGGTGGGAGGTGTCTATGAGCCCTACCCAAGACTGACTGATATAGCCCAAGGCCAAACAGGTGCACCCAAATGTGACCTGAAGATGAAAAACAGGCACATTTAAAATGGAGTTTATACACCTCCATACATATATATATATAAACCATCAAAAATGTGGTGATAAGGAAGCAGGATGCGCCATACCCATATGCAGTTGTGCATTTCTGTAGGGGAGCACATCTCTGCATCTTGTAGTGCGTTGCTAATGGCAATCACCAGCAAAAATGCATACAATGGATGATGCCAGCAACGGACTACAAGTATCACAATGGACATCCTACATAAGATGAAATTTATGTGGATGTGGCAAGAATTCAGAACAAACACAGAACCAGAGATAGGTGCACGCTGCCATCACACTAAACCCTCACACTGATGTTAAAAATTGAGAGTTAGTTCGACATATCCTACTAGGAGGACGTGTCTTAAGCCTCGGGCACCAGCGTCAAGGTCTCTCAAGTAGCCCGTGGGCCCTAACACTCACCTACCTGCGCCATATGGGCGATATCAGGGGCCAGTGGGCAATTACAGGAGCATTAGGACGACTCACAAACATCTCCTCTGTTACCTCCAGCATGTGGCCATGCTTGCAATGGGAGGTGGGAGGTGTCTATGAGCCCTACCCAAGACTGACTGATATAGCCCAAGGCCAAACAGGTGCACCTTATGTAGGATGTCCATTGTGGTACTTGTAGTCCGTTGCTGGCATCATCCATTGTATGCATTTTTTGCTGGTGATTGCCATTAGCAACGGACTACAAGTGCAGGATGTGCTCCCCTACAGAAATGCACAACTGCATATGGGTATGAGCGCATCCTGCTTCCTTATCACCACATTTTTTGATGGTTTATAACCTTAGATTAACCGCTTACCGACCGCCTAATGCAGGATTGCGGGCGGTCGGTTTGTTCCTCTTTGACGCGCGGATTTCTGGATCGATATTTCTCTCACCCAGCATGGGTATATGTAAAAATACACCCCAAAACACATTGCCCTACTTCTCCTGAGTACGGCAATACCACATGAGTGACACTTTTTTGCATCCTGGGGTGCGCAAAGGGGCCCAAATTCCAACGAGTACCTTTAGGTTTTACAGAATTGCTCGCAATTTAGCCCCCCCAAAATGCCAGAACAGTACAAACACCCCACAAATGACCCCATTTTGGAAAGAAGACACCCCAAGGTATTCGCTGAGGGGCATAGGGAGTCCATGAAAAATTTAACTTTTTGTCAAAAGTTAGCAGAAAGGGAGACTTTGTGAGAAAAAACAATAAAAAAAACAATTTCCGCTAACTTGTGCCAAAAAAAAAATCTTTCATGAACTCGCCATGCCCCTCACGGAATACCTTGGGGTGTCTTCTTTCCAAAATGGGGTCACATGTGGGGTATTTATACTGCCCTGGCATTTTAGGGGCCCTAAAGCGTGAGAAGAAAAATGCGTAAAAATGCCCTCCTAAAAGGTACTCATTGGTTTTAGGGCCCCTTTGCACATCTTGGCTGCAAAAAAGTGTCACACGTGGTATCGCCGTACTTAGGAGAAGTAGGGCAATGTTTTTTGGGGTGTATTTTTACATATACCCATGCTGGGTGAGAGAAATATCTCTGTAAATGACAACTTTGTATAATTTTTTTTAAAAAGTTGTCATTTACAGAGATATTTCTCACACCCAGCATGGGTACATGTAAAAATACACCCCAAAACACATTGCCCTACTTCTCCTGAGTATGGCGATACCACATGTGTGACACTTTTTTGCAGCCAAGTGTAACGCACCAAATTGATCAGTTAGGATCTCAACTGCGGTGTCCTTTGACATCCACTTTTGGCACACTGATTGAGTGTTGGTGGTGTCTTTGCGGCTGCTCAGTGTGTACCCCAGGCGGCTCTCTCAGTCTTAAGCGGAGAGTATGGGGTTAACAAAATCATGTACCGCGTACTAAAGATAGAGTGTAAAACTAATAGTGAAGAAAGTTCGTTTAGGAATGAGAGTTCAGATTAAAGTTCATGTGAATAACAGCTCTTGGCAACGTTCAGGAATCCCAGGCCTGCAGTACTAATAACCACCAGCGCGAGTCCCTTCCTTTCAGTGAGCAATGTCAGTGAAACAAAATGACAGGCTTGATACTTGCTGTTGGAAGTCCTGCAGGGATCCTGCAGTGGTGGAGCCGGGTAAGGTAGGTGAGGGTTTCTCCTGGAGATTCAGAGTTGCAGGTAGTTAGGATCTTCAGTCCTCGTGGTGAATGGAGCAGGCAGGGTGCGCACTCCATTAGTGGAACCCCCTGTGCAGCACCTGGCTCCTATTTATTGACCAAGTGTGGGTGGGCGGAGCCACCTTAGATGGCCCAGCGGCCACTGCTTCCAGCCTGGGAGGCAACCAGCGATCCTTGTCATGGTTACACAGGGCATGATCCAGGCTGGAGAGCAAACCACCGTATCCTTACACCAAGATGCGCAAAGGGGCCCTAAAACCAATGAGTACCTTTAGGATTTCACAGGGCATTTTTACGCATTTTGGATTCTCACGCTTTAGGGCCCCTAAAATGCCAGGGCAGTATAAATACCCCACATGTGACCCCATTTTAGAAAGGAGACACCTCAAGGTATTCTGTGAGGGGCATGGCGAGTTCACAGATTTTTTTTTTTTTGGCACAAGTTAGCGGAAATTGATATATATTTTTTTTTGTTTTTTTACAAAGTCTCATATTTCACTAACTTGTGACAAAAAATTAAATTTTACATGAACTCGCCATACCCCTCACGGAATACCTTGGGGTGTCCTAGGGGCCCCTAAAGCGTGAGAAGAAGTCTGGAATCCAAATGTGTAAAAATGAAATCCTAAAGGTACTCATTGGAATTTGGGCCCCTTTGCGCATCTTGTCTGCAAAAAAGTGTCACACATGTGGTATCGCCGTACTCAGGAGAAGTAGGGCAAGGTGTATTTTTACATATACCCATGCTGGGTGTGAGAAATATCTCTGTAAATGACAACTTTTAAAAAAATTTTATACAAAGTTGTCAGTTTACAGAGATATTTATCTCACCCAACATGGGTTTATGTAAAAATACAGTGTAGAGATGCCCTTTTTTAATTGGTCTCCAGACCAATTAAAAAAAGTCTCCAGAGTCACGAACGCGCGTAAAACGCGCGTTTACTATTGACAAAAACGCGCATAAAAACGCGCGACTAAAACGCGCGTAAAACGCGCGTCTTAGAAACGCTCAGGTCTGAACCCAGTGTTAGGGCCCCTTTGCGGACCCAGGCTGCAAAAAAGTGGCACTCATGTGGTATCGCCGTACTCAGGAGAAGTAGGGCAATGTGTTTTGGGGTGTATTTTTACATATACCCATGTTGGGTGAGAGAAATATCTCTGTAAACTGACAACTTTGTATAAAAAAATTTTAAAATTGTCGTTTACAGAGATATTTCTCACACCCAGCAGGGGTATATATAAAAATACACCCCAAAACACATTGCCCCACTTCTCCTGAGTACGGCGATACCACATGAGTGACACTTTTTGCAGCCTGGGTGCGCAAAGGGCCCTAAAACCAATGAGTACCTTTAGGATTTCACAGGGCATTTTTACGCATTTGGATTCCAGACTTCTTCTCACGCTTTAGGGGCCCCTAAAATGCCAGGGCAGTATAAATACCCCACAAGTGACCCCATTTTAGAAAGAAGACACCCCAAGGTATTCCGTGATGGGTATGGTGAGTTCATGTAAAATTTTATTTTTGTCACAAGTTAGTGGAATATGAGACTTTGTAAAAAACAAAATTAAAAAAATATATATCAATTTCCGCTAACTTGTGCCAAAAATAAAAATTCTGTGAACTCGCCATGCCCCTCAGCGAATACCTTGGGGTGTCTTCTTTCCAAAATGGGGTCACATGTGGGGTATTTATACTCACCTGGCATTTTAGGGAACCTAAAGCGTGAGAATCAAATGCGTAAAAATGGCCTGTGAAATCCTAAAGGTACTCATTGGTTTTAGGGCCTTTGCGCATCTTGGCTGCAAAAAGTGTCACTCATGTGGTATCGCCGTACTCAGGAGAGTAGGGCAATGTGTTTTAGGGTGTATTTTACATATACCCATGCTGCGTGTGAGAAATATCGCTGTAAACGACAACTTTTTAAATTTTTTATACAAAGTTGTCAGTTTACAGAGATATTTCTCTCACCCAACATGGGTATATGTAAAATACACCCCAAAACACATTGCCCTACTTCTCCTGAGTACGGCGATACCACATGAGTGACACTTTTTGCAGCCAAGATGCGCAAAGGGGCCCAAATTCCCATGAGTACCTTTTAGGAGGGCATTTTTACGCATTTTTCTTCTCATGCTTTAGGGCCCCTAAAATGCCAGGGCAGTATAAATACCCCACATGTGACCCTATTTTGGAAAGAAGACACCCCAAGGTATTTCATGAGGGGCATGGCGAGTTCATAGAAAAAATTTTGGGCACAAGTTAGTGGAAATTGATTTTTATTGTTTTTCTCACAAAGTCTCCTTTCCGCTAACTTTTGACAAAAAGTTTAATTTTTCATGGACTCACTATGCCCCTCAGCGAATACCTTGGGGTGTCTTCTTTCCAAAATGGGGTCACATGTGGGTATTTATACTGCCCTGGCATTTTAGGGGCCCTAAAGCGTGAGAAGAAAATGCGTAAAATGCCCTCCTAAAGGTACTCATTGGAATTTGGGCCTTGCGCATCTTGGCTGCAAAAAGTGTCACTCATGTGGTATCGCCAGTACTCAGGAGAAGTAGGGCGATGTGTTTAGGGTGTATTTTACATATACCCATACTGGGTGAGAGAAATATCTCTGTAAAATGCCAACTTTGAATAAAATTTTTAAAAAGTTGTCGTTTACAGAGATATTTCTCTCACCCAGCATGGGTATATGTAAAAATACACCCCAAAACACATTGCCCTACTTCTCCTGAGTTCGGCGATACCACATGTGTGACACTTTTTGCAGCCAAGATGCGCAAAGGGGCCCTAAATCCAATGAGTACCTTTAGGATTTCACAGGCCATTTTTACGTATTTGGATTCTCACGCTTTAGGGGCCCCTAAAATGCCAGGGCAGTATAAATACCCCACATGTGACCCCATTGTGGAAAGAAGACACCCCAAGGTAATCCGTGAGGGGCATGGCGAGTTCACATAAAAAAAAAATTTTGACACAAGTTAGCGGAAATTGATATATATATATATATATTTTTTTTTTACAAAGTCTCATATTCCACTAACTTGTGACAAAAATAAAATTTTACATGAACTCGCCATACCCCTCACGGAATACCTTGGGGTGTCTTCTTTCTAAAATGGGGTCACATGTGAGGTGTTTGTACTGCTCTGGCATTTGAGGGTCTCCGCAATCATTACACTGTATGGCCAGCATTAGGAGTTTCTGCGATTCTCCGTATATTGAGCATACGGGTAATGAGATTTTTTTCCGTTCAGCCGCTGCGCTGAAAAAAAAAAAATGAACGGCACAGATTTCTTCATTCGCATCGGTCAATGTGGATGAAAAATCTCTGCCAAAATCAGTGACTGCGGTGCGGTGGGCGCTAGCTACCTAACAAGTAGCTAGCTAACTGGCGGTGATAGGGGACCCTTATGCCCCATTCACACGTCCGAAATTCTGTTTGCGGAACGGAATTGCGGACCCATTCATTTCTATGGGGACAGACTTTGTCCCGCTCGGATCCGGAATTACGGATCCGCGCTCTGGGTCTGCACTTCCGCTCCGCAAAAATATAGAACATGTCTCTATTCTTGTCCGCAACTGCGGACAAGAAAAGCATTTTCTATATAGTTCTGTGCGGATCTGCAAAATGCGGAAAGCGCATTGCCGGTGTCCGTATTTTGCGGATCCGCCGATCCATGGATCCGCAGATCCATGGATCCGCAAAACACATACGGACGTCTGAATGAGCCTGTAGGGGGTGATTAGTGACAGGGGGTGACAGGGGTGATCAGGGGGTGACATGGGTGATTAGGGGTTAATCAGTGATGGGGGTGGGGGTGGTGTGTGTAGTGATTGGTGCACTTTTCCTATTTTTCCTCTGGTGGTCCCAAACAAAGGGACCACCAGACGAGCAGACATTAGGCATATCAGACGCTGTTTAAAAACAGCGTCTGATATGCGATTTAAATGCGTTTTTCACGATCTACAGCCTGCCAGCGCATGATCAGCGCTGGCAGGCTGTAGTTTCAGTTGTCCCGGCTCCGATCACATGAACGCGCGCACGACGCGCGTGCTCATGTGAAATCTCAGGTCTCACGAGATGACGCCGATAGGCGTGACTGAGACCTGAGAGAGCCGCCGCGCTGACGCCCATCGGCGTTAGCGTGGCGGCAAGAGGTTAATAGCAAAAAAAGTTAAAATATCAGCAGCAATGAAATACCACCAGATGAAAGCTCTATTAGTGAGAAGAAAAGGAGGTAAAATTCATTTGGGTGGTAAGTTGCATGACGGAGCAATAAACGGTGAAAGTAGTGTAGTGCGGAATTGTAAAAAGTGGCCTGGTCATTAGGGTGTTTAAGCTAGGGGGGCTGAAGTGGTTAAAGGTTAAAAATTAAATGCCTTATTTATCGGCAAGCTACTGGGCCACCCGGTATGAGTGGTGGGCATTGGCAGTGGGCACACTACAGTCTGTGGAAGTGGGCCTGACACACACTGGCAGCTGGCAGGCAACTGAAATTAGATTAAAGTGTAAAAATGAAATGCCTTTTTTTAATGCAAAGTCCTGTGCCACATGGTATGAGTGGTGGGCACTGGCAGTGGGCACACTACAGTCAGTGGAAGTGGGCCTGACACACACTGGCAGCAGGCAGGCAACTGAAATTAGATTAAAGTCTAAAAATTAAATGCCTTTTTATGCAAAGTCCTGTGCCACACGGTATGACAAGGGTGCGCACTGGCAGTGGGCACACTACAGTCAGTGGAAGTGGGCCTGACACACACTGGCAGCAGGCAGGCAACTGAAATTAGATTAAAGTCTAAAAGTTAAATGCCCTTTTATGCAAAATCCTGTGCCACACGGTATGAGTGGTGGGCACTGGTAGTGGGCACACTACAGTCACACTGGCAGCAGGCAGGCAACAGAAATTAGATTAAAGTGTAAAAATGAAATGCCTTTTTTTTTTATGCAAAGTCCTGTGCCACACAGTATGAGTGGTGGGCACTGGCAGTGGGCACACTACAGCCTGTGGGCCTGCAGCCTCTCACACACTGGCAGGCCAGGCAACTGCAATATATATATATATATATATATATATATATAGAGAAAGAAAAATAAAAGCACAGAACACTGGCCTAGCTAACGCTTTCCCTATGAATTCAGAATCATCAGCACAGCAGCAGCTGCAGTCTCCCTGCTCTCACTAACATGCAGCTTCAGGATGAATCTAAGATGGATGCTGTCCTTGCTTTTTGATAGGAGGTGGGAGGGTCTGGGAGGGAGGGTATGCTGATTGGCTGGAATGTGTCCGCTGACTGTGAGGTACAGGGTCAAAGTTTGATCAATGAGGATGTATAGGGGGCAGACCGAACATCGCATATATTCGCCCGCCACGGCGAACGCGAACAAGCGATGTTCACCGGCGAATAGTTTGGGACATCACTAGTTATCAAGGCCCTAATTTTTGAAACCCAGGCTGGGGAGGGTCCCAGTACTTCTGGAAGTCATGGTGCCCATGTCGTACCAGGGCATCATTTTCCAGGTCAAGTTCTCCAGAAAGCAAGGAAGGGAAGGACCCAAAAAAGGGATAAGGAAAGACACAATTTACCACTGTGAAACCTGCCCTGAAAAACCTGGCTTGTGCATGCAGGAGTGCGTTAAAATCTACCACTCATCCATGGAGTATTAATTTAATTTCATCCTTTATGCTCCCTGTAATATTTTCATTTTATATCTCTGATTTAGTCCACCTCGCTTGTATATCCACTTTCCAACAACCACTACATATTATTTTCTGTGAGACAACTGTTAGGGCAAAAGTGCCCTTTCCACCCCTTAAAATGTTAGTATGTGGGTGCTGTTTCAAAAATAGGGTCACTTCTTGGGGTTTTTAATTTCTGGGAACCTCAGGAATCTTTTAAATGTGACATGGCACCTAAAATCAATGTCTGCCAATGCAGGTCCGCAAAATCCATATTTTGCTGTTTGACTCTAGAGCCCTGCTGTGCGTCCATACATCGGTTTTTTTTTAGCACATATGGGGTGTTGCAGTATTCGGGGGGAAATGGGGAACAAAATGTGCGGTGCATTTCGTCCTGTTACCCCTTGTGAAAGTGAAAAATGTGGGTGTAAAGCAACGTTTTCCAGAAAAAATTGTAATTTTTCCTTTTCACAGCCAAGTGTTTCCTAATTCTGTGAAACGCCTGATGGTTCAATGTGCTCACTACACACCTTGAAATATTCCCTGAGAGGTGTAGTTTCCGGAATAGGGTCACTTTTTGGGGGTTTCTATTGTAGGGCCACCTCAGGGCGTCTTTATATGCGACATAGCTCCCAATTACCATTCCAGCTAAATCCTCTCTCCTAACGCCATATGGCGCTCCTTCCACTCTGAAGCCCATTGTGCGCCCATACATAATTTTTTGAGCACACATGAGGCGTTGCCATATTCGGGTGTCACTGTCTCTAACGTGACAGGTGTCAGAAGATCTAAGAGACAGGCTGCATGTGATGTGATCTGACAGCCTCTTTTGGTTTCACTTGTTTTAGTGTTGTTGCTGGTAATGACCACACCTCTGTTTCAGGTGTAGCTTAGTGGTCATTCAAACTCCTCTATTTAATCTGGCTTCACCCATCATGTTATGCGGTTGATAGCTTCAGTTTGGTATTGGAAGTGCTGGTGTCTGGTTCCTGCTTGTCCATTTACTTCAAAAGTTGTGTTACTTCTCTTTTATATTTTGTTGTTTCCCCTCTGTTTCCCTAGTGGTGATCGGGGAATCGCAGAGCTGGATGTAATAGCCTCGAACTCAATGAATTATTCGAGGTTACTACTTACTATTTCCTATGCAGCCCTTGTTAGCAATAGGGCTTCATAGGAAAGTAGTAAATCTCATAGACTCCAATACAAGTGTATTGGAGTTTATGTTAGAACCAATCAGATGACTGATTTATATAGGTCCCTATGGGACCTATATAAAAGGGTTAAAGAAAAAAAAATAAAAAAAAAATAAAAATTCAAATCACCCCCCTTTCCCCAAAATTAAAATAAAATAATTAAAAATAAATAAATAATACACATCATGGGTGTCACAATGTGTGAAAATGCCCGTGGTATAAAAATATAAAAATATATTTCGCCTAACGGTAAACAGAAAAACTGAAAAAAGCACCCAAATGGCCGATTTGACGTTTTTGGACACTTCATTTTCTAAAAAAAAATAAAAAAAAAAGTGATCAAAAAGTCCCTACACACCCCATAATGGTATCAACTAAAAGTTCAGATCGCCCCGCAAAAAATAAGCCCCCATACAATGCCATACACTTAATTACAGAAAAGTTATAGGGGTCAAAATATGGCGACAAAAATTTTTTTTTAAAATTTCCCACTTTTGAATTTTTTTCACTACCAAAACGCAAGAAAAACTATACATATTGGGTATCGCCGAATTCGTACCGACCTGTAGAATAAAACTAAATGGTCAGTTTTATCGTACATCAAACGTCGTAATTTAAAAACCCGTAAAACTGTGGTGGAATTGCTTTTTTTTTGCAATTTCACCCCATTTGTAATTTTTTTCCCGCTTCCCACTACATCGTATGCAATATTAAATGATGGCGTTGGAAAGTACAACTTATGCCGCAAAAAAGAAGCCCTCATATGGCCATGTGAACGTAAAAATAAAAAAGTTATGGCTCTCGGAAGGCAGGGAGCGCAAAACGAAAACACAAAAATGAAAATACCCCGAGTCCTTAAGGGGTTAAAGAGGTTGTCCAAGTTATATTTATTGATGACCTATCCTCAGGATAGGTCATCAATATCAGATCAGCGGGGGTCCGACACCCGGCACCCCCGCCGATCAGCTGTTTGAAGAGAAGGCGAGCGCCGTGCCAGCGCTGCCTCCTCTTCATTGTTTACCTACTCGCCGTTGCATCTGCAGCGGTGAGCAGGTGTAATTACACCCAAGCCGTTCCATTCATTTCAATGGGACGGCCTGCTTTCTATACAAGTGTATACTACAGAGCCGTCCCATTGAAATGAATGGAACGGCTTGGGTGTAATTACACCTGCTCACCGCTGCAGATGCAACGGCGAGTAGGTAAACAATGAAGAGGAGGCAGCGCTGGCACGGCGCTCGCCTTCTCTTCAAACAGCTGATCGGCGGGGGTGCCGGGTGTCGGACCCCCGCCGATCTGATATTGATGACCTATCCTGAGGATAGGTCATCAATAAATATAACTTGGACAACCCCTTTAAGGTCTGTTCATATGAATAGGAGTCAGGGCTAGGATAAGGGTTTCTATAGGTGGTGTCCGTTTTCCTTTCCCTAGCTTTGAGGCCTAGTTCCTTTTCCCTTCCCTCCTCCCTTGTCGGTCTGGTGTTCCCTCCCACATGACTAACGTGACATTATCCACCGCCGAAAATTGTCATTTTTTTTGTTTGTGTCAGGGATGCTATAGATCCTATCGCTCCACTGGCTAGACAGTTGCAGGGTCTGTTTTTGGAGGTAGCCGACCTCCGCATGCAGATCCAGGGATCACAGGCTACTGGTGCCAGTAGTAGTTACCAGGCCTGTCCTAAACCTAAGGTTGCACTTCCGGACAGATTTTCGGGGGGAGCGATAATTTTATTCGGTTCAGAGAGTCGTGTAAGTTGTACTTTAAGTTACGTCCGCTCTCATCTGGGAATGAGAGTCAAAGAGTTGGCATTATCATTTCGTTGCTTAAAGAGGACGCTCAGCCTTGTGCTTTTTCTCTAACAACGGAATCACAGTCCCTCCGGTTGGCAGATGAATTTTTCAGAGCATTTGGTCTTATCTACGACGATCCAGATCGTATCTCCCTGGCCGAGACTAAGTTATGTGGTTTACGGCAGGGAGAGCGTTCTGCGGAGATCTATTGATCTGAATTTAGGAGATGGGCTATGGATACGGAGTGGAATGATCCAGCTCTCCATAGCGAATGAGTCATTGGAAGTGGCTATGTCCCTTGCCTTACGTATTGATAGAGAGATCTAAGGTCCCTCACTCTCAGGACGAACCATCATATAACGTGGTGGTTTCCTCTGACACTTTAGGTGGAGAGACTCCTGAGTTTATGCCTGGTGACGAACCTATGCAGTTAGGAGGAGCTACCCCTGGGCCTGCTTGCAAGAGTCATAAGAAGGGAGTATGTTTTTCCTGCGGAAAAAGGGGACATTTTGTTAATATTGGTCTATACGTTCAGCGTCAAGGTGAAAAGGTAAAAAGTGGCCTGGTCATTAGGGTGTTTAAGCTAGGGGGGCTGAAGTGGTTAAAGGTTAAAAATTAAATGCCTTATTTATCGGCAAGCTACTGGGCCACCCGGTATGAGTGGTGGGCATTGGCAGTGGGCACACTACAGTCTGTGGAAGTGGGCCTGACACACACTGGCAGCTGGCAGGCAACTGAAATTAGATTAAAGTGTAAAAATGAAATGCCTTTTTTTAATGCAAAGTCCTGTGCCACATGGTATGAGTGGTGGGCACTGGCAGTGGGCACACTACAGTCAGTGGAAGTGGGCCTGACACACACTGGCAGCAGGCAGGCAACTGAAATTAGATTAAAGTCTAAAAATTAAATGCCTTTTTATGCAAAGTCCTGTGCCACACGGTATGACAAGGGTGCGCACTGGCAGTGGGCACACTACAGTCAGTGGAAGTGGGCCTGACACACACTGGCAGCAGGCAGGCAACTGAAATTAGATTAAAGTCTGAAAGTTAAATGCCCTTTTTATGCAAAATCCTGTGCCACACGGTATGAGTGGTGGGCACTGGTAGTGGGCACACTACAGTCACACTGGCAGCAGGCAGGCAACAGAAATTAGATTAAAGTGTAAAAATGAAATGCCTTTTTTTTTTATGCAAAGTCCTGTGCCACACAGTATGAGTGGTGGGCACTGGCAGTGGGCACACTACAGCCTGTGGGCCTGCAGCCTCTCACACACTGGCAGGCCAGGCAACTGCAATATATATATATATATATATATATATATATAGAGAAAGAAAAATAAAAAGCACAGAACACTGGCCTAGCTAACGCTTTCCCTATGAATTCAGAATCATCAGCACAGCAGCAGCTGCAGTCTCCCTGCTCTCACTAACATGCAGCTTCAGGATGAATCTAAGATGGATGCTGTCCTTGCTTTTTGATAGGAGGTGGGAGGGTCTGGGAGGGAGGGTATGCTGATTGGCTGGAATGTGTCCGCTGACTGTGAGGTACAGGGTCAAAGTTTGATCAATGAGGATGTATAGGGGGCAGACCGAACATCGCATATATTCGCCCGCCACGGCGAACGCGAACAAGCGATGTTCACCGGCGAATAGTTTGGGACATCACTAGTTATCAAGGCCCTAATTTTTGAAACCCAGGCTGGGGAGGGTCCCAGTACTTCTGGAAGTCATGGTGCCCATGTCGTACCAGGGCATCATTTTCCAGGTCAAGTTCTCCAGAAAGCAAGGAAGGAAGGACCCAAAAAGGGATAAGGAAAGACACAATTTACCACTGTGAAACCTGCCCTGAAAAACCTGGCTTGTGCATGCAGGAGTGCGTTAAAATCTACCACTCATCCATGGAGTATTAATTTAATTTCATCCTTTATGCTCCCTGTAATATTTTCATTTTATATCTCTGATTTAGTCCACCTCGCTTGTATATCCACTTTCCAACAACCACTACATATTATTTTCTGTGAGACAACTGTTAGGGCAAAAGTGCCCTTTCCACCCCTTAAAATGTTAGTATGTGGGTGCTGTTTCAAAAATAGGGTCACTTCTTGGGGTTTTTAATTTCTGGGAACCTCAGGAATCTTTTAAATGTGACATGGCACCTAAAATCAATGTCTGCCAATGCAGGTCCGCAAAATCCATATTTTGCTGTTTGACTCTAGAGCCCTGCTGTGCGTCCATACATCGTTTTTTTTTAGCACATATGGGGTGTTGCAGTATTCGGGGGGAAATGGGGAACAAAATGTGCGGTGCATTTCGTCCTGTTACCCCTTGTGAAAGTGAAAAATGTGGGTGTAAAGCAACGTTTTCCAGAAAAAATTGTAATTTTTCCTTTTCACAGCCAAGTGTTTCCTAATTCTGTGAAACGCCTGATGGTTCAATGTGCTCACTACACACCTTGAAATATTCCTTGAGAGGTGTAGTTTCCGGAATAGGGTCACTTTTTGGGGGTTTCTATTGTAGGGCCACCTCAGGGCGTCTTTATATGCGACATAGCTCCCAATTACCATTCCAGCTAAATCCTCTCTCCTAACGCCATATGGCGCTCCTTCCACTCTGAAGCCCATTGTGCGCCCATACATAATTTTTTGAGCACACATGAGGCGTTGCCATATTCGGGTGTCACTGTCTCTAACGTGACAGGTGTCAGAAGATCTAAGAGACAGGCTGCATGTGATGTGATCTGACAGCCTCTTTTGGTTTCACTTGTTTTAGTGTTGTTGCTGGTAATGACCACACCTCTGTTTCAGGTGTAGCTTAGTGGTCATTCAAACTCCTCTATTTAATCTGGCTTCACCCATCATGTTATGCGGTTGATAGCTTCAGTTTGGTATTGGAAGTGCTGGTGTCTGGTTCCTGCTTGTCCATTTACTTCAAAAGTTGTGTTACTTCTCTTTTATATTTTGTTGTTTCCCCTCTGTTTCCCCTAGTGGTGATCGGGGGAATCGCAGAGCTGGATGTAATAGCCTCGAACTCAATGAATTATTCGAGGTTACTACTTACTATTTCCTATGCAGCCCTTGTTAGCAATAGGGCTTCATAGGAAAGTAGTAAAATCCTCATAGACTCCAATACAAGTGTATTGGAGTTTATGTTAGAACCAATCAGATGACTGATTTATATAGGTCCCTATGGGACCTATATAAAAGGGTTAAAGAAAAAAAAATAAAAAAAAAATAAAAATTCAAATCACCCCCCTTTCCCCAAAATTAAAATAAAATAATTAAAAATAAATAAATAATACACATCATGGGTGTCACAATGTGTGAAAATGCCCGTGGTATAAAAATATAAAAATATATTTCGCCTAACGGTAAACAGAAAAACTGAAAAAAGCACCCAAATGGCCGATTTGACGTTTTTGGACACTTCATTTTCTAAAAAAATAAAAAAAAGTGATCAAAAAGTCCCTACACACCCCATAATGGTATCAACTAAAAGTTCAGATCGCCCACAAAAATAAGCCCCCATACAATGCCATACACTTAATTACAGAAAAGTTATAGGGGTCAAAATATGGCGACAAAAATTTTTTTAAAATTTCCCACTTTTGAATTTTTTCACTACCAAAACGCAAGAAAAACTATACATATTGGGTATCGCCGAATTCGTACCGACCTGTAGAATAAAACTAAATGGTCAGTTTTATCGTACATCAAACGTCGTAATTTAAAAACCCGTAAAACTGTGGTGGAATTGCTTTTTTGCAATTTCACCCCATTTGTAATTTTTTTCCCGCTTCCCACTACATCGTATGCAATATTAAATGATGGCGTTGGAAAGTACAACTTATGCCGCAAAAAAGAAGCCCTCATATGGCCATGTGAACGTAAAAATAAAAAAGTTATGGCTCTCGGAAGGCAGGGAGCGCAAAACGAAAACACAAAAATGAAAATACCCGAGTCCTTAAGGGGTTAAAGAGGTTGTCAAGTTATATTTATTGATGACCTATCCTCAGGATAGGTCATCAATATCAGATCAGCGGGGTCCGACACCCGGCACCCCCGCCGATCAGCTGTTTGAAGAGAAGGCGAGCGCCGTGCCAGCGCTGCCTCCTCTTCATTGTTTACCTACTCGCCGTTGCATCTGCAGCGGTGAGCAGGTGTAATTACACCCAAGCCGTTCCATTCATTTCAATGGGACGGCTCGTTTCTATACAAGTGTATACTACAGAGCCGTCCCATTGAAATGAATGGAACGGCTGGGTGTAATTACACCTGCTCACCGCTGCAGATGCAACGGCAGTAGGTAAACAATGAAGAGGAGGCAGCGCTGGCACGCGCCGCCTTCTCTTCAAACAGCTGATCGGCGGAGTGCGGTGTCGGACTCGCCGATCTGATATTGATGACCTATCCTGAGGATAGGTCATCAATAAATATAACTGGACAACCCTAGGTCTGTTCATATGAATAGGAGTCAGGGCTAGGATAAGGGTTTCTATAGGTGGTGTCCGTTTTCCTTTCCCTAGCTTTGAGGCCTAGTTCCTTTTCCCTTCCCTCCTCCCTTGTCGGTCTGGTGTTCCCTCCCACATGACTAACGTGACATTATCCACCGCGAAAATTGTCATTTTTTTTGTTTGTGTCAGGGATGCTATAGATCCTATCGCTCCACTGGCTAGACAGTTGCAGGGTCTGTTTTTGGAGGTAGCCGACCTCCGCATGCAGATCCAGGGATCACAGGCTACTGGTGCCAGTAGTAGTTACCAGGCCTGTCCTAAACCTAAGGTTGCACTTCCGGACAGATTTTCGGGGGGAGCGATAATTTTATTCGGTTCAGAGAGTCGTGTAAGTTGTACTTTAAGTTACGTCCGCTCTCATCTGGGAATGAGAGTCAAAGAGTTGGCATTATCATTTCGTTGCTTAAAGAGGACGCTCAGCCTTGTGCTTTTTCTCTAACAACGGAATCACAGTCCCTCCGGTTGGCAGATGAATTTTTCAGAGCATTTGGTCTTATCTACGACGATCCAGATCGTATCTCCCTGGCCGAGACTAAGTTATGTGGTTTACGGCAGGGAGAGCGTTCTGCGGAGATCTATTGATCTGAATTTAGGAGATGGGCTATGGATACGGAGTGGAATGATCCAGCTCTCCATAGCGAATGAGTCATTGGAAGTGGCTATGTCCCTTGCCTTACGTATTGATAGAGAGATCTAAGGTCCCTCACTCTCAGGACGAACCATCATATAACGTGGTGGTTTCCTCTGACACTTTAGGTGGAGAGACTCCTGAGTTTATGCCTGGTGACGAACCTATGCAGTTAGGGGGAGCTACCCCTGGGCCTGCTTGCAAGAGTCATAAGAAGGGAGTATGTTTTTCCTGCGGAAAAAGGGGACATTTTGTTAATATTGGTCTATACGTTCAGCGTCAAGGTGAAAACAAGAAAAAGATGTTTAATCCCCATCTTACTCTTGGTGGTGTGGATGGGGAGTGAGAGAACTTACTTTTGTCATTTACTGGTAGTACCCGATTTCTCCTGTCTGCCGAGGTGGCGCTAGAGTCCAAAACTGTGGAAGGGGATGAATGGAGGACTGTTTTTAATACCCCAGAGGGTCATTTTGAGAATCTGGTAATGCTGTTTGGGTTAACTAATGCTCCTGCGGTTTTCCAGCATTTAGTTAATGATATCTTTCATCATCTGGTGGGGAGGTTTGTTGTTGTCTATCTGGATGACATACCAACTTATTCTCCAAACATTAAGACTCATCTGGATCATCTGAGACAGGTGTTATAGATCCTAAGAGAGAATAAATTGTATGCTAAGTTGGAGAAGTGTGTATTTGCAGTTCAGGAAGTACAATTCCTGGGTTACCTACTGTTATGTTCAGGTTTTCGCATGGATCCAGAGAAGGTCCGTACTGTGTTGGAATGGGATCGACCCTAAAATCTGTAAGTGCTTATGCAGTTTTTGGGGTTCACCAACTACTACCGTAAATTCATTTTGAACTAATAGACTGTGGTCAAACCTTTAACGGACATGACTAGTAAAGGTTCGTATGTCTCGGTCTGTTCTGATGAGGCATTACAAGCCTTTTCAGCGGGGAATGAATGTTTTGCTTCCGCTCCTATACTTGTGCAACTGGATGTGTCACAGCCATTCATTGTGGAAGTTGACACATTCGAGGTAGGGGTAGGAGCAGTCTTGTCGCAGGGTCTCTCACCTAGTAAATGGCGCCCATGTGCATTCTTCTCTAATAAACTCTCGGCTGCAGAAAGGAATTATGACGTGGGTAATAGAGAGTTGCTGCCCATTAAGTTGGCTTTTGAGGAATGGCGTCATTGGTTGGAAGGAGCAATTCATCCTATTACTGTGATTACCAATCACAAAAATCTGGCTTACCTGGAGTCGGCTAAACGACTGAACCCAAAGCAGGCCAGATGGTCGTTTTTTACCAGATTTAGGGTTAAAAAGGTCAAGACTGATGCTTTGTCGCGTAGCTTTCCTGGAAGGGGGGGGGGGGGTGAATCAGAAGATTCTGGTCCGATATTGTATGAAGGGGTAGTTATATCTATATCTAGTCATCTATTGTGGTACTTGTGGTACGCTGCGGGCATCCTCCATTGTATGCATTTTAGCTGGGGATTGCCATTAGCAACGGGCCGCAAGTGCAGGATCTGCTCCCCTGTTTATATATGCACAAGTGCATTTGGGTTTGAGCATTTCCTGCCTGTTTAACACCACGCGATTTTTTCAGTCGTTTTGTATAATGGGTAGTTATATCCGCCCTATATCCCGACGTTGAGGCAGAGGTGTTGGAGGCCCAGGGAGATGCACTATATTCTTGCCCTTCGGGGAAGTTGTTTGTTCCTTCTGAATTACATCACAAGTTGTTCAAGGAACATCACTGTACAGTTCTCACAGGACACCCTGGGAGCACATCCACTGTCGATCTCATCTCTCATAGATTCTGGTGGCTGGGGTTGCGTAAGTGTGTTGAGGACTATGTGTCAGAATGTAGTACTTTGGCACGTGCTAAGGTGACACATACTCGGCCTTTCGGATCATTATTTCCATTGCCCATCCCGTCCCGACCTGAGACTCACTTATCCATGGATTTTATTTCAGATTTACTGGATTCTTCAGGAAAAACTGTGATTCTGGTGGTTGTTGATCGCTTTAGTAAAATGGCGCACTTTATAGCATTGCCAGGTCTACCTAATGCTAAAACTCTTGCACAAGTGTTTGTCGATGACATCGTGAAATTACATGGTATTCCTGCTGATGTGGTGTCTGATAGGGGGACTCAGTTTGTTTTCAAATTCTGGAAAGCGTTCTTTACACATCAGGGGAACAATTGTCCTTCTCTTCGGCCTTTCACCCTCAGTTGAACGGACAGACTGAATGCACTAATCAGAATCTGGAGACTTACTTGCGATGTTTTGTCTCGGAGAATCAGGAGGAGTAGTCTTCATTTTTGTCTTTAGCCGAGTTTGCCACAAATAACCGTAGACAGGAGTCCACTGATAAGTCGCCGTTTTTTGGGGCATATTGGTTCCACCCGCAATTTGGCACTTTTTCTGGTACTGAAACTGCTGCTATACCTGAAGAGGAATAATTTTCCTCCTCTTTGTCATCTATATGGCGGAAAATTCAAATTAATCTGAAAAAGATGGGCAACAAGTATAAACGTATGGCTGACAAGAGACATATGAATGGTCGGGGTCTGAAAGTGGGTGATACTGTGTGGCTGTTCACAAGAAACATTAAATTGAAAGTACCTTCTTGGAAGTTGGGCCCAAGGTTTATTGGTCCATATAAGATCACTGCCATTATTAACCCGGTAGCCTTTCGTCCTGAACTTCCTCAGGCTTTGAAGATTCATAATGTGTTCCATAAGTCGTTGTTGAAGAAATATGTCAAACCTGTTGAATCGTCCTCTTTGCCTCTCACTCCTGTCATGGTGGACGGCAATTTAGAATTTCAGATCGCCAGGATAGTGGACTCCCGAGTTCTCTGTAGATCCCTTCAGTACCTCATTCACTGGAAGGGTTACGGATCAGAGGAGAGGATGTGGGTTCCTGCGGCCGACGTTAATGCTAGTCGGCTGGTCACAGAGTTCATCCGGATAAAGTCAGTCCTGGGTGTCCGGAGGCCACCCGTAGAAGTGGGGGTACTGTCACAGTCTCTAACGTGATAGGTGTCAGAAGATTTAAGAGACTGGCTGCACGTGATGTGATCTAACAGTCTCTTTTGGTTTCACTTGCTTCAGTGTTGTTACTGGTAATGACCACACCTCTTGTCTTAGGTGTAGCTTAGTGGTTCCAACTCCTCTATTTAATCTGGCTTCACCCATCATGCTATGCGGTTGATAGCTACAGTTTGGTTTTTGAAAGAGCTGGTGTGTGGTCCTCTTTTGAGTTCCTGCTCGTCCATTTACTTCAGAAGTTGTGTCACTTCCCTTTTTATATTTTGTTGTTTCCCCTCTGTCTTTTGTTACAAGGCCACAGGGAGACGCTTGTTCTTTCATATGGAAAGGAACAGGTCGTCTCAAGCCCTGACACTATTCCAGGGCAATTCAGGGTTTCCATTTCCAAATTTATTTTTTTTTAATTTTTTTTTTCCTTTTCACAGCCAAGTGTTTCCTAATTCTGTAAAATGCCTGATGGGTCAAAGTGCTCACTACACACCTTGAAATATTCCTTGAGGGGTGTAGTTTCCGGAATGGGAATGTGACTTAGCTCCCAATTACCATTCCAGATAAATCAGCTCTCCAAAAGTCATATGGTACTCCTTCCATTCTGAAGCCTGCTGTGCGCCCATACATCAGTTTTTGAGCACAGATGGGGTGTTTCTGTAAACTCTAGATTCAGGGTAATAGATTTTGAGTTTTGTTTGGCTGTTAACGCTTGATGTTTTGCAGAAAACATAGATTGAATTTTAAAATCTGCTAAAAAAAAAGTGAAATTTAGAAATTTAATTCCCATTTTCCTTTAATTCTCGTGGGGCACCTAAAGGGTTAACAACGATTTTAAGATCAGTTTTGAATAGCTTGAGGGGTGTAGTTTCTAAAATGGGGTGATTTATGGGTGGTTTCTTATATGTAAGCCCCTAAAGTGACTTCATAACTAACCTGGTCCTGAAAAAATTGGGATTTGTAAATTTTCTTAAAAATTTTAAGATTTGCTTCTAAATTTCTAAGCCTTCTAACATCCCAGAAAAATAAAATTTCATTTTCAAAATTATCCAAAAATGAAGTAGACATATGGGGAATGTAAAGTAATAACTATTTTTGGAGGTAGTACTATTATAAAAGTAGAGAAATTGAAATTTGGAAATTTGCTAATTTATCAAAATGTTTGCTAAATTTGGTACAATATGTGATGAGAAAACATTCTCAGAATGGCTTGGATAAGTAAAAGCATTTTAAAGTTATCACCACATAAAGTGATACATGTCAGATTTGCTAAAAATGGCCTGGTCCTTAGGCCCCTTTCACACGGGCGTGATTTCCGCGCAGGTGCAATGCGTGAGGTGAATGCATTGCACCTGCACTGAATCCGGACCCATTCATTTTAATGGGGCTGTGTACAAGAGCGGTGATTTTCCAGCATCACTTTTGCGTTGCGTGAAAATCGCAGCATGTTCTATATTCTGCATTTTTCACGCAACACAGGCCCCATAGAAGGGAATGGGGATGCGGGAAAATCGCAAGCATCCGCAAGCAAGTGCGGATGCGGTGCGATTTCCCCATAGTTATAAAGGAAAATAATAGCATTCTCAATAGAGAATGCAAAGTAAAAAGTGCAGCTGGGGGGGTGAAGGACCTTCAGCAGTTACGTCACTGGGTCACATGGTCCAATCACCTGCTTCCATGATAGAAGCTGGTGATTGGACCATGTGATTCAATGTCATCACTGAGGTCCTTCACCCCCAGCTGAAGACAGGACAGGAGACCGGCAGCTACGTGATCAAATGGAGGAGGTGAGTTAATTTTTTAATTATTTGTAACCCTCTATTGCCCTTTTTACTTTGCATTCTCTATTGATAATAATGCTATTATTTTCCTTTATAACTATGTTATAAGGGAACATAATAAAATATACAGAATACTCAATCCGAAACCGGACTTCAGTGATGAAGTCCGGCTTCGGGTCTGGGTAGCAAGCATGGCGATTTTTTGCACGCGTGTGCAAAACGCATTAAAACGCATTTTCCCGCAACGCACCCGCCTCTTATCCGTGTGAAAGAGGCCTTAAGGTGAAAAATGGCTGGGTCCTGAAGGGGTTAATCAGATCACTTTGTTGTTTGTTATTTTTATTTGCAACATTAGTATCTGTTACAAATAAACACTTCCGGGGGCAGAGCTTTGCGGCTGCGCTGGATGCATGCACTTGCCTGAGCTCCTTCGCTTGCCGATCCATTCCAGCTTTCAAAGTATTTGAAATGGGCAAATCAACCAGAGACAAGTCTAGGGACCCCGCTGGCACTCCTAAAATCGGGGCATCACAAGGAGAAATCGAGCGTTTCATGAGGAAACCATCTGTTCATTCTGACCCCAGTGCACCCAAGATGGCGCCTGCAAAGATTCCTGCCACAGCTGCCACGGTCCAGGGGGATGATGGCTCAGACCTGGACAGGGACAGTGAGGTCGAAGACCAATCCACAAGAGGAGACCAGGTACTTTCAAAAGCTTACCTTAAACACCTCCCGACTACTTCTCTTGAGCCTCTATTAGCCGAAATAAAGGACATGTGACAGGACCTGAGCCCTTTAACGGGCAGAGTAGATGCTATAGAGACTTCCCAATCTACACTAACCGATTTTGGTTCTGCAGTGGCTGCCAACATGGATAACTGTCAGGCCCACATGAACTACATATATTCACTGGTCGAAGACCAGGACAATCGAGGCCGATGGAACAATTTACGTATTAAAGGCCTACCCGAATCTGTAGCCCCTGACCCCATTATGTCCACACTGCTCTTGATATTTGAGTCACTGCTGGGAGCAGACCCTGGAGATCTTACCATGGACCGGGAACATAGGGCTCTTCGCCCACTTCGAAAGCCACATGAGATTCCCAAGGACGTTATCTGTACGCTGTCTAGCTTTCAAACAAAAGAAAAAATACTTACCGCAGCCCAGAAAACGAACAGGCTGGAACTCGAAGGGTCAGCAATATCCATATACCAAGATTTGTCTCCAATGACACTTAAAAAACGGCATCACTTGATGCCTCTGCTGGACGTTTTGAGAAATAAGAACATCACTTACAGATGGCTTTATCCGTTTGGCCTTCTAGCTAACGTTCCTGGTAGGAAAGTGGTTTTACGATCCCATGCTGACTTACAGAAGATATGTTTTAAGGCCAATTTATTGGCCTGTATTTGTGGGAGGGGCGATGCTGACTATATCTGGCCTGGCGTCCCCTCCCACAGTGAACGTCGTTTCCAGCATTTGGTGTGGGAGCTCTACATACCGTCTTCAGGGAGCAACAAGGGTGCAGCGTTATGCGGCAGTTCCAGGCGCCGACTTTCTACGGTCCAGATAAGTAGCTGCCTCATCCAGCAGCATCGTTGGTTTAAGTCCGGCCGGCGGTGTGTCGGCTCCCCGGGCAAGGGGGAGCAGAACCGCACCGGAGCGATCTGCCAGGGAGCCTCGCTCTGCTCCCCACGGGGCATGACACGTAGAACGCAGGGAACAGCGAGTGCCCGCACAATAAAGTATTGCACAGACCGCTGTGCTGTTAGACAGGCAGGGGTGGGAGGGTCGGACAAATTAGGCTTCAGCATGTTGTTTCTATCCAGGGGGCGCACAGGTGAAATCACTCAGGAAGGTGAAGTGAGTAGTAAGGTTCAGGAAGGGTGTGTGTTAAAAAAAATAATAAAATAAGTGTGTTATAAAATAAATGAAATGACCATAAAAAAAAAAAAAAAAGACTTTTATCATGGGGAAGGGACATTGAGTCTAGTGTTCTAGACAGGGTATGTTAGGCTTCTTAATATGGCTTTAGTGTAAGATTACACTATGTGGAAAGCACGTCACACAGGAGTCGCTTACAAGGGTCACTCGACCATGTATTCAGCTCTGCTCTGCAGCTGGCTGTCATGTGTTTTCCAAAAATATAGTTCCTCACGCAGAGCTACTAGTGAGGTGAGGTGCATAGGATGCACGGTGTCTGTTTTTAGTCAGTATCTCTTCCCGCACTATTCGGGCATGCACTCACCTCTGCCCCTCGCTCTGCCTCACTTTGTACCCTGGTCATCTACAAGCCCTGCCAAATCGGGTAAACATCGCCCAGCCTCTTTTAACATTACACCCAGGAAGAGGAGCCATGTAGACCAATTCCTCAATGACTGATTTCATGATAATATGTGGAACATAACTGCTTTGATTGCCTTAGTTTGGACGTGATGGGTTTATCTGTTCACCCGAACTTGTGCCTCCTCTCACTCATCGCCAGTAGTTGCTGACACTTCTCTGTTGCTCCTTTTTTTTTCACTTCTACAATGAAGGACTTGCTTTACCAGACATGCCAATATTCTTTTATTAGATTATCTAGTGTTAGTATTACTTAGATACCTTACTTACCTGAACGAATTGATCCGATCTACACCTTGCACTTATAGGGCTCATGGTCATTAGCGAGCCTGGAATGTGGAATTCGGCCACTTTGACGGAAGTTCCCCCCCCAGCTTTGGGGGCTTCTCCCCTGTTCTACCGCGTGTGCATTATATTTCTATGCCTTATGGTGTATGTGACTTGATGGTTACTACTGTTTTTGCTTACGCTAATGTTATCCCTGGTAGTTCCTTTGATATTTCTCTCCCTTCTCCCCTCTTTCCCTACCCTCTTTCCCCTTCTTGCTTAGGGCAGTCTCTCCAGGTTTACAGATTCCTAGGGAAGTGGATGAGCCATGCACGTGATAGACTTCTGGGGCATGTGGAATTTGGCATCTCTGTAACCGTTACCAGGCATTTATGATGGCTGACACAATCTTTTGCTCCTTTAATGTTAAAGGACTCAATACGCCAGCAAAGCATTCTCAGGTATGCCGCTTTCTGCAAAAACCAGGTGGGGATGGTCTTCTTGCAGGAAACCCACTTTAAGGATAAACATATCCCCATACTTAACCATCATATGTACTCTCAATGGTTCCATAGCTCCTCATCTTCTTCAGCATCCAGGGGGGTGAGTTTAGCGATACTGTCAGGGATGGAGGACAGTTAGCAGGAGGAACTGATAAATAACGACAGACTGGCTTGATCCCAAACTAAGTAAAACATAGGAGGGCCCTATAAATCCCTAAGAACTCTCCCAAACTACTGTACATGTACAAGTCCCGGTGGTAGACAGATACATGCCCTCGTACCTATAACTGAGTGACACCTGAATTCCCTATAGTAGTGAGGGGAACGGCCAAAGGAACTGAGCAAAGTGAAACCAAAACAAAGAACGTCATACACAAGACAGGGAGGAACCTCTGACCGACCGTCTCCCAGAACCGGCGGTGACAGTACCCCCCCTTCTACGGGTGGACTCTGGACACTCAGGACCGACCTTCTCAGGATGAGACCGATGGAAAGCCCTGATGAGACGAGTGGCCTTAATGTCTGCCATATCCTCTCCTCAGGACCATAACCTTCCCAATGAACGAGGTACTGAAGAGAACCGCGGATAATGCGGGAGTCCAGAATCCTGGAGACCTGAAATTCAAGATTACCATCAACTAAAATCGGGGGAGGAGGCAAAGAGGAAGGAACAGTAGGTTGGACAAAAGGTTTCAGTAGGGACTTGTGAAAAACATTATGGATCTTCCAAGTCTGAGGAAGATCAAGACGGAAAGCAACGGGATTGATGACGGATAAGATCTTGTAAGGCCCAATAAACCTAGGACCCAGCTTCCAGGAGGGAACCTTCAGTTTGATATTCTTTGTAGACAACCACACCAGATCACCCACATTCAGGTCCGGACCAGGCACACGTCTCTTATCTGCCACACGCTAATATCTCTTACTCATCTTCTTTAGATTACCCTGAATCTTTTGCCAAATAAGAGACAAGGACGAGGAAAATCTCTCCTCATCAGGTAAACCAGAAGAGCCCTCTCCAGAGAATGTCCCAAACTCCGGATGAAACCCATATGCACCAAGAAATGGTGACTTATCAGAGGAGTCCTGGCGACGGTTATTTAAAGCAAACTCCGCAAGGGACAAAAAAGAACACCAATTCTCCTGATTCTCTGCAACAAAACAGCGCAGATATGTCTCCAGATTCTGATTGACACATTCGGTCTGACCATTCGACTGTGGATGAAAAGCAGAAGAAAACGACAACCAAACCCCCAAGCGAGAACAGAAGGCCTTCCAGAATCTGGAAACAAATTGCGTGCCCCTATCAGAAACGATGTCAGAAGGAATACCATGTAATTTAACAATATGATCAACAAATGCTTGCGCCAGCGTCTTAGCATTGGGTAACCCAGGAAAAGGAATAAAATGCGCCATTTTGCTAAAACGGTCCACTACCACCAGAATCACAGTCTTCCCCGAGGAGCGAGGCAAGTCCGTAATGAAGTCCATGGACAGATGCGTCCAAGGACGGGAAGGTATGGGTAACGGGAGGAGAGATCCTGATGGCTGTGAATGAGGGACCTTGGCACGAGCGCAGGTCTCGCAGGCTGCCACAAACCCCTCAACCGTCTTACGAAAAGCTGGCAACCAGAATCTGCGAGCAATGAGATCCACTGTGGCTCTACTCCCCGGGTGCCCAGCAAGAACCCTGTCATGGTGCTCCTTAAAAACTTTGTGTCTCAAAGCGAGCATTACAAATAACCTCCCAGGAGGACAAAGATCAGGTGCCTCTGCCTGGGCTGCCTGAACCTCTGCCTCCAAATCAGGATAAAGAGCAGAGACGACCACCCCATCAGCCAAAATGGGACCTGGGTCCTTAAAGTTCCCACCTCCCGGAAAACAACGTGACAGGGCATCCGCCTTCACATTTTTAACCCCAGGGCGGAATGTAACAAAATTAAAACTAGAAAAGAACAAGGACCATCTGGCCTGTCTCGGGTTCAGACGCTTGGCTGATTCCAAATAGGCCAGATTCTTATGGTCGGTAAACACGGTAATTGGGTGTCTGGCTCCCTCCAACCAATGACGCCATTCCTCAAAAGCCAATTTGATGGCCAACAACTCACTATTTCCCACATCGTAATTTCTCTCTGCGGCTGAGAGCTTTTTTGAGAAAAAGGCACACGGTCGCCATTTAGCAGAAGAGGGACCCTGAGATAAGACCGCTCCCAACCCCACCTCAGAGGCATCCACCTCAACAATAAAAGGTAGAGAGACATCAGGTTGTGCCAAAATGGGAGCGGAAGCAAAACGCTCTTTAATACTAGAAAAGGCTTGAAGCGCCTCTTCCGACCATGAGGAAAAATCCACCCCCTTTTTAGTCATATCAGTGAGTGGCTTAACAACAGAGGAATAATTCAAAATTAACTTTCTGTAATAATTAGCAAAACCCAAAAAGCGCATCAATCAAGCACAGCGCGGACCTCCTCCAGGTCCATCTGAAAACCAGAAGCGGAGAGAAGAAAACCAAGAAACTGAATCTCTGGAACTGCAAACATTTTTCCAGTTTAGTGTACAATTTATTCTCCCGCAGAATCAGCAAGACCTGAGATAGGTGGTCCCGATGAGTCTTGAAATCAGGAGAAAAAATCAAAATGTCATCTAGATACACCAGTACAAATTTCCCCATTAAATGATAGAAAATGCTGTTCACAAAATGTTGGAAGACGGCCGGAGCATTCATCAAACCAAAGGGCATGACCAAGTTCTCAAAATGACCCTCCGGGGTATTGAAGGCCGTCTTCCATTCGTCCCCCTTCCTGACCCTGACAAGGTTGTATGCCCCTCTTAAAATCCAACTTAGAAAAAACTTTAGCCCCCACAATCTGGTTAAACAAATCCGGGATCAGAGGAAGCGGATAGGGGTCATGAATCGTGATATGGTTAAGCTCCCTGAAATCCAGACAAGGTCTTAAAGAACCATCTTTTTTTTAACAAAGAAAAAACCAGCGGCAACAAGTGACTTTGAGGGTCTGATATGTCCCTTTCTCAGACTCTCAGAGATATAAGTACGCATGGCTGCTCTCTCAGGTTGAGAGAGATTGTATAATCGTGATTTAGGCAGCTTGGTGCCTGGAATGAGATTAAGTGGACAATCATACTCCCGGTGAGGGGGCAACTCCTGGACACCACTCTCGGAAAACACATCAGAAAATTCAGAGAGAAAAGAAGGTACGGTCTTGGTAGAAACCTCTGCGAGAGTTGCCGTGAGGCAATTCTCTCTGCAAAACTCACTCCAACCATTTATTTGCCTTGCTTGCCAATCAATGGTGGGGTTATGTTTAGTGAGCCAGGGTAGCCCCAACACTAGAAGAGTAGGTAATCCGCTTAAGACAAAACATGACACATCCTCAACATGAGTGTCACCCACAGTCAAACTGATATTGTGAACAATCCCCTTTAACGATTTTTGAGAAAGTGGAGCAGAATCGATAGCAAAAACAGGTATAGCTTTTTCCAAAGTGCAGACCTGGAAACCATGTGTTGTAGCAAATTGACTATCAATGAGATTGACAGCTGCTCCACTATCAACAAAAATCTCACAAACAAAGTTCTTGCTGTCTAGCGCCACCCTGGCAGGTAGGAGAAAACGGGAACTACAAGCAAACGGCAAAACTTCAATTTCCGCATTAACCTTGCCAATTGTAGCAAATGGAAAGTTATTAGAGGGTTTCTTCATCTTTTTATTACCCTCAGGAAACCCCATGAACCTACTAGACGGGCAAACATTAGCTAAATGGTCAATACCTCCACAACAGAAACATACCCTCCTCTGAGGGCTGAATCCTCTAGTATCAGAGGCAACTAAACCCAGCTGCATGGGGTCCTCCACAGAGGGTATAGAGACAGAGTGAGACCCCTGCGCACTGCATGAGACAACTCCAGTGTCCTTGGGCTGAATATGACAGGAAAGAGTAGTCTCCTCTCTCTCTCTCAGACGCCTGTCAATACGAACAGCTAGAGACATGGCAGACTCCAAAGATACTGGCCTCTCATGAAACGCAAATGCATCTTTTAATCTCTCAGAAAGACCGTGACAAAATTGACTTCGGAGTGCAGCGTCATTTCAACCAGTATCAGCTGCCCACCTCCGAAATTCAGAACAATATATCTCAGCGGGCTGTTTACCCTGGCATAAAAGACGCATTTTAGATTAAGCCAGAGCAATACGATCCGGATCATCATATATCTGACCCAGGGCTATAAAAAATTAATCTACCGATCGGAGGGAGCGTGCCCCCGCCGGCAGCTTAAGGCCCAAGACTGAGTGTTATCCCTGAGCAGCGAGATGATGATCCCCACCCTCTGCTCCTCATCAACAGAGGAATGGGGACGTAAGCGAAAATGGAGTTTGCAAGCCTCTCTAAAACTAACAAAATTCTCACTACCCCCGGAAAACATATCCGGAAGAGAGATTTTAGGCTCGGAACAAACTCCATGAACGCCAGCAGAACCGGACACCTAAAGCTGAGAAACAGTTTCACTGAGATCTGCTACCTCCAGAGAAAGACCTTGCATGCGGTCAATCAAGGCTGAAACCGGATCCATGCTTGAGACAGTTATGGCGGTTTATGGTATCAGGGATGGAGGACAGTTAGCAGGAACTGATAAATAACGACAGACTGGCTTGATCCCAAACTAAGGAAAACACAGGAGGGCCCTATAAATCCCTAAGAACTCTCCCAAACAACTGTGCACATGTACAAGTCCCGGTGGTAGACAGATACATGCCCTCGTACCTATAACTGAGTGACACCTGAATTCCCTATAGTAGTGAGGGGAACGACCATCGGCTCCCTGCACTGAATACGGGCGGAGTCAGGGTCACCTAGAATCAAGCCAGCAAACAAAACACAAAGTAAATTGAATGCACTTATCTTAGAGCAAAAACAACTGCAGCCTCCAGCAGCACACACTTCATCCCAGAAGAAATATAAACCACAAGGAGGAGCAGTAAGGGAGAGAATATAAAGCAAACCAATTAATCAATGATAAGAGGCAGCTGAGGGAGAGAAAGGAACTGAGCAAAGTGAAACCAAAACAAAGAACGTCATACACAAGACAGGGAGGAACCTCTGACCGACCGTCTCCCAGAACCAGCGGTGACAGGTACATCGTAATCTCCCCTTCTCGTTCCGCTCCTCCCAGATGGATCCAGAGGGCAGATTTCTTTTAATCAAAGGAGTTATTGGCTCCCAAATGTACACCTTTGGAAATATATATGCTCCAAATGTCAACCAGGCGGAATGGCTCACAGGGACTATTGATAGATTTATTGCCTATGCAGAAGGCTGTATTGTTCTTGGCGGAGATATAAATCTAGCCCTTGATACCTCCTCTAGGAGCCGATCCCTCTTGGGCAATAGGTCGCAAAGGGTTACTCAGACACTGAACTCTTCTGCCTTGGCTGACACATGGCGCTCTTTCCATCCACATGGTAGATACTATTCTTTCTTTTCGAATGCCCATCAGACGTATCATAGGATTGACTATCTATTTGTCCCGCATAGCCAACTACATCTTTGTAAATCAGCTAAGATTGGCACTATCACTCTACCTGATCATGCACCAGTATTTTTGGAGTATAGTCTACAGGGCCTTCCCAAATCTGCATTTAGGTGGCGTTTGAACTGCACCTTTATGTACAGCGAATTGAGCAGAACTTGAAGAAATATTTTGAGTTTAACTCACCTGAGATATCACACGGTATCCAGTGGGAAGCTCATAAATCAGTAATTCAGGGACATTTTATTTCTCTAAGCGCCCATGTGAATAAGACTAGGCTAGAAAAGATTACAAACTTACATAAGCGCATTCAGGACCTAGAATCTCAACACAAGACGTCTACCTCACCCTTTGTATTCGCCCAACTTTCTTCTGCTAGAAACGACCTCCAGAACTTATTAAATGTATACACTGCTTCCAATCTAATGTTAGGAAAGCCAAGTCCTTTATGTCTCTCATTAAATGTAAACAAGCCACAGACCATCCGCATAACAGATCTCAGCCAAACATCTTTCTGAATATTATAACGAATTATACAATTTGCGAATATGCTATGTAGTGAGGAGTTAAATAAAGAAATGCTATTTGATCTGTACCAAGGATATCAGTCAAGTATGTTTGCAATAGCCTATATAGGGAATCGTTTGTACTCAGCAACCTTGTTTATGTAACACACACCTGTTAATGATTGGTAGAATTGATGTATATCAGACTGAGGCTATACAAATAAAAAATTAGAGTTATTTTTACTGAGACTAGAATTGTGTGTCTGTGTCTCATTGAAATATACTCTCCGGACGTCCGAAGGGAAAGCAGGGTGCAGAAGAAAGATCCTTTCAGCTGGGGGCTCGTCCGGGATAGAACATACAGGAATTCGGTAAGTTTGGAAAATCCCTGCCTTTAGGATTGGGAGATTCCAATGCTTTCCGAAAATTCACTGTTGTTTCTATTTTGAATCCACTTCAGATACACTGAAAGGAATAGCATCTATCTTTAGGAAAGATAGAATAGTGGAATTTAATAGCGCAATCCTTTTGGTAAGGATTAATCTATCTTTGGCAAGATATAGGTCGGCTTTAGGCAAGCTGGACTGTAAATAGAGTTTCTATCATTTGGCATGGTAGACGGCCTGCTTTTGGCAAGCAGGACTGTAAATAGAGGCTCCATTTTTAGGTAAGATGGACTGTTGATCTTCAGGCAAGATAAACTGTAAATAGTCTCTAGCTCTATGAGATAAATTCTTTAGGAAGAATTTAAAATAGGAATTCTTTTGGCAAGAATTCAAAATATTGTCTGCACCCTGGTCTCTCCCGTCACCCCATGTCTACCGCTTCTTATCTGTTGCTTTCTTGTGCTCTCTGTTATATTATGATGTTATGAAACATTAAGTAATTTTTGCTGAAGGTAAGCAGCTTGTAAAATTTTCCCTCCTTGAAGGCAAGTGGCGCATAATATTGTGAAATCTGTACTAACTTTATTGTGTGTCCTGGAAAACCGTAAGACGCCCCACCACTCTGGCGAGGGGAAACTCGCTAACCCAGAACCAGGTGAACGCAAGTGACGGTTTTAGGGGATAATACTAATAGGCAGTTGAGAAGGAAGTTGAGCACAGACATAAGTCCTCCACCCAGTTGACAGGACTTGTCAAGAGCCTTCACGGTTCAATAGTCAGTCCTGACAAAAGGTCTGCACTGCTTCCGTCGCAATTAATTTATAAAAAAAATGGGTGCAAAGCAAGGAAAAGTCTCTCCACCCCCTCCACATGTGGAAGAAACATGCAAGGATTATGTAGCCCGGGTCTGTGGGACTAATCATTATTTAGTTACTCCCTGGGTGGATAATATGGCAGGATGGACAGAGGGGATGAAGAGTATAGATCCGTTTCCTTGGGAAGGGGCCAATGACACCTTCCATATGTACATGGTAAAAGGGTTATGTTTGGGTGACATTGAAGCCTACCCATATTATAGTCCTGACCCTCAGTGGGACATGCAGTATATGAAGTTAGGAGGGGAAAATTGGCTTACTTATGCACCATATTAGTATGACAGATCAAATAAAAAGGTGAAGAAACAGAAGGCAGAGAACCAGGAGGGATATAAAAAGAAACATGAGTTAGAAAAAGTAAAGGGGATTGAGCCTATGTTGATGGAATTCCTAGAGGCAGGGGTAATTGAGGAAATTATTTCTCCCTATAATACACCTATCAACCTAGTGAGAAAGGCTGACAATACCTTTAGGTTTGTCCAGGATCTTAGAGAAGTAAATGCACAGATCATACCCATAGCCCCTGTGGATCCAGACGTACCATCTCTGCTATCAGCCATTCCTGCCCATGCAGAGTTCTTCTCTGTTATTAATTTAAAGAATGCATTTTTTTCTGTCCCAGTGGACAAGGAGACACGACCACTCTTTGCTTCCACATGTAAATTTTGCCAATATACTTGGTGTAGAATGTCTCAGGGTTATGTAGACTTCCCAGTAGTCTACTTCATTGTCCTCCAAGCTACACTGCGCCCTTGGACTACCCCTCATGGTTCTGTCCTTCTACAATATGTGGACGATCTCCTCATATGTAGTTCTACTCGGGAGGCCTGCCAGGCAGACTGTGTTAGTCTATTACTGTGGTTATGTGAATGTGGTCACAAAGTTTCTAGGAAAAAATTACAATGGTGTATGGACAGTGTTGAATACTTGGGCTTTGTTCTCAGTAAAGGTGAGAGGAACATCAGCCATGCCAGAATTACTGCCCTACTGGGTCTGCCCCGCCCACAAACCAAGAAAGACATGTTGACCTTTCTTGGCATGATTGGTTACTGTCGCCAATGGATTGCTGATTGTTCCTACTATGATAATATTCTGAGACAAGCCACTCATACTGATATGCCTGACTTCATTACATGGTCTGATGAACTGTTACAAGCTTTAAGTCATTTGAAATGTGCAATGGTTTCAAGTCCTGGTTTGGGCCTACCCGACTATGGCTTGATGTTTCACTTATTTGCCAGGGACAATTGTAAAACCATGGCGGGAGTCCTGGCGCAAGACCATGGAGGCAAATTCCGCCCTGTTGCTTTTTTCTCAAAGGTGGTTCCCGTACAGGTTCAGGGCATGCCTGCGTGTCTCAGGAGTTTGGCAGCTTGCGCTATGGTCGCTGAGATGGCTACGCCTATCACCCTAGGTCATCCCACCACTCTGCATACCTCACACAATGTTCAGGCCCTGTTGAAGAACATACATACTCAACACATGTCAGCACAAAGACTGAGTGGATATGAAGTCTTGTTGCTCTCTAATCCTCAACTTCATATCAAATACTCAGCCCCCACATTCGGTCCAATGGCTATACTGAATGCCTTACTTGGCTACAAGGGAGAGCAGGATGATTTGCCTCCTCCCCATGTATGTACTGAGCTTATACATGAACATACCTCACCTAGGCCTGACTTACAGTCCACACCCATTGAAGGAGCACCTGATATTTTTGTGGATGGATCCTGTTCCCGCCCTAATGACAACACTTATCATGCAGGATACGCTGTGGTTCAACTCCCTGATGTCATTCTGGAATCAAATCCTATACCTTTTCAGTCAGCCCAAGCAGCTGAACTGATTGCCCTCACTAGAGCTTGTTGTCTTTTTAAGGGAAGAGATGTAAACATATACACCGATTCAAAATATGCCTTTGGGGTTGTCCATGATCATGGGGTAATCTGGCAGAGAAGAGGCTTCATAGCTGCAGATGGGAAGAAAATCTCACATTCCACCCTAGTACATGATCTCCTGGCCGCCATCCAATTACCACGCAAAGTTGCTATTATCCATTGCAGGGCACATACTGGTCTCCAAACGCACATAGCTAAAGGGAATGCCCTAGCTGATCAGGCAGCAAAAGAGGCTGCAATTAGAAAGCCAGCGACTGTTCAAATGCCCTCCCTAGTTCCGGAAATTACCCTCGCTGACAATCTATTGCTCAGCCTCCAGGATTTGGCTACCAGTAGTGACAAGATGGAATGGCAGTCGGTAGGTGCAGTACAAGACCCTGATACGGGTCTTATCTGCAAAGAGGGGAAACCATGTATTCCAGTTGCAAGCGCCCCAATTTTAATTCCACAATATCACGGTCTTGGCCATAGGGGAGCACAGGCAACCACTGACCTCATTCGGAGAGATTTTTTTATACCTTAGGTCAAAGGTACAATCTTATGTTTCGCGGTGTATTATATGTCTCAGAAACAACCCAAATAATAAAAAAAGGCCCAACACCAGCATCTGAATTACCCGACTTCACCATTCACTCACTTACAAATTGACTTTACCCATATCCCAAAGACAGGAAGCAAGCAGGAGTATGCCCTTGTAATTGTGGATATGTTCTCTAGATGGCCGGAGGTTTTTCCCACTACCAATGAAACCACACAAGTTGTGGTAAAAATCTTGTTACAAGAGATCATCCCCAGATGGGGGTGTCCTGTTCAAATTAACTCAGATAATGGCCCAGCTTTTGCATCCAGGGTATGTAAGGAGCTTTTCAAAGCCCTTAGGATTGACTGGAAATTCCACCTCCCATATCACCCAGAGAGTTCAGGAGTAGTAGAAAGGATGAATCAAACAATTAAAGAAAAAATAAGGAAAATTACTGGAGGCACATTCACTAATTGGAAAAAGTTCTTGCCAATAGCCCTAGCAGAAATTAGGATGCAGCCTAATAAGAATACTGGCTATTCACCATTTGAGGTCCTAATGGGAAGACCCTTCCCCACCCCATGGGGTCCAAAAGCCCCCGTAATAGAAAAAGGGGATCTAGAAGTAGTACAGGCAGAATATGTGAGGAAACTTGTAGAAACTTTAGATCAAATTGAACGAGATGTTGCTTGTGCCTCTCCTTTCTCTCCACAGGAACCTACGCATTCTTTCCAACCAGGAGATGTGGTGATAGTCCAGCGCCTGGCAAAAGGACGAAAACAGATCGAGTTCCCGTTTGGACCACCCACCCGAGTGGTAGCAGTCACCAGAACAGCAATTCTCACAGAAGAGGCTCCAATCTGGATTCACGCTAGCAGGATAAAAAGGGTCCCAGAGGCTTCTTCTCCAGTGACGGACAAAGACAAAGAGGGTGAAGCAGGTGTGAAATCCCTGAAAAGTGCCTTGCCACGGGCTGAAGATGATGACCCCACAATATTCTGAGAGATTTGTTTGTCTGCTGATAATTATTAGTCTTTGTGTTTTCTTGCCAGTCGGGCTTATTACTACATGTATTTATCACCCAGAGGAGAGGAGTTTCTTCTGTGGTGCACTAAATAATCGGACAGTACATAAAAGAGCTCAGGAACAAGATCCCTTTGCTTCTGGTCCCTTTTATTCTGAACAGAACAGTATAATTAGGATGGCAAATGCCCTAAATGTTAGTTCATTGTGCATTAAAGACTTACAGAGCCCACAGGATCTTATACAAACATGTGTTATTGCTGTGCCTACACCCGATGACTCCCTCCTTGAAGTTTGGTCAATGGCTAACAATACACAATCTTTTATTCCCTTGTATGACCTCTGTGGGGAGTGCCAGAAATTAGTAGATAACCGGGATAATATTAGAATAATTACTATCAATGTGACTGCAGCAGAGACTTGTTTCACCTTTTCCCAGGATATGACTTTATATTGTGATGGTAGAAACATAAAAAAGAGGATTACCTAAGAATAGTGTATATGATTACATTAACAACACCTGTAAAAAGGATAGTAGGCTTGCTAGCTCCCTGAATAATTCCATGAGTTGTAATAAGACCATTGTGACTCCTAGTTTTATCTATAATAAGGGATCCTTAAGGGATGGTTTTTGTCTTGTGGTAACAGCACTTACAATTACATTCCTGCTAATGTTATTGGAGGTCCCTGTGCGTTATCAAGGCTGACTCTGGCCCTTCCCAGCCAACCCCCTATCAGGAGATCTCACAGATCGGTTACCTAGACTTTATCAGAAGACTGTGACTTTACTTTACCCCTCCTCAGCCGTACAGAATATATCAGTTTGGGTACCTCTATATTAGGAGTGCCCGGACTGGCTATATATAATGCTCGTACTATAAATTCTATTGCATGTGCCTTGGCTAAAACTCTGAATCACACCTCTATCGCTTTATCAGACATACTTTTAGATCTACAAGGAGTAAGAGGAGCAGTGCTAGAAACTAGGCTTGCTGTAGATTATCTGTTACTTAAACATAATATAGGATGTCAGGATTTTAAAGGAATGTGTTGCTTTAATCTATCTGACCATTCCAGATCAATCCAGTCCCATATTCAAGGGTTACATGAAATCGCTAATAATATTAAGAAGGATGTTGATTCATCCTCTTCGTGGGACTGGTTATTGAGCTGGCTGCCGGACTTGAGTTGGTTAAGAATATTATTTATCAGTATTATAATTATAATTGCTTCCTTGATTATCATATGTTGTTGTATTCAATGTATTCCATCTCTCATTTAGATGTTTTGTGCAATTTGTCCAAAACCCACAGATCCTGGACAACCATATGCTACTTACCTCTCTTTGAGAGAAAGAAGATAAGTCATATTCATGACTTAAGAGGGGATTGAAGGGTTAAAGCAAGCAAGCCATATGCTATGTAGTGAGGAGTTAAATAAAGAAATGCTATTTGATCTGTACCAAGGATATCAGTCAAGTATGTTTGCAATAGCCTATATAGGGAATCGTTTGTACTCAGCAACCTTGTTTATGTAACACACACCTGTTAATGATTGGTAGAATTGATGTATATAAGACTGAGGCTATACAAATAAAAAATTTGAGTTATTTTTACTGAGACTAGAATTGTGTGTCTGTGTCTCATTGAAATATACTCTCCGGACGTCCGAAGGGAAAGCAGGGTGCAGAAGAAAGATCCTTTCACGACCCGCTCCTCTTCTGAAGAGACCAATTTGAGGACAAAAGCTATAGATTCCTGGTTAAAAACTCTGAAACTTCTGTCTCTCTCAAGCGATCAGTCCCTAGCACTGACTAGACTGTTTGCAGTGAATGAACTAGAGTCAGCTCTTAAACAGGCTCCCTTGAATAAGTCCCCGGGCCCAGATGGTCTCCCCGTTGTCTATTATAGAACCTTTCATAATATCCTTTTACCACGACTGTTGCAGGTGTGCAATGACACTCTCTTGGGCCGTGCGCTCCCATCACACATGCTTCTGGCACATATGCTATATAACCATTATACCAAATGAAGGGAAGGATTTATCTCAGTGCTCGAGTTATCGGCCTATTTCCCTGTTAAACAATGATTTAAAACTCTTTGCGAGTATGATGGCGGACAGACGCAAACCTCTCCTCTCACGTCTTATTTCCCCAGAACAAGTAGGTTTTGTTCCGGGCAGGGAGGGGAAAATGAACACAGTTCGGGTATTGCATGTGATTCCGAAGGCTAAACTGACTTCCTCCTTGTTGGTGCTATTGAGTACTGACGCGGAGAAAGCCTTTGACCGGGTAGATTGGCTGTTCATGTCGAGGGCTTTGCTTACATTTGGTATACCCCGGCAGTTTCTGATGGCCATTATGTCTATGTATAGTTTGCCCTCTGCCCAAGTGTGGGTGAATGATATTCTTTCACCCCCCCTTTTGCACTAGCAATGGCACCCCGCAGGGGTGCCCCCTGTCACCTCTTTTATTTGTTCTAACCATTGAGACCTTGTAACAAGCCTTTAGAGGTGATGACCGGATACAGGGAGTCAGCATTGGCTGACAGGAACATTGTCTGGTGGCCTTTGCAGACGATATATTAATGTTCGTCTCCAACCCCTGTGAGGCCTTCCCAGCCATAGAGTTGGTCCTCCTCCATTTCGGGGAAATGTCTAATTTCAAAATCAATTCCACTAAATCACTTGTGCTTAATATTACCTTACTCACTGTAACTAGTATAGCCTTGCAAAACAGACATCCTTTTGTGTGGTCCTCTTCCTCCTTAAAATTCTTGGGAGTTAACATCACCCCAGATATTTCAGGTTTATACAAAGCAAATTTTCAAAATCTTCCTGTTCAAATATGGAGTGAGATGCAGTCTTGGGATATCCCATATGTGTCGTGGTTTGGGAGATGCGCTTTAGTCAAGACAGTAGTAATGCCCAAAATTCTATACTACCTTCAAGTGCTGCCCATTAAGCTCCCTGACGCTTTTTTTTGTAGATTAAGATCGAATTTATCCAGGTTCCTCTGGAGAAACCGGAGACCCAGGTTGGCTCACGCTTTTATATCACAACACTCAGACCGTGGGGGTATGAGCATACCTGATTTCAAAGTTTACTATAGAGCATACAAGGTTCAAGATGTTTAGATTGGCTGCGTAACTCTGCAGACCGATTAGACATTGAAGCAGAATTGGATATGTGTGAGCTTCCCTTAAGGTTTATGGTTTTGTTCATGCAGCCTTGGAATCCCCTAATCAGTAAAGTGCAAAATGATATAACATAACATCCCATACATTGAGGATGTGGCATGCGGGTGAACTCAAACACTCGTTATTGCCTTAATTACAAGCCTACTCTTCTCTCTCGAACCTGACTACGCTACAATTCAACTATCTCCATACTTACTGTATTTTTTGCCCTATAAGACGCACCAGTCCATAAGACGCACCTAGGTTTTTGGGGAGGAAAATAAGAAAAATTATATTTTTAACCAAAAGGTGTGCTTTTGGTGGGTTTTGAACTAATGGGGGTCTGTGGATGACACTGTTATGGAGGGGATCTGTAGATGACACATTGTTATGGGGGCATCTGTAGATGACACACTGTTATGGGGGCATCTGTGGATGACACTGTTATGGGGGATCTGTTGATGACACTGTTATGGGGGATCTGTGGATGACACACTGTTATGGGGGATCTGTGAATGACACTGTTATGGGAGACCTGTGAATGACACACTTATGGGGGCATCTGTCGATGACACACTGTTATGGAGGACATCTGTGGATGATGCACTGTTATGGGGGATCTGTGGATGCCACTATTATGGGGGATCTGTGGATGACACTATTATGGGGGATCTGTGGATGATGCACTGTTATGGGGGATCTGTGGATGACACTTATGGGGGGGATCTGTGGATGGCATATTATGGGGGATCTTTGGATGATGCACTGGTATGGGGGGATCTGTGACGGACACTGTTATGGGGATATGGGGATCTGTGGGTGACACACTGTTATGGGGTGGGATCTGTGAAGGACACTGTTATAGGGGATCTGGGGATGGCACTGTTATGGGGGATCTGGGGATCTGTGGATGATGCACTGTTATGGGGGATCTGGGGATGGCACTGTTATGGGGGGATCTGTGGAGTGCACATTGTTATGGGGGATCTGTGGATGACACACTGTTATGGGGGATCTGGGGATGACACACTGTTATGGTGGATCTGAGGATGACACACTGTTATGGGGGATCTGTGACAGATACTATTATGGGGGATCTGGGGATCTGTGGATGACACACTGTTATGGAGGACATCTGTGGATGATGCACTGTTATGGGGGATCTGTGGATGCCACTATTATGGGGGATCTGTGGATGACACTATTATGGGGGATCTGTGGATGATGCACTGTTATGGGGGATCTGGGGATGGCAGTGTTATGGGGGATCTGTGGATGGCACTGTTATGGGGGGGATCTGTGAAGGACCCTGTTATGGGGGATCTGTGGATGACACACTGTTATGGAGGATCTGCAGATGACACTGTTATGGGGGATCTGTGGATGTCACGGTTATGGGGGATCTGTGGATGGCATCCACAGATCCCCCATCCTATAACACTGCCATGATCCCCCACCCCTTAACAATGTCATCCACAGATCCCCCATTGCCACTCCAGTGCTGCACTATAGAAATATAAAATGTCTAATTCAAATCAAAATCATTAAAGTTGCTCCTCAGTTGTATATCATTCTATCTACTCACAAGAGCTTTTTGTATAATGCAGGCAGGCCGAGCGGGCGAGCAGCAGCGTGACTCACTGATGTCACGTGCCTGGGCCGCCTACTTTATAAATGAAGCAGGCGGTGCAGGCACGTGACGCCAGTGAGTCACGCTGCCACCCGGCCTGCCTGCATTATACAAAAAGCTCTTGTGAGTAGATAGAATGATATACAACTGAGGGGGCAGCTTTAATCATTTTGATTTGAATTAGACATTTTTTAACTATATAGTGCAGTACTGGAGCAGAACTGGAACTGGAACTGGAGTGGTATTACACCCTGGTGAAGGTCTTGGAGATTTGCCCTGGTAGTGATCCTATCTGCTGGAGGTGTGGTAAATCCAGGGGAACAATGCTACACATCTGGTGGCAGTGCCCTGGAATCACGTCCTTTTGGACTCAAATCCACGATGAGCTAACCGCCATTATAAGGCGAGAAATTCCTCTCAACCCCACAGTTTATCTTCTTAGTCTTTTTACCGATATGCATCTCTCTAATAGTGAGACTAAGCTGATACACTCGCTGCTGGGCGTGGCTAGGCTATTGATTGCCGGTTTCTGGAAATCTGTTGATCCCTCCTCTATTGCTTGCTGGAGACACAAAGGGGATAAGATTTATAGGTCTGAACAATTGCTAGCATGGGACAGTCATTCTGTAACCCAATTTTCCAAAACCTGGGATGTCTGGAAGACCTACAGAAGATATTAATAGCACAGCTGCCTTTCCCTTCCGTCCCCCCTCCCATCCCTCCCCCCCCCCTCTTCCCTCTTTCACCCCCTCCCCCCACCCTTTTCTGTTTGCATTGTGTTTAATTGTTTTTGCTTAGACTACTGTTATGTTTTCAATGTAATGGAAAATGAGTATCCTGGATTTCGCTTCTGTTGTAAGTGAAGATCACGACGACTTTATTGCTTGACATATTTGCTTATCAGTTGCTTGCTATGTACTATGTGACTGATGTTAACCTTTGCTCACTCCCATTGTATTTATCTGTATCTATTGCTATCGGGATACAATAAAATTCTAATATATAAAAGAAAAAAAAAACAGCTTATACAATCCAAAAAACAAAACAAATAAACACTTCCTAGATCATAAGTTAATAGTTCTCCTATGTATCTATAACAGAGTATTACTCTGCTACAAGTATCACTTAATTAACAGGACTTTTCCCAAAACACACTATCTCTATCTATTTGCTTTGGTCAGTCTCGTATATCTACTATCAATCCTATCTTGGGAGCATCTGCAGTACGTTCCCCTTGTGGATCACTCGTGCTTTTTATTTTAAAAGACAAAATAGAAGCTCCCCCGACATGTTTTGTCACCTATGTGGTGTCTTCAGGGGTTAGGAGCATCCTAACTTTTGGGCCAAGATTTCCCTTTCCGATCCCACAGAATTTCAAATATTTACAAATATTTAACGTCTTGCAATTGATATATTCTTTTCTGATTCGATAGCTTTTAGATGGCCAGATATAGTTTTAGCCCTTGTGTAGTTTTACCCACATATGATTTTGGGGCAACTACATTTTGCGATATAGATTACCCCCTGGGTTTTACAGGTTATGAGTTGTCTAATCTTATACCTTTTTCTGTCATTAGGATTTTCAAAAGACTTTGTCTTGAGAATGAATTTGCAGAAGGAACAGTCCCCGCAGGATGTTAATCCTCTCATACCTCCCCTCTGTTTTTGTGAGGATATTGTTTTTTCTGAATGGTGACTGTGTATCAGTAAATCCTTCAAGTTCTGGCCTCTGCAATAGGTTGTACTTGGCCCGTGGCTGAGAACTGTTTTCAATTTCCTATCGGATTGCAAAATATGCCAATGTCTTTTCAGTATGGTAGGCATTTCTTTTGTATACCCATGATAGGTTCCAATACACCGGATTATTGTTTCTTTTTTAGTTATTTTGGATTCCAGAAGATACTCACGTTGGGTTGTCTTGGCCCTGTTATAGGCCTTTTTCTATGGCAGTATGGGATAGCCTCATTCTCGAAATTTAGCAAATAACTCTCTACTTTCCAAAAGGAAAGATTCCTCATTTGAGCAGTTTCAGCGCGCTCTTAAACAAAGTCCTGTTGGTATCCCTCTCTTTAGCGGAGGAGGATGCCAGCTTGTCCAATGAAGGTTACTGTTTGTCGACGTTGATTTCCCAAGAGGAGGAAATCTGGATAAGAAACTTCTACAAAATGAGGCTCGCTGGATTTATAAACTTAACACGATGAGTCCCATAAGTTTGAATGAGGGTTTTTCTTACTCTGCCTCTATATAATAATGTGGGAGAATTTACTGATAATAATAAATACAACTACATTATTGTTATTTTGGATACCCCAAAAATGAAAAGCCAAAAATTGCAAAGCCTACCAAAAACGTATATAAATGTTAGACAAATAAAAATAAGAGAAATTAATAATATGGAAGGGATCACTATAATTATTATTATTATTATTATTATTATTATTATTATTTTTAGAGCACCATTCATTCCATAGCGCTGTACATATCATAAGCGGTGCACATACATAATACAGGCAATTGCCTTAAGCATGAACGAGACAAGTTACAGACTGGTACAGAAGGATGGAGGGCCCTGCCCGTGAGGGCTTACAATCTACACAATTAAAGCATATACCCTTAAAGGGGTTGTCCAAGTTATATTTATTGATAACCTATCCTCAGGATAGGTCATCAATATCAGATCGGCGGGGGTCCGACACCCGGCACCCCCGCCGATCAGCTGTTTGAAGAGAAGGCGAGCGCCGTGCCAGCGCTGCCTCCTCTTCATTGTTTACCTACTCGCCATTGCATCTGCAGCGGTGAGCAGGTGTAATTACACCCAAGCCGTTCCATTAATTTCAATGGGACGGCTCTGTAGTATACACTTGTATAGAAACAAGCCGTCCCATTGAAATGAATGGAACGGCTTGGGTGTAATTACACCTGCTCACCGCTGCAGATGCAACGGCGAGTAGGTAAACAATGAAGAAGAGGCAGCGCTGGCACGGCGCTCACCTTCTCTTCAAACAGCTGATCGGCGGGGGTGCCGGGTGTCGGACCCCCGCCGATCTGATATTGATGACCTATCCTGAGGATAGGTCATCAATAAATATAACTTGGACAACCCCTTTAATTGATGCTAGGAGGACATATAGATATATATAAAAAGACAGTAGATAATATAGGAACTATTGAAATCAAATAAGTAAGAGTGAATATAAGATTTATAATTATCGTCATGATTATTTTTATAAATATTTTTATTATTTTTATAATAAACCTCTAAGGTAAAAAGATCACCAGCATCTAACATAAAAATTAATGTCTTAAGTATCAAAATAAAATGAATATAGGGTTGAAAAGATACAAGTCTAAGTATATGCACAGGATATCACAGGAATGGACAAATAGGACAGATGTGGACCTAAGTCCAAAGACATGCGCACTGAATAGATAGGAAAAACAGATAAAGACATGATACATGCGCACTGTGTTAGAGAAAGAACACAGCGGTCAATTTTTAAACTAAGTTCAAAGACATGCGCAGTGAGCAGACAAGAAAAAACAACAAAGACCTAATACATGCGCTGTAAAACAGAAAGCATCCTGTCTCCCTCTAAGTTCTAATGCAAGCGCAAGGTAGGAAAGCTCATAGGCCAAGAATACAAAAGCTGGCGCTTCTAATAGGAACAGAGACATAGCGATCTGTCTCTGTTAGGCTCTGTATCGCTGGCAATACAGACACGAAGCGCTCTTAATGGACAACATAGAAGGAGGAGGGTTCTCCTCCTCCGTTAAGGGGTTTTCCCATCTCAGACAATGGGGGCATATCACTAGGCTATGCCCCCATTGGCTGATAGGTGCAGGTCCCAACGCTGGGACCCACACCTACAATGCGAACGAAGCAGGGAGCGCTGTGGCTGGAGGACCCTGGATTTCCCGGGATCCATCCACCACCAAGTGTTGCTCCCCGCTGCTCTCATAGAAGTGAATGGGAGCGCACCGCACATGCGCGGCCCATGCTCCCATTAATTTCTATGGGGCAGATGTAAATAGCCGAGCCAGCTCTCTGCTATTTTCAGCGGCCCCATAGAAACGAATGGAGGGCAGCTGCGCATGCACAGTGCGCCCTCCGTTAATTTCCCCGTTCCATTCTCATTGTAGGTGTGGGACAATGGGGGCATATTCTAGCGAAATGCCCCCATTGTCTGAGATCGGAAAACCCCTTTAAAGACATGAGAAATTGAGCGCTCGTGATAGATGCTCCTAACCCCTGAAGACGCCACATAGGTGGCGAAACATGTCGGGGGAGCTTCTATTTTGTCTTTTAAAATAAAAAGTACATTAGTGATCCACAAGGGGAACGTACTGCAGACACTCCCAAGATAGGATTGATAGTAACCAACTATCAGACTAACCAACGCAAATAGATAGAGATAGTGTGTTTTGGGAAAAGTCCTGTTAATTAAGTGATACTTGTAGTAGAGTAACACTCTTCTATAGATACATAGGATAACTATTAGGCTAGGGCTACACGACAACACGTGTCGCGCAACACATAGGGCACAACTATACTGCGACAATGTCACGTGAAAATTTTTAGAATGATAGTCTATGGTGTCGCACTGCGACATGCTGCGACTGCGACATGACGCAGAAAAATCCAAGAACACATTTTCTTTTGTTTACTTTACTTTTAATATAAAAAAATAAAGGTAATTTTTTTGAAAAACAATAGACCATAAACAGAATTAATATAGCCTTTGGCTATTGAAATATGAGCAAATTATTATGTTACAATTACAGAACTCTGCAAAGAATACGATAAAGCCATAAATTGTTTGTGCACCAACTGTGGACAATGTAGGAGAAGTCTGCACCAACTGTGGACAATGCAGGAGATGTCTGCACCAACTGTGGACAATGCAGGAGATGTCTGCACCATTATCTCCCAGCTGAAGGTCTCTAGTGCAGACATGGTGCAGAGATTGTGGAATCAGCATAGGTGCGGATCCTTAGTCATGATGTGCATCAGTGAGAGGTGAAGTCGAGACTAAATAGCAAACCACCAGAAACAGGTGATCGCAATCAGGTACAGGACACACCTCCTGATGACATCCTCCACATTACACAAAGAGCATGTTGCTCATATATGAGGATGGGCTCACATATTTTGTCCACAAGCAATCATACCACTCATACTGTTCAGCAATACATTAATTGCAACACCACATATGTGGTATATTGCATAACATGCTCTTTGTGTAATTTATAATACGTGGGGTGCACATCAAACTGTTTAAAAGTTCGAATATGTCGTCACATTTCTGATGTACCCCATGCTAGAATAAAAAATGTTTCTGCCGCAAGTCTGCATTTTGCTGCGGTTAACAGACCAAGCAGAGGCGGTGATCATAAGAAAAAGTTGCTCAATCGTGAGTGCTTTTTGATTTTCAAATTAGGTTTACGGATACCATCAGGATTGAATCGGCGTCATGATACCATTCTACATTATTAACATTTTTAACTTTTTTCTATCACTGTAATTTGCTGATTTTATCTTATTTTTCTATGTCTTTTGGCATGTTGTAACCACTATGTACTTTACCTGTGGAGGATGTCATCAGGAGGTGTGTCCTGTACCTGATTGCGATCACCTGTTTCTGGTGGTTTTCTATTTAGTCTCGATTTCACCTCTCACTGATGCACATCATGACTAAGGATCCGCACCTATAGTGATCCGAAACCGGTCGATTTCTTGCATTGCTGTACGTTGGTTTTTATCTGCATGGGATTCAATAAAGCCTCAAGTTTTCCAGTGAAGCTGGACCGTTTTTCTCTTCATTCTGGGACCCTACACATATAGTGTGTTGCACCTAGTTACTTCTATGTGCATGAGCAAACAATGAGAGGAGGAGCTCACACACCCATATGTACCACCTTAATAAAAGTCGCCTCTTAGATAGGTGGGGCAAAAGTCTCAGCTCAGCGGCGTAACCCCCCCTAAGGTAATTTTCCAGTGCCCGGTCTTTCTAGGAAGACTTTTTTTCTGCTTTTCAGGTTATCCCTATGGTCAGAAAGATTGTTTCCTTCTGAAACATAGTAATTCCTTGTCTATGGCAGAGAGCAAAGCTTATTTGGCTTTAGTTTCCTAGTGTCATAGGGATTGCTTCCCCATGAAGTCTCGCTTAGTCACTAAGATTGGGGGTCCATTCATAGAACCATATCCGATTTTGTGGACCACAAGTTGCAGATCCATAGAACCTGGATCCGCCGTGTGCAGTCTGCATTTGCAGAAAATAGAAAATGCGGGACCGCGCTAGAAACTGCAGTTTTTTTTTTGCACTAATAATGATAAGCTTACAGTACTGGAGATAGTTAGTGTTGAGCGCGAATATTCGAAAAGCGAATTTTTTTAGCGAATATCGGCACTTCGCTAATTCGCGAATATTTCGAATATAGCGCTATAAATTCGCTATTTCGAATATTCGTTTTTTTTTTTTTTTTTTTTAGTTATATTTTTTTCTTTCCCACTTCCCAAAAGTAGTTCTTACCTGTCATGAGGATTCCTGGCTTCCTGGCTGCTCCAGTCAGTGCCCGTTGCCGCTTCTGCCGACTTCCGTGCTCATGGAGCGTCCCCTTCCATGGGAAAATCTCTATATACTAAAATGTACTGTCGGATTTGAGGAATTACGTTGAAATCGCAATGCGATTAATTCAAGTTATATTAATCGCATTGCGATTACAACTTAGCACTGCTATCTTACATAGGCTAGAATTAACTGAATATGGAATATATAGCTATGCACTAGCAGTGCTAAGTTGAAATCGCAATGCGAATACTTAGTTAAATTAATCGCATTGCGATTTCAACTTAGCACTGCTGCTATATTCCATATTCGTTAACTTCGTTAATTCTAGCAAGCTGACCCATTATAAACCCAGCTCTAAGTTGAAATCGCAATGCGATTAATATAACTTGAATTAATCGCATTGCGATTTCAACGTAATTCCTCAAATCCGACAGTACATTTTTAGTATATGGAGACGTTCCCATGGTGATGGGGACGCTCCATGAGCACAGAAGTTATGGTTGGCTTGGTAGAATTAGCGAGGATGACGAATATGACGAATGTATTCGTCATATTCCTCAAAGCGAAGATAGCAGTATTCTACATCTTCGTTTTAGCAACCTATTCGTCAACCTCGCTAATTCTAGCAATCAAATAGGAAGGTTGACTTACCAGACAGCTGTGTTAAATTCGCTATGCGATTTTTTTTTTTAATAAATAGAATACTTATAATAATATTATCATATCAAGTAATATAATTATTGTATTAAAAAATAAATAAATCGCATAGCTGAATTTAACACAGCTGTCTCTATAGTCAACCTTCCTATTTGATTGCTAGAATTAGCGAGGTTGACGAATAGGTTGCTAAAACGAAGATGTAGAATACTTCGTTATCTTCGTTTTGAGGAATATGACGAATACATTCGTCATATTCGTCATCCTCGCTAATTCTAGATATGAAACCAATAGGAAAGTAGCCTTAAGTACAAATCGCAATATGCGATTATTTAAATCGCATTTTAATCGCGATAACTAGAAAAAATGACGAATATTCGATTTCGACGAATACGAAACGAATATTCATTCGAATATTCGCGAATTTCGTCGAAATCGAATATGGCACCTGCCGCTCATCACTAGAGATAGTATGTCCTGCTCTCAGAAATATAAGTTAGATCCACAGTATTCTTTCACATGTATGAGCTCCTGGGTGCTTCCAGCTGATTTTCTAATCCACCTGAAGCCGCCGACCACTAATTTCACTCTCAGGAATTTGACCCTTCAGAGAAGACAAATAGATGGTGCAGTACCTTTGATATATGTGGAGTTCCCACCCTCTATTATACTCACAATATGCAGATAATTGAGCGCATATCACCAGCCACTGTTTCCAATAACGGGTAGAGGCACTACATCACCAACCGCTGTTTCCACTATCCACAAATGGATGGTGCAGTACCTTTGATGTAGATATATTACACACGCTTTATTATACTCACAATTTTCAATGGGCATTGTATTTTATATGTGCACTTTTATCTGAAAATTGTGAGTACAATAAAGCGTGTGTAATATATCTACATCAAAGGTACTGCACCATCCATTTGTTCTCTATGAAGGTTTTCTTACTGGATAGTGGAAACAGCGGTTGGTGATGTAGTGCCTCTACCCGTATGTGGATCTAACTTATATTTCTGGGAGCAGGACAAACTATCTCCAGTACTGTAAGCTTATCATTATTAGTGCAAAAAAAACTGCCGTTTCTAGCGCGGTCCCGCATTTTCTATTTTCTGCTTTGTGCTTGGGAGAACGAACCTACTCCTGTTTGGGTACCACTGCTTGTCTAAGCAATCCACCCCACCATTTCTTTTTCTTTTTCAGTTGATTCTGCATTTGCGGTTCAGAACTTTCTGCCCTATATGGTAATGCCCATTCTTGTCCACAAAATGGAAAAGGGTGGGACACTTTCTATCTCTTTCAGGGCCGTGAAATGGATGTGTGGATGTGGACGGCACACTATGTGCTGTCCATGTCTCACAGTTCTATTGTAATAACGGGTCCCCATGGGATCTGCAAATTGCGGGACGTGTCTGAATGAAATAATTATTTCATGTGAATGGGCTCTTATTGTCCCTCTGAGTTCATGTGATCCCCATAGACATAAACATTCTGTTAGCGACATTTTTTTCCTTACCAAATAAATTTTATTTAGAATCAATCGTTGTTACAGAGGGGTCTCCTTTCCACAATATACCTCTAGGTCTAGTTTCATTCTTGTCATTTTCATTCCAAAGATTACTTAAGAGGGGCTCAGAAGGAACAGATAGAGAAGAGTAAGGTCTAAGAGTTCAGGCTCTCCAAGCACTATAAAGTAGAAATTTGGAACAGGAAAACATCAAATTTAGGACACCAGGTTTCCGGTGGGATTACAGAACCTTTTCTCAATTTGGGCAATGATTACATCAGACTCCTGGATAGAATCTTATACTCAGGTCACTTCCTCAGGTTAAAGAAGTTGCCCCCCAAGGCAAAATGGTCAACCCTTCACAAAGCCTCATGATGGTTGTTTCAGGACTTCACAGGAAAATCTTTACCTTTTTCCCAGGAAATGTATGGGGTCTTTTCAAGAGTGTATGCAGTGCCAAAGCCACAGGTAAGATGGAGGTTAGATCTGATGTGTTTAAATAAATACCCTCTCGGAACAGTTTCATGGTGTAACATTCCCCAGCAGGACGATTTAATAACCAAGATCTCATATATACTTATATGCACGTTACTGCCAACCCATCGCAGGTTCTCAGGTTGGCCATCACTCACCAGAGTATCTCATCTTCAATTCACTGGCCTTTGGTTTCATCGCCCGGTGTTTTTACTAAGTGGAGGAACTAACTTAGCCCTTAGCTTTCAGTTAGACTCCACAAACTGATTGCTTAAGCTCTCACAGGAGGGGATCCAGAAATCAAGATGGATGTGAGCTCTAAGGTCCCATCACCAAGTGCCAGTGGAGTAACTAGAAATAACTGGGCCCAACAGCAAATATTTGAACAGGATTCCTTCAGCATCTTCTGTGCAAGCCGCCCCCTCATCCCGTGCAACCACCGCTCCTGTCGCTAGTCAAGATTGCTATCAGATCAGGCCAGGCAGCCGTTCTTTCTACAAATATATCTCTTAGATAGAAGCCGTGACATGGACATTAATGTACATTGCAAACCAGCATTGTTTCAAGAAGAAACCAATGTTTATCAAGTCTGGTTCGTCTTGTGGTGATCAAGAGAGAAACTCGGGAAGACCTGTATTGATGGCTTTGTCCCCAAAAAAATACTGAACAAAGTAGATTTTTCTGGCCATTCCAATAACTCTGGTCGGGAAGTACACTTCCACATTCTTTGAAGAGGCGGTCTCCTCAAGAGATGTATCTGTGATCCAATATCAGAGACCTGGGAGCAATATATTGAGCTCTTCATTTAGGGGGGCTAAAGAATCAGTTAGTGGGGGAGCAAACAGATAATCTCCACCATGTGCTATATCAACAATAGGCATCTGACTCGCTCTGATCCTTGGTACAGTCAATGCAGTCAAATTTTGACTTGGGAAGTGGAATTTCAAACCGTAGACAGCCATCCACATTCAAGGTATTCTGAATACTCAGACAGATCTGTTAAGTAGGTCACAGTTGAAGTCTCAGCGACTGTATTTTTACCAGATTTTGTGCAGATGGGGTACCCCCATTTAGATGCTAAGTAGAGTTGAGCGAACACCTGGATGTTCGGGTTCCCGAACTTCATCCCGAACCCGAACCCCATTGAAGTCAATGGGGACCCGAACTTTTGGGCACTAAAAAGGCTGTAATATAGTCCAGGAAAGGGCTAGAGGGCTGCAAAAGGCAGCAAAATGTAGGTAAATCCCCTGCAAACAAATGTGGATAGGGAAATTAATAAAAAAAAAAATATATAAGCAATATCAATTGGAGAGAGATCCCATAGCAGAGAATCGGGCTTAAAGTCACCCACCGATGGAGAAGGCCACTTTAATTTATTTAGGCCCCAGCACCCAGACAGAGGACAGAGGTCGCATAGCAGAGAATCAGGCGTCATGTCACCCACCAATGGAGAAGGCCACTTTTAGATAATTAGGCCCCTGGCACCTAGACGGAGGAGAGGTTCATTCAACTTTTGGTTGCACCGCAATATAATGGTAAAATTAAAAAAAGAGGATTCAATAAAGAAGTGCCCCGGAGTACAAGAATATATGGTTGAGGGGGAGGCAGTTATAAATGTCTATTCTGCACAAGGGATGGACAGGTCCTGTGGGATCCATGCCTCAGCTTGTCCACGTTGGCTGTGGACAGGCGGCTGCGTTTGTCAGTAATGACGCCACCTGCCATGCTGAATACACGTTCAGACAAAACGCTGGCCGCCGGGCAGGCCTGCACCTCCAAGGCATAAAAGGCTAGCTCTGGCCACGTGGACAATTTGGAGACCCAGAAGTTGAATGGGGCCGAACCATCAGTCAGTATGTGGAGGGGTGTGCACACGTACTGTTCCACCGTGTTAGTGAAATGCTGCCTCCTGCTAACGCGTTCCGTATCAGGTGGTGGTGCAGTTAGCTGTGGCGTGTTGACAAAACTTTTCCACATTTCTGCCATGCTAACCCTGCCCTCAGAGGAGCTGCGTTGGCGACCTCTTGCTCCTTCTCTGCCTTCGCCTTCCACTTGTTCCCCTGTGACATTTGGGAATGCTCTCAGGAGCGCGTCTACCAGCATGTGCTTGTACTCGCGCATATTCCTATCACGCTCCAGTGCAGGAAGTAAGGTGGGCACATTGTCTTTGTACCGGGAACCAGAAGGGTGGCAACCCAGTAGTCCGCACACGTTAAAATGTGGGCAACTCTGCTGTCATTACGCAGGCACAGCAGCATGTAGTCGCTCATGTGTGCCAGGCTGCCCAGAGGTAAGGACAAGCTGTCCTCTGTGGGAGGCGTATCGTCATCATCCTCCGTATCCCCCCAGCCACGCACCAGTGATGGGCCTGAGCTGTGTTGGGTGCCACCCCGCTGTGAACCTGCTTCATCCTCATCCTCCTTTACCTCCTCCTCATCCTCCTCGTCCTCCAGTGGTGGGCCCTGACTGGCCACATTTGTACCTGGCCTCTGCTGTTGCAACAAAAAACCTCCCTCTGAGGCACTTCTAACAGACTGGCCTGAAAGTGCTAAAAATGACCACTTATCCTCCTCCTACTCCTCCTCCTGGGCCACCTCCTCTTCCATCATCGCCCTAAGTGTTTTCTCAAGGAGACATAGAAGTGGTATTGTAACGCTGATAACGGCGTCATCGCCACTGGCCATGTTGGTGGAGTACTCGAAACAGCGCAACAGGGCACACAGGTCTCGCATGGAGGCCCAGTCATTGGTGGTGAAGTGGTGCTGTTCCGCAGTGCGACTGACGCGTGCGTGCTGCAGCTGAAACTCCACTATGGCCTGCTGCTGCTTGCACAGTCTCTCCAACATGTGCAAGGTGGAGCTCCACCTGGTGGGCACGTCGCATATGAGGCGGTGAGCGGGAAGGCCGAAGTTACGCTGTAGCGCAGACAGGCGAGCAGCAGCAGGATGTGAACGGCGGAAGCGTGCACAAACGGCCCACACTTTATGCAGCAGCCCTGACATGTCGGGATAGTCTTGAATCGACTTCTGCACCACCAAATTCAGCACATGCGCCAGGCAAGGGATGTGTGTCAAACCGGCTAGTCCCAGAGCTGCGACGAGATTTCGCCCATTATCGCACACCACCAGGCCGGGCGTGAGGCCCACCGGCAGCAACCACTGGTCGGTCTGTTGTTCAATACCTCGCCATAACTCCTGCGTAGTGTGGGGCCTGTCCCCCAAACATATAAGTTTCAGAACGGCCTATTGACGTTTACCCCGGGTTGTGCTGAAGTTGGTGGTGAAGGTGTGTGGCTGACTGGATGAGCAGGTGGAAGCAGAGGAGGAGGAAGCCAAGTAGAAGGAGGAGGCTACAGGAGGCAAAGAATGATGCCCTGCGATCCTTGGCGGCGGAAGAACGTGCGCCAAAGAACTCTCCGCCTGGGGCCCAGCCACCACTACATTTGCCCAGTGTGCAGTTAGGGAGATATAGCGTCCCTGGCCGTGCTTACTGGTCCACGTATCTGTGGTTAGGTGGACCTTGCCACAGATGGCGTTGCACAGTGCACACTTGATTTTATCGGATATTTGGTTGTGCAGGGAAGGCACGGCTGTCTTGAAGAAGTAGTGGCGGCTGGGAACAACATACTGTGGGACAGCCATCGCCATCAGCTGTTTGAAGCTGTCTGTGTCCACCAGCCTGAATGACAGCATTTCAAAGGCCAGTAGTTTAGAAATGCTGGCATTCAGGACCAGGGCTCGAGGGTGGCTAGGTGGGAATTTACGCTTTCTCTCCAAGGTTTGTGAGATGGAGAGCTGAACGCTGCCGTGTGACATGGTGGAGATGCTTGGTGACGCAGGTGGTGGTGTCGGTGGCACATCCTCTGTTTGGTGGGCGGCAGGTGCCAACATTCCTCCCGAGGTGGAGGAAGAGGCCGAGGCAGTAGCAGAAGAGGGAGCAGGGGGAGCCTGAGTGAGTTTCTTGTTTTTAAGGTGTTTACTCCACTGCAGTTCATGCTTTGCATGTAGATGCCTGGTCATGCAGGTTGTGCTAAGGTTCAGAACGGTAATGCCTCGCTTCAGGCTCTGATAGCACATCGTGCAAACCACTCGGGTCTTGTCGTCAGCACATTGTTTAAAGAAGTGCCATGCCAGGGAACTCCTTGAAGCTGCCTTTGGGGTGCTCGGTGCCTGGTGGCGGTGGCCAGTAGCAGGCGAACTCTCTTGGCGGTGGCTGTTCTGCTTTTGCCCCCTACTCTCTCTTTTGCTATGCCGTTGGCTTGGTCTCACCACTGCCTCTTCCTCTGAACTATGAAACAGCAATTTTGGCAAAAGAAAAAGAGGGAGAGGCGCTCATAGGGTGGTGAATCCAAATTTCACCTTATAGGGTGATTTGGTTCTGCTCACCTTTTAATGGTGTCCATAGGAGGACAATACATGCGTATAAGTGGTTTGTGGTGACCACAGTGGTCGGTTGTTGCTGCCGGTACCCGTACAATCCCTTTAACGGAGGTGCCTGTTCTCCTCAGGGTTGTTATGAAAATAGTGAAGTGTTTTGTGCCGAAGGCACAGTTGGAGGTACTTCTTATGGCGCACAAATAAACTACCTTAAGTTCAGCACTTTTAAAGTTGAGTTCTTTTTATTGGTGACAACGCGTTTCGGGATATTGCACGATAGAACTATCATTGGCACGCTCAGCAGCCTCTCAATGTCCTCCTGTCAGCGTCCACAAGACTTGAGAAAGGGATGCAATATCCCGAAACGCGTTGTCACCAGTAAAAAGAACTCAACTTTAAAAGTGCTGAACTTAAGGTCGTTTATTTGTGCGCCATAAGAAGTACCTCCAACTGTGCCTTCGGCACAAAACACTTCACCATTTTCTGAACTATGAAAGTCAGTGGCACGACCTTCATTCCATGTGGGGTCTAGGACCTCATCGTCCCCTGCATCGTCTTCCACACAGTCTTCCTCCCTGACCTCCTGTTCGGTCTGCACACTGCAAAAAGACGCAGCAGTTGGAACCTGTGTTTCGTCATCATCAGAGACGTGCGGACTCCGATAAGGTGGTATTCCCATGTCCTCATCGACAGAAAACATAAGTGGTTGTGAATCAGTGCATTGTATGTCTTCCACCACTGGGGAAGGGCTAGGTGGATTCCCTTGGGAAACCCTGCCACCAGAGTCTTCAAACAGCATAAGAGACTTCTGCATAACTTGAGGCTCAGAGGGTTTCCCTGATATGCATGGGGGTGATATGACAGACTGATGGGCTTGGTTTTTTAGGTGCCACCTGTGCGCCATTATGCAGAAGACTGGGTGGGAGATAATGTGCTGGATCCACTGTCGGCCACCCAATTGACTAGCGTCTGTACCTGCTCAGGCCTTACCATCCTTAGAACGGCATTGGGCCCCACCAAATATCGCTGTAAATTCTGGCAGGTACTGGAACCTGAGGTAGTTGGTTCACTAGGATGTGTGGCTGTGGCACAATGGCCACGTCCTCTCCCAGCCCCAGAGGGTCCACTAACACCACCACGACAGCGTCCTCGTCCCTTACTAGATGTTTTCCTCATTGTTACCGTTCACCAAGCACCACAATAAGAAAAAAAATATTTGGCCCAATGTATTGATTTCAAATTCAGGGCTTTTTTTACAGGCACCTAACACTATCTGCCTATTTATTTATGTACCGTATTACACTAATCCAGGCACAGCAGTAACCACTGATTTAGGGGAATATCAATTGTAGGCCTAGTATTTAGACCCTGGATGAAAGGTATCCTTTTATGGACAGATTTACACTTGGGGATGCACAGTAGCATGTGAAGAAATATGTAGGATTATGCCTTCAGCAATTGTATTTTAACACTTTGTGTAATATACCCTTTAACGGACAGAAATACAATGGGAGATGCATGGTAGCGTGTGAAGTTATTGAGGATGACCCTCTCAGCACTAGTATATACACCTTGAGTGTAATATACCCTTTTACGGACAGATTAACACTTGGCCTGCCACAGCTGGAACACCAGATTCAGGGTATTGCTATTTTGGCAATTGAATTTCACCCCATAAAATTATCTATCCTTTGCCAGACACTATTAAACAGCTTTTACTCAAGAATATCCCTGTATTTAGCACCATTCATCTTTCCCTCAACTCTGGCCAGTTTCCAAGTCCCGGCTGTTCAAAAACATCCCCACAGCATGATGCTGCCACCGCCATGTTTCACTGTGTCATGGTGTTCTTTGGGTGATGCGTTGGGTTTGCGCCAGACATAGCGTTTTCTTTGATGGCCGAAAAATTCAATTTTAGTCTCATCAGACCAGAACCTTCCTCCATACATTTTGGGAGTCTCCCACATGCCTTTTTTCGCAAACTCACAACATGCCTTTTTGTTTTTAGCTGAAAGTAATAGCTTTCTTCTGGCCACTTATTGTCGTCCTATGTACAGATACTCCAGTATCTGCTGTGAAACTCTGCAGCTCTTCCAGGGTTACCTTAGGTCTCTATGCTGCCTCTCTGATTAATGCCCTCCTTGCCGGGTCCGTGAGTTTTGGAGGGCGGCCGTCTCTTGGCAGGTTTGCTGTTGTGCCCCTCCTGGGGATCATCAAAGATTTTGATATTTTTTTTATAACCTAACCCTGACTTGTACTTCTCAACAACATTGTCCCTTACTTGTTTGGAGAGTTCCTTGGTCTGGCAGTGTTTGGTTAGTGATGCCTCTTGCTTAGGTGTTGCAGCTTCTGGGGCCTTTCAAAAAAGTTGTGTATATGTAATGACAGATCATGTGACACTTAAATTGCACACAGGTGGACATCATTTCACTAATTATGTGACTTCTGAAGGTAATTGGTTGCACCAGAGCTTTTTATGGGCTTCCTAACAAAGGGGATGAATACATACGCACATGCCAATTTTCTGTTTAATATTTCTAAACAATAGTTTTATTTATTTTTCTCATTTTACTTCACCAACTTAAAATATTGTGTTCTGATCCATCACATAGAATTCTGATTAACAAAACACTGAACTAAAGGCTGTAATGTAAAAAAAAAAAAAAAAAAAGCCAAGGGGGTGAATACTTTTGCAAGTCACTGTGTGTGTGTGTGTGTGTGTATATATATATATATATTGTGACAGGACCATGGGGAAAGTGATAGAAGGAGTATACATTTCACCTAGGTTCTTGTCTTATATGTTCTAAAAGCAGCCAGGGAATTGACAGCAAGGAAAACTAGGTTTTCCCATTGCAAGGGTTTTGTTAAAAAACCTGGTTAGAATGGCCTGGCTGCTTGGAGCAGGGAGAGTTGGGTGGGTCCCTGCTCCAATTAGCCACTCCAGGTATTCAGGGTAACTGTGGCTAATCACCTGGAACCTGGGTGAGCTATAAAAGGGCAGACAGTTCACTAGCTGTGGTCTCTGCTCCTAGAAACAACTCTGGTGTGAGTAAAACAAACTGTGTGTTTTGTTGCTGGAGCTGGGCACAAGGCTCAGTCTCATGTAGTGAGGAACTACTTCTTGTTTAGATGTAGCGGCCAGACGGCCAGGTATTTCACTTATTCTTGAACTGTTTTTGTTTTATATTTTGACCTGCAAACATCAATAAAACTGGCCGAGGCCAGCTGCATCAAACTTGAGTGAACTGGACTGTGATTTATGTGCCTATAGCGCCCGTCTATCCCAGGAGACGGTGATCCCGGAAGCTAATCCCGTTACAATATATATATATATATATATATATGTATATATATATATATATATTGTGGTGATATGTACAGTATAAGTGTGCTGGGAGGCGTGTATATCCCACCCAGATACCTCAGCTGGGTAAGAACTGAATTCCAGAAAGCTGCAGTGGTTTCAGCAAAGTGTAGTTTGCTGAGACAGTTTTGTCTAGATGTTGTTCTGGGCTGGATTTCATGTGGACTGGGGGATAGGTTTGGTAGTGAGATCTGCCAGTCCACACCCTTCCACTACATGTATTGTTTTTTGCCGGAGGTGATCACAGGTGAGGCCTGCTGCTGTAATCGAGGAGGGATAAAACAACCCTCTGTGTATGACTTGAGGGAGAAAGGCTGAGGAAGTCTGAGAGAGGGGAGCCCGAGAGGCTCTGTGTGGTCTCAGCCAGGAGGGCTGAGGGGCCATGAGGCTTTATAAAGCCTGAAGTTTGGGGGGCCCAGCGACGCCTGGAGGCTGCTGGACTGTATATGGCTGAGGAAGCCGGATCTAATCCCGTGTATAGGCAAGGTAGAGACAACATGTGTATTAGGTAGAGCCCAGATGGGCAGATGTTTATTTTCGATGTTTATGGTTGTGATGGTGCTGAAGTGCCAAAATAAAGCACCTTTTGGACTTAAACCCAGGAGAAGTCTGTGATTGCGACCTCCTGTGAGAGAAATCCCTTACTATATATATATATATATATATATATATATATATATATATATATCAAATTAGAAAAATGGCAGCACATGAATAAAAATAGAAACTAACCGTATGTGCACACCTAAAGGGACTCTTGCCCAACAAGTAAAAAATGCAAACAGGCAGCACTCTGAGGTAATTGAAAAGTAAAGAAAAATGTATTCAATCATGCGGATGCGACATTTCGGGTCAACGTTAGAGCCTTTCTCAAGAAAGGCTCTAACGTTGAATACATTTTTCTTAACTTTTTCAATTACCTCAGAGTGCTGCCTGTTTGCATTTTTTTTATATTTTAACACATCACCATGTGGTACATATCAAAAGTGAACTGTGGCTCTGAAGAAGTTTTTTATCATTAGGCCAGAACCTACATATATACACACATGTATATAGGGACACCCACACACACCATTTAACTTCTGCCATATGAGAAGCCCCAGGTGGGGACTTGCAGTCTGTTTTGACGAAGCATCAAGCACCTTAGCCGCCTGCATCTCAGGCCCGACATCTCACTCACCAGACCTCAGAACAGAAGCTCCGTGACTCTCCCGCAGTCTATTTTTAAAAACGCCGACCCTGTAACTCCAGCAGCAACCAAATGGCTCCAGCGATCTTTTTGCAAGGGGGAGGAGGGGCTTTGATCACTGGAAGCACCTCGTACCCTGTAGATAACCATACAAATGTTGTGGTTGTAACTGACTATAGCATCTGAGGGGGTAAAATTCTGTAATCAGAGTTGTGTCCGATCAAGGACTCTGCCACTGGGTGTCTGCTATGTAAAAGAGCAGACATCCACCGGCTATGGCACTTGCTCAGTGTGAAGAGGTGACTGTTTTGTTTTCGACACAAGTATTATGTTTGTAACCTTGGTTGTGATATACGAGTTCTCTTTATATTTTTTTTCTAGTAGACTTTACATCTTTAAATTACTTACACTACAGACTGCAGTGCCTTAACTTATATTGTTGCAAGGGGGAGGAGTTGGTTTTGGTCATTGGTAGAATGTGTGCGTGTGTGTTTCCCATTTCTTTCTTTTCTCATTAGGCTTGCCACTTAATGCTCTAATTTTCCCTTCTTTATGGTTTTGCCACCTGAACCTGTGTATTAGAAACAAGGAAATTATGTGAAAACCACGTGTGTTAAAATATGTTTCAAATATGTGATACTTACCTGCACTATCTGGCGCAGGGTGTATCTGTTCTGACTTTATAAGAGGAAGGCCAGCCGAAACTCTGGACTTTTATAGAGAAAACCTGCATAGGATTGTAGGAGAACCTTGTGCATAAAAAGGCAACAGCTAAACAGCAATCAGGGCAGTAGATGATTGTGGAGAATCCTAATGCTACACTGTGGCTATTCAACAGCCTGAAGGTTAAGGTTAAGGCTCGTGTGTTGTACAAATAATGGACTTTTTGCAATGTAATTGCTTTATTTTGGAAAGAAAAACATTTAAAATAAACTCCTTTGGATTTTTCTTCATCAATCAAGGCCTGAAAGTCCTTTTAAAAATCCCATGGTCTACACTTAGCTCTTGGGCGCCATCTTTAAAGACCTGAAACCTGCTGTACATCTACATCAGATACTAGCAGGGGGTTATACTTGTATCGGGCCCATTTTTTATTTTTTTTTCCTCCCCACATTTCAATAGCCATAACCTTTTTAATTTTCTGTTCATACGGGGGCTTATTTTTTTGCGTGATAAGTTTTATTTTTAATGCCACCATTTAATTTACTATGTCTTGTATTGAAAACTGGGAAAAAATTCTTTGTGAGGTCAAAGTGAAAAAAAAGAGAGCGTGTCACAGCCAGGGAGACAAAAACAGCTCACCTTCTCCCTGGCTGTGTCTCCTCCTCCCTTTACCGATGGTCTAAATTAAAATATCAGGCGCCCAAAACAGCATGGGGACACAGCGGCGGAACTGAGGGGTATTTTAGAAAAAAAAAAACGTGCTTGCATCTGTAGGGGCCACCCTATCTGATAAGCATACCAGTTTGTAACACATAATCCTATGAAAGGTCCTCTTTAAATGACCGGTTTTGGTGTAATTGATCCCGGTTATTGTGGCCAGGTGCCTGCTGTATTATACAGCCAGCACCTGCCATGTATGGAGCAGGCTCAACGCAGCAGCCCACTCCATACATTCCCTCAGCCATTATGACGTACGGGTATGTCACAGTTCTTCTGGGGTTTAACTAAATTCTAGCTTTCAGACAACCTGTGGAAGGGGAATCGTTCACCATTACTTTCCATTCTGTCACATCACAGATTCCACAATCTGGGTTGTGCTCATATGACTGCCTGCAGGTTTTTTCACTGAGGTCTCATCTGAATCTGCTCTTGTGTCTTCCTTTTCAGCTGCATAATCTACAGCTGCAGATCAGGTCGAATAAACAGCAGAAGAGGCTGCAGCCAGCCAGGAGATCATGTGAGCAAAGCAAACAGACTGAGTGCCCAAACTGCACTGCAACCCAAAACCCACTTATTTATCGCAAAGTGCCAACACAGCAATTTAACCTAAATACCAATATGCCGTATTTTTGGCCCCAAAAGACCCACTCCCCCAAAGAAATGGGGGGAAAATGCCCCTGCGTCTTATGTGGCGAATGCTGACATTTTACATTGCAGTCTGCGATTTGTCAGCGAGGAGGGGCTGGCGTCTGGCAATTGCGGTGGGGCCAGGTTAATTCACTGTACTCTGGCCCCGCCGCTTACAGGCTGCAATATAGTAATATAAAATCTCTCATTCAATTTATGTTAACTAAAGATGCGCCCTCACTTGTAATATCTACTCACTAACAGCTCCTGTAGAACGCAGATCGGGCGGGCGGCAGCGTAACTCACTGATGTCACGTGCATGCGCCGCCTACTTTATGAATGAAGCAGGTGGCGCATGCACGTGACCGCAGTGAGTTATGCTGCCGCCCAGCCTGCCTGCATTCTACAGGAGCTGTTAGTGAGTAGATATTACAAGTGAGGGCGCATCTTTAGTTACCATGAATTGAATGAGAGATGTTATATTACTATACTGCATATATCTGGATGGCACTGTTATGGGGTGGGGGGATCTGTGGATGGCACTATTATGGGGGACATCTGTGGATGGCACTGTTATGGGGTGGGGGGTCTGTGGATGGCACTGTTTGGGGTGGGGGTCTGTGGATGACACATATATAACAGTGTCAACCACAGATACCCCCCCCCCATAACAGTGTCAACCACAGATCCCCCATAACAGTGTCATCCACAGATCCCCCATAACGGTGTCATCCACAGATCCCCCATGACAATGCCATCCACAGATCCCCCATAAAAGTGCCATCCACAGATCCCCTATAATAGTGCCATCCACAGATCCCCCCATAAATAGTGCCATCCACAGATCCCCCATAACAGTGCCATCCACAGACCCCCCCATAACAGTGTCATCCACAGATCCCCCATAATAGTGCCATCCACAGACCACCATTAGTTCAAAACCCACCAAAAGCACACCTTTTTGCAAATATTTTTTTCTTATTTTCCTCCCTAAAAACCTAGGTGCGTCTTATGGGCCGGTGCATCTTATATGGCGAAAAATACCATATGTCTTCCACGTACTTCATCATTTAGCTATAACAGCCTGCCTACATGAAATGTGCTGCCTGGGCCATTCATAGTGTGCCATGTGCTGATAAATGGCAGGACCAGGGTGCGGGTGCCAACAGAGAGCGCTCTGAGTGCTAATAAGTGCTGAGTAATAATTCTCTTTATAATGTGTGACAGTAGGAAAACGCCCCCTTATAATGTGCGCCAGTACAAAAAATGCCCCGCTGTGTGTCAGTAAAAAAAAAACAAAAAAAACAAACTTATTTTAGTGCCCCCAGTAGAGCCAATGTCCCCAGAGTGCCCTCATGTGTTCTAATGACCCGCCACTTGAAAAAACACTTAGTGCCCCCAGTTTATCTTAGGTGCCCATAGTGCCCCTTTAATTTGTGCCAGTATAAAATACTCTTATATAGTGCCTCCAGAAGATGCCCCATAGTGCTCCTCCCCCGTCCCCATAGTGTCCTCCATAATGTGCCAGTATAAAATGCCCCTATAGACTGCCCCACATAGATGCCCCCATAGTGCTCTTCTCCCCCACTTCTCCATAGTGCACCCCCATAATGGGTGGCAGTAAATAGAGCCCCCAGTAAATGCCCCCATAGTGCTCCTTTATCCCCCATTTCTCCATAGAGCTCCTCATAACGAGTGCCAGTATATAGGGCCCCCAGTAGATGCCCCCATAGTGCTTCCCCACTTCTCCATAGTGGCCCCCATAGTGCTTCCCCCTCTTCTCCATAGTGCCCCGCCATATTGTGGCAGTATATAGGGCCCCCATAGTGCTTCCCCTCTTTTCCATAGTGCCCCGCCATATTGTGGCAGCATATAGGGCCCCCATAGTGCTTCCCCTCTTCTCCATAGTGCCCCCCATATTGTAGCAGTATATAGGGCCCCCATAGTGCTTCCCCTCTTCTCCATAGTGCCCCCCCATATTGTGGCAGTATATAGGGCCCCCATAGTGCTTCCCCTCTTCTCCATAGTGCCCCCCCATATTGTGGCAGTATATAAGGCCCCCATAGTGCTTCCCCTCTTCTCCATATTGTAGCAGTATATACGGCCCCCATAGTGCTTCCCCTCTTCTCAATAGTACCCCTCCATATTGTGCCAGTATATAGGGCCCCCACACCCCTATTGCCACAGTATACTATAAATAAAAACAATAAACACATATACTTACCTTTTGCTGCTGTCAGTGATGAGATGCAGGCCTCTTCTGGCCTGTGTTCCGCGCTGTACGATTCAGGTGGCCTCTGATAGGCTACAGGCCTAGTGCCTGTAGCCTATTAGAGGAACGGGCCAGGGAGACGCCTCTCCCCTGCTCCTCCGCACAATTCATCTGTATCGCTGTCCTGAGGATGGCGATACAGATTAATATGGAGATGAACGCTTCCACAGTGGAAGCGCTCATCTCCACTCCTGCTACCTCTGGACAGAAAGGGCCCCCCTCCGGCGCTAGGCCCTGCTGACGGCGCCCCCCTCTTCTGTCCTGAGTGATGCGCCCCGTGTGATCGCCCCCTTTGCCCGCCTGTAGAAACGGCCCTGATCCTCCAACATTGTCCAATGAACCCTGTTGCCTTATAAGAGGGTCAATTGGGTCAAATGGTGGCCATTACTTTACAGAAAAAATAGTACTGCATGCTTCACTATTTTATTCTGATAACTATGACAGGATTTAAAAGGGTAAGGTCACAGTCAGAAGTGGACTCTAAAGGAATTGGAAATATAAAGGAGAGATTTACACTTCTTCCTGGTTGATCCACTTCTGACTTTGGCTGAAAATTCTGCAGGCAGATCTGCCTCAAATCCTTCTCCAAAAGACTCTGTGTCGCCATACGATAACAGGGGCTCGAACACAGATGTGAACAGAATTCTGTACTACCTTCGGTTAAAAAATAAAACAAGAATGGTATTAAAGGAAGAACATTCCCAAAGTACCAGCGATACACAGAGTCCCTTATAATACACCTGTACATACAGCAGGGAAGAGTGATCTTACATGTCAACTGTATGCTTGTTTCTTCAACCTACCTGCAGCTAGAGATGTCGCGAACATAAAATTTTCCGTTCGCGAACGGCAAACGCAAATGTTCGCGAACAGGGCGAACCGCCATATACTTCTTTTTTATAACAATATTTTTATTGGTTTCACAAAATAATAGACCATCTTCATTGTTACATACAAACTGTATAAATTGAATACAATGCGTACACAATATTTCAGGATAAGTATTAGTGATGTTCTTTCTCATTTTTGTTCTGAATTTAGACACTTGCATGTAAAACGGTCCTGAACTGACAAATGAACTACAATACAAAAATTTTGTATAAAGACAAAGGGGGGCAGGGAGGGGAAGGGGGGTAACATGATGCAAATCTTGAAGATGACACAATTATAAGTACAGTATCACAAAGTATATATAATCTACATAACTGGTATTTGTTAATATTGTATAGACACTTTATTCAGATGAGAATTTAGCCATATATTCCAATTTTTAATAAACTGAGATTTTTTATTTAGAGACGATGCTATTATTTTTTCGGATATACCGTTTTCATTAATCAGGCTTATTACTTCTGCCAACAGGGGAGCAACAGGTTTCTTCCAGTGGCTCGCTATTTTCAATCTGACAGCTATGATTACATGAGTAATCACTGTTCTAATTTCATACGGAAACATATCTAAATCAACTGACAGGAGAGCTTGTTGTGCTGATAGGGAAATTGAGATTCCACAAACCTGGGAGAGAAGGTTGTCAATAGCTAGCCATAACGTCCTGATTTCTTTACAATTCCACCATATATGGACCATATCTGCTTTAGGTTCAGTGCACCTCCAGCATGTATCGGGTACGCTAGGGTACATGTTGTTTAACCTAGAAGGGGTGAGGTACCATCTGAAAAATATTTTTCTTGCATTTTCTAAATGGTTCATGCATTTAGACGAGATAGACATTATTGAGAAGGACGCCTGCCATTGTTCTTTACTTATAGATAAACCTAAGTCTGTTTCCCACCTATGATAAAGACTATCTAAGGAATTGTCTGTGGCATCCAACATTTCCATATATGATACTGATAAACCTTTAAAATGTTGGGAGTGGTTATTCAGTACTAGAAATAATTTAGATGTGTTGGGGCAAGACAATGTCTTTTTTGATAACAAATGTCTAATTTGGAGATATTTATAAAACTCTCTATTAGAAATCCCATGTTTATCCCGGATCACGTTAAAGGGTAGCAGACTATCCTTCTCGCACATGTCTCCAATAAGGGCAATACCCCTTTGGGTCCATGGTGAGAGATCTATGTCTTGTATGCTTCTTTCTATTACCTCCAACAGGGCCTTAAGATAGTCCAATTCAATTATCTTTAATTTGGTGGTCAACAATTTCCATAATTCTAGAGCCGCGTTAATAGTAGGTGAGAGAAGCACACAATGTTTGTATTCTGTCAGAGAATGGTAGTAGAAATATGCGTGAGTATTTGAAAATCCCATCAAGTGTTTCTCAATTGATATCCACAATCTATCCTCCTCTCCCCTCCATAAGTATCTAAGTTGTTCGAATAGACATGCTCTATGATATCTCACAATAGATGGACATCCTAACCCGCCCTTGAAGACCGGTAAGTACAAAATTTCGGCTTGAACCCTAGGGTGTTTGTCTAACCAGATATATTTTGAAATGATAGATTGTAGTTCTTTCAATACTGTCATGGGTACAATTATTGGTAGGTTACGGAAAAGATACAAGATTTGGGGTAGTATGAACATCTTGACCGAGGCAATTCTGCCTGTCCAGGAAAGTTCATAGTTTTTTTGTAGTTCAAGCTTTATTTTTTCCTTCAGGGGTTTATAATTTGTTAAAAGGAGGCTGGATATTGAAGGTGTGAGTTTTATTCCTAAATATGTGATGTGTTGATTGTCCCATTGAAGTGGGTACTTAATTTTAAGTTGATCTATTGTATTTTGGGTTATTCCTAAATTTAATACTAGGCATTTGGTAGTATTTAATTTGTAATATGAGATGGACTTGAAATCTTCTAATAACTCCATCACTGCTGGGAGAGATTGAGTCCGATTAGTAAGCATCAAAATTATGTCGTCGGCAAACAGGCCAACTTTATGACTTTGTGTGCCAACTTTTATTCCGGAAATTAAAGAGTGAGTTCTAATTTTTTCCGCGAGTGGTTTTATTACAAGAGCAAATATTATAGGGGACAAGGGACACCCTTGTCTTGTTCCGTTATTTATTGCAAATTTATTGGATGTCATGCCAGATATATATACGGAGGCCGATGGATGGGAATACAAAAGCTTAATCGCATTCCGAATGTGACCCTTAAACCCAAATTTAGAGAGTATCTCAAATAGATATCCCCAGTGTACCCGGTCGAATGCCTTCTCCGCATCAAGTGAGATGAGCAGAGAAGGCACCCGACCCGTCTCAGCCACATGGATAAGGTTAATTATTCTCCTGGTGCCGTCTATGGTTTGTCTGGATTTAATGAATCCTACTTGATCATTTTTGATAAGGTATGGGGCAATTTTAGATATTCTGTTGGCAAGTATCTTTGAATATATCTTGAGATCTGAATTCAATAGGGAAATTGGTCTAAAATTACTCGGAACATCTGGGGTCTTCCCTGGTTTAGGGAGTGGAATAATAGTTGCCTCTAGCATTTCACTTGGGATTCTACCTGTGTTAAAAATGTGTTGGAAAGTTAATAATAAATGGGGGGCTAGAATATCCTGACATGTTTTCAAATATTCGTTAGCCCATCTGGCCCGGGTGATTTATTATTTTTTGATTGTTTGATTACTTCGAATATTTCCTGAATTCGGATGGGTTCATTCAGAAAAGATAATTGTTCTTTCGTTATTTCTGGGAGTGTGATTTCTTTAAGGAAATTCTCAATTCCTTCATGAGTTGGTTGAGGGGTGAGAGGGTCGTCTTTCAGGTTGTATAATGATGAGTAATAGGAAGCGAAAGTGTTGGCAATGTCTTTTGGATTTAGGCATTTATTATTGTGCTTATCAAATACATAATAAAGTTTTTGTTTGGCCGTTCTAGCTTTGATCTTATTGGCGAGCATTGCTCCTGCCCTATTTCCTTGCCAATAAAAGCGTGTTTTCGTTTCCCTCAAATAGTGTTCGTGTTTATGTTGGTATATTTGATATAGTTCATATCTTACATCCTGTAGTTGTTTAAAAACTGTTGGGGACGGATTCGTTTTGTGAGAATGTTCTAATTTTGTTATTTCTATATTCAGTTTTTCTGTTTGAAGTAGCCTAGTCTTTTTATCGTATGAGGCAATTTTGATCAATTGTCCTCTAATAAACGCCTTATGGGCGCACCATACCGTGCACGGTGATATGTTTGGGGTGCAATTAAGGGAAAAGTATTCTTTTAAGTTTTCATGAATTAGTTTTTTATATTCTGGGTGGGTTAGTAAGTAATTATTTATTCTCCAGGGAGTGCGTGATTGGGGGTTGTCATTTTCCTCTATTTGACATGATACCGGGGCATGATCTGACCACACTATTGACCCAATATTTGTTTTTATTACATTTTGTAACAGCCATTTATCTACTAGAATTAGATCGATTCTAGAATATGATTTATGTGGGTGGGAGTAATAAGTATAGTCGCGTTCAGAGGCATGCAGTACCCTCCATGTATCATATAGATCTTCTAAAGTTAGGAGTTGCATCAGTGAGGAGGAGCGTCTAGTTTTGGTGTTGGTAGACCTATCCAGTATTAGGGAAGGCGGGAGATTGAAATCTCCACAAATTATTAACGACCCTTGTCTTAAGTCATTAATTTTAGATAGCACATTACTGATAAAATGGATTTGTTGCGTGTTTGGAGCGTATATATTTGCTAGGGTATATATTTTGTTGTTAATGTTACATACCAGAATTATGAATCTACCCTCTTTATCCCTCATTTCTTTTATAAGTTGAAAGGCTATATTATTCTTAATTGCTATTGCTACACCTTTCTTTTTCCCTGTGGCCGGGGCTGTAAAAATGTTGTTAAAGTTTCTGTGGCGTAATCTGTGAGTATCTTCTTCATTTAAGTGGGTCTCTTGTGCACATATTATATCTGATTTGAGTAATTTCGCCTCTTTCCATAGCATAGACCTTTTAGGGACTATTCAGGCCCTTAGTATTAATAGTAGAGATTGTAAGAACCATTTATGGTCCTCAGATACTATGGACTAAATACTATATGTCACTTCACGTTATACACGTATACAAGATTACTTAGGGAGGAGTTAGGAAAAACAGTAACAAAAGGAAAAGGAATAACGCAGTGAGTAATATACCGCACAAAAAATTAACAATAGCGGAACAAACTGTGGTAACAGTAATTTGGGTAACAGTAAGGTCAAAAAAGAAATTCGGCTCTAAGTAAACCTTCTGGATCACAAACTGACCAGTCTATTAGGTGGGGGGGAGGACGAGATTTGTAACCGTTCCTGGTTGTTTCGGTTACTAAATTGTCGCTCCACCTTGGGTACCTGAAAAAGTAAAAGTTAAATGTAACTCACGAAACCCGAACTAGTAGTGGGTGACGGCGTTCGCTCCTACTTTATGTCCATTCTTTGGCGAGCGTCGGTGGTCTTTTCTTCACAGGTGAGCTTGTCTCTTCATCCACTGTCGCCAGCGACCATTTCTGCAGAAGAGTCATGGCATCTCTAGGTGATGTTAGAACGTGATTAGAGCCGTTTTTGAAGACAATTAGCTTGACTGAATATCCCCACTTGTAGGAGATGTTGTTATCTCTTAGAACTTTAGTAGCTGCTGAGAATTCTCTCCTTCTATTCAACGTGGTGGCTGATAGGTCGGTAAATACCAGGATATTTTGAAAACGTTCCGGAAGATCTTGTGAATTTGCCGCTGCTTTGGTGATTTTCTCTTTGAAATGATAAAAGTGAATTCTAGCGATGACGTCTCTGGGAGCAGCGTTAGGTGCATTCTTCGGTTTGGGTATACGGTGTACCCTATCCAAGAGTAAGTCTCTTTGCTCTGCAGTAGGAATGAGCGTTACAAAAAAGTCCGTTAGGAAATCCTGGAGCGCTTCGGTGTCAATATTTTCTGGAATCCCTCTGAACCGCAAGTTATTACGTCTTGAGCGGTCTTCCAGGTCTGCTAATTTTAGTTTGAGCGCAGTAATTTCTTCCTCAGTATCATTATGCGCATCAACCAATTGATTATGTGCAGATGTAAATTCCTTCATTTTATTTTCTATGTGGGAGGTTCTTTCCCCAATTTGCTTTATATCTTTTTGCAATGTTGAGAAGGCTGTAGTAATATCTCTATGAATGGAATGCTTCAATTCTGATAGCAAGCTTCTCAGTGTGGATTCTGTGACTGGAGGGCTGTTTAACCCCTTGCTGGGGGAAAGCTGAGGCTGCTGATTATACTCTGGAGAGCCACTCAGTGTATGGCCTGTGCTTTGCTCCTTGAATAAGTGGCTTTCATTTTCTTTACTATGGTGGCTAATGCTGACAGGGGAGCTGTGTGTGGAGGAGGGATGAGATGAGCCTGAGCGCTCAGAGCACGCGCCGTCATCCTCAGCGCTTCTGAGCCGTCTGCTATTGCGGGCGCCATCTTGGGTCATGCTGGATGCCGGGACAAATGCCGCGATCTTGGCCGGCGCTGCCTCCTTCTTTCTGCTGCGGCCCATGTCGGAGGTGCGGGTGTGTACTGCTGCTAATGGGTACAGTTTTAATGCCTGGTGGTGGGTTTTGTGCGCTGTGTGCTGCTTTTTTTACCGGCACCCGGCAGAGCTTCTCCTCAGTGCGTCCTCCTAGGTCGGCATCCGGCCACGCCCCCTGAACCGCCATAGACTTCAATAGACAGGCGAATTTTAAAACCCACAGGGACTCTTTCTGGCCACAATAGTGATAGAAAAGTTGTTTCAAGGGGACTAACACCTAGATTGTGGCATGCCGGAGGGGGATATATTGCAAAAATCCCATGGAACATTACGTAGTTGACGCAGAGTGTGGTAAGTTGAATTCGCAATGCGATTAATATAACCTGCATTAATCTCATTGCGAATTCAACTTAGAGCTGGGTTCCTAATGTGTTGTATTGCTAGAATATAACAAAAATTGAGAATATAGCACTATATTCTCAATCTTCGTTATATTCTAGCAATACAACCATTAGGAACTTAGATCTAGGTTGTAATCGCAATGCGATTAATACAGGTTATATTAATCGCATTGCGATTACAACTTAGATCTGAGTTCCTAATGGTTGTATTGCTAGAATAGACGAATATAGCGCTATATTCTCAATCTTCGTTATATAATTCTAGCAATACAACCATTAGGAACCCAGCTCTAAGTTAAATTCGCAATGCGATTAATACAGGTTATATTAATCGCATTGCGATTACAACTACTAACACTGCAGCTTCAGAATGAATCTAAGATGGATGCCGTCCTTACTTTTTGATAGTAGGTGGGAGGGTCTGGGAGGGAGGGTATGCTGATTGGCTGGAATGTGTCTGCTGACTGTGAGGTACAGGGTCAAAGTTTGCTCAATGATAAAGTATAGAGGCGAACGCGACCATCGCATATGTTCGCCCGCAGTGGCGAACGCGAACAAGCGAATAGTTCAGGACATCACTAGTGACAGACCAAACTTCCCGTTAAACAACCGCAAACAGTCCATTTGAACAACCGCAAACTCCCCATTTGCACAAGGTTGGATACCAAGCTAGCCATGTCCCGTTCCTTGTCCTCACTGATGTCATTGACCTTCCTCCTCTGACTCCTCTTCTTCAGACTGCTCTCTCTGCGTTGCCGCAGGTCCAGCAATCGACGACGACAAGGCTGCTTCTGGTGGTGGTTTTGACCACAACTCTTCCTCTTCATGCTCATCTACGGCCTGATCCAGCAGTCTTTGCAGGGCACGCTCCAGAAAAAACGCATATGGGATGAGGTCGATGATGTTGCCTTGGGTTTGACTGAACCAGGTTTGTCACCTCCGCAAAAGGACGCATGAGCCTACAGCCATTGTGCATGAGCGTTCAGTAATGCGGCCAAAAAATACCCAGCTCCGCAGAGGCTGCCCTCTTTTTTTTTAATTAAAAAAAATCTGTTCTTAACAGTTTACTCTCTGTTTTGACCCCTATCAGGGGACGTGTATGGAATAGATTTTAGGAACCAGGAGATGGAAAAAGATGCTTGGTCGGTCCTCTTACTTCCAATTTGGGGCACTGCGCGTACGGCTTGCAATGTACTGTGCCACCAGATATAAGTGGTGTGTTTAAGTAGTACTATTCCTATCAGTTTAATCCCTGTTACGTCCCCTATCAGGGGACGTGTATGGAATAGATTTTAGACAACCGCAAAGAGTTGTCAATAGTTGACACACTCATGACATAAATTTTATTCCTCTATGCGTCAATCTTGGTGTAGTGATGACTGTGCTCGTGCGCACGTTTGGGAGATTGCAGGCGATAGTTTTTTTTTTTAAAGCCTATGGTCGTGCTGAGGTAGTTCAGTGACAGTTAAGTGACCCAGAAAACAATGATTCTGCAGTGTGGGCCCATTGTTGGCCTAGTAGGCTTTAATGATCACCTTAGATGATCACAATGAAAATTAATGTTTTTTCTATGTAAAATTATCCAGCTGATCGCTTTTGGTCTGGTCACAATGAAGCAACGACCTTATCATCTGGGGTGTGCCAACATTGCCATTGCCAACACACTCATAGAGATGGTCACTTAATTGTGATATGCAAGCCCCTTCACCACAACAAGGTAACGATCACGAAGGGAAATTGACACATGTATGTGCCTTTTTTTTTGTTTTTGCAGCCACAGTGCAACAGAAAAATTAGGCATGTACACATGCCAGAAAAATTAGGTATTGTTGCAGCCGCTGCTGTAGCAGCAGCCAGAAAAATTTATGTTTTCCAGGCAGAAAGTGCACTAAGCCTCAGTTTACACTTGCGCGTTTTACAGCGCGTTCGAACGCGCTGTAAAACGCTCAACAGGAGAAAACTCATGTTTCCCTATGGGCATGGTTCTCACCTGAGCGTTTTACAGCGCGTTTGAACACGCTGTAAAACGCCCTACGCTCAAAGAAGTTCTTGAGCTTCTTTGGGGCGTTTTGTCGCACGTTTGCACCCATAGACTTCAATGGGAACGCGCGTAAAGCGCGCATAAAACGTGCGTTTAACACGCGTTAAAGTGTAGATATGCCTTTTTCAATAGGTCTCCAGAGTCACGAATGCGCGTATGACGCACGTTTCCTATTTGCAAAAATGCGCTGTAATACGCGCGACAAAAACGCGCGTAAAAATAGCGTCTCAAACGCTCAGGTGTGAACCCAGGGTAAAACATTGCGGCTTGAACCCAAGTTGGTGGCGGATAAGTCATGCAAGTCATCCGGCATGCAGAGATAAAATACAGCAGCGTGTGGACCATTTTTAGCCCAAGGCAGCTCATCTCATCGGGCCTTTTTTTAGTCAAAGGTATCGACCAGTGTCAGTCCCTTCGGGATCCATGCCTCATTCATCTTAATAAAGATGAGGTAATCTAGACTTTTTTGACCTAGGCGACTTCTCTTCTCAGTGATGATACCTCCTGCTGCACTGAAGGTCCTTTCTGACAGGACACTTGAAGCAGGGCAGGCCAGAAGTTCTATCGCAAATTGGGATAGCTCAGGCCACAAGTCAAGCCTGCACACCCAGTAGTCAAGGGGTTCATCGCTCCTCAGAGTGTCGATATCTGCAGTTAAGGTGAGGTAGTCTGCTACCTGTCGGTCGAGTCATTCTCTGAGGGTGGACCCCAAAGGGCTATGGCGATGCGTAGGACTTAAAAAGCTCTGCATGTCCTCCATCAACAACACGTTTATAAAGCGTCCTGTCCTTGCCGGTGTGGTCATGGTAAGAGGAGGATTACTTTCACCTCTTCCCTTGTTAGATTGCCGTTGTGCTGTGACATCACCCTTATACGCTGTGTAAAGCATACTTTTTAATTTATTTGGGAACTGCTGCATCCTTTCCCACTTCCGGCAATTCGGTAACATTTCAGGCACTTTCTGCTTATACCGGGGGTCTAGTAGTGTGGCCACCCAGTACAGGTCGTTCTCCTGCAGCCTTTTTATACGAGGGTCCCTCAACAGGCATGACAGCATGGAAGACCCCATTTGCACAAGGTTGGATGCCGAGCTACTCATGTCCCGTTCCTCGTCCTCACTGATCTTACTGAAGGTCTGTTCTTCCCCCCAGCCACGTACAACACCACGGGTCCCAGATAGGTGACAACAACGAGCACCCTGGGATGCCTGCTGTGGTTGGTCTTCCTCCTCCTCAAAGCCACATTCCTCTGACTCCTCTTCCAGCGTTGCCGCAGGTCCAGCAAGCGATGCTGATACGGCTGTTTCTGGTGGTGATGGTGACCACAACTCTTCCTCTTCACGCTCATCTACGGCCTGATCCAGGGCATGCTCCAGGAAGAAAACAAATGGGATGATGGTGCCTTCTGTGCGACTGACTAGGTTTGTCACCTCCTCAAAAGGACGCATGAGCCTACAGGCATTGCGCATGAGCGTCCATCTCCGCAGAGGCTGTCCTAGCACCCCGGTCATACAAATACTCGTTGACGGCTTTTTCTTGTTGGAGCAGGCGGTCGAACATTAGGAGTGTTGAATTCCAACGTGTCGGGCTGTCACAAATCAAGCGCCTCACTGGCATGTTGTTTCGGCGCTGGATGTCTAAAAAGTGCGCCATGGACGTGTAGAAATGCCTTAAATGGCCACACACCTTCCTGGCCTGCTTGACGACGTCCTTTGTCTCCCCATCTGAACTTTCCCCCTGTTCTTCTCTTCGAGCAGGCCCCCACGTGACATCCACAGACACATCGTCATCATCAACCTCTTTACTTGTATCAGACAACTCAGCAAAGGAAGCAGCAGCGGGTACAACATCATCATCATCACACTGTACGTCCATGTGTGTAATGCTGCCTGACTGAGACATATCCCTGTTATCTACATCCTCTGGCAATAATGGTTGCGCATCACTCATTTCTTCCAACTGATGTGTAAATAACTCCTCTGACATATCAAGTGAAGCAGCTGTGGTGCTAGTGTTGGTGGTGGTGGCGGCAGGCGGGCGAGTGGTAACTTGAGAGGTGCCCGAAGCTGAGCTGGAGGAGGATGGTGCGTCAAGGTTCCAAGCGGAAGCTGTAGAAGATTGGGTGTCCTGTTTTAGCCAGTCAACTATGTCCTCAGAACTTTTCGAGTTCAGGGTACGTGGCCTCTGAACACTGAGAATCACAGCACCACAACCACGACGGCCCCTGCTGGGTGGCCTGCCTCTGCCTGTCATTTTTTTTAGATTAGTTTAGTCGTACTATGCGTGCAAGCTACTGTGACACCATATATGGCACTGTGCACTGGCAGAAGTTGGCAGAGTAGATGCTGTAGGCCTGACACACACGCTTGCAGACAACTAACTGCTATTCAATCTATTACAGTCAAAATTGTTGTAGTTTTTTTAAATGTAATCTACTGTGACACCATATATGAGTTGCACTGGTGACACTATGCACTTGCAGGGCCTGAAACACACACGCTTGCAGGCAACTGACTGCTATTATATTACAGTCAAAATATATATATTTTTTTTATGTAATCTACTGTGACACTAGATATGAGTTGCACTGGTGACACTTTGCACTTGCAGGGCCTGAAACACACACGCGTGCAGGCAACTGATTGCTATTATATTACAGTCAAAAAAGTTTTTGTTTTTTTCTAAATGCAAGCTACTGTCACACCAGATATGGGTGGCACTGTGCACTGGCAGAAGTTGGCAGAGTAGACGCTGTAGGCCTGACACACACGCTTGCAGACAACTAACTGCTATTCATTCTATTACAGTCAAAATTGTTGTTTTTTTAAATGTAATCTACTGTGACACCAGATATGAGTTGCGCTGGTGACACCATGCAGTTGCAGGGCCTGAAACACACACACTTGCAGGCAACTGACTGCTATTATATTACAGTCAACATTGTTGTTTTTTTAATGTAATCTACTGTGACACCAGATATGAGTTGCACTGATGACACTGTGCACTTGCAGGGCCTGAAACACACACGCGTGTAGGCAACTGATTGCTATTATATTACAGTCAAAAAAGTTCTTTTTTTTTTAAATGCAAGCTACTGTCACACCAGATTTGAATGGCACTGTGCACTGGCAGAAGTTGGCAGAGTAGACGCTGTAGGCCTGACACACACGCTTGCAGACAACTAACTGCTATTCAATCTATTACAGTCAAAATTGTTTTGTTTTTGTAAATGTAATCTACTGTGACACCAGATATGAGCTGCACTGGTGACACTGTGCACTTGCGGGGCCTGAAACACACACGTGTGCAGGCAACTGACTGCTATTATTTTACAGTCAAAATTGTTGTTGTTTTTTAAATGTAATCTACTGTGACACCAGATATGAGTTGCGCTGGTGACACCATGCAGTTGCCAGGGCCTGAAATACACACACGCGTGCAGGCAACTGACTGCTATTATATTACAGTCAAAAAAGTTAGTTTTTTTTTTTAATGCAAGCTACTGTGATACCAGATATGAGTGGTGGCACTTGGCAAGTGGGCACAGTATACGCTGTGAGCCTGACACACACGCTGGCAGGCAACTACAATTAGATTACACAGGAAAAAAAAAAAAAGCAGACTGATGTACTAGCCCTAAAAAGGGCTTTTTGGGGTGCTATCAGGATGCTGTCCTTACAGCACAGATCAGATGAGTCTTTCAGGACTGGAGTCGACACTGAATACACTAGCCTAACTATCGATTTCCCTATTAAATCAGCAGCAGCTACACTGTCCCTCCTCTCACTAAGACTGCAGCTTCCGAATGAATCTAAAATGGATGCTGTCCAGGAGATGGGAGGGTCTGGGAGGGAGGGTATGCTACTAAATGGCTGGAATGTGTCTGCTGACTGTGAGGTACAGGGTCAAAGTTTACTCAATGATGACGAATAGGGGACAGACCGAACATCGTATATGTTCGCCCGCCGCTGGCGAACGCGCACAAGCTATGTTAGCCGGGAACTGTTCGCCGGCGAATAGTTCGGGACATCTTATTTGCGAATTCAACTTAGAGCTGGGTTCCTAATGGTTGTTTTGCTAGAATATAACAAAGATTGAGAACATAGCGCTATATTCTCAATCTTCGTTATATAATTCTGGCAATACAACCATTAGAAACCCAGCTCTAAGTTTAATTCGCAATGCGATTAATATAACCTGCATTAATCGCATTGCGAATTTAACTTAGAGCTGGGTTCCTAATGGTTGTATTGCTAGAATATAACGAAGATTGAGAATATGGCGCTATATTCGTTATATTCGTCAATTCTAGCAATTCAACCATTAGGAACTCAGATCTAAGTTGTATTCGCAATGCGATTAATACAGGTTATATTAATTGCATTGCGATTACAACTTAGATCTGAGTTCCTAATGGTTGTATTGCTAGAATTGACAAATATAACGAATATAGCGATATATTCTCAATCTTTGTTATATTCCAGCAATACAACCATTAGGAACCCAGCTCTAAGTTAAATTCGCAATGCGATTAATACAGGTTATATTAATCGCATTGCGATTACAACTACTAACACTGAAGCTTCATAATGAATCTAAGATGGATGCCGTCCTTGCTTTTTGATAAGAGGTGGGAGGGTCTGGGAGGGAGGGTATGCTGATTGGCTGGAATGTGTCTGCTGACTGTGAGGTACAGAGTCAAAGTTTGCTCAATGATAAAGTTTAGGGGCGAACGCGAACATAGCATATGTTCGCCCGCCGTGGCGGACGCGAACAAGCTATGTTCGCCGGGAACCGTTCGCCAGTGAATAGTTCGGGACATCTCTACATGCAGCTACGAAAAAACCCATCACTGTTATTACATATTATTACTTTGTTAAAGGGGTTCTCTGGGCTTTTAGTATTGATGACCTATCCTCAGGTCATCAATATCAGATCAGTCCTGTACCCGCACGCCTGACAATCAGCTGTATGAGGAGATGGCGCGTGCAGTCTCCCTTATCTCTTCCTGCTCACCGCTGCTTTGCCATAGACAGCAGCAGTGAACAAGAGACGGGACACAGCATGTGCAAAACCGTCTCCCTATACAGCCGGTCAGCGGGGGTGTTGGACCCTCACCGATCTGATATTGATGATCTATCCTAAGGATGAGTCATGAATATTGAAAGACCATCCCCAGTCACTACTGGATAAAATTGAAGAAATCTGGCTATTTCTGTGGGTCACCACAATAACAGGGCCCTCATACAGAACTTTCTCTAATTCATATATAAACTTTAAAAGGAACCTGTCACCATGAAAATGGTGCGTAATCTGCATGCATTAGGGCTTGTTTACATCACCATTATAACAGAAAATAACGGAATCCATAAGACCGAAATCAAAACGGTCTGTCGGCAGAACTCTGTTTTCTGTCCAGCATAATGGAAAGCAGACGGATCCGTTATGCTTGTCCATATACTTCTATTATGACTGATCAAAACGGAATGCCTCTAAAGGTTTCTGTCTTATGAATTCCGTTATAACGGAAAGCCATAACGGAATACATAACGGTGATGTGAACAAGCCCTTATAGAGCAGAAGGTGCTGAGGAGATTGATATTGTAAGCATATTAGGCAGGAACACACAGACAGTGAGCCCTAACTGGAACTCAGCCCACTTTCCCTGCCTATTTGCAGTGCAAGCCCTAGCAGCAAGTCCGCAACTGGTCAACGTTCTCTACTCTGCTAGGTGACACACACACAAGAAACTACACAAAGACAAAGTCGTACAGGAATGGGTTGGAACTGGGCAGACAATTCAGTACTAAATCAGATGACAGATAGTAGTCAGAATAGCCAAGCCGAAGTCAGAACCAGAAGGGAAAAACAGTACCAAATCAAGAGACAGAGTGGTCAAAGACAAGCCGAGATCAATCCAATAAGTAATCCAAATGCACACAGAACAGAACTGGGAGCACAGTTACGGAGTGAAAACCACTGGCAAAGGTTAGCCATCACTGTGATAGTCCATGACTCGGCGTTCCACTAGTCAGAACACAGCACTCAACCCACACACAACCTAGAGCTAGTTTCCTCCAGCACATGCCCGTTGTGGGGAGAAACAGAGGGGCACGGCTTTGCAGCTCGTCTTTCCTGGCATCGTTGTGCCAAAGTTGTAGATCACGCCGCTGGGACCCAGACAGATAAGTTTGTGCCAGATATATAATTTTATGGGAAAAGATTCAGTATAACTTGTATTTTATACATTTATATTCTGGCTTATTCTCAGTTTTGAAGTTAAGGGAGCGGTCCTATCAATGATTGACAGCTATCTCTTTATACACAGTCATAGAGGGCAGTCTGTCAGTCACTGATAGGACCGGTGGGGGGTATACAGCGATATTACTGTACTATAGTGCATTATGAAATGTTTTTTTTTCCTGTCATTTTTTAGGTGCTTTTTTAGCTTTTTTCTGACTGCTATGTGTAGCTATGATATTTGTTTCAGAAAATGCATATTTAAAAAAAGTAAAAAACTCGAAAAACTAATGTGGAAAACAGTAAAGACACCTTGTTTTATTACCAATAAAAAATATATATGTGAAGAAAGCCTTACAACATGCTCCACAACTGCCCTCATACACAACTCACATCCCCTCAACAGTCCTCTAATACACAGCCCTCCTCCCCTAAACAGTTCTCTCATACAGAACGTTCTCCTCTCAATAGTCCTCATACACAATTCTCCTCCCATCAACTGTAGTGTTGATCGAGCACCAAAGTGCTCGGGTGCTCAAGTAGAATACCTCGAGATGCTCGGGTGCTCTACACAATGGAAGTCAATGGGAGAACCCGAGCATTATACCAGGCACCCCCTGCTCTGAAGAGGGGAGGGTGTTTGGTTCAAATGAAAAGGTCTAAAATTGATGGAAACACCACTGAAATGGTTCGGGAGCAGCATGGGGAGGATTTATGGATGCATCTTGGACTCCCAGGTTGCTGCTGGGGACGATGTTGTCTGAGTGGTACGCCAATTTTACCAACCGACAATAATACGCACAAAACCAAAGATAAAATTGATTTTAGAAGGAAAATTGTTTGGAAACATTACTTCCTGTATATTTACTTGTATATAAAGTGAAAGGGCTGCCAAAAATTACAAGGAACCGGCACTCCAATATCCCCTTTATTACACATAAAGAAGGGCATCATACACAAAAAATTATGATTGATGGCCTGCTGGTGACCTTAAAAAAACACTAGGGGCAAGGGTCTGCTGCTGAGTTGACCATCTAAAACATTAGGGGTGAGGGTCTGCTACTGAGCTGACTCTCTAAAACATTAAGGGCGAGTGCCTGCTGCTGATCTGATCATCTAAAACATTAGGGGCGAGGGCCTGCTGCTGAGCTGACCATCGAAAAACATTAGGGGCGAGGGTCTGCTGCTGAGCTGACCCTCTAAAACATTAGGAGCTAGGGCAGCCTAATAAGCATGTTAATATGATGGAGGAGGAGGTTGAGAAAAGGAAGATTGAACCATATACCCTTTTTTATGGTGGAAGGGGTGCATGGGAATACAGTGTATTCAATACAACATAAAAGCCACATTTAAAGTGCCTTTATGTTCAGCCGCTTTCCTCTGGTGGAGTAGAGAAGTCAGGGGCAAACCAGGCCTTGTTCATTTTTATAAGAGTCAACTGGTCAGCATTTTCAGATGCGCTTATCAGTTATTATGCCCCCAGCAGTACTAAATAGCCACTCTGACAAAACGCTGGTGGCAGGGAAGGCAGGCCAGCACCTCCAAGGTGTGTCACATGTCCAGCTTAGACACCCAATAGTTGTAAGGCACAGAGGGATCATTGAGGTCGCAGACACGGTCTGCTACGTACTCCTTCACCATCTTCCAAAATGTTTCCCTCCTTGTGACAGTAGACCGCGCATCAGGGTGAGGGTGCTGGCAGGGTGTCAAGAAACTGTTTCAGGCCTTGGAGAGTGTTGCCCTGCCTCTGTTTGAACTGCTGTGTGTTCCCCTTGTCTCCCCTCCTCGGTTGCCCAAGGAACTACGTTCTCTGCTGCCATAGTTGTCAGCTGGAAATTTTTGGAGCAATTTTTCCACAAGACCTTTTGGTATTGCACCATTTTGCTAGTCCTCTCCACCATAGGAATGAGAGATGAGAAGTTCTCTTTGTAGCAGGGATCGAGAAGGGTGAACAACCAGTAATCTGTGTTGGCCAAAATGCATATAACGCGTAGGTCACGGGAAAGGCAGCCTAACATAAAGTCAGCCATGTGTGCCAGAGTCCCAACAGACAAGACTTCGCTGTCCTCATCAGGAGGATGACTCTCAATCTCCTCCTCTTCTGCCTATCCATGCTGAACAGATGGAATAAACCCTCTGTAGCGGAGGCAACCATCTCCTGCTCCTCCTCATCTAATTCGTGCTGAGAAGACAAAATGAGGGTGGTCTGGCTATCACCCTGTGTACTGTCTTCCCCCATTTTCACCTCTTCCACATGCAAAGTATCCGCCTTCATTGTGAGCAGCGAGCGTTTCAGTAGACACAGAAGTGGGATGGTTATGCTCATAATGGTGGCATCGCCACTCACCATCTGAGTGTCAGACATCCATGCCTACTCGTCGCTTGTGAAGAGCGGAAGCTGACTAGAAAGGCGACGACCATGTTGCAGCTGATATTCCACAAGTGCCCTCTGCTACTCACAAAGTATGGCCAACATAAGGAACGTGGAGTGCCAGCGTGTGCTCACGTCGCACAACAGTCGGTAAGCTGGCAATTGCAAGCGCTGCTGCAGCGTTGCCAGACCGGTGGAAACTGTAGATGACTTTTGGAAATGGGCACGCACGAGGCACACCTTCACCAGTAGCTCAGGCAAATTGGGGTAGGTTTTGAAAAACCGCTGAACCACTAAGTTTAACAAGTGGGCTAGGCATGGTATGTGTGTGAGCTTGCCGAGCTCCAAAGCCGCCACCTAGTTATGGCCATTATCAGACACAACCATGCCTGGTTAGAGGTTGAGTGGCGACAGCCACAGCTCAGTCTGGTCCCTTATACCCTGCCACAGCTCTCCGGCGGTGTGCTGTTTGTCACTTAAGCAAATATGTTTCAGCACGGCCTGTTGCCGCTTCCCCACTGCAGTGCTACACTGCTTCCAGCTACTGACTGATGGCTGACTAGTACTGCAAGATGAGAATTCAGAGGTGGAAGTGGAGAAGGAGGAGAAGGGGTGGTTGCAGCCACTAATGTAGGTGGTGGTGGAGATCCTGATGGAAGGGGCCCGCAATCCTAGGATGGCGTCGGTAGCACCTGTGCCATCCCAGAGTACGAATCGCTCCACGCCTCCACAACTTTCACCCAGTGTGCCGTCAGGAAAATGTAGAGTCCCTGGCCACAAGCACTTGTCCATGTGTCAGTCGTTAAGTGGACCTTCCCAATAACTGCGTTGGTCAGGGCACGGGTGATAATACGGAACACATGCTGGTGTAAGGCGGGGACGGCACACCAGACAAAGTATTGGCGGCTGGGGACTGAGTAACAAGGGATGGCCGCCGTCATCAGACTGCGGAAAGCCTCAGTGTCCACAAGCCTAAATGGCAATATTTCCATGGCCAGCAATTTGGAAAGGTGCACATTTAGTGCTATGGCCTGTGGGTGGCTGGGTATTTGCGCTTTCATTCTAAGGCCTGGGGTATGGACATTTGTACACTGCGCTGGGACACAGAAGTGGATGTGCTAGCTGATGGTGCTTGCAAAAGTAGAGGTGCAGGGCGGGAGGCATTCAGGCCTGCGTCTTGATTGGAGGAGGAGATTGGCCAGCACATTAAACAGGGGAAGAGGAGGCAGTGGTGTGACCCGCAGACACTGATTGTGGACCCACCTATTAAGGGCCTTTGATGCCATGTGGCAGATCACGCTGGTGGTGGTGAAGTTGCTAGTGTTCATGCCCCTGCTCATTTTGGTATGGCACAGGTTGCAAATGACAATTCTATTATCGTCCCACTCTAATCAAAAAAGTGCCAGACTGCAGAACACCTACCCCTTGGCAAGGGAGATTTCCGCAAGGGGGAAGAGTTGCGGGCCTGTTTTGTGAGGCCGGCCTTCTCCCTTTTGCCACCCCACTGCCTCTTCCAGCCTATTGCGGTGCTGCAGATCCCTCCCCCTCTGTACTGCTGTCCTCGATCGGCTTGTCACCTTCCCAGGTTGGGTCAGTGATTTCATCGTCCACCACCTCCTCTTCCACTTCCTCACTCTGGTCATCCTCCTGACTTGACCTAACAACCTCACCTATTGACAACTATGTCTCATCCTCATCATCAACCTCTTGAGACACTAATTGCAGTTGACTTATTGGCAACTGTGTCTCATCATCATCATCCACCTGGTGAAACACTAATTGCCGTTCCCCACTGTCATCTTTTTCTGACTGTGGATGCTCAAGCGTTTGGGAATTAGGCAGATCTCCTCATGTTCCTCTACAAGTGGGCTTGGCGAGAGGCCCAAATTCAGGAATGGCGATGAAAAGAGCTCTGTGAAATATCCGAGTGTGCGATCATTTGTTTGCAAAGACTCTCCATGGTGGGAGGAAGGAGGATCAGGGTAAGGATTCTGTTGACCAGACTCTTGGCTACTGCGACTAGAGCTTACCCCTAGCTTAAACACCCTTAATGACCAGGCCACTTTTTACAATTCTGCACTACACTACTTTCACCGTTTATTGCTCGGCCATACAACTTACCACCCAAATGAATTTTACCTCCTTTTCTTCTCACTAATAGCGCTTTCATTTGGTGCTATTTCATTCTTGCTGAAATTTTTACTTTTTTTGATATTTTGCTTTTTTGGACGAAATTTTTGCAAAAAAAATGACATTTTTCACTTTCTGTTTGAAAATTTGTCAAATAAAACTACATTTCTCTACAAATTTTTCTCTAAATTTATTGTTCTACATGTCTTTGATAAAAAAAAAATGCAATAAGTGTATATTTATTGGTTTGGGTAAAAGTTATAGCTTTTACAAACTATGGTGCAAAAACTGAATTTCCGCACTTTGACTTTCTGAGCACCTGTACTGTTTCCTGACATACTACAATGAACAGACAGTAGAAACACCCCATAAATGACCCCATTTCGGAAAGTAGACACCCTAAGGTATTCGCTGATGGGCATAGTGAGTTCATGGAAGTTTTTATTTTTTGTCACAAGTTAGCGGAAATTGTTTTTTTTTTTTTTTTTTTCTTACAAAGTCTCATATTCCACTAACTTGTGACAAAAAATAAAATTTTACATGAACTTACTATACCCCTCACAGAACACCTTGAACACCTACTTTCTAAAATGGGGTCACTTGTGGGGTATTTTTACTGCCCTGGCATTTTAGGGGCCCCTAAAGCGTGAGAAGCGGTTTGGAATCCAAATGAGTAGAAATGTCCTGTGAAATCCTAAAGGTACTCATTGGATTTAGGGCCCCTTTGCGCATCTTGGCTGCAACAAGATGCCACACATGTGGTATCGCCGTACTCGGCAGAAGTAGGGCAATGTGTTTTGGGGTGTATTTTTACATATACCCATACTGGGTGTGAAAAATATCTCTGTAAATGACAACTTTTTCCATTTTTTTATACAAAGTTGTCAATTTACAGAGATATTTCTCTCACCCAGCATGGGTATATGTAAAAATACACCCAAAACACATTGCCCTACTCTCCTGAGTACGGCGATACCACATGTGTGACACTTTGCAGCCAAGATGCACAAAGGCCCCAATTCCAATGAGTACCTTTTAGGATGGCATTTTTACGCATTTTTCTTCTCACGCTTTAGGGCCCCTAAAATGCCAGGGCAGTAAAATACCCCAAATGTGACCCCATTTTAGAAAAAGACACCCCAAGGTATTCTGTGAGGGGCATGGTGAGTTCATACAAGATTTTTTTTTTGGCACAAGTTAGCGGAATTTGATTTTTTTGTTTTTCTCACAAAGTCTCCCTTTCCGCTAACTTGTGACAAAAAATTCAATCTTTCATGGACTCAATATGCCCCTCAGCGAATACCTTGGGGTGTCTTATTTCCAAAATGGGGTCACATGTGATGTGTTTGTACTGCCATGGCATTTGAGGGTCTCCGCAATCATTACATGTATGGCCAGCATTAGGAGTTTCTGCTATTCTCCTTATATTGAGCATACGGGTAATGAGATTTTTTTTCCGTTCAGCCTCTGGGCTGAAAGAAAAAATGAACGGCACAGATTTCCTCATTCGCATCGAACGATGAGGATAAAAAAATCTCTGCCAAAAAATATGCAAGAAAAAAAAGAGGGGCCTGGCGATTGCCAGGACATAGGGGCTCCGCCCAAACAGCCATACCCACTTCAGCTCCTATGTCCTGGCAAACGTGATTTCTCCATTCACATCGATCAATCGATCGTTGTGGAGGAAGACATCTTTGCCAGATTTTTGATACAAAGTGTTTGCCAAAGCATATGAACTCCAACACCTCTCCTCAGCTCATATGCCTGGGCAAACGTACCTGTCCTGCAGAGGAGAAATCTCGTCTTGCAGCGCCGCATACACCGACTTCACGTGTCTTCTGACAGCAGCGCAATGCTTCTCTCAGAATTCACATCAGTGCTGCGGCGTTTTCATCGGTTGGTCCGTTGATCTACCTGGAAAATAAAGGGTGGTTAGGGGGAAAAAAAAAAGAAGAAGAAAAATCAGGCAGCAGGCACATAACTTGAACGTTACAAACTTTATAAAACATGAATAAAACCTGAACATGAAAAAAAACAACTGAACTTTTAAAACCTGAACTAACTCAAGATTTTTTTTTCTTTTTTTAACCATATCACTCTTTATTTTCCTAGCAGAAACCTCTCCTTTCCCATGGGACAATGTGCAAAGTTTACATCACACAGAGATGGTGAGAAGTACACTATACACGTTATCCCAAGTGAAAGGAGAGGTTTCTACCATTTCACACTTCTGCAGTAGCACAGAAGCACCGTCCCCTATGTGTTAGGGTCTCTCAAAACCTAGTATCCTGAGAGACCCTTGAGCCTGATTGTAAAAACTACCTGTGATGTGCTGTCTCTAGGTCCCTAAGTGTACCTGAGTGTGGTACTTCCGGAAACACTCCCCTAGGCATAGGGCAGGGTGGTCAGGACAGTCAGGACAGAAATAACGGGTGTCACGCCTTATTCCACTCCTGCTACAGACACGACATCTTTTTCGGGGTGGCGGTTGGGTTGAGGTACCGGTAACGACACTGGGGAAGTGTCGCTCGTGTAGACGGCTCACTACACTGGTGGATGGGGCCACGGAACCTCCTGGATACATGAGTTCCGAAATGATCTCTTCCTGAAATTTGAGGAAGGATCCTGTTCTCCCAGCCTTACTGTAGAGAACGTAACTATTATAGGCAGCCAATTGAATTAAATATACAGACACCTTTTTATACCAGCGTCTGGTGCGTCGGGAAATCAAATACGGGGCCAACATCTGGTCATTGAAGTCCACCCCTTCCATGTGGAGGTTATAGTCGTGGACTGAGAGGGGCTTTTCAACGACAATGGTTGCCCGTTCAATTTGTATTGTCGTGTCTGCGTGAATGGAGGAGAGCATGTAAACGTCACGCTTGTCTCTCCATTTCACCGCAAGCAGTTCTTCATTACACAATGCAGCCCTCTGCCCCCTTGCAAGTCGGGTGGTAAGGAGCCATTGGGGGAAGCCCCGGCGACTAGGTCGCGCGGTTCCACAGCAGCCAATCTGTTCTAGAAACAAATGCTTGAAGAGGGCCACACTTGTGTAAAAGTTGTCCACATAAAGATGGTACCCCTTGCCGAATAAGGGTGACACCAAGTCCCAGACTATCTTCCCACTGCTCCCCAGGTAGTCAGGGCAACTGACCGGCTCCAGGGTCTGATCTTTTCCCTCATAGATCCGAAATTTGTGCGTATAGCCTGTGACCCTTTCACAGAGCTTATACAATTTGACCCCATACCGGGCGCGCTTGCTTGGGATGTACTGTTTGAAGCCAAGGCGCCCGGTAAAATGTATTAGGGACTCGTCTACGCAGATGTTTTGTGCGGGGGTATGCAAATCTGCAAATTTCTGGTTGAAATGGTCTATGAGGGGCCAAATTTTTGTGGAGCCGGTCAAAAGCTGGGTGGCCTCTGGGACGGGAGGTGGTGTTGTCGCTAAAGTGCAGGAAACGCAGGATGGTCTCAAAACGTGTCCTGGACATGGCAGCAGAGTACATGGGCATGTGATGAATTGGGTTCGTGGACCAATATGACCGGAATTCATGCTTTTTTGTAATGCCCATGTTGAGGAGAAGGCCCAGAAAAGTTCTAAATTCGGAAACTTGGACTGGTTTCCACCGGAAAGGCTGGGCATAGAAGCTTCCCGGGTTGGCGTTTATAAATCGAGTGGCATACCTCTTTGTTTTTGCCACGACTAAGTCATAGAGCTCCGCAGTGAACAACAGCTCAAAAAACCCCAGCGCCGATCAGATCTGAGCTGTCTCCACCCGAACTCCTGACTGGGCGGTGAAAGGGGGAACTACTGGTGCGGCTGAAGATGGGGACAGCCAATCAGGATTTGCCAGCACCTCAGGGACTCTAGGGGCTCTACGGGCCTGTCTGCGCGGTGGCTGCGACGGGGGAATTACTGCACGTGCCACCGTACCAGCTTCAACTGCCCTTCTGGTGCTCGCCACTTCACCATGTTGTACGGCAGTGCTGGTAGAAGGTCCAGGACGGGCTGCGCTGCTGGTGTATGCCTCACCACGTAATCCGGCAGCGCCAGCCCCACTCTGCTGCCCTTGAAACTGATCCTGCGCTACCTGCGGTCTAGCGACACGGGGCAGGGTACGCCTGGTGGTATCAGGGACCTCAACCTCCTCGTCCGAACTTTGGGTCAGACTGCCACTGCTCTCTACAGGTTCGTATTCTGACCCGCTAGATTCGTCAGATGAGGGTTCCCATTCCTCATCCGACTGGGTCAGAATCCTGTAGGCCTCTTCAGAGGAATACCCTTATTTGACATTTGGGCGACTAAATTTAGGGGTATTCCCTGAGACTACCCAAGAAAAAAGCAAGCCTGTCTTACAAATGGGAGTGTAGCGAAGTACAGAAGCCGCTGAGATTGATAAAAAAGATCAAAACTGATTTTTTTATCGCCGCAGTGCTTGTGAAGTGATTGTGCAGTGATACAAAAAAAAAATTTTTTTTGTCACTGCAGCGGGGCGGGCGTGGGTGAACGCAGGTGTGGGCGACCAATCAGGGCTGATCGGGCAAACACTGCGTTTGGGGTGGAGGGCGAACTAAAGTGACAGTAATACTATTATAGATCTGACCGTGATCAGTTCTGATCACTTACAGATACTATAAAAGTACAAACGCTGATTAGCGCTACACTAATCAGCGAATCAGTGACTGCGGTGCGGTGGGCTGGGCGCTAACGCTAACTACCTAACAAAGGGGCCTAAACTAAGCCTAACAGTTAATTGTAGTGAAAAAAAAAAAGTGACAGTTCACAAAAGTGACATTGATCACTTTTTTCCCTTTCACTATGTATTGACAGGTGATCAAGGGGTTAATTAGGGTGATGGGGGGTGATCAGGGCCTGATGTGTAGTGTTTGGTGCACTTACTTGGGATCTGTGCTCTGTGCTGGGTCCAACCGATGAAAAGGACCCAGCACATGGCACAGATCCCTTATAACATGTACATATTTATAAATAAAACTTATGTTAATCATTTCTATAGGTGATTTTAAAAATCACCAGCCTGCCAGCGCTGATCATTGGCTGGCAGGCTGGTGACTCACCTCTCCTGAGTCCGGCGGTGCGTTCCACTTGCGTTCCACCGGTCCCAGGAGCGCGTCAAGGAGGAATGAACCAACCGCCCGCAGGACGCAATCCTGCGTTAGGCAGTCGGTAAGAGGTTAACCGACCGGAAGCATTATCTGCTGCAATCCAACCGACCACCTGCTCGCACTGGTCTGACTTTGAGAGTGGTGTCCTGCGCCGACCCGCAAACTGGGCCATGAAGCTAGGTATCGTGGATCAGTGAGTTTTTTGTGCTCTGCCAGCAGGCACAGTTTCACCGTGCCCAGGGCCACAGCCTCTGCATGCTACATCAGCAGCACGGCCACTTCCCTGTCCCTTACTGCTCGCCTTCATCATATTAAATGGTATATATGCTTGCAAGTATGTCACGCATACAGTAGTGCAGTTTTTTTAAGTTTGCGCAAAAATAATTACAGTCAATGTCACAGATAATTGTATGTGCACACGTTATACAGGAGATGTAGCGCAGGAAATTTCACAGTCCGCAGCGTCTATGGAAAAAGTACACTGGATGTCACAGATATTTTTAGGATGCGCAAACGTTATAGAGGAGATATATAACATGTGAGAGTGAATCTGGATCGCACATCCTCAGTACTATGCTTTTGATATAACAACTGATTTCTCAGCAAATTTAAGCATGGCTTCTCAGCACAATTCATAATAAATATACCCTATGCTATGCAATAATGAGGCATTGGTATACAGTTTGATCAAAGAGCATAGGCCCACTTACTACGACAAGGTTGCCTCTTCAAGTGGGGACCTACTCTAACTTTGGCGCAGCACTGTGCGGAGACCACTGGCGCCCCAGCACCACACCAGCAGACAGCGACACTCAGTAGCCACACAGCGCCCCCACTGTGCCGCAAAGCCACCCTGTCTCTTGGCCCCACCACTCCACCAGCACAGCACCAAGGCAGTAATGGCAGCGCACTGTGCTGCATCATATGAACGGGAGCAAAGAGTTCACCCAGTCACAACCCTCAGGAAATGCATCTGAGAGATAGTAGGAATTTATAGACCCATTGCCGACTCTGGTATCAGCACTCCTCCCCATTTGGACTAGGGGTTTTTAATTAGCAGGAGTCTGCAAAGGGTCTATAAATTCCTTCCTATCTCTCAGATGGATTTCCTGAGGGTTGTGACTGGGCGAACTCTTTGCACTTGCACTTCTACTGCGTAGCTGCCATTGCTGCCTTGGTGCTGGGGCGCCGGTGGTCACTGCGCATTGCTGCGTTAAAATTAGAGTAGGTCCCCACTTGTAGAGGCAACCTTGTCGCGGTAAGTGGGCCTATGCTCTTTGATCAAACTGTATACCAATGCCTCATTTATGCACAGCATAGAATGTATTACAAATTGGGCTGGGATGCCATGTAATTATGCTGAAGGACAGTTGTTATATCAAAAGCATAGTAATGAGGATGTGCGATCCAAATTCACCGTCACATGCTTGTTATACAGGAGATGTAGCGCGCAGGTAATGTAACTGTCTGTAGCCGACACCGTCTATGGAAAAAGTACACTGGATGTCACTGATATTTTTAGGCTGCGCACACGTTACACAAAAGATGTAGCACAGATAATGTCGCTGTCTGCTGCAGCCAAACAATTGCACGCTATTTAGCGCAGGTTGTGCTAAAAATATACATTGCTACCAGATACAACAATAGTCCTCAAAAGGACTTTTGGGTCTCTAACAATTGCACGCTATTTAGCGAAGGTTACACTAAAAATATATATTGCTGCCAGACACAAAATTAGTCCTTTAAACAAAGGACTTTTGGGTCTCTAACACCAACCCTGCCTAACAAAAAAATAAAATTCAATTCACTACACTATCTGTCCCTTCTACAGCACAGCTCTGCCTGACTAAGACTGAGCAGAACCACGCGTCATTGGGTGCTTTATAGCACCTAAAGACGCGTTCTGGCCAGCCAATTACTGTAATGCCAGTAACCAACATGGCTATGGCATTACAGTGAGTGGCAGCACTTACTTGCATATTTATTTGCTGCGTAGCAGCGAAAAAACGTGTGGGTAGGAGGCTCATGCATCACGCTCGAGCACACGAATATGGCGATGTGCCGAGCATGGCGATGCTCGAGCCAAACTGGTGTTCGGCCGAGCATGCTCGCTCAACACTAATCAACAGTCCTCTAATACACAACCCTCCTCCCCTCAACAGTCCTCTAATACACAGCCCTCCTCTCCTCAACAGTCCTCTAATACACAGCCTTCCTCCCATCAACTGTCCTCTAATACACAGCCCTACTCCCCTCAACAGTCCTCTAATACATAACCTTCTTCCTCTCAACAGCCCTCTCTTACACAACCCTCCGCCCCTCAACAGCCCTCTTATACACAACCCTCCTTCCCTCAACAGTCCCCTGATACACAACCCTCCTCTCCTCAACAGTCCCCTCATACACAACCTTCTTCCCCTCAACAGCCCTCAGATACAACTCTCCTCCCCTCAACAGTCCTCTAATACACAACCCTCCTCCCCTCAACAGTCCTCTAATGCATAACCTTCTTCCTCTCAACATCCCTCATACACAACCCTACTCCCCTTAACAGCCCTCTATTACACAACCCTCCGCCCCTCAACAGCCCTCTTATACACAACCCTCCGTCCCTCAACAGCCCTCCTGCCCTCAACAGTTCTCTAATACACAACCCTCGACTTCCGGTTCCGGCGTGCGTATGTAAGGAAGCGGGAGTAAGGAGCTCCGCAACCTCTTACCCGAAAACCAGGGAGCCAGCAAACCGGAGCCCATCTGACACCCACCGGAGCTTACCATCAGGGCCGGGACCCCGCGCATGGACAAATTTCTCCTCCGGAGCGGCTCCCGCACAGGTGAGCAGGCACTCTCACAACGGGAGAGCAGACGGCAAAAATCAAAGATGGCGACGGCAGCAGAAAAGGCGGGCCGCAACACCAGATCTGCCTTGCAACCACCGCAATGCCCTCCAGAGTCAGAGGCAGTGGGTCAAGGAGAGGGGAATTGCCCCACTTGTTCTAGCCAGGACCTTCAGATCTCCTGCAAAACGATGGCGATAGAAGTGGCCAAGCTGCTGGCACCGGACATTAAGGCCACATTAGAAGCAACCATCTCTTCGACCCTCCAGCAGCTACAGACAGAAGTCCTGCAGCATTCACACCAATTAGAGCAGCTGGAACAAAGAGTATTGATGATGGAAAGTGAGGTGGAAAGAGCCCACTCGCAAATTAAAGAGGTACTCCAAACTAACATATATCTGAAAGATAAAGTCGACGATCTTGAAAATAGATCGTGACGAAACAATCTGCGCATAGTAGGTGTACCAGAAGCAGTCCCGCCACAACAGCTAGTGCAACTATGCGCGCAAGACATACCACAGGCCCTAGGGCAGCTTCACAGTAGAGAGGACGCACAGAATTGGGCCGCCGCCCCAGCAAGATCACTCGCAGGGCTATACAAGACCCAGACCGGTTATAGTCCGCTACTTAACCTACGCGGAAAAGGAGGCCATCTTGTCCAAGTTTAAAAAATCTTCTCATCCACTTATAGTGTTATTATTTGGAGATTACTCTGCGGAGGTCACGAAACGCAGAAGAGCATTCTCTACTATTTGCACTTCCTTAGTGCACAAAAAAACAAGGTTTGCCTTGATGTACCCAGCAACTCTGAAGGTTTTCCGCCAGGATGGCACTATTGATACCTATCTAACGCCTAAGGAGGCAGCGGAGGCCTTGGATATTGACGAGGACATTACTTTTTCCCAGCCTTTTCAGGCGAGGGGCAATGGCACGAGACGAGGGACGGCGGGACAAGATGACTGGACGCCGAGGATCCCCAAGAGGATATCCCACTGACCATTGAGGGACACCACCAAGATTTGGCTCAGAGGGTCCGACCTGGGACTGATCGCGACCCACCCTGGGACGACTGGGACACGTGAGCTGTTTGGGACAGAATTTTGCTTTTGACTCTTTAGTAGCGGGGCATTGATTTGCGTGGGGGGTTCACTGCGGACAATCATTGATGGCAGGGTGGAGACGCAGGAGAGAGAGAGAAAAAAAAAATACATAGGCATGTTCCTTAATATTAACCATGTACTTTTCTCCTGCCATATTAGCCGCTGCCCTTCCCCGCGTCGGGTAGAGTCATTCAGCCGTCACGGGAATATGGGAGAAGTGGTGTCATCTGCACTTATTGTCGGGCCAAAAAGGGTAGAGGAGGTTAAGGAGCGACTGTTCAGTGTTAAAAGTAAAAGATGGTGATGAGCGTAGGATCTGATTATGCTCATACTTACGCGAAAAAAGTGAAGTCCAGAAAAATGAGGGAGGTATTCAGTTCATTGTTTAAAATGTTTTATTTTCCGGGAAAAAGTTGGGAAAGACTGGGAGATGGTTGGTTGTTTCATGTGTACATTGTGGAAATGGCATTTAACATCATATTAAGGAGGGACCTAGCTACCCCATTGTGGAAGCCTTTCCCGAGGGAGAGCCACATATTAGTCATAACATGAGAATAGTCACTTGGAACGTGAAGGGACTTCATCCCCAATTAAAACGTATGTCTGTACTGCATCACCTAAAAAAGCTTAAGTGTGATGTGGCCCTCCTCCAGGAAACACACTTGGAGGACAGTGACTTCTGGAGACTCTGGAAAGTTTGAGTGGGTCAGGTATTCGAATCCTCCTCTCAAGGAAGAAAAGCAGGGGTGATCATTCTCCTACACAAAAGCCTGCGAGCGGAGGTAAAGTCTACTACGGTGGACAAGGAGGGGAGGTTGGTAAAAATAGTTTTGGAACTACAGAAAGGATCTCTCACCATATATAATGTATACCCCCCCAATACTGCGCAGGCTGGCTTTTATCGAGTCCTAGAAACTACTATATTGAGGGAGGGAAGAGACCACCTTATTGTAGCTGGAGATTTTAATAGGGTTCACGGCGAGCGTGAAGACTGACGGCACCGTAATCCAACGGTCGGCATGAATCCAAAGGGTGCACATACCCTCACCCCATTCCTGGATAGGACAGGTCTCCTGGATGTATGGAGATACCATCACCCGGCAGATAGGGAGTTTTCTCACTTCTCCCACTCTCAGGCCTCATGGTCCAGAATTGACTATATACTTACTTCAGAGAACCTCTTAACCAGGATCCAGGACGCTCACATTTCTGATCTACTTATCTCAGACCACGCCCCGGTAATGGTGGAAGTGAAAGATGGAATCTCAAGGGGATCAGATTTCCTTTGGAGACTACCCCACACCTGGCGAGGGATGAGGAATTTGTACACCTATTGAGAGGTTGGCGTTGGGAATTTTCTCAAGAAAATGAATCCTACAGGAACAACCCAGGAATATTTTGGGATACTGCAAAGGTAGTAGTGAGGGGGCGTATTATGGCTTATACTGTGGGGGAAAAAAAAGGAGGCACAACGCAAATATGAGGAGGCGACGGGCAAACTAAGAGCTGCTTATACATATTTTCTCCAGAATCCTTCTGATAGGAGTAAAAATTTGTGGGTGACAGCTAAACATACCTTTGATTATTATCTAGAAAGTAAAGAGAAGTGGTATGGGGATAGAAAGAGGGCAGATTTGTTCCGTTATGGCAACAAGGCGGGCAAATTACTGGCCAATCTAGCAAAACCATACACTCTAGTGACCCATTACAGGCCTCTCAAAGATGATAACGGGATACTGCATACCCAGCCGAGAGAGGTGGTGGAGATTTTGGGTAATTACTTCAGAACCCTATATGCCCCGGAACCCTATGATAGAGGAACAGCTCAGGACCTATTAAATAGAACCGGACTCCCGACTATATCACCAGAATCTCTACATTCCATTAATAGAGAAATAGGAGAGGAAGAGGAAAAACAAACTATAAAGGGTTTATCCAATGGTAAGGCCCCGGGCCCCAACGGCTTCCCAGCGGAATTTTACAAAAGTCTTTCTGGGGAAATAACTCCCACGTTAACATCGCTGTTCCATTCAATCCTACAAGGCAAAGGCTTGCCCCCTTCTGGGAAAACAGCTTACATAAAAGTTCTCCTAAAACCGGGGAAAGATTTGTCTCAACCAGGGTCTATACAGGCCAATCTCTCTCATAAACCAAGATATCTAAATACTATCCAAACTCTTGGCCACACGTTTAGCAGAGGTTTTACCGATTTGGTAGGGGATCACCAGGTGGGCTTTATGAGGGGACGCTCGGCGGTTTCCAACATACGGAGAGTATTAGCAGTATTAGATGCCCGCATGGGAGGAAATCCCTCGTCCAATCCGGCCCTCTTAGCCATAGATGGCGAAAAGGCTTTTGATAATGTGCAGTGGGCCTGGCTGGACGAAGTACTTGACGCCATGGGGATTACAGACAATTTCCGAAATTACCTAAGGGCAATCTATGACAACCCAATGGCCCAGGTTTATATTCCGGGTTTCCTCTCTACTAGGATTGGGTTGGGGAAAGGGACCAGACAGGGCAGCCCCTTGTCCCCTTTGCTCTTTAACATCGCTTTAGAACCTCTAGCCCGCTTTCTTATTGGAAATAACTTCTATGATGGTATTAGGTGGGGGATCAGGAAATAAAATTGACCTGCTTTGCGGATGACCTGTTAATCTTCTCCAGCTCGCCGGACACCCAACTCCAGCAGATATTGGATACACTCATCCATTATGGGTCAGCTATAGGGTATAAAATTAATGTGGCTAAAAGCCAAGTTTTCTTCCTGGGTCATTCAGTCAGGGTCGATAACCGACAAAGCACCGTGGAGGTGCGACAGGATTATTTAACTGATTTGGGAATAAAGATAGGGAGAACGTCGAACTCTATCTATTCACTGAACTATAACCCATTAACCAGCTCTGGACCGCTGAACGCACGGATGCGTCCAGGCGGCGGCTGGTTTACTCCTCCTCGACGCATCCGCGCGTCATCTCGCGAGACGCGAGATCTCTTCGCGCTCACAGGATCGCATCGGGTAAAAGTTAAACTACAGCCTGCCAGCGCTGATCATGCGCTGGCAGGCTGTAAAAGTTAAAAAAAATCGCATATCAGACGCTGTTTTGTTAAAAGCGTCTGATATGCCTGCTGCTCGTTCCTCTGAAGGTCCCTTTTGCTTGGGACCACCAAAGGAAACATATGTAAGTGCACCAATCACCACACAGACCCCCCCCCCCTCCGTCACTGATTAACCCCTGATCACCCCATGTCACCCCCCTGATCACCCCCTGTCACCCCCCCTGTCACTTATTACCCCCCTGTAAGGCTTATTCAGACATCCGTATGTGTTTTTCGGATCCATGGATCCGCGGATCCGCAAAACACGGACACCGGCAATGTGCTTTCTGCATTTTGCGGATCCGTACATTGCCAGAACTATATAGAAAATGCCTTTTCTTGTCCGCAATTGCGGACAAGAATAGGACACGCTCTATCTTTTGCGGAGCTGCGGCCGGATGTTTGGAAGTTCGCGGCCGCAGCTCCGCAAATGCTGATGCGGCGAGCACATAGGGCCTTACTTCTTTTTTTTTTTGCACATTTTTTGGCAGAGATTTTTTCATCCAAATTGATTGATGCGAATGAAGAAATCTGTGCCGTTCATTTATTTTTTCAGCCCAGAGGCTGAACAGAAAAAAAAAATCTCATTACCTGTATGCTCAATATAAGGAGAATAGCAGAAACTCCTAATGCTGGCCATACATGTAATGATTGCGGAGACCCCTAAAATGCCAGGGCAGTACAAACACCCCACATGTGACCCCATTTCAGAAAGTAGACACCCCAAGGTATTCCGTGAGGGGTATGGTGAGTTCATGTAAAATTTTATTTTTTGTCACTAGTAGAATATGAGACTTTGTAAGAAAAAAAAAGAAAAAGTCAATTTCCGCTAACTTGTCCCCTCACGGAATACCTTGGGGTGTCTTCTTTCCAGACTTTCCAGGATTACAGACTTCTTCTCACGCTTTAGGGCCCCTAAAATACCAGGGCAGTATAAATACCCCACATAAGACCCCATTTTTGAAAGAAGACACCCCAAGGTATTCCGTGAGGGCATGGCGAGTTCATAGAAGATTTTTTTTTTGGCACAAGTTAGCGGAAATTGGCTTTTTTTTTTTTAATTATATTTTCTTACAAAGTCTCATATTCTACTAACTTGTGACAAAAAATTAAATTTTACATGAACTCGCCATGCCCCTCACGGAATACCTTGGGGTGTCTTCTTTCTAAAATGGGGTCTCTTGTGGGGTATTTATACTGCCCTGGCATTTTAGGGGTCTCTAAAGCGTGAGAAGAAGTCTGGAATCCAAATGCGTAAAAATGCCCTGTAAAATCCTAAAGGTACTCATTGGAATTTGGGCCCCTTTGCACACCCAGGCTGCAAAAAAGTGTCACACATGTGGTATCGCCGTACTCAGGAGAAGTAGGGAAATGTGTTTTGGGGTGTATTTTTACATATACCAATGCTGGTATATGTATTATACCAAGTTATTCAAAGTTGACAATTTACAGAGATATTTCTCTCACCCAACATGGGTATATGTAAAAATACACCCCAAAACACATTCTGAGTACGGCGATACCACATGAGTGACACTTTTTTGCAGCCTGGGTGCGCAAAGGGGCCCAAATTCCAACGAGTACCTTTAGGTTTTACAGGGCTGCTCACAATTTAGCCCCGCCCAAAATGCCAGAACAGTAAACGCACCCCACAAATGACCCCATTTCGGAAAGTAGACACCCCAAGGTATTCACTGAGGGGCATAGTGAGTCCGTGGGAGATTTTATTTTTATTTTGCCAGAAGTTAGAAGAAATGGAAACTTTATTATTATTATTTTTTCCTCGGAAAGTGTCATTTTCCGCTAACTTGTGAAAAAAAATTAAATGATACATGAACTCACCATGCCCCTCCGCGAATACTTTGGGGTGTCTTCTTTCTAAAATGGTGTCTTTTGGGGGTATTTATACTATCCTGGCATTCTAGCACCTGAAGAAACATGACAGGTGCTCAGAAAGTCAGAGCTGCTTCAAAATGCGGAAATTCACTTTTTTGCACAATGGTTTGTAAACGCTATAAGTTTTACCCAAACCAATAAATATACACTTATTTTTTATCAAAGACATGTAGAACAATAAATTTAGAGAAAAATTTATATAGAAATGTAGTTTTTTTGAAAAAATTTACAACAGAAAGTGAAAAATGTCATTTTTTTTCAAAAATTTCGGTCATTTTTGATTAATAGCAAAAAAAGTAAAAATGTCAGCAACAATGAAATACCACCAAATGAAACCTTTATTTGTGAGAAGAAAAGGAGGCAAAATTCATTTGGGTGGTAAGTTGTATGACGGACCAATAAACGGTGAAAGTAGTGTAGTGCAGAATTGTAAAAAGTGGCCTGGTCATTAAGGGTGTTTAAGCTAGGGGGGCTGATGTGGTTAATACAAAAAATTGTAGGGGAATTGGAACGATGGAAGGATCTGCCCTTGTCTCTCCATGGTAGGGCTCATCTACTGAAAATGATGAGTTTTGCTAGGCTCCTATATCAGGGCTTGACAAATTTCCTTGGAATCTAGGAGCCAGCTAAAAAAGTTAGGAGCCAGGCGGAGCCACGTCATAAAGCCCCCAATAGATGCCCCCATAGTGCTCCCCCCCCACTTCTCCATAGAGCCCCCCAATAATGCATGCCAGCACATAGGGCCCCCAGTAGATGCCCCCATAGTATTCCTTCCCCTGTTCTCCATAGTGCCCCCCATAATGTGCGAGTATATAGGGCCCCCCATAATGCTTCCCCTCTTCAATAGGTTATATGACACGTCAGATGCTGCCAGCGTCCAAGTGATCGACCCTTGGGTCCGCCATGACATGTGGAAACCCTTACAAGGATTACAGGGTCCGGAGGGGAGGGCAGAGGGGTCTGGAGGAGAGGGCAGAGGGGGTCCACAGGGGAGGGCAGAGGGGTCCGGAGGAGAGGGCAGAGGGGTCCGGAGGAGAGGGCAGAGGGGTCCGCAGGAGAGGGCAGAGGGGTCCGCAGGAGAGGGCAGAGGGGTCTGGAGGGCACAAACACAGCGGGCACCATGACATTTTACTGAGCACTACAACCCCCAGCTTGCGCTCAGTCCCCGCATCACTACAACGCCCAGCTCTTTCCCCCTCTTGTCATTCACTCTCCCCCCTTGTCATTCTCTCCCCCCCCCCCCATGTCATTCTCTTTCCCCCCCTTGTCATTATCTTTCCCCCTCTTGTCATTCACTTTCTCCCCCCCCCCTTGTCATTCACTTTCTCAATTGTCATTTACTCCCCCCCCCCTTGTCATTCACTCTCCCCCCCCCCTTGTCATTCACTCTCCCCCCCCCCTTGTCATTCACTCTCTCCCCCCCCCCTTGTCATTCTCTCCCTCCCTTGTCATTCACTCCCCCCCCCTTGTCATTCACTTTCTCAATTGTCATTTACTTCCCCCTTGTCATTCACTCTCTCTCCCCCTTGTCATTCTCTCCTCCCTTGTCATTCACTCCCCCTTGTCATTCACTTTCTCCCCCTTGTCATTATCTCCCTCCCTTGTCATTATCTTTCCCCCCTTGTCATTATCTTTCCCCCCTTGTCATTCTCCTCCCTCCCTCCCCCGCCTGTAATGTAGCGCGGCCGAGCTCTTTATGCTCCACGGGTACAGGAGCTTTAGTTTCCTGTACCCGGGCGGACTGACAGGAAGTGCACACTGTGTGCACACCTCCTGTCAGTCCGGCCGGGTACAGGAGACAGATGCTCCTGTACCGCGGACCACGGTAGGCTCGGCCACGCTATAATGAGAAACTGACAGGAGGGAGCGCTAAGCGCTTCCCTCCTGTCAGTCCCTCTCTTCATGCTGCGCCCGGGCGGTGTGCCCTCATGGACGCGCCAGCCCGGGCAGTGCTGCAGCCGCCTGAGGCTCTATACAGAGCGCTCGGACGGCTGCAGCATGAGCCTCCTAGTCCGCGCCGGCCCTGCGCCCTGACACCTGGGAGAACGGGCTGACAAATACCCAGGCGCCAGGACCAAATTCCTGGTCGCCATGGCGACCTGGCGCCTGGGATTTGTCGAGCCCTGTCCTATATCCCCTACAGACTATACCGGTGCTGCTAAAGCATAAAGATGTCACTAAGCTTCAAGCAGCATTTACCTCCTTTCTATGGAAGAACAAGAGACTGAGGATAGCATATGCTAAATTGACCATGCTTAAGTGGGAAGGGGGACTACAACTGCCTAATATACGCCATTATAATTTAGCAGCTTCGACAAGACATGTGAGGGACTTGATATGGGGAACCTCCTGTTTCACAGCACGAGGATTAGAACAAGCGTTGGCGGCCCTTGGGATTTGACGGCGATGCTCCACACGAGACTCAAATTCATACCTCTATCCATCAAACAATCAGTGTTATTGAGGGATACCATTATGGCTTGGAAGGCGGTCCGCAAGATTTATCGACTTCCAATCTATTTATCCCCTTACATGCCACTGTGGACGCTGCCGTCATTTCCCCAGGGGAGGGAGAATGCGATGTATAGGGCATGGAGACAGAAAGGGGTTAAGACTTTGAGAGAGATGTCTTAGATGCCACAAACCAAAGGTTGATGACATGGGAACAGTGCCAGGATAAATATGGGCTACCGGCCTCCCGCTCTCTTCCTTTCTATCAACTGCTAACCTATTGTAAAGAACAATCTGAGAGCCTGGGCGAGACAGATAGGTTGGCATGGTTTGCTGCTTTAATGGGTACGACCTCCTCGCCTATCCCACTTGCTGAATTGTACCGTAGAATACATAGCACACAAACCTTGGGATTAGTAGCACAGGCTTTCTCATCTTGGGAACGCAAAATTAATGAACCGGGCTTTACCAAAAAGATTAGGGAAGGTTTTGAAATGATAAGAAAAGCTATTTATAACGAGCAGTGGCGGGAGACTCAACTAAGGATTATACACAAAGCCACTTATGCTTTTGACCTCTCATTTCGTGATGCACCGGCACATTACCTGAGGCAGTGTCCCAAGTGAGCTTTGCCAAAGGCAAATTTGCTGCATGGGTTGTGGAATTGCCCCAATATAATACATCTATGGGAGCGCTCAAAAGAATATATAGAGTCAGTGTGGGGAGTAGAGATCGTTCTAAACCCCCAACAGTGTATCTTTCAATGCATCCCAAAGGTCCAAGGGGAAGCTGATGGAAATATGGTGTCTGAGAAGGGCATACATATAGTTCTGATGTCGGTCAAAAAGGCACTTTTGAGGTATGGGCTGCAGCAAGTGACTCCGTCCTGGGAGGAAGTAATGGGTATAGTAAAGCAAATGCTTTTCATGGAAAGGCTGGATATGGAAAAGTACAAGGAAAAGACGATAGGCAGATTTATTAAAAAAATGGAGGAAGTTTTTTGAAAAATCACTGTCGGAAGATGAGATCAGAGAACTCATGTCACCCTTTACTCAGACAAAATATTATCTGGAAGCCAAACTGAAGGGTTCTCTAGGGAAACTGGAAATATAATTTTTAGGGGTGGGCTTATACTGAAGCCCCAGAGTTGGGGACGCATTGAGGGTACAGACCTTCTGATAAGTCACAATGCCATTTCCATGGGTTTCAAAAGAGGATTGGGATTTGGGAGGGTAAAGGGCCCTGAGTTTTGTTACTGGGGAAGATGTTAAAATGGGAGGAAAGGGGGAAAAATATAAAATAGATGTCAGCTTACAGTTCTTGCAACTAACATACTTCGGACTTTTCACTATATGTGACTCATGTTCATTACAGTTGTCGTATGTAATTGTTTTCTATGCATTAATGGCCAGTACTATTTGTGCACTGCATATTCTGTACTGTGTTTTTGACATCACTAATAAAAATGATATTTAAAAAAAAAAATACACAACCCTCCTCCTCTCAACAGTCCTCTTATACACAACCCTTTTCACCTCAACAGCCCTCAGACAAAACTATCCTCCCCTTAACTGTCCCCTAATACACAGCCCCCCTCCCCGCAAAAGTACTCTCATACACAGCCCTCCTCCTGTCAACAGTCCTCTAATACACAACCGTCCTCCCCTCAACAGTCCTTTCATACACAACTATCTTCCTCTCAACAGCCCTCAAACACAACCCTCCGCCCCAAACAATCCTCTCATACACAACCCTCCATCCCCCAACAGTCCTCTAATACACATACATCTTTCTCTCAACAGTCCTCTCCTACACAGCCATCCTCCCCCCAACAGTCCTCACATACACAACCCTCCTGCCCTCAACAGTCCTCTAATACACAACTATCCTCCCCCCAACATTCCTATCATACACAACCCTCCTCCTCCCAACAGTCCTCTCATACACAACCATCTTTCCCTCAACAGTCCTCTACTACACAACCCTCTTCCCCTTAACAGTCCTCTAATACACAACCCTCCTCCCCTCAACAGTCCTCTCATACACAACTGTCTTCCTCTCAACAGCCCTCAAACACAACCCTCCGCCCCTAAACAGTCCTCTCATACAAAACCCTCCTCCCAACAGTCCTCTCATACTCAACCATCTTTCCCTCAACAGTCCTCTCCTACACAACCCTCCTCCCCTCAACAGTCCTCTCATACACAACCCTCCTGCCCTCAACAGTCAACTAATACACAACCCTTCTCCCCCCAACAGTCCTATCATACACAACCTTCCGCACCTCAACATTCCTCTCTTACACAACCCTCCTCCCCCCAACAGTCCTCTCATACACAACTATCTTTCCCTCAACAGTCCTCTCATACATAGAAACATAGAAACATAGAACGTGTCGGCAGATAAGAACCATTTGGCCCATCTAGTCTGCCCAATATGCTGAATACTATGGATAGCCCCAGGCCCTATCTTATATGAAGGATGGCCTTATGCCTATCCCATGCATGCTTAAACTCCTTCACTGTATTTGCAGCTACCACTTCTGCAGGAAGGCTATTCCATGCGTCCACTACTCTATCAGTAAAGTAATTCTTCCTGATATTACTTTTAAACCTTTGCCCCTCTAATTTAAAACTATGTCCTCTTGTAGCAGTTTGTCTTCTTTTAAATATTCTCTCTTCTTTTACCGTGATGATTCCCTTTATGTATTTAAAAGTTTCTATCATATCCCCTCTGTCTCTTCTTACTTCCAAGCTATACATGTTAAGGTCCTTTAACCTTTCCTGGTAAGTTTTGTCCTGCAATCCATGTACTAGTTTAGTAGCTCTTCTCTGAACTCTCTCCAAAGTTTCAATATCCTTCTGCAGATATGGTCTCCAGTACTGCACACAATACTCCAAATGAGGTCTCACTAGTGCTCTGTAGAGCGGCACGAGCACCTCCCTCTTTCTACTGTTAATGCCTCTCCCTATACACCCAAGCATTCTGCTGGCATTACCTGCTGCTCTATGACATTGTCTGCCCACCTTTAGGTCGTCTGATATAATGACCCCTAAATCCCTTTCCTCAGATACTGAGGTTAGTACTGTATCACTGATTTTATATTCTGCTCTTGGGTTTTACGCCCCAGGTGCATTATCTTGCACTTATCGACATTAAATTTTAGTTGCCAGATTTTTGACCATTCCTCTAGTTTTCCTAAATCCTTTTCCATTTGGTGTATCCCTCCAGGAACATCAACCCTGTTACAAATCTTTGTGTCATCAGCAAAAGACACACCTTACCATTGAGGCCTTCTGCAATTTCGCTGATAAAGATATTAAACAATATGGGTCCCAGAACAGATCCCTGAGGTACCCCACTGGTAACAATACCATGGTCTGAATATACTCCATTGACTACAACCCTCTGTTTTCTGTCCTTCAGCCACTGCCTAATCCATTCAACAATATGTGAGCTCAAGCTCAAAGACTGCAGTTTATTGATAAGCCTTCTATGTGGGACAGTATCAAATGCCTTACTAAAGTCCAGATAAGCGATGTCTACTGCACCTCCGCCATCTATTATTTTAGTCACCCAATCAAAAAGTCAATAAGATTAGTTTGACATGATCTCCTGAAGTAAACCCATGCTGTTTTTTATCAATCAACCCATGGGTTTTTAGATGTTCCACAATCCTCTCCTTGAGTATGGTTTCCATTAATTTCCCCACTATTGATGTCAGGCTTACTGGCCTATAGTTGCCTGATTCCTCTCTACTACCTTTCTTGTGAATTGGCACAACGTTTGCTAATTTCCAATCTTCTGGGACGACACCTGTTACCAGTGATTGGCTAAATAAATCTGTTAATGGATTTGCTAGTACACCTCTAAGCTCTTTTAATAGCTTTGGGTGTATCCCATCAGGCCCCTGTGATTTATTTGTATTAATTTTGGACAGCTGACTTAGAACCTCTTCCTCTGTAAAGACACATGCATCAAAGGATTCATTAGTCTTCCTCCCTAACTGAGGTCCTTCTCCTTCATTTTCCTTTGTAAAAACTGAACAGAAGTATTCATTGAGGCAGTCAGCTAGTTCTTTATCCTCTTCCATATACCTTCCTTCTTTTGTTTTTAATTTGGTAATTCCTTGTTTTAATTTCCTTTTTCATTTATGTATCTGAAGAATGTCTTATCACCTTTTTCACTGACTGAGCTAATTTCTCTTCTGCCTGAGCTTTAGAAGCTCTTATAACTTGCTTGGCCTCTCTCTGCCTCATCTTATAGATTTCCGGTCATCCTCGTTTTGGGTGTTTTTATACTTGCTAAATGCCATCTTTTTGTTTTTAATGATTTTGGCCACTTCTGCTGAGTACCACAGTGGTCTCTTCCTTTTTTGCCTTTACTGACAAGCCTAATGCACTTTTCTGTTGCCTTCAGTAGTGCCAATTTTAAGTAGTCCCATTTCTCTTGGACTCCATTGAAATTGTTCCAGTCTGATAGGGACTCGTATACCACTGATCTCATTTTAGAAAAGTCTGTTTTCCGAAAATCTAAAACTTTTGTTTTTGTGTGGAGTGACTCAGTCACTGTACTTATAGTAAACCTCACTGACTGGTGATCACTGGATCCTAAGCTTTCCCTACAGTGATATCAGATACCAAATTGCCATTTGTGAACACCAAATCTAAAATGGCCTCCTTCCGGGTTGGCTCCTCAACTACTTGCTGTAGAGATAATCCCAGTAGGGAATTTAGAATGTCTGTACTCCTGGCAGAACTAGCTATTTTGGTTTTCCAGTTTATATCAGGAAGATTAAAGTCTCCCATAATGACAACTTCCCCTTTCAATGTCATTTTAGCCATTTCGTCAACTAGTAGATCATCCAATTCTTTGACTTGGCTTGGTGGTCTGTATATGACACCTACACGAGTTACCTTATGATTACCAAGCTGCAACGTAACCCAAACTGACTCTAAATTGGTTTCGCTGGCTTCTATTAGATTAGATTTTATGCTATTTTTCACATATAGGGCCACTCCACCCCCTTTCTTGCCTTCTCTGTCTTTCCTATATAGAGAGAACCCAGGTATTGTTATGTCCCAGTCATTACTCTCATTGAACCATGTCTCAGTAACAGCCACTAAATCTATATTCTCAGATGCCATTACAGACTCAAGTTCGTTGATCTTATTCCCTAAACTGCGAGCATTTGTAGACAAGACTCTCAGCTTGTCATTTCTTATCCTATCAGCTCCTGGCATCTTCTGGCATTGTTTTTTCGGGGGGCAGCCGAACTGATGGATTGTCTCTTTTGTGCCCCCCTTTCCTAGTTTAAATGTTCCTTAGCAAAAACTTTGAACTGTTCATTGAGGACATTCGTTCCCTTGAGAGAAAGATGCAAACCATCTTTCTTGTACAGTTCTTTTCCATTCCAGCTAGAGCCAACATGACACATGACACAAAGCCAAATCCCTGGTTCAAACACCATTCACCAAGCCATGCATTGAATTCCTTAATATGCAACTGCTTGTCATGCTGACAGTTATGCACAGGCAGAACTGCAGAGAATAAGACAGTCGATGCAATCTCCCATATATCATATATCATAGCCCTCCTTCCCTCAACAGTCCTCTAATAGACAACCCTCCTCCCCTCAACAGTCCTCTCATACACAACTGTCTTCCTCTGAACAGCCCTCAAACACAACCCTCCGCCATAAACAATCCTCTCATACACAACCCTCCTCCCCCCAACAGTCCTCTCATACACAAACATCTTTCTCTTAACAGTCGTCTCCTACACAGCCCTCCCTCCCTCAACAGTCCTCTAATACACAACCATCCTCCCCTCAACAGTCCTCTAATACACTGCCCTCAACAGTCCTCTACTACACAACCCTCCTCCTCCCAACAGTCCTTTCATACACAACCATCTTTCCCTCAACAGTCCTCTCCTACACAACCCTCCATCCCTCAACAGTCCTCTAATACACAACCCTCCTCCCCTCAACAGTCCTCTAATACACAGCCCTCAACAGTCCTCTAATAAACAACCTTCAACAATCCTCTAATACACAACCCTCCTCCCCCCAACAGTCCTCTCATACATAACCCTCCTGCCCTCAACAGTCCTCTAATACACAACCCTCCTGCCCTCAACAGTCCTCTAATACACAACCCTCCTCCCCCCAACAGTCCTATCATACACAACCTTCCGCACCTCAGCATTCCTCTCATACACAACCTTCCTCCTCCCAATAGTCCTCTCATACACAACCATCTATCCCTCAACAGTCCTCTACTACACAACCCTCCTCCTCTCAACAGTCCTCTCATACACAACTGTCTTACTCTCAACAGCCCTCAAACACAACTCTCCGCCCCTAAACAGTCCTCTCATACACAACCCTCCTCCCAACAATCCTCTCATACACAACAATTTTTCCCTCAACAGTCCTCTCCTACACAGCCCTCCTTCCTTCAACAATCCTCTAATACACAACCCTCCTCCCCCCAACAGTCCTGTCATACACAACCCTCCTGCCCTCAACAGTCCTCTAATACACAACCCTCCTGCCCTCAACACTACTCTAATACACAACCCTCCTCCCCCCAACAGTCCAATCATACACAACCTTCCGCACCTCAGCATTCATCTCATACACAACCCTCCTCCTCCCAACAGTCCTCTCATACACAACCATCTTTCCCTCAACAGTCCTCTCCTACACAGCCCTCCTTACCTCAACAGTCCTCTCATACATAGCCTTCCCTCAACAGTCCTCTAATAGACAACCCTCCTCCCCTCAACAGTCCTCTCATACACAACCCTCCTGCCCTCAACAGTACTCTAATACACAACCCTCCTGCCCCCAACAGTCCTATCATACACAACCTTCCGCACCTCAACAGTCCTCTCATACACAACCCTCCTGCCCTCTACAGTCCTCTCATACACAACTATATTTCCCTCAACAGTCCTCTCATACACAACTATATTTCCCTCAACAGTCCTCTCATACATAGCCCTTCTTCCCTCAACAGTCCTCTAATACACAACCCTTCTCCCCTCTGCCCATCAACAGTCCTCTCATACACAACCCTCCTCCCCCAACAGTCCTCTCTCATAAACAACCATGTTTCCCTCAACAGTCCTCTAATAGACAACCCTCCTACCCTCAACAGTCCTCTAATAGACAACCCTCCTCCCCTCAACAGTCCTCTCATATACAACTGTCTTTCTCTCAACAGCCCTCAAACACAACTCTCCGCCCCAAACAATCCTCTCATACACAACCCTCCTCCCCCCAACAGTCCTCTCATACACAAACATCTTTCTGTCAACAGTCCTCTCCTACCTCCTACACAGCCCTCCTTCCCTCAACAGTCATATAATACACAACCCTCCTCCCCTCAACAGTCCTCTAAAACACAGCCCTCAACAGTCCTCTAATACACAACCTTCCTCCACACAACACTCCTCTAATACACAACCCTCCTGCCCTCAACAGTCCTCTAATACACAACCCTCCTCCCCCCAACATTCCTATCATACACAACCCTCCGCCCCTCAACATTCCTCTCATACACAACCCTCCTCCTCCCAACAGTCCTCTCATACACAACTATCTTTCCCTCAACAGTCCTCTCATACATAGCCCTTCTTCCCTCAACAGTCCTCTACTACACAACCCTCCTCCCCTCAACAGTCCTCTCATACACAACTGTCTTCCTCTCAACAGCCCTCAAACACAGACCTCCGCCTCTAAACAGTCCTCTCATAAACAACCCTCCTCCCAACAGTCCTCTCATACACAACCATCTTTCCCTCAACAGTCCTCTCTTACACAGCCCTCCTTCCCTCAACAGTCCTCTAATACAAAACCCTCCTCCCCTCAACAGTCCTCTAATACACAGCCCTCAACAGTCCTCTAATACACAACCCTCCTGCCCTCAACAGTCTTCTAATACACAACCCTCCTGCCCTCAACAGTACTCTAATACACAACCCTCCTCCCCCAACAGTCCTCTCATACACATTCTTCCACACCTCAACATTCCTCTCATACACAACCCTCCTCCCCCCAACAGTCCTCTCATACACAACTATCTTTCCCTCAACAGTCCTCTCATACATAGCCCTTCTTCCCTCAACAGTCCTCTAATAGACAATATTCCTCCCCTCAACAGTCCTCTAATAGACAACATTCCTCCCCTCAACGGTCCTCTAATACACAACCCTCCTCCCCTCAGCAGTCCCTTTATACACAGTCCTCCTCCCGTCAACAGTCCTCTAATACACAACCCTCTGCCCATCAACAGTCTTCTCATACACAACCCTCCTCCCCTCAACAGTCTTTTAATACACAGCCCTCAACAGTCCTCTCATACACAACCATCCTGCCCTCAACAGTCCTCTAATACACAACCCTCCTGCCCTCAACAGTCCTATCATACACAACCCTCCTCCCCCCAACAGTCCTATCATACACATTCTTCCACACCTCAACATTCCTCTCATACACAACCCTCCTCCCCCCAACAGTCCTCTCATACATAGCCCTTCTTCCCTCAACAGTCCTCTAATAAACAACCCTCCTCCCCTCAACAGTCCTCTAATACACAACCCTCCTCCCCTCAGCAGTCCCTTTATACACAGTCCTCCTCCTGTCAACAGTCCTCTAATACACAACCCTCTGCCCATCAACAGTCCTCTCATAAACAACCATGTTTCCCTCAACAATTCTCTCATACATAGTCCTCTTCCCCTCAACAGTCCTCTCATACACAACCCTCCTCCCCCAACAGTCCTCTCATACACAACCATCTTTCCCTCAACAGTCCTATCATACACAACCGCTCTAACCACCTGCATTGGCGTCCGCCCGCAGGCCTCATTGTTTGCGAATTTATGCTGTAACTTCAGCAAAATAAAGCAAGATTGAAGAATTCCATGGTGAGTGCCGCCGCCTTTTATTACTTTCCTCGCATGACGAATCGCATTGATCTATATATCATGGGCAGAGCACCCCTAGATTGGTAACAACACACTGGACATTTGCGCATGTGGCGATAATTTCGGTTAAAAAGCGTGCAGAATATCGCAGTGCCGCTGACCCCCTCTTATATATAAAAACTATCATACACAATCCTCCTCCGCTTTATCAGGCAGCATTTTGGTGTCCACCTCCAGAGCGGAATGGTGACTGAACGGAGGCAAACTGATGCATTCTGAGCGGATGCTTTCCCATTCAGAATGCATTAGGGCAAAACCGATCTGTTTTGGACCACTTGTGAGAGCCCATGCCGTATCTCAGAAAGGGAAAGCCAAAATGCTAGTGTGAAAGTAGCCTAATACACAACCCTCAACAATCCTCTAATACACAACCCTCCTCCCCTCAACAATCCTCTAATACACAACCATCTTTCCCTCAACAGTCCTCTAATACACAACCATCTTTCCCTCAACAGTCCTTTCATACACAACCCTCCTCGACTCAACAGTCCTTTCATACACAACCCTCAACAATCCTCTAATACACAACCTTCCTTACCTCAACAGTCCTCTAATACACAACCCTCCTTACCTCAACAGTCCTCTCATACACAACCATCTTTCCCTCAACAGTCCTTTCATACACCACCCTCCTCGGCTCAACAGTCCTTTCATACACAACCCTCAACAATCCTCTAATACACAACCCTTCTTACCTCAACAGTCCTTTCATACACAACCCTCAACAATCCTCTAATACACAACCCTCCTCCCCTCAACAATCCTATAATACACAACCATTTTTCCCTCAACAGTCCTTTCATACACAACCCTCCTCGGCTCAACAGTCCTTTCATACACAACCCTCAACAATCCTCTAATACACAACCCTCCTTACCTCAACAGTCCTCTCATACACAACCCTTAACAATCCTCTAATACACAACCCTCCTTACCTCAACAGTCTTCTCATACACAACCATCTTTCCCTCAACAGTCCTTTCATACACAACCCTCCTCGGCTCAACAGTCCTTTCATACACAACCCTCAACGATCCTCTAATACACAACCCTTCTTACCTCAACAGTCCTTTCATACACAACCCTCAACAATCCTTTCATACACAACCCTCCTCCCCTCAACAATCCTCTAATACACAACCATCTTTCCCTCAACAGTCCTTTCATACACAACCCTCCTCGGCTCAACAGTCCTTTCATACACAACCCTCAACAATCCTCTAATACACAACCCTCCTCCCCTCAACAATCCTCTAATACACAACCATTTTTCCCTCAACAGTCCTTTCATACACAACCCTCCTCGGCTCAACAGTCCTTTCATACACAACCCTCAACAATCCTCTAATACACAACCCTCCTTACCCCAACAGTCCTTTCATACACAACCCTTAACAATCCTCTAATACACAACCCTCCTTACCTCAACAGTCCTCTCATACACAACCATCTTTCCCTCAACAGTCCTTTCATACACAACCCTCCTCGGCTCAACAGTCCTTTCATACACAACCCTCAACAATCCTCTAATACACAACCCTCCTTACCTCAACAGTCCTCTCATACACAACCCTTAACAATCCTCTAATACACAACCCTCCTTACCTCAACAGTCCTCTCATACACAACCATCTTTCCCTCAACAGTCCTTTCATACACAACCCTCCTCGGCTCAACAGTCCTTTCATACACAACCCTCAACAATCCTCTAATACACAACCCTTCTTACCTCAACAGTCCTTTCATACACAACCCTCAACAATCCTCTAATACACAACCCTTCTTACCTCAACAGTCCTTTCATACACAACCCTCAACAATCCTCTAATACACAACCCTCCTTACCTCAACAGTCCTTTCATACACAACCCTTCTCCGCTCAACAGTCCTCTCATACACAACCCTCCTCCCCTCCACAGCCCTCTGATACACAGTCCTCCTCTTCTACAGAACACGTCTGTGTCCTGGTGTGATCTCCTCTCTTCTTGCATCTCGCAATTCCCTCCAAAGCTCTGTCTGCAGTGTTATTTTCTTCGCTTCTAGTCAGATCACATGACCTCCTTTAACTGTCTGCATTCCGACAGCTACCCTGTTATCATGGTTACCGACTGTTTACATGTCACGTGCGCGGTAGATGGGCGGTGCTTAGTGCAGTTCAGAGCTGTGATTGGCGGAGGCAGGAAACCATTACCCGGGAAACTGAGCCATGGGGCGGATATTGTGAGCGAAACCCGGAAGGAAAGAGAAAAGTAAACACGGCTTGTGGGGGAGGAGATAACTAGAAGGAGTCGGTGAGCCGGGGGCAGCGGAGGTCTGCGGGAGAGGCTTCTATTTCCTGCAGAGGTATGTATAGCCTGCGGGGGAACAGAGAGCGAGACTGGTGTGACAGTCCAGCAGCTATTACTGTAGGATAGGGGCTGACAGGTGTGTGGTCAGGACAGGGGCCCACAGATATTATAGGGCCCCAAATCTGACCTGTGAGCATTGTGGCAGACCTTGTCGGTTCACATCTCTGCTGTTATTGCTGGTCGGTCATAGAAGAAGAAGGAGGCTGCCTGCAGTGCTGCATGGACGGTATTGACTACTATGGTGGCCATCCTTTCACCAGCTGCACTTTTAGCAGGATCCGGGTTACTTGCAGATGTGAACACCCGCACAAGTTACTGATCACCTTCATGCGTTAAGGATCTTTATAGGGGAGCTGTGTTGAAGGGGTTGTGCAAGATTTAATAGACACCATACTGCATAAGGAGGAGATCTCTGACTGCGGAGACTATCTAAGTTTGAGCGTGGAAAGGGTTAACAGAGCAGCCAGAAAACACAAATCCCAAAAATGTTAATCATTGTATAGAATTACAACACTGTGTGTGGACTAGACACTTGTCCAACACACATACCTACAACCACCAATTTCTAAATGGAAACATATGTACGCCACCAAAGTAGTACATAATGCATGAATAAGGCATCAAAAATGCAAATTCTTATCAAATAGAAGAATCAGCGGGCATGGTGTGTAGGTAAGGTACGCCCCACGCGTATTCAGCTTCGGCTGAGGGGTGCCTGTTTTGTTTTGGGCCCTTGCGGGAGCCTTCTGGCCCGGAGGGACTAGGAAAGGTTTACGGGGGGCTCTTCTCCTTTGGGAGAGGGCCTGCGATGGACCGTAACCTAGTGCATGTTTTTTGTGTGGCACGCTGCACGGGTGTAGAAAGCTCGCACCTCCTTTTCTGCTCTGTCGGTGTTTTTGTGTGGTTATTTTAACTGTTTTCTCTCTTTTGTAGAGATCGTTTCTTCAAGTCACAGCTGTTGGGTGTTGCTGGTCATAATGGAGTGTAACACAAGGCGGACTTGCCCACTGGGAGTCCGGTGTTACCGCATACCGCTTCTTTAGACACTCGATATGCTGTTTTTTATGTTGAAGTAATGTTGATGGTTGGAAAAAATGTATGCCTTTTGATAGAGCTGTGACCAACCTCCTCCCAAGAAATAAAATAGTTTTTTTGGCAGGTGGGATGCAAGGTTAGGTAAAGGGGTTATAGTTCTTGGCAGTCTTGGTATTGATGGGCTATTCTCAGGATTGAGGATGACTGAACGTCAATTTTTAAAGTTCTGGTTTGGGTATATGGTTAATTGCGTCATGGATTCCATTACCACGGACCATAATACAATTCAAGGACTGAATTCCGTTACGCATTCAGTCAAGATAGAAGTCTATGGCCAGCATAACGGATCCGTCCGGTTTCCATTTTACATTCCGTCCTTGAATTGCATTATGTTCCGTGGTAACAGAATCCATAACATAATTCAGCGTAAACCCGAACTTTAACTTAAAAAACTGAAGTTCGCGCATCCCTTCTCGGGATAGATCATCGATGTATGATCATTGGGGGTCTAACTCCCAGCACCTTCCCGATCACCTGTTTGAAGAGGCCGTAGTACTCCGGTGAGCGCTGCAGCCTCTTCCTAGGCCAGTGACATTGCGTTCGTCAGTCACATGGCTTATTGGCATGCGACTGATGAATGATACTGACCTGCAATACTAAGCCACTATATTGTGCTTGGTAAGCTGCAAGGAGGTCGCAGAGCTCACTGGAGTGCCGTGGCCTCTTCAAACAGCTGATCAGCGGGGGGCTGGACCCCCCAATCGGATATTGACCTATCCCCAACACCATAATGGGGAACCTATATTGATTTTTGTTGTGGTGCTTTTATGTATGCCAGCTTTCTGAATCTGTGTGACCAGAAGACCATTTTTCCTTTTGGAACAATGCATCTGAATGGTGAATAATCTTCACAATGTCTTTAGTGTACGACAATATATACGGTCAGCTTTCCTTGGTTCGCTTGGATGCGTTCGCTCATGTTAAACCCCCTTTTCTACCTTGAGACATATTTGTTCATTCTTCACACAGCTTAGACAGACCTGGTCCAGCTTCCATCTTGCATATGTGGTGAGAAGTTGCACATAACCCCCAACATCTTTGTCCTCTTGTTTTCTGGTAGTACAGATGGCAGACTCTCCTCCATCCCCAGTGTTTTCCATATCAGAGTTCCCACCAAACGAGCAAGGTGCAGCCATCCCAGGAACAAATCCTCCATCCTATAGAGGAGCAGAAGGACATCGGAGTTCTCCAAACCTGAGACGGGGCAAAGGTAATGCTGTTTGCTTGCTAAACTCTATAATGTAACCATGCTTTACCCTACGCTTTAGGGTAGGACTACATGTCTCGGCCGTGCTGCATTGTTTGTTGAGTACGGCACAAGCAGAAGAAGTGTCTAAGTTAATTAGGACCGCACTGTTTAATAGGTCTGTATTGTTAATGGCTGTGCAGCACCTGCAATACCACGCAGCCATTAACAATGCAGATCGTTTAAGCAGTGCGGTCTTTATTTGGAGCCCGCTGTGGCTTATACGGTTGCGAGGTACACGCTATGTGGTTGAGCCATTAGAAATCTACAGGAAATCGGCGAGGTGGGTGAATGTACCTCCTAATTTCTTTGGGTTTTAGCTGACTGAGCAGGCAGACCTCAGCCAATGGAGCAGACCTGTTGGATTCCCAGACTGGTCATATTACTGCAAAACTCCAAAGTATTGGGAGACTTCAGTATACCCCTGGGATGGGGTAGGGATTGTATTGGCTCTCTAGTTTACAGTAGCTGTTGCTCTGCTTGATGCATACATCTCTTTACTACATTTGTATTTAACTGTTAATTATTATATATGCCATATCATCCTTTTTTTTTATTTTTTTTCTCTTTTACAGGAAAAGAACCTCGCATTCGGACAGAATCTGCCTCAGAGGCACAGGAGACGGACCACGTGGGAGAGCTCAACCAGTTCCGCTCACGTTCCCGCTCTGCTCCATCTTCCCTAATGGTTGCTGCTCGGTATGGACGAGAGCTTAGAAGAATGAGTGATGAATTTGACCAAAGCTTCACGGTAATCACCGCTTCATATGGAAAATTTCACACAAGTGTAACGACCGGTGTGACAAAACCGTGTAGGAAAAATAGTCACTGTGACATCACAGCACATGTGTTATTATTATTTATTTAAAAATGCCATTTATTTCATGGTGCTATACATTAAGAGTACCGTTTACAGGTAGAAACAGTACATTTATTAGAATATTTTATACAAAAGAGATGAGAGGCAGGCTGAGAAGCAATGCCTCAGCAGTCAGTTTGCACTGTATGCTTCAATCTGCCACTGCTCAGTTGAAGTGATTACAACTTGTGAGCATTGCATCCAATCAGAAAAGTGAGTGGTTGGCAACTCAGCTTGCCTTTTATATATTAGTATGATAGAGCTAAATGTCCAAATAAAATGATAGTAATAGTTACAAAACAACACCGCTTCCATTCACTTCCAACGGAAATAGCTGAGCGGTGCGCCCTCCTTCACTTTGCCAGCTGCGTTTACAAGACATGTTATATTCCTAGTGATATGCCCCCATTGTCTCAGATGGGAAAACCCCTTTAAGGACTACAGTTATGTCTTTGGTTTTGGTAATTTGACATCATATCATCCCCTCACGATTAGATCAAATGGTACAAAAAATATTGGGGATAGATCCTGTCTTCATACGCAGACCAAAGATGTGCTAAATTGATCACCTTGGCTCATGGTGAATAATAAATTTAGTGCATTGTTAAACCATCTTTTGGGCTTATTTTGCACCAAAATAAATGTACAGTTTTGGTGTCTATTAACCCATTATAAGCCCGTCTCCTTATTAAGCAAGCCACAAAAAGCATCTAAAACACATACTGTGTGCTGCAAAGCGAGTATGGCAGTTTTTTTTGTGCAAATTAAGCCAGATTCCAGTAAGCCTCCCCCATTGTGCCATTCGGCTAATATGAGCTATTTAAATAGCTGTGGTCATATACTTATGAGTCTGTAATATTTGAGGGAGCTGTATGTTTCATCTGCCGCCACCTGACCTGTCATCAGTGATATATCTGCAAACACTGCAGCCAGCACATACATTTTATGCAGTTTGGGCAAATAAGAGAGCCCACCTGTCCCGGTCGTCTAGTTATATGCCCACTGGCAGCATCTGTGTTGTAGCAAAGACAAGATGCTGCCACAGAAGTAACACTTTCTAATGTGCTTTGTCTCAGAGCTCAAAGGAGATTGGCCAGCTCTCCTGACATATCTTGCATTCCCTCCAATAATTCTGCAGCATATTTGGTTGGAATTCCTTAGTGCTGTCCATCTGTTATTCCTCCTGGAAATATACGACTACATTGAAAACTGGTGGATACGATTCCTCTGGGTGGTACTTTACCCTTCCAGCACTGATTGTATGGTGTCAGATTTTGTAGCAACACTCCACATAAAGAAGGAGAATGGTAGCATCCATTTATCAGTTTATTTGTACAGGAGCAATAAGCATAACCGCACAATACAGAGAACTAGGAGAAGATGTGTTAGAATTGGTGTTTTATGGGGAATGCAAGTAGTTCCTAAAGCAGACCTATCAGGATAGGTGTCAGGCATGTTTAAGAATAGTCTGAAAGGCATAAAACATATTATGCCTAAGGCCCCTTTCACATATGCGTTTTTCCTTTCTGTCCTAGAGTTCTGTCTTCGGGGCTCTAGGACGGAAAGATACTGATCAGGATTTCCCTAATGCATTCTGAATGGAGAGCATTCTGTTCAGGATGTCTTCCGTTCAGTACGTGAACATTTTTTGGACGTTGACAAAACCGCAGCATGCTGCGGATTTGTCTCCGTCCAAAAATCCGGAAGACATGCCGTATTGTCGGATCCGGAATTAATGCCCATTGAAGAGCATTAATCCGGATCCGGCATTAAGCTAAACGTCATTTCGGCCCATCGGCGGATCCGACGTTTAGCTTTTTCTCAATGGTTACCATGGCAGCCAGGACGCTAAAGTCCCGGCTGCCATGGTAAAGTGTAGTGGGGAGCGGGGGAGCAGTATACTTACCATCCGTGCGGCTCCCTGGGGGGCTCCAGAGTGACGTCAGGGCGCCCCATGCGCATGGATCACGTGATCCATGCGTATGGGGCGTTCTGACATCATTCAGGAGCGTCCCGGGACTGTAAGTATACCGCTCCCCCGCTCCCCACTACTACTATTGCAACCAGGACTTTAATAGCGTCCTAGCTGCCATAGTAACCTCAAAGCATTTCGAAGACTGATCAGGATCCTGATCAGTCTTCTAATTCTTTCAGGCGACTTGCGTTCTGACGGATCAGGCGGGACGGAAGTGCCTGCCGGATCCTCAGAACGCAAGTGTGAAAGAGGCCTAAGTCAAAATGTTACTGTGATCTGTTCGTGTAATACCATTTCTTCACTAAGTCTTGAACTCTGTCAATAATCCCTAGGGTCTCCCTCGTCCTAAAAGTGCAAATGCAGCTGCTGAAATGACCAGAAACAAGAGTTTACGGGAAATGTTTTTTAGTTTATTACGATGGAAAGGCAAAGACAAAAGCGAATCAGCGAGTGAGAAGAATTAAACCTGGTCTGGCGGAGCGCAGTAAGGTAATGCCTCTCCTCAGTTGTCATTTACGTGCACTGTCAATGGTATTGGGTGGGTTGGGTTTTTACAGCATGGAGTACAGTTTTAACCCCTTCCTGACCATTGGCACACTGATCGGGCGGGCACAGGAGCTGTGCTTTCCTAATCAAGGATAGGCCCCTGCTGTATTTATCGGTATTACTGAAAACTCCAATGACAGCTGATTAATCCCTTAGATGCCAAGGTCAATGCTGACTGCCGGAGTTTACAGAGGGAGGCAGCTTCCTTCCTGACCTCATCGGCTTCCCTTAGAAGGGCCTCTGACCCTGCCAACTATGGAAGCCTATGATGTCCAGTGCCCAAGCTGGGTCCCATAGGCAACTCTCAGTGTAATTGTAGTGCATTGTTTAAGTACCCTAATGGGACAAAAGATAGAGTGTTCTACAAAAATAAAAAAGCCCCCTTTCCCCATCAAGCTATTGGAAAAAAAAAAGAAAAATTAAAACATAGAATAGATATTGTTGCATCCGTAACGACCGGCTCTATAAAAAATATCTTATGGTCAGGTGAGCACCATAAAAAAACCTACATAATATCAAGTGATCAAAAAAATTGGATGTACTCTAAAATGATCCCAATGAAAATGAGCCCTCACTCAACACCATAGACGGAAAACACAAACCTGATTTTTGTTTTCAAAAATGCTTTTATTGTGTAAAACTGAAAAAATAATTGATATATTTGGAATCTCTGCGTCTGTAATGACCTGCTTTATAACAGTTTCACATGACTTACCATTTTTTGGGTCACCGTGCCTCCTAAAAAACATAATATCAAATTATATAAAAAAATCTTTTATACCACAAAATGGTACCAATGAAAATTGTCACCAAATCCCACAAAAAACGAGCCCTCAAACAAGGTCCTTTGCACCGCAATCTGCAAACGTTTCCCCGCTCATGTCCGGTCTAAAAGAGTGGAGGGGCCGATACGCCGATCTCATTTACCATTGTTTTAGGTGTAGAAAATAGTCTAAATGTAAGACAGCTAGGAAGCTGTCTTACATTTAGAATCTGTGGTGCATCCGACGAAGTTATGTAGAGGCCGGCGCCTGTACATAACTTCAGAGATTCACTGAATCCAGCACAGGGCCTTATTAAGACTGGCGTCTAAAATGCCGGTCCTAATAAATGTGCTCCATGATTTTTATTTTCAAAGATGCTTTGTGTAATAGTAGTGAAATTTTAATAAAAAACATATATAAAATTGGTATCTCTTTAATTGTACTGACCAGTAGAATATTTTTCCGGCAAACTGCATGCAAGAATAACAAAATCCAAAAAGCAATGGCAGAATTGCTGCCTTTTCTCTATCCTGCTTCCCAAAAGGCAAAATAAAGAGATCAAAAGGTTGCATGCACCCCAAAATAGAACCAATAATAATAGAAAATCATAACCCCTGACGCTGCCTGTTGAGAGGAAAAAAAAAGTATGATTGTCAGAAAATATTGTTACTGGTACCACAGAGACTTTGTGACAGCAGCATGGTGCCTGTAAACCGATTATTCAAAATATGTGCTGCTAAAGCCAAAAGTTAGTCTTTCCCTTCTGAACCCTACAGAGTACCCAGTAGAACCTTCCTAACAATTTCAGGGGTGTGGTGTGTCTCAAATGGCACAAGCAGGGCACAGCTTATTGGGGACTGAAATGCCATATATGTCAAAAACTTGCAATTTTCATTTTTCACAGTTCCCTGCTCATTAATTTCTGCAAAATGCCTGTGGTGTCTAAATGCTCACTCCACCCCTTGCGAAATAACATTAAGGGTGTTGTTTCCAAAATGGGGTCACTTTTTGAGGGTTTTCACTGTACATATACCTCAGGATCTCTGCAAATGTGATGTAGTGCCCGACAACCATTACAGCAAAATCCACATTCCAAAAGCCAAATAGCGCTCCTTCCCTTCTGAGCCCTACTATGTGCACATTCAGCAGCTTACCTCCATGTTTATGGCATTTCTGTACCCAATAGAACCTTCCTATGAATTTACGAACTTTGCTGTGAGTCTCAGATGGCACAAGCTGTGCAAAACATATTGGGTACGGAACTGGCATATCTGTGTAAAAATTGTCTTCAATTGTCACCCATCTTCTTTGGGGTTAAAATGCTCAGAATACCACTTGGTAAATTCTGTGAGGGGTGTGGTTTCTAAAATGGGGTCACTTCTTTTTTTTATTTCACCTCTAAGCCTCTGCAGTTGTCAACCAGTGCTGTATAAATCACCAATCTAGGCCTCATATGCCCATGATGCCCTTTCTCTTCTGAACCCTGCCGTGTACCTAGAAACAGCGATTTATGACCACAGAGGGGGTATTGTACTTGAGAAAAATTATGTACAACGTTTGGGGTGCTTTTCTCCTATTACTGCTTGTAAAAATAAAACCTTTAAGGCTGAAGCTACATATAATCGAAATAAACACATCTGTGTCCGAAAAAAATATGCAACAAATTGTGGGGTTCTTTTTCTCTTGTTACACCTTGTGAAAATGAAAAAATTGGGGCTAAAGCAACATTGTATTGGAAGAAATAACATTTTTACAGCCCAGTGCCTCTAAATTCTGTGACACACCTGTTGGGTCAAAGTGCTCACTACACCCCTCAAAAAATTCCTTGAGCAGTGTAGATTCCAAAATGGGGTCACCGTCCTAAAAAAAAAAAAAAAAAAAATACACATGGGGCGGACGTGGATTTCCTTAAGGCGCAGTGAACAGCACGCTTGCTGAGCTGCGGGCTTCCTGCTAGGGTTGTTTCGGGTATCGAATTTTCGATACCCAGTCGATACTTTTGTCGGGATCTGCCTTTTTTCGACACTTTGGATCACGCTGCTCTCAGCGCTCCATGTTCAGTCCGGCAGCACAGTGAGGAGGAGGCAGTCCCTCTCTCCCTTCCTTAGTGCTGCTACTGCAACCAATCGGGAAGAGATGGAGAGGGGCGGGCGCACTGAGCCACCAATGAAAAGGGACGTTTAATACATTGCAGAAAGACATTGCTGTCAGATCGGGTGCCAGCAATGTCTTTCTGCAATGAGGTTATATAAACACAATTACCCCGTGCTGCCTCCATTACAGACCTCTTCACTACCAGCCGCTGCTGGGTTTCTCCTGTGAGTTCCCTGCCTGAACTCAAAGTAGTCTAGAATCCCCGGCGCTGAGCAGGACAGTCATAAATCAGTTAACCCTCTCTGACCCGTGTTCTGATGGCGGCCGTGTCTTATTGCTTCCCCTGTCAGCGCCTGCAGCTCCGGCCGGTGGGATGTGTGTGGGGAAGTCAATAGGAGTTGGGCTGGGAGCCTTGTCCATCTACTCTAAATCAGGGGCAGCTGAAGAAACTGGCAAAGTGACCTATATACATAACACAGGTCAGAGAGGGGAACTCATTTATTACTAAGTGTCTTGCCCCCCCCCCCAGTATTAAAATCATTGGTGGCAGTGGCCACAGGGTCCCCTTCATTGGTGGTACAGTGGTAGTTCCATGTTACCATGGCAGCCAGGACGCTATTGAAGCCCTGGTTGCCATGGTCAGTTCCCTGCTGCTGTGGGCACTATGCACAAGGCAGCAGGGAGTGTTGGATTCCTATTCACTCTGATAGAGATCTATAAGGGTGAATAGGAGAAGATATTAAAAGGTCCTGGCCTCTAAGGAGGGAAATAGTTATTAGATAAGTAAACAAAAAAAAGTTTAAAAGAAGTTAAAAACAAAAATGAAATATTAAGTATAAATCACCCCTATTCCCAATTTTACATATAAAATATATAATAAATCTATAAATAAACATATTACCCCACCCAAAAGTCCAAACTATTCAAATATTTAAAAAAATTCTCCCGTGCGGTGAACGTTGTAAAAAAATAAATAAAAACTGCACAATTCACTATTTTTTAAAGTCACTTTGTGCCAAGCGCGCAAACAGGCCCTGGTAGCCAGGGTGAAAATCCCTTGCCCTCGCTTGCTATATGTCCTGAGTCCCCCACAGGGGCCATATCGGTTTCGGGACTTATCTGGTCCAGAGGATGAAGGCTCCTGGAGCTGGAAGGAACATTTATAAGCTATCCCCACCAAGAAGGAGATCGAGTCGTTTATAGGCAGGCTGGAATCTGCACATAAGATGGAAAGGGAGGCAGTCAAAGGGACTATTCATCACTTGGGCCAAAGAGTTGTGCAGGTAGAGGAGGGCCAGGAGGCAATACAATTCCAACTGGAGGTGCACTCATCCAACCTTACGGAGCAATACTACTACTGGGTGAGTTGGGTAAAGACTCTATCCCGCTGGACCGTATCCACAGATCGCTAGGGCCTAAATCCTCAGGCCCAGCTAGGACGCGAGACACGGTGTGCCACATGCACTATTATACCGATAAAGAGGCTATCATGAAAGCTTCTAGGGAGCATGAGGAGCTGATGCTTAACGACAACCATGTCTCTATCATGGCGGACTTGTCCCGATGTACTCTCCAACTGCGCAGAGCTTTGAGGCCCTTGCTGACAGCCCTAAGGGAGAAGGGGATTTCTATTCCAGCTAGGTGTTTCCCACAATAGAAAATCAGCCAGCTCCAGGTCATTGGGAAACCTTCCAACCTTTTTGGAGACTTTTGACCCCCCATGATTATGTTACCTGAGTGGCCAAAGTCGCCTCCAGTTCCAGAGCTCCCTTGGAGGGAGAGATGGGTGATGTAGCTGAAGATGGGAACTTTTTCAGGATCTAACACACCTGAGGGATATTTGCTAAGATGGGGGCAGTATGCCTGCTAGACTCTTACCTTACCTTTTTTATTATTACCAATGTGCATTACTGCTACTCTCCAGGTGCCCCATCGGTTTTGTTCTTTTTCTTTCTCTTGCTTTTGTTTTCTATCTTTCTTTATTTTCCTGTTTTTTTTTCTCTGTCTGATGCAAGAGATTTTTCTAACCGTTGTTGTGGGGCTCACAATCCCATGAGGTGTTATCCCTGATGGTGTTTTGTAGTACCAGATATATATTGGCTGTTTTAACAGTTATATTTTCAGTATCTTGATATACTGTTTATAGTTATTTTCATATTGCGGGAGCCTTGGACACTCGGGCCAGAGGCTTCCACTTCCCCAGATAGGAAACCCAGAGCAGAGGTCGTAAGAGCTCTGGTTTTGGCATTAAAGTGGCAAAGTGTTGTGCCATGTGGGGGGAGGAGAGCACCGAACACTCTGTCCAGTCTTCATGTTATTGTTTGTAGTTCCGTCCCTAGTGGTGTCATCCCCTTCCCTCTTGTGTTCCATAGTTTAATGTTGGTCCTACCTTCTGCTGATCTTCTATTTCTTTTTGTATTATTTTAGTCATGGCTAGCTTAACTCTTTGTTCTTATAATGCAAAGGGTTTGAATAAACCTGAAAAACAGACAGATATTTCAATATATAAAGCAGAAAAAAAGACATAGTTCTCCTTCAGGAGATGCATTTCAGGTCCTCAAATATCCCCAAATGTGAGCATGGGTTTAATCCGAAGTGGGTGCACTGTCCCAACTCTTCAAGGAAATCTAAAGGAGTATTTACAATTAACCCCAATATTCTAGCAACGAAATGTGATCCTCAGGGAAGGTTTCTTTTTCTTATGATAGACAGCCGAGTATTCACTGTTGCTAACTTGTATTTTTCAAACCAGGGTCAGGTGGAGTTTGGCCTCGAGTTCTCAAACAATTGGTGACCTCTGCCAAGAATTCCTACATGATCCTGGGGTGAGACTTTAATATGATACAAGACCCGGTGGTCGATTCATCCTCCGGTAGGTCGTCTGTCTCTGTAGGAGCGACCCGTGCACTGCGGAGATTTCTTTCCTCTATGGAGGTGGTAGATCTTTGAAGAGTATTATATCCCGGGGATATAATCCCGGGGATATAACAGATTATAGTTTTCATTCAGCTGCTCTCCACAGTTATACCCAGATAGATCATGTTTTTTGTTTCCCACGCTTTACTGGGTCAGACCACGCTCTTATATTCTCCCTGGGGTTAGCACTGGTCAGAGGCAAGGGGGATTTATGTGGATATTAAATGATAATTTACTAAATCCTCTGGTTTTTATATCAGAGATTCAGAAAACCATTGAGGAGTTTAAGGTTCACCATGCTGAGGATGACTTACTCCCTACTACTAAATAGGAGGCCTTGAAGTGTGTACTGAGAGGGGTGTTTATTTCTCATGGGTCTAGATTATGTAAAGCTCTCTCAACTAAGTTATGTACTCTCTTACAGACACTCGAGGTCCTGGAGACTCAAAACAAGATGTCTCCCTCCTCTTCATATCAGGGGGATATTTCAACTGTTAGGCAGAATATCCTTCAAATCATAGACCAGAGGTCCCTAGGCGCGAGAGACTACAAAAAGATTTTTTTTAAATATGGGGACAAATGTGGGAAATGGCTGAGCTCTGCACTCCAGGCTCCCTCAATCAAGGATACTATCACTTAACTCGCCATCTAAGGTACTGGTGCATTCCACTGAAGCTATATTAGCATAATTTGGATTGTACTGTGAGTCTCATTATAACTTAAAGAATAGATAGTGTGATATGCCTATTAGAGAGGTTGAATAAGATCAGGGACTGCCTCACTAAAATTGATGTACCCCTGCTAGACTCGGTAATGAAGGCGGGCTTGAAACAGGACTTTTCACTGCAGGAATTAGAAAAGGTCATCAAGGACCTCAAAGTAGGAAAAAGCCCAGGCCCAGACGGGTTCACCCCTAGATCTGCAGTGATGGAGTGGTTCTGATACTTTTAGAGGCCTTTATGGCAGTCTCTTAGGGGGGCTGCTTTCCCAAGACAAACCACGCTAGCCCATATTACAGTTCTGTCTAAGCCAGGGAAGGACTCTCAACTGTGCCATATCCCTGATTAATATAGATGTGAAATTATTTGCTAAAATCCTGGTCTTGCAACTTAGGGATCTTATCCCGCATATAATTCATAAATAACAAGTTGGTTTTGTCCCAGGACGTAAGGCCAAGGATAACATCATCAGGACAGTGTATGTAATTTCTTGGGCTCATGGGTAGGGGGTCCTGCTTTGTCTTTTGACAATTGATTCTGAAAAAGCCATTGATACAGTGGGGTGGGACTTCCTGGAGGCGACCCTGGAGAAAATAGGACTGGGACCCATAATGCTTAGGAGGATCCTGTCTCTTTATTAAGGACCGACGGCATAGGTTCGGGTTAACGGACAGTTATCTTCCCCCTTCTATATTAACGGGACTCGTCAGGGGTGTCCGCTGTCTCCCTTGTTGTATATTTTGGTTATGGAGATGGCCTCCGCTTTGAGGTCCAATTCTTCCATTCATGGTGTTCAGATAGGACCTCTAGACACAAACTGGCCTTGTTCGCGGACAACCTCTTGATATGTTACCAACCCCTGAATCAAATGGTGTATGGCTTATATTACATATGTGGGGGTAAAACTCCCGGCAAACCTTGAACGGGCTTTCGGGTTGAATTATCAGGCTTTTCTGGGGGGTGTTGAGAGAGATCTGGGCAAATGGTCTGCTCTACACATTTTTGGGTTTTGCAGGATAAATGATGTGAAGATGGATATCCTCCCTAGGTTTCTGTATATAGCACAGGCACTGCCAATCCAGGTGCCAAGGGTCTTCTTCCTCACCCTCCGAAAACCGATTAAGTTTGTTTGAGGAGGAGTGGGCCCTAGAGTAGGTTGCAATATATTATGAAGGAAGAAGGAGAAGGGGGCGGATCTGGTCTACCTGACTTCTCTCTTTACCATAAAGCTACGGTTCTGACTACTATACTCAATCTCCATTTACACCAGGCTACCAAACTTTGGGTGGAAATGGAAGCTGATATGTCTCCCCTTCCATTGAGGTCACTATTTTGGCTATACTCACAAGACAGAGGTGACTTATCCTCACTCAACTTTTTTCCGCACCTTCATTAGATGTTGGGATAAGTTTAGACTTCTATACAATCTTGCAGGTTCAAGGGGCCCTATGATACGATTGTTTGGTACTAAGAACTTTAAACCGGGGCTTTACTTGGGCGAGCTGTTGGGGCACTTGAGGAATAAGGGGCTATTTCTGATGCAAATCGGCCTAGATGGTCGGTTGAGGTCTCTTCCCTTCTCTTATCCCAAGAGGAGCTTGGTTTGTTCATAGCCAGTTGAGCAGCTGGGTAAGGTCCATGTTCACCCGTGAGGAACTGACCCATTCTATTTTATCATTTGAGCAGATTTTCTTGTCTGGTTTCCCAGCCACATATTTGATCCTTCATGTAGCTCCTTCATGTACCTCCTATCCTCTATATCAGTGTTTCCCAACCAGTGTGCCTCCAGCTGTTGCGAAACTACAACTCCCAGCATGCCCGGTCAGCCTTTTGCTGTGTGGGCATGCTGGGAGTTGTAGTTTTGCAACAGCTGGAGGCACACTGGTTGGGAAACACTGCTCTATATCTTTGGAAGTTGCATTGCTGTCTATATTCCCAGGCCCTGTTCACTGCATCAAAAAGGGTATCTTTTGCTGATTTGTGGCGGCTATGCGATTGGTGATACCAAGATTTTGAAAGTCCTCAATAGCACCTTCTAGGGTGAATTGGGCCGAGGAATTGCATAGGATCATGAGAACGGAGGATATGATGGCCTCTAAAACAGGTACATACTCCACATTCACCTCCTTATGGCTTTCCTGGGTTTCATTTAGAGACTCGCCCTTATATCTTGGTTGGATGGAGGAGGCTTGACTTGAGGTGGCCTTTTCTTTTCTTCTTGTTCCTTTTTTTTTTCTTTTTTTTCCTGGTGGCTTGGTTTTTTGACTCAAGTTTGTCAGACTGAATGATAGATATTTACAATAGAATGGATATGATCACTTTTAGAAATCCAGCTAGCTTGTCTATTCTAATCTTATTATGTTATTCTCTTTATGGTAATGCATAATTGGCAGAACTAGGACCCTCTCCTTTGTTGTCCTTCCTAATTGTATTTGTTATTATTATGGATAGATTTCAATCTCCCTTTTTATATGTGAAGCTCATTTATATTATGCTTGGAGATTGTATTTCTTACAATGATGATTTTCCTGTATTATCACCTTTTGTATTTGATCGATTTTAAAAGCTGTCCCTCTGGCTTTGGGAGCAGCTATCTCTGCAATCCTTGTTTAAAACTTAGACTGTCAGCTATAAAACAAGACATGGCTCTGCAGCCTAAGGGGTCGTTCACACAAATATTTTTTCCGTTCCGTATACGGGCCGTTTTTTTTGCATTCAATATACCGTCCGTAAACGGAACCATTCATTTCAACGGGTCCGCAAAAAAAAAAACGGAATGCACTCCGTATGCATTCCATTTTTCCGTTCCGCTAGATTTTGAGTCATGTCCTATTATTGCCCGCAAATCACGTTCCGTGGCTCCATTCACGTCAATGGGCTGTAAAAAAAAAACAAAAAAAAAACGAATGCATCCATATGTCTTCCGTATCTGTTCTGTTTTTGCGGAAGCATCTATTGAAAAAATTATGCCCAGCCCAATTTTTAAATGTATTTGCTGTTAAAACATTATTATATGCTTCTGTTTACGATTTGCAAAAAACGGATCACAAATGGAAACTGAACGGAAGTGAAATGGAAACGCTACTGAAACCAAAAACGGACCGCAAAACAATACGGTCTTGTGAATGAGCCGTAAGAGATTCCTTCAATATGCTGTGATCTCAGCCAGTGTGGGGAAGGAGACAGGTGGACTATTAGTGGACATGCTGACCGGAGATGCATAGATCATCCTGTCCTTCTGTAATTGTAGACAAACCTGGGGCAGGAGACAAATGGATTTCTGTGCTTGTTGTCAATTTCCCCACCCCCAATCAATCAAAAAGCATACTTTCTTTATGATTGTCACATATGGGGATGTTTTTTCTCTCTCCAGAAAAGGAGTAAGAAAATGATGTTCATATAATCGCCCCTTTGCGTCTAATTTGGCCATTTATTGATGCCATGAACCACATGTTTACCAGCCCCCGGATCACAACATCAAGTCAGTCTCGCCAAACACTCACAAACATCAATAAAGTTTACATTTTGCACTGTCCATAACTCATTACAATATTGCATGAAGGTGTCTGTTTATAAAGTGCAGAGTGGCATTTTGACAACGTGCTTGGTGTGTACACTTAAAGTAAATATATGGGTAGGTTTTTATTTTGTCATTTTTATTTGTACATGTGAAAATTGTCCTGGCTACCAGTGGTGCAAAATTTCCAAGAAACACAGGAAACAAAAGGGTTAATGGAGCATATGGCAGCGATTGACAGTGTCTTAAAGAGGACCTTTCACTGGTCCACAGTTTATTAGGCAAAGCTATGTACATGGAGAGCAGCACCCAGGGATGACCCTGCACTTACTTGTATCCCTGGGTGCCGCTCCGTTCGTCCTCTGTAGCCCCGGGTACCGACGCTCGTGCTTCTGATAATTTTGCCTGGGGCGGAGACATCTTCTTTTGCCCTGGGCGTCTCCTTCTCCCAAGGCTGGAGCGCTGGCCAATGGCAGCGCTCGGCTTATATTCAGGATATGAGCTGAGCGCTGCGATTGGCCAGCGCTCCAGCCCTGGGAAAAGGAGACGCCCAGGGCAACAGAAGAAGTCTACGCCCCAGGCAAAATTGGAGAAGCACGAGCGCCGGTACCGGGGGCTACAGGGGACGTACGGAGTGGCACCCAGGGATACAAGTAAGTGCAGGGACATCCCTGGGTGCCGCTCTCCATGTACATAGCTTTGCCTAATAAACTGTGGACCAGTGAAAGGTCCTCTTTAACCAGTACAGGACCGCCTAACGCAGGGATGCGTCCTGCGGGCGGTCCTGTAGCTCTGAGATGACGCGTCGGCTTGTGAGAGCCGAGACTTCCTGTGAACACGCGCGCGTTCACAGAGAAGCGCGTCTCGGCAGTTAGGCTACAGCCTGCCAGCGATGATCCATCGCTGGCAGGCTGTAGATGCGAATTATATCGCATCAAACAGCTATATCAGACGCTGTTTTGTGAACAGCGTCTGATATAGCTGCTACCTGGTCCTCTGGTGGTCCCATTTGCTGGGATCGACCACCAGAGGACCAGGTAACACTGTAAAGTTGCACCAAACACTACACTAACCCCTTGATCACCCCATCTAGACCCCCTGATCACCCCCCTGTCATTGATCACACCCCTTGTAAGGCTCCATTCAGACGTCCATATGTGTTTTGCGGATCCGTGGATTCACAGATCCGCGGATCCGATCCGCAGATCCTCAAAACACGGACACCGGCAATGTGCTTTCCGCATTTTGCAGATCCGCACATTGCCAGAACTATATAGAAAATGCTTTTTCTTGTCCGCAATTGCGGACAAGAATAGGACATGTTCTATATTTTTATGGAACGGAAGTGCAGACCCGGAAGCGCGGATCCGTAATTCCGGATCCGAGCGGGACAAAGTCTGTCCCCATAGAAATGAATGGGTCCGCAATTCCGTTCCGCAAACAGAATTTCGGACGTGTGAATGGGGCATAAGGGTCCCTTATCACCGCCAGTTAGTTAGCTACTTGTTAGGTAGCTAGCGCCCAGCCCACCGCACCGCAGTCACTGATTTTGGCACAGATTTTTTCATCCACATTGACCGATGCGAATAAAAAAATCTGTGCCGTTTATTTTTATTTTTTTCAGCGCAGAGGCTGAACGGAAAAAAAAAAATCTCATTACCCGTGTGCTCAATATAAGGAGAATCGCAGAAACTCCTAATGCTGGCCATACGTGTAATGATTGCGGAGACCCTCAAATGCCAGGACAGTATAAATACCCCACATGTGACCCCGTTTTAGAAAGAAGACACCCCAAGGTATTCGCTGAGGGGTATGGCGAGTTCATGCAAAATTTTATTTTTTGTCACAAGTTAGTGGAATATGAGACTGTAAAAAAAAAAAAAAAACAATTTCCGCTAACTTGTGCCAAATTTTTTTTTTTCTGTGAACTCGCCATACCCCTCACAGAATACCTTGGGGTGTCTTCTTTCCACAATGGGGTCACATGTGGGGTATTTATACTGCCCTGGCATTTTAGGGGTCCTAAAGCGTGAGAATCCAAATGCGTAAAAATGCCCTGTGAAATCCTAAAGGTACTCATTGGTTTTAGGGCCCCTTTGCGCATCTTGGCTGCAAAAAAGTGTCACTCATGTGGGATCGCCGTACTCAGGAGAAGTAGGGCAATGTGTTTTAGGGTGTATTTTTACATATACCCATACTGTGTGTGAGAAATATCGCTGTAAACGACAACTTTTTAAATTTCTTTTATTCAGAGTTGTCAATTTGCAGAGATATTTCTCTCACCCAGCATGGGTATATGTAAAAATACACCCCAAAACACATTGCCCCACTTCTCCTGAGTACGGCGATACCACATGAGTGACACATTTTTGCAGCTAAGATGCGCAAAGGGCCCAAATCTAATGAGTACCTTTTAGGAGGGCATTTTTACGCATTTTTCTTCTCACGCTTTAGGGCCCCTAAAATGCCAGGGCAGTATAAATACCCCACGTGACCCCATTTTGGAAAGAAGACACCCCAAGGTATTCGCTGAGGGGCATAATGAGTCCATGAAAAATTAAACTTTTGTCAAAAGTTAGCGGAAAGGGAGACTTTGTGAGAAAAACAATAAAAATCAATTTCCACTAACTTGTGCCAAAAAAAATCTTCTATGAACTCGCCATGCCCTCATGGAATACCTTGGGGTGTCTTCTTTCAAAATGGGGTCACATGTGGGTATTTCTACTGCCCTGGCATTTTAGGGCCCTAAAGCGTGAGAAGAAAAATGCGTAAAAATGCCCTCCTAAAGGTACTCATTGGAATTTGGGCCCTTTGCGCATCTTGGCTGCAAAAAAGTGTCACTCATGTGGTATCGCCGTACTCAGGAGAAGTAGGGCAATGTGTTTTGGGGTGTATTTTTACATATACCCATGCTGGGTGAGAGAAATATCTCTGTAAATTGACAACTTTGAATAAAATTTTTAAAAAGTTGTCGTTTACAGCGATATTTCTCACACGCAGCATGGGTATATGTAAAAATACACCCCAAACACATTGCCCTACTTCTCCTGAGTACGGGATACCACATGAGTGACACTTTTGCAGCCTGGATCGCATAGAGGCCCTAAAACCAATGAGTACCTTTAGGATTTCACAGGCCATTTTTATGCATTTGGATTCTCACGCTTTAGGAGCCCCTAAAATGCCAGGTGAGTATAAATACCCCACATGTGACCCCATTTTGGAAAGAAGACACCCCAAGGTATTCCGTGAGGGGCATGGCAAGTCCACAGAATTTTTATTTTTTGGCACAAGTTAGCGGAAATTGATTGATTTTTTTTTTTTTTTTTTACAAAGTCTCATATTCCACTAACTTGTGACAAAAAATAAAATTTTACATGAACTCACCATACCCCTCATGGAATACCTTGGGGTGTCTTCTTTCCAAAAGGGGGTCACATGTGGGGTGTTTATACTGTCCTGGCATTTTAGGGGCCCCTAAAGCGTGAGAAGAAGTATGGAATTCAAATGCGTAAAAATGCTGTGTGAAATCCTAAAGGTACTCATTGGTTTTAGGGCCCCTTTGCGCACCCAGGCTGCAAAAAAGTGTCACACATGTGGTATCGCCGTACTCAGGAGAAGTAGGGCAATGTGTTTTGGGGTGTATTTTTATATATACCCATACTTTGTGTGAAAAATATCTCTGTAAACGACAACTTTTAAAAATTTTATACAAAGTTGACAATTTACAGAGATATTTCTCTCACCCAACATGGGTATATGTAAAAATACACCCCAAAACACATTGCCCTACTTCTCCTGAGTACGGCGATACCACATAAGTGACACTTTTGCAGCCTGGGTGCAAAAGGGCCCAAATTCCAACGAGTACCTTTAGGTTTTACATGGCGGCTCACAATTTAGCCCCGTCCAAAATGCCAGAACAGTAAACACACCCCACAAATGACCCCATTTCGGAAAGTAGACACCCCAAGGTATTCACTGAGGGGCATAGTGAGTCCGTCTGAGATTTTTATTTTTTTGCCAGAAGTTATCAGAAATTGAAACTTTTTTTTTTTTTTCTCAGAAAGTGTCATTTTCCGCTAACTTGTGAAAAAAAATGAAATGATACATGAACTCACCATGCCCCTCTGCGAATACTTTGGGGTGTCTTCTATCTAAAATGGTGTCATTTGGGGGGTATTTATACTATCCTGACATTCTAGCACCTGAAGAAACATGACAGGCGCTCAGAAAGTCAGAGCTGCTTCAAAATGCCGAAATTCACTTTTTTGCACCATAGTTTGTAAACGCTATAACTTTTACCCAAACCAATAAATATACACTTATTGGACTTTTTCTTTATCAAAGACATGTAGAACAATAAATTTAGAGAAAAATTTATATAGAAATGTAGTTTTTTTTTTTAAAGTTTTACAACAGAAAGTGAAAAATGTCATTTTTTTGCAAAAATGTCATTAAATTTGTATTAATGGCAAAAAAAGTAAAAATGTCAGCAACAATGAAATACCACCAAATGGAAGCTCTATTAGTGAGAAGAAAAGGAGGTAAAATTCATTTGGGTGGTAAGTTGCATGACGGAGCAATAAACGGTGAAAGTAGTGTAGTGCGGAATTGTAAAAAGTGGCCTGGTCATTAAGGGTGTTTAAGCTAGGGGGGCTGAAGCGGTTAAAGCATTACTAATTTTAAGCGTCACAGCTTGATTCAGTCCTCAGCAGCAAAGAGACAGCGATGTGTGTGCTTCTCTCCTATCTTCATAGAGATCTTGAGGATCTCGGCACTCGGACCTCCAGAAATTAAAAGTTTTGACAGGTTTCTCTGATATATCAAAAGTTTTGTTTTTTAAGTTAGTGACACTTTAATACTCAGCGTAGAGTGGCAGAGGCTAAAGGGGTTGTCACATCTCGCTTTTACTAAGGTGAGATGAGACTAAACCCCGCCCACCAGGCAGCCAGGAAACAGCGCAGCAGCCAGCTTCCATTGCAGAGCAGGGAACTGTGCTATTTCATAGCTTTCTGTGCTGTACTGTTTCCGTTGCTCCCTGCATTGCAGTAGGAGCTACTCAAACAGAGCTGCATCGGCCCTGCTGGTTGGGACTCGCCTTAATAATGGTGAGATGAGACAAACCCCTTTAACCACTTTAGGACCGCCGCACGCAGGATTGCATGATCTCGGCGGTCCTTCTGTTCCTCCTTGACGCGGCGGCGCGTCATCTCGCGAGAGGCGAGATTTGCTGTGAACGCGCGCTCGCAGCAAGTTACAGATTGCAAGTTATACTGCAGCCTGCCAGCGATGATCAATCGCTGGCAGGCTGTAGATGCGAAATAAATCGCATCAACCATGTATATCAGACGCTGTTTTGTTAACAGCGTCTGATATACCTGCTACCTGGTCCCATTTGCTGGGATCGACCACCAGAGGAACAGGTAGCTATGTAAAGTAGCACCAAGCACCACACTACCCCCCCCCATCCCCCCTGTCAATTATTAACCCCTGATCACCCCCTGTAAGGCTCCATTCACATGTCCATATGTGTTTTGCGGATCAGACACCGGTAATGTGCTTTCCGCATTTTGCAGATCGGCACATTGCCAGAACTATATAGAAAATGCCTTTTCTTGTCCGCAATTGCGGACAAGAATAGGACATGTTCTATATTTTTGCGGAAAGGTATTCCGTGAGGTGTATGGTGAGTTCATGTAAAATTTTATTTTTTGTCACAAGTTAGTGGAATATGAGACTTTGTAAAAAAAAAAAAAAAGAAAAAAAGAAAATCAATTTCCGCTACCTTGTGCCAAATTTTTTTTTTTTTCTGTGAACTCGCCATGCCCCTCACGGAATACCTTTGGGTGTCTTCTTTCCAAAATGGGGTCACATGTGGGGTATTTATACTGCCCTGGCATTTTAGGGGTCCTAAAACGTGAGAATCCAAATGCGTAAAAATGTCCTGTGAAATCCTAAAGGTACTCATGTGAATTAGGGCCCCTTTGCGCATCTTGGCTGCAAAAAAGTGTCACACATGTGGTATTGCTGTACTCAGGAGAAGTAGGGCAATGTGTTTTGGGGTGTATTTTTACATATACCCATGCTGGGTGAGAGAAATATCTCTGTAAATTGACAACTTTGTATAAAAAAATTTAAAAAGTTGTCGTTTACAGAGATATTTCTCACACACAGTATGGGTATATAAAAAAATGTATTGGTTTATATATCTGGTTTAAATATCTGCTGGGGCATGCACATAAAACCCCTTTGTAAGTAAATTAATAAATTACACTACTGTTGCATCACATATTTATTTCTCTTTTTGCAGCTGCAACAAAGGTTTCTGTGCTCTTCACTACTGCAGAGGACAATTGCAGCTACTTTACGGTCCCTCATAGCCATTACTAGAAGATGGACTGCACTACTGAGATGAATTTATCTGCATGAAGTCTTGCAAGATGTGGGCATCCCACGAGAATATACTCTAAACTTTTTAAATGTGCCACTATTCATATTGAACATTTTTTAGAATTTTAAAACGAACATAGGAGATTTTATAAGGGGAGCACAGAACAATGAAATGTGACTTGCGAGGTGTTTTTATTATCATTTTGTTTCACGGGCTGACCTCTGAAATGCGTCTTAACGCAAGGAGGAATGTGGTTCTTTTGTACAGCATTGGAAGCGGCTGTAGAGGGCAGCAGCTATTTCATTTCTATCATGAACATACTTAGTTTTATAAATGGAGCTATGGCTCATTGTGCTGTTTTCAAGCAAATTTCCATCAAATAAAATAATCAAGTTTGTTAAGATTGTAATTTTTATCTTTAACATTAAAAGGAACCAGTCTCCCGTTTTTCTGGGGATTCTAAAACTAAATGGCGGCCACGTTCAGCATAACAATCTCACCATTCTGCTGTGCTGCAGGTAACTGGATCATAGACGAAAAATACCAATGATTGCATCAACAGATCTATTGCTTCAGAGAGGACATTTTTTGCACAGAGCAGCTTTGTGCTTATGGTTTTAAGTAATACTAATATTAAAGCATATAGTAAACATCACCGTGTAATTTCAGAACCTGTCATCAGTTTATATGCTGCCCAAACCATAGGCAGTGTGAAATCCTGACATGCTCTCTCATTACAGAGAGTTGGGCGCTAGCAAATGCTGGGTCTCTGTGCATTCCGTCATTGCTGATAGTTTGTAAGTCTGTGTCCGGCCCCATTAACTAAAATGAGGACTGGCAGGGAGATCCGGGTGCATATTTGCCAAAATGTTATAGTTAATGGGGCTGGACAGAGCCTTACAAACATCTGGCAATGCCGGAACAGCCTGCCAGATCGCTAGTGTAAAACTAGCCTTAATTCCCCCTGAGCTGCTACAATGTTTCAGAGAAAACATAATTTGACAGAAAGGTCTGCTGGGTGGTCCTCCATTGGTTTCTCCCCACACTGCCTGTATGTGAATCGGAAGATACCTGTCAATCAAGACAAGCAGGGCGGGGAGAAGCTGTACAACACACAGCAGCATTCTAGACACTCCGAACTTACATCCAGCATGTATTACTAAAAACTACACATTCACATAAGAAATTCTGAGCAGGTTGGAAACTGAATATAAGAGGATCTGAAAATAAAAATTGGAACTTAGGGTACTTTCACACTAGCGTTATTGTTTTCCGGTATTGAGTTCCGTCCTAGGGGCTCAATACCGGAAAAAAACTGATCCGTTTAATCTTAATGCATTCTGAATGGAGAGCATTCTATTCAGGATACATCAGTTTAGTCCCTCTTAGGTTTTTTGGCCGGAGAAAATATGACAGCATCCGGCATTAAAATTACCGCATTGACGGATCCGGTCTGCGCAGACCTTTAAAAATGTGAATGAGATAAATACCAGATCCGTTTTTCTGGATGACAACTGGAGAGACGGATCCGGTATTGCAATGCATTTATGAGACGGATCCGCATCCGGATCCGTCTACAAATGGTATCAGTTTGCATACAGATTTCCGGTTCCGGCAACGAAACTGCCTGCCGGAATCCAGGAACGCAAGTGTGAAAGTACCCTTAAAGGGAATGTGTCAATCACAATTTTTTTTTATCTTTAACAGCTTTTTAAAGATTTTTTTGGTGTTTTAATTTTTCATGTCAATGTCTATATTTAGATAAAAACCATAAAATTCTGCAGTTCTCACATTGGCCACTAAGCCTAATAACCGGCACCACTTCTTGGTCTGTTCAAATCACTTTACTTCAGTTACCTGTTATCTGTCTTTCTAATCCTGCTTGTATTATCTATTCTTTACTTGTAAAATGATCTCTGCACAGGTCACAGAGCATGTCTAGAAGAGTCTCCAATAGAAGTCCCCGTCCCCCTCGACTATTGTGTTTTGGGCCCATGGGGCTGCCGTAAAGCATTTTTCTTGTTGCTTTCTAAATGCTGTCAAGAACAGCTGAGACAAAATGGCCGCCCCCATAATTGTGTTCAGGAAATAGAATAAATTGGTAATCTGAAAATAAAAACAGATTAGAAAAATTGGATGTGTGTTACTATCTGATTTTAACTGGCAGATAACATTTTGGTGACATTTTCTTCAAAAGTTAGTGGAAAATGTTTGTCTTCAGGTGACCACTTAATACTCTATTCTATATTTCTGGCCATCTGTTGTATTTTCACTCCATCGTGATAGTGAAACTCCAGCAGGAAACTGGTGCCAGAATTGCTCCCACTACTTTCTATGGGAGAGCATCTGGCACATTAGTTGTGAGGCCAGATGTCTCAGTGTGCCAGACAGATAAACACAGCATGCTATGTTTCTATTTATTTTTTATTTTTTTGTCCAGCTTTTTTTCCATCGGCGGATACCAGACCAATGCAAAAAACACAAAAATGTCGTCAGTTTGTGGCTCAGGCATAAAACAGTTAGAAATTACCTGGAGTCAACAGGGCCGGTGCAAGGATTTTTGCCGCCCTAGGCAAGATAAAAATTATCCCCCCCCCAATCAGATGATCTGCCCTTACAGTACTGTAGCGGCGGCACGAAGCGCACAGCGTCATAGCAACCAATGACGCTGTGCGCAGCGTATGCTATATGTGTATAACAAACATATTTCACATGAAAACTTACCGTTACTTGACTTGGCCCTTGGGGATCTCGGACACCACTTCACACTTTGGCCGGGGGATCGGTGTAGAGGTATACTGTACATTGTGGGGATCGGCGGAGCTGATGATGTGTTTTATCCTAATGAGAAAGATTTCAGAAAAAGGATTTGGAGAAGGATCAGAGGGATAGTAGAGCAGGGAGAGGCTGGTGCTGCTACTGGGGGGTCATAACATGGGGGAGTAATAAAGCCCACCATAAACCCCCCCCCCCCCCCCAGTAGTAATAATTCTCCTTATAATATACAGTGCAAAAAATACACCCTTGTAATGCCCCAGCTGAGCTAATGTCCCCATAATGTACCAGTATAAAATACCCCTATATAGTGCCCCTAGTAAATGCCCCCATAGTGCTCCTCTACCGCCTTCCTCCTAGTGCCCCCATAATATAATACACTGCTTCATTTGCACATTCCCCACTGTTGATGAGGGTATATAGGGTATATCCCAATTCTCCCCCTCCATGACATGGCAGCACAGCTCTGTATTATTATTATTAATATAAAGGCCCTCTCTGTACTATTATTATAATAACGGCCCCCTCTGTATAAATAATAATACTAATACAGTGGGGGCTATTAACATAATAGTACAGAGGGGGCCATTATAATAATAATAGTACAGAGGGGGCCATTATAATAATAATAATAGTACAGAGGCAGCCTTATAATAATAGCCCGCCTTAAGTGCCAGTAGTCCCCTTATGTGCCAGTAGTCCCCCCTTAAGTGCCAGTAGTCCCCTTATGTGCCAGTAGCCCCCCCTTATGTGCCAGCAAGCCCCCCTTAAGTGCCAGTAGTCCCAATATGTGCCAGCAGTCGCCCCTTATGTGCCAGTAGTCCCCCCTTAAGTGCCAGTAGCCCCCCTTCCTTATGTGCCAGTAGCCCCCCCTTAAGTGCCAGTAGCCCCCCTTCCTTATGTGCCAGTAGCCCCCCTTATGTGCCAGTCAGTAGCCCCTTATGTGCCAGTCAGTAGCCCCCCCTTATGTGCCAGTAGTCCCTTATGTGCCAGTAGCCCCCCCACTTATGTGCTCCACACTGACTTGTTTTGTAAAAAAAAAAAAAAACATACTTACCTCCATGGCAGCGATGCGATGCAGGCCTCTTCCGGCCTGTGTCCCGTGCTGTACGGCTCAGGCGGCGCGAGGACGTCATCGTGCCTCCTAAACCGGCCTCTGATAGGCTGCCGGCCTAGTGCTGGCAGGCAGCCTATCAGTTGAACAGGGGACGGCACACGCCTCTGGCCCTCCTCCTGCACGCTCCCCTGCCGCGACTCTGCTCTGGCAATTTGGCACCTGGGGGCGGGGCGACCGCACCGGGTGTCACCCCAGGGACTGGTGTCACCCGGTACGGTCCGCACCCCCCTCAGGCAGTGCAGCATGATAGCGGGCCAGCTCGCCGGCCGCCACGCTCTATTAGCACAAGTTTTTTTTTTTTATCACAGGGTTCCGGCGCCCCCTGCTAAATTGTGCCCTAGGCGCTTGCCTAGGTCGCCTTACAGGTGGCGCCGGCCCTGGGAGTCAAACATAACATGACTAAGTTGCACGAAAATAGTTGTACCACTTATGTGTGTTATTGAGCACATTCAGTAACATCCACAGTGCCCAAAGAGCATTTAAGTGAAGCTCTGAGTTTACCCTCTTAAGGACACAGGACGTACCGGTACGTCCTGATGTCCGAATCCTTAAGGACGCAGGACGTACCAGTGTATTAATTGCTATTGGGTGTGATAGCAACATGGCTCCTGCTAATATAGTTCAGCAGGAACCATATTCTAATGCGCCAGGGGGTCCTGTGACCCCCTCCCCCCCCTATCGGCGATCGCTGCAAACCGCAGGTCAATTCAGACCTGCGGTTTGCAGCAATTTCTGATCCCCGCGGTCTGTGACGGCGGGGATCAAACAGTTCATTGTGCGGTTGTTTTAATTTTTAACCAACCCCCCTCCTCTTACTGATTGGCCGGCGGGTTGTGCAGGGGGGGTTGCGGGCGGCGCTGATGTGCGGCGGGATCGCCCGCCTCCTCTGTAACATCGTTGGTGGCTAGTGGTTCTATCAGAGTGTCAGCACATTGCTGACACTCTGATAGAAACGGCTGGCATCTGTGCTTGTTCAGATGCCAGCCATTTAATCCCTTCCATACCGTGGTCCGTACAGGGAGGGAGCTCCCTCCCTCTCCCATCGGGGGGCTGCTGTGGCTTTGCAGCCCCCCGACAGGATGGGATCGCAGAGGGAGGGAGCTCCCCTCCCTCCCCATCACCCGCTGCTCAGTTCTGGCAATGGGTGATGGTTACCATGGCAGCAGGACGGTTTCAGAGGCGTCCTGCTTGCCATGGTAATGTAACTCTGATCAGACTTCTGCTAAAGGCAGAAGTCTTACCAGACTAGTGAAAAGGTAAAAATACAGTACAGTACACTATATAGTGTACTGTATTATATAGACACCAGACCCACTGGATCTTCAAGAACCAAGTGGGTCTGGGTCCAAAAAAATAAAAAAAAAAACACATCACTGAATAAAAATCAAAAAATAAAAATAAATAGACTACACATTAGGTATCACCACGTCCGTAAAAAACTGCTCTATAAAAATATCACATGACCTGACCCCTCAGGTGAACAGTACACCATAAAAAAAAAAAATGGTGTAAAAAAAGCCATTTTTTGTCACCTTACATCACAAAAAGTGTGATACCAAGCGATCAAAAGGGCGTACGCCTCCCAAAATAGTATCAATCAAACCGCCATCTCATCCCGCAAAAAAAGAGCCCCTACATAGGACAATCGCCCAAAAAATAAAAAATATGGCTCTCAGACTATGCAGACATTAAAACATGATTTTTTTTTCTAAAATGCTGTTATTGTGTTAAAGTAAAATAAATTTAAAAAAAAGTATACATATTTGGTATCGCCACGTCCGTAAAAACCTGCTCTATAAAAATATTTCATGATCTAACACCTCAGGTAACTACTGTAAAAAACCCCAAAATAGTCTCAATCAATTCGGCATCTCATCCTGCAAAAAATGATACCCTACATAGGACAATAGCCCAAAAAACTGAAAAAAAATATGACTCAGACTATGGAGACATTAAAACACAGAACTACACAGCTCCATCCACTCTTTAGTAGACTGAGCTGGTTATTGCAGAGTTGTTCCCACTAAGCAGTGCTTTAGTAGCCATCTCCGTCCACTACACAATAGAGGAAGCTGTGTAGTTTTGTTGCGGGAACTACTCTGGAAGTTTCTGTGTGGGTGCGGGGTGTTCAACCTCTGCCAGTATGATATTGATGGCCTATCCTAAGTATAGGCAATTATATCAGAATCCCGGAAAACCAGAACTCTGACTTGGCATTCCACAACACAAATATTTCTTTACAATTATTTAGGTAAACATGTTATTTAGGTGATTGTCCAGTTGCATCACCTAACGTCTCCTTAGTTTGAGGTCAAGGACTGCTACCATCTTTTCTTGTGTCCAGGCCCTGAGGTAGCAAAGCAGCCCCAACTCATGATGCCCCCTTTAGCATGCTTCACAGTTGGGATGAGGTTTTTGTGTTTATGTGCGGTGTTTCTTTTGCTACCATAGTGCTGTGGATTTGTGCCAGAATGGATTTTTTGGTCAACAATGGTTTCCTTCATGCCCGTTCATCCATGAACACCATTTTTGTTCAGTGTTTTTCTAATAGTGGACACATGAACATGGGATTGTGTGCTTTGTAGGTGTTCTGTAGGCTTTTTGCTACTACCTTTGTGCTCTTTCCCACCTGTTTCACTCTTGCCTGTTGTGTACTTTGACCTTTTAAGGGGTTGTGCCACTAATATAAATGTATCCCTCCCAACAGATATCGATGTTCTTTTACTTTCCCCAAATACCACCATTAATCAAAACTTCCTCATTCTAAAGTTATTAGCCTACTACTGCACTCTGCAGCAAATCTCTTCTGAGATTCAGTTGTTGTAGGTTATGTCCTGCATTGGAGCCTTGTAATGTAGGACGCACAAGTGTCATTGGTAAGAACAAAGGGTGCAATTATTTTTACATGTCCTGTTGATTTCAAGACACAGCAAACTGCCCTAAGGTATGATAGGACAGCATACACATGACAAACCAGAAAGTAGGATTTAAGCATGGGGGATAAGAAAAAACTGCAAATGAGGTAAATAAAAAAAAAAATTTGCAATAGAATGGGAGCTAGAGTAACTTGATTAAAATACAATTTAAAATGAAAAGTTATTCATAGCACAAACTCTTTAACAGGACGTCCTCTCCTAGGGAGAGTAACAATCAGGACCAAATCTAGCTTTTGGGTACTTAGTACTTTGCCTTAGGGTACTTTCACACTTGCCTTGTGAGGATCCGGCAATCTGTATGCAAACGGACAGCATTTGTAGACAGATCCGGATGAAGATCCGTCTCACAAATGCATTGCAATAACGGATCTGTCTCCGGTTGTCATCCGAAAAAAAAATCTGTTATTTTTGTTTTTTAATTTTTTAAAGTCTGCGCATGCCCAGACCGGAAGAACGGATCCGTCGATGCAGTATTTTTAATGCACTAATACATTTCAATGTAAATTAATGCCAGATCCGGCATACCGGCAAGTGTTCCGGAATTTTTGACGGAGATAATACTGCAGCATTCTGCGGTATTTTCTCCGTCCAAAAAACGTGCAGTGACTGAGCTGGTAAAACTGATCAGTTCTTTTGCGGTATTGAGCCCCTAGGGCGGAACTCAATGCCGGAAAAGAATAACGCTAGTGTGAAAGTACCCTTAGGCGAAAACTGAAATTGTGCCAAATTCTCAATCCAACCCCTCCCCTAGTACTAAAGACATATTTGGATAATTACATACAATGCTTCCAAACTTACAAGGCATTATAGCTCTAGGTGCGTCTTACATCTAGTGATGTCTCCTGTAATGTACACATTCCCTTTCCTTATCTTCACCATTTCGACCACACCGCCATGACTACTTATTTCAGTCATGTCTCGTCTTTGCAGAGTTTGCCACTCAGTCCTCTTGGGCTCCTCACTTTTCCATTATCCTCACCCTCCTGGTACCCCAACATTGTTATCCTGCTGCTACCCCCAATACCATCAGGAAAGAAGTGAATGACCGTAAAAAGGAGACCTATTGTACTTTTTTTTTGCCACTGTTCCAAAGTGGTGGTGAGTTACACGAAGATATACTGCATCCATAATACCAAAAGTGATAGTCTGGAGACATTTACGTTTTCTGTATAGTGGGAACTTGGGACTGAGATGATTTGTTCCTTTTTTATCTCAGTTTTTGGCTTCTTGTGCTTACAGGTTGTGTTGCCTGCTTATTTACTATTGTAAAAACCTGATTATGTAAACCTAGCCTTACTTTTTCTCTCTGCAATATGGAATATTACTCAATATTTCCAATAAAAGACATGAACGGTATAGCTATTGGTGTTATTAGTTTAGATTGTGTGTCTATAATTGTGACTTAGATAACAATCAGACCATTAGTGATCAATGCAGAAATTCCAGAGGGTTCACTTTTGGCATCCGTAGGTATATTTTTAACAAGTTGGCTATAGCCTTTAAATCTAACCATGCAGATAACGGACACTATGAATCAGTAAAAAGCAGCTCCAAATGCTATAAAAATATATTGAACCTGTTTAGATATCGTGTTCAAGGGTAGACATAAGTTCTCTTCTGTATCTATTCTCTAAAGCACTGACACTCGTAGAAATTAATTAGAAATCCATGGATTCTCCTTCGCAGCATTGGCTGAAGAGGGATGTTCTTACCACTGCTTACATTCTGCCAGTTGAGACATCTGGGAGGTTGTAGCGTAGCAGCCTCTCTACTTTCTCCATTCACAGACGATTGGCATTCTTGGACAATGCTCTACATGATTGCCTGAATTGCTCCAGCATGTACAAGGAACAGATTAAAATAAAGATCAGGACATTACTGTAAAATAAATTCCCTAATATTATTTTAAAGTGACTGTAAGGTTGAGCTTTATTTGTGCTGTATTGATAATATAATAATATATTGTTTGACTCCACAGCCAGAGGCGTCAATGTTGTATGAGTGCCAATTTATGACTCACAGGCTGAATGCATATTTCCACTAAACTAATTGGAAATATTCGGTGGTAATTTATATATCAATAAATGTTATTTAAGAACACTTTCTCTCTGTTGAACCACTGCATTAAAATTCTATTGATTCTGCACTTTCTTAAAAAATAAAGCACGTTTATTTAACTCATAAGGTCCCGTGGTGTGTCCTCCCTAGGGGCCACATCGCAGCACAAGTGTCCTTTAAATTCCTGATATAGAAAAAGACAGAAATCCCTATATTCATCCAGTATATGTCCTTAAAATGGTATTCCAACCTGATCCATTTATCACCTATCCACTGGAAAATGCTAAATTGGGTCTGACTACTGGGTCCCCCAATGATCATGCGAACAGACCACCCCAGTCCCCCCGGCTGCAAGACCACAGCTAGGAGCAGTAAGAAAGCCAATTTTCATCACTGATATAGACTTTCAGTGGTGCAGCAGGGCACACACTCAGCCACCACTCCAAACTCTTCGTAGGCACAGTCTTTACATCTGGTGATACATGGAGGTCCCAGCAGTTAGATTTCCACCAATCAAGTATTTAACACCTATACAGTGAATAAGTGATACATGGTTAAAGTCGGAATACCATTTTATGCTTCCATCTAAGCAAATTTAACCATCACTAAATGTGCCATGAGTACAGTAAAATCCACTCCGCATTAATTGGACATATAGATTACCATCAGCAAGGATTTGCATGATTTGTCGTATTACACATCGAAATATTCAGGGCAGATTCAGAGCTAAACACTTGCATATGAATAAGGCTTTGACTGTCATTTTGGCTTGTTCATTTACTATTAAGAAAAGAAAATCTGCACAATTCTGATCTAGGAGCTGACAACTGTGCATTGTAAATGACTGCAATAAGCTGCCTGTGACAGCAGGGAAGATGCTTCACTATAACTAGGGCTTGATGCTTTATATCGCTAGAAAGGTTCAGTAAAACATAAATATGGTCTTCTGCAAAGCAGAATCGATTACCCTGAGAATAGCATTGATCATTCTGATTACCTAGGTGCATGAATCATTGGATCACAATAAAAAACACTGCCACCTAGTGGCCAGATCACAGAAAAGTGCTTGCGAGATATGCAAAAAGAGAATTCTACAAGTTTATTTTCAGGGGATAACAATGTCAGTTAATTGCAAAAAGGTTCTATTTATGCTGCAGTATACATTTGGTGTATGCGCCAGGAAATACTCCCAGCAGATGCATCAAACATGTCCACAAGACTTCTTTACGTCTGATGCATTGATTCATGTATAGTGTCAACATTTTCCGCACCACAGTACCGAGCTTGTCATGACTCCTATCACTTCCTATCTGCAGTGGAGCAATAGTATTTCCCAGGAAGCCAATTAATTAAACTATCAGTATGTTTTTGGTATGTGGGAACAAACAGAAGTACCCGAAGTAAACAAACACAGGCAGAATCTACAAGCTCCATGCAGATGGCTTCAAACCCCAGTGCGCACAGCTATAGTAACACAGTAACAGTTTATAAGGCTGAAAAAAGACATCTGTCCATCCTGTTCGGCCTGTTATCCTGCAAGTTGATCCAGAGGAAGGCAAAAAAAAAACTGAGGAAAAAATTCCTTCCCAACTCCAATTAGAATAACTTCCTGATCAATTACTATATTATTACACTCCAGAAATACATCCAGGCCCCTCTTGAATTCCTTTATTGTACTCACCATCACCACCTCCTCAGGCAGAGAGTTCCATAGTCTCACTGCTCTTACCGTGAAGAATCCTCTTCTATGTTTGTGTACAAACCTTCTTTCCTCCAGACGCAGAGGATGTCCCCTCGTCACAGTCCTGGGGATAAATAGATGATGGGACAGATCTCTGTACTGACCCCTGATATATTTATACATAGTTATTAGATCTCCCCTCAGTCGTCTTTTTTCTAAAGTGAATAACCCTAATTTTGATAACCTTTCAGGGTACTGTAGATCCCTCATTCCAGTTATTACTTTAGTTGCCCTACTCTGAACCCTCTCCAGCTCTGCTATGTCTGTCTTGTTCACAGGAGCCCAGAACTGTACACAGAACTCCATGTGTGGTCTGACTAGTGATTTGTAAAGTGGTAGGACTATGTTCTCATCACGGGCGTCTATGCCCCTTTTGATGCAACCCATTATCTTATTGGCCTTGGCAGTAGCTGCCTGACACTGGTTTTTGCAGCTTAATTTGCTGTTTATTAAAATTCCTAGATCCTTTTCCATGTCAGTGTTACCTAGTGTATTACCTTTTAATATGTACGGGTGACTTGCTATATTCCTTCCCATGTGCATAACTTTACATTTGTCAGTGTTAAACCTCATCTGCCATTTTTCTGCCCAAGCCTCTAATCAATCCAGATCCCTCTGTAGCAGAAAACTGTCCTCTTCAGTGTTAATTACTTTACACAGTTTAGTGTCATCTGCAAAAATAGATATTTTACTGTGCAGGCCTTCTACAAGATCATTAATAAATATATTGAAGAGAATAGGGCCCAATACTGACCCCTGAGGTACCCCACTAGTTACAGTGACCCAATCTGAGTATCTACCGTTAATAACCACCCTCTGTTTTCTGTCACTTAGCCAGTTACTTACCCACATACAGACATTTTCTCCCAGTCCGAGCATCCTCATTTTATATACTAACCTTTTATGAGGTACGGTGTCAAATGCTTTGGAGAAGTCCAGATATACGGCATCCATTGATTCGCCGCTGTCAAGTCTAGAACTTACCTCCTCATAGAAGCTGATTAAATTCGTTTGGCATGACCGATCCCTCATGAAGCCATGCTGATATGGCGTTATTTGCTTATTATTTTTATTGAGATACTCCAAAATAGCATCTCTTAGAAACCCTTCAAACAGTTTACCAACAATAGATGTTAAACTTACCGGCCTATAATTTCCAGGCTCTGTTTTTGGACCCTTTTTGAATATTGGCACCACATTTGCTATGCGCCAATCCTGTGGAACATTCCCTGTTATTATAGAGTCCGTAAATATCAGAAATAAAGGTCTGGCTATGACATCACTTAATTCCCTTAGGATACGGGGGTGTATGCCATCCGGTCCTGGCGATTTGTCTATTTTAATCTTTTTAAGTCGCTGTTGTACTTCTTCCTGGGTCAGACAGGGCACTTTTAATGGGGGATTTACTTTTACATTCTGCATTTCATCTGACAGTTTATTTTCCTCAGTGAATATTGTGGAGAAAAAAAAAAATTTAATAGTTTTGCTTTATCCTCGTCGCTCTCTGCAACAACCCCCTCATTGCTATGTAGAGGGCCGACTCCTTCAGATTACGGTAATATTTTTTACTATTTGTATAATTAAAGAACATTTTAGGGTTAGTTTTACTCTCTTTGGCAATTAATCTCTCGGTCTCTAGTTTGGCAAATTTTATTAGTTTTTTACATATTCTATTTTTTTCCTTATAGTTTATCAATGCTTCCTGACTCCCCTCCTGTTTTAGTGATTTATATGCTTTCTTTTTGTCATGTATTGCCTTCTTTACGGTTCCATTTATCCACATTGGTTTCTTATTGTTCCTTAGCCTTTTATTCCTATAAGGTATGTACCTCTCACAATTAGATGTTACAATGCTTTTAAAAATCTCCCATTTTATGGTTGTATTTTTATTTTTGAGGACTTTGTCCCAGTTAGGCCTATGGCCTCGCTTAGTTGGCTAAATTTTGCTTTTTTGAAGTTTGGTATTTTTGTTCCTCCCTTTAGAAACTCTCGTTTGAAGGATAATTGGAAGGTTATAACTTTATGGTCACTATTTCCCAGGTGTCCCCCAACCTGCACATCTGTTGTTCTATCAGATCTATTGGTTAATACTAAGTCCAGTATGGCCGTCCCTCTAGTGGGGTCCTGAACCAGTTGTGAAAGGAAATTGTCTTTGGCTATTGCCAAGAACCTGTTTTCTTTTTAGGATGTACAGCTTTCAGTTTCCCAGTCTATATCTGGGTAGTTGAAGTCCCCCATGATAACGACTTCATTATGATTTGCCGCCTCGTCTATCTCGTTTAGTAATAGATTTTCTGTGGACTTTGGTATATTAGGTGGTTTATAATACAGTCCTATTAGTATTTTATTATTGTTTTTTGCTCCATGTATTTCTACCCACAGTGACTCCACATGTTCATGTCCCTCAGAGATGTATTCTCGAATTACGGGATTTAGACACGACTTCACATAGAGGCAGACCCCTCCCCCTCTCCGGTTTTGACGATCCTTTCTAAACAGATTGTAACCTTTTATATTAACTGCCCAGTCATAGCCATCATCCAGCCATGTCTCAGTTATTCCCACTACGTCATAGAGTCCTCCTCACACATCACTAATTCAAGTTCCCCAGTCTTGTTAGTCAGGCTTCTGGCATTAGTATGCATACATTTGACAGGTTTATGTGTATTTTTTACCCTACATCTTTCATTCTGAGCTGTTCTAGTCCCCCCTTCCATTCCTCCCCCAGACACACTACCTCGCCCCTGGTCTCTATCTGCACTATCTTCCCCTCCTATAACGTAATTACCCTCCCCCCAGTCCCTAGTTTAAACACTCCTCCAACCTTCTAGCCATCTTTCTCCCCAACACAGCTGCCCCTTCCCCATTGAGGTGCAGCCCGTCCCTACGATAGAGCCTGTAGCCAACAGAGAAGTCGGCCCAGTTCTCCAGGAACCCGAACCCCTCCTTTCTACACCAGTTCCTACATGTGAGTAGGAACAATTTGTCACATTATAACAAAGCTATTATTTGGTTAGGATATTAAAATAAGAAGTTATATACATCACTTCTGTTTAGAGGAAACCGCATGATATCACCTAATGATCTTAATAGTCTCATATCTCTTCTAAGTTATATCCTTGTATGGATTTGCCCATTCTTAAAGTCATGTGAGGTGTAGTTGGTTATAGGGGGCGGAATGTATTCAGCATTCCATATTGATGTCTAGGACTCTATAATATCATATTTACCCACAACGCAATTGGGGAGAATGGTGTCATGATATCCATCTGTCTCCAGATGGCACCGTTGTGCAAGCTATCAAGGGGCAAGGGGGCAAGCTGCAGCTGTGCTATGGACCCCAGACACCCTAAGCGGGTGATGCAAGAGTAAAAAAAAAAAATAAATTAACACTAAACTCTCCCTAACTCTCCCTGCCTGACCTAAAGCCTTCACTAGCTGTCCCTAACCTACCTGATAGTGCCAGATGGCACTTTGGAGGGTGCTGGTGCTGCACATGCAGGCTGCTCTCTTGCCTCGCTCCGGAAGCAGAATATAGGAGGAAGAGGAGGAGAGCAGGGGAAGTTAACCCCCGTCCACCCATGCAGCCAATAGAAATCGATCTTGTGAGGTGATGTCACCATCACCTCACCGGATCGAAGGATGGTGATTGGTGGTGTGTTATCTCACCACTGATCACCATCCTTTTCCGGGTTATCGGGTCACCAGAGACCCGAATAGCCCGTAAACACAGAAAAGCGCAGGTCTGAATTGACCTGAATTGATTGCAGTTTTCTGCGATCGCCGCTGCAGGGGGGGGGGGGGGAGATGGGGGTCCCCTTTAGGCATTGTGACAGAGTGCCTACCGAATGATTTCGGCAGGCACTCTGTTCCGATCAGCCCGCGCTGCGCGGCGGTGATCGGACATACACAGAACGTACCGGTACGTCCTGTGTCCTTAAGTACCAGGACATTAGGGTGTACCGGTATGTCCTGTGTCCATAACAGGATAAGGACCACCCTTTTTGTCTACCTCACATCTCCTATATAAAAGTGTATGTTACTTAAATAAAGGATAGCATATTTTCCATGATACCAGCCTGTATTGGTCTCATTTAGAAAGCTGTATGAGCTCATACTTACAATCCTAACTAATTTGGCACTACACAAAGAGACACCCTGGAGAAGGAAGAGAAAAAAAAACAAAAAAAAAAAACGGAATCACAGTATACTCTCGGCTGCTATGCAATATACCTTGCAGCGAAAGCAAGTCACAGTGTATAAACTAGACTACACTGCTCTGACTTGGTATAGAGTTTGTCATACATTATCTGAATACATCAGGAGATTTTCCTGCTGCATGTAGTGTGAACATAGCTTAAAGGTTATATGTCACCAGTGACCTCCCTATCCAGCTGTTTGCATGGACACATAGCTGTGGTTCACTTGATTAAAATACTGTTTTTCTTGTGTTGATCCGAGTCTCCAATACTGATGCTTTTTCTTAAAGGGGTTGTCTGTGTCAGAACTGAGCCAAGACATACCCCCATCTTCACCCCTCCGGCCCCCCTGATATGAGCATTGGAGTATTTCATGCTCTGAAGCTCTCCTTTTCCCTGCATTGAATCGTGTAGGGCAAAGGAATTTTTTGTAGATTTTTGTAGTTGATGTTCTAGGATCTCCAAAAGGGCTTCTGGGTGGAGGCCCGGTGACTTTACCGACACTAATGGGCAGGCTTTAGTGCTGCCCTAGCCTGTAACACTGCTGTGCGGAAGCTTCTGACTGGTAGTGTGCCAGAGTAAATAAAAAAGCCCTGGCCCTGCGCAATATAATGCCGGTCAAGGGAGAGCATCGGAGCATAAAATGCTCCGATGCTCATATCAAGGGGGCTTGAGGGGTGAAGATGAGGATATGTCCGGGTTTAGCTCTGACAGGCAACCCCTTTAGGACTCAGCCCTATTTCACCCTAAGGACCCGGCCATTTTTTGCAAATCTGACCAGTGTCACTTTATGACCGGTGTCACTTTAAAGTGGTGATAACTTTAAAACGTTTTTTCTTATCCAGGCCATTCTGAGATTGTTTTTTCGTCACATATTGTACTTCATAACAGTGGTTAAATAAAGTCGAAAAATTTCATTTTTATTTATAAAAAAAAATACAAAATTTACCAAAAATTTTGAAAAATTTGCAATTTTCCAAGTTTCAATTTCTCTACTTCTATAATACATAGTAATACCACCAAAAAAAGTTATTGATTTACATTCCCCATATGTCTACTTTATGTATCGATTATTTTGGGAATGCTATTTCATTTTTTGGGGACGTTACAAGGCTTAGAAGTTTAGAAGCAAATCTTGAAATTTTCAAAAACCCACTTTTTAGGGACCAGTTCAGGTCTGAAGTCACTTTGTGAGGCTTACATAATAGAAACCACCCAAAAATTACCCCATTCTAGAAACTACACTCCTAAAGGTATTCAAAACTGATTTTACAAACATAATTAACCCTTTAGGTTTTCCACAAGAGTTAATGGTAAATGGAAATAAAATTTCAGAATTTCGATTTTTTTGGAAAATTTTCCATTTTAATCCATTTGTTCCAATAACAAAGCAAGAGTTAACAGACAAACAAATCTTAATATTTATTCCCCCGATTCTGTAGTTTGCACGAACACCCAATATGTGGTCGTAAACTGCTGTATGGCCAAACTGCAGGGCGCAGAAGGAAGGGAACGACATATGTTTTTGGAAGGTGGATTTTGCTGGACTGGTTTTTTGACACCATGTCCCATTTGAAGGCCCCCGATGCACCCCTAGAGTAGAAACTCCATAAAAGTGACTCCATCTAAGAAACTACACCCCTCAAGGTATTCAAAACCAGTTTTACAAACTTTGTTAACCCTTTAGGTGTTTCCCAAGAGTTATTGGCAAATGGAGATGAAATTTCAGAATTTCTATTTTTTGTTACCTTGTCTCAAAAAAAGTGTAATATAGAGCAACCAAAAATCATATTTACCCTAAAATAGTACCAACAAAACTGACACCTTATCCCGTAGTTTCCAAAATGGGGTCACTTTTTTGGAGTTTCTATTGTAGGGGTGCATCAGCGGGGCTTCAAATGGGACATAGTGTCAAAAAACCAGTCCAGCAAAATCTGCCTTCCAAAAACCATATGGCGTTCCTTTCCTTCTACGCCCTGCCGTTTGGCCATACAGCAGTTTACGACCACATATGGGGTGTTTGTGCAAACAAGAGAATCAGGGCAATAAATATTGAGTTTTGTTTGGCTGTTAACCCTTGCTTTGTTACTGGAAAAATTGATTAAAATGGAAAATTTGCAAAAAAAATTGCTGTTTTGGGACCGTTTTTATTTTTTGTTATTTACATAGCTGATCTGACAGGTTAGATTGTGTGCTATTTCTATAGAGCAGGTTGTAACAGACGTGACAATACCAAATATGACTACCTTTTAGGGGTTTTTGTTTCAGTTTTACATAATAAAGCATTTTTGAAAAAAATTATTTTTTTGTGTCTCCACATTCTGAAAGCCATAGTTTATTTTTTATTTTTTGGGCGACTGTCTTATGTAGGGGCTCATTTTTTGCGGGATGAGATGGCGGTTTGATTGGCACTATCTTGGGGTGCATATGACATTTTGGTCGCTTGCTATTACACTTTTTGTGATGTAAGGTGACAAAAATGGCTTTTGACACCGTATTTATTATTATTTTTTTGATGTGTTCAGCTGAGGGGTTAGGTCATGTGTTATTTTTATAGAGCAGGTTGTGACGGAAGCGGCAATACCTAATATGTATACTTTTTATTTATATAAGCTTTACACTAATATTTTTTAAAACAAAAAAAAAATCATGTTTTAGTATCTCCATAGTTTGAGAGCCATATTTTTTTTTTTTTTTTTTGGGCGATTGTCCTATGTAGGGGCTCATTTTTTGCGGGATGAGGTGACGGTTAGATTGGCACTATTTGGGGGGTCATATGACTTTTTGATCGCTTGCTATTACACTTTTTGTGATGTAAGGTGACAAAAAAAATGGCTTTTTTACAAAGTTTTTATTAAATTTTTTTACACTTTTTACTTGAGGGGTTAGGTCAGGTGATATTTTTATAGAGCAGATTCTTACGGACGTGGAGATACCCAATATGTCAAAAAAGCATTTTTGAAACAAAAAAAAAATCATGTTTTAGTCTGAGAAGCATAGTTTTTTTTATTTTTTGGCCAATGTTTTAGGTAGGGGCTCATTTTTTGCGGGATGAGATGGCGGTTTGATTGGTACTATTTTGGGAGGCATATGCTTTTTTGATCGCTTTGTATTACACTTTTAGTGATGTAAGGTGCCAAAAAATGGCTTATTTACACCATTTTTTTTTTTTTTTTATGGCGTTCACCTGACGAGTTCAGTCATGTGATATTTTTATAGAGCAGATTTTGGGAGAGGGAGGGAGCTCCCTCCCTGTTAACCCTTCCATACCGCGGTCTGGCTGGCATCTGATCAAGCACAGATGCCAGCCGTTTCTATCAGAGTGTCAGCAATGTGCTGACACTCTGATAGATCCACTAGACACCAGGGATACATTACAGAGGAGGCGGGCGGGGGAATGCAATCGCGATATGATTGGGGGCTGCAGGGGGGGTTAAAAATAAACACTTTGTGGGCATTAACCCTCTGATCCCTGCGGTCACAGACCGCGGGGATCAGAGATCGCACAAAGCGCTGCAAACCGCAGGTCTGAATTGACCTGCGGTTTGCAGTGATCGCCAATATGGGGGGGGGGGGAGGGGTCACAGGACCCCCCTGGGCATTGTAACAAGGTACCTGCTGAATGATTTCAGCAGGTACCTTGTTCCGATCACTGCCGGCTGAGCAGCAGTAATCGGAACTACTCATGACGTACCTGTACGTCATGGGTCCTTAAGGACTCGGAAACCATCACGTACAGGTACGTCATGCGTCCTTAAGGGGTTAATATGCAAATTAGGATGTCCCCTTTGCTCTTCTTGCACCCAAGCTCCACTCCTTTCTGTGGCCAGCCAATCCCTGGCTGCTTTGATTGACAGGGCTGAGCAGTAGCAATGCAGTGGGGAGGGCTGGCCACAGAAAGGAGCAGAGCTTGGGTGCAACAGAAGCAAAGGTGATGTCCTCATTGCACCAAAGGTCTAATGTGCACATTAAGAAAAAATGTCATAACTCTGGAATGGAGCCTCTGAAAAACAAAATAAAAACTGCGTTTTAATCAGGTGAACCACATCAATGTGTCTATGCAAACACTTGCATAAGGAGGTCTCTGGTGACAGATTCCCTTTAATCTAGTTATACCCTACTCAAACTCTTAGCCGCATCTTTACCACACTGAAAACTCTGCTTCCAAAAGGCATCTTAATACAAGCTTATAAAAGACTGGTTCATCCAAGTGATAAACATATGCTAAGCAGTGTGCATATCATGCCATTTACTGGCCCTCGAGCAGAGTACTAGATCTGTGGGATATAAAAGGAGAAATGGGCAAAGACACCAGAGACAGCTGCTGCCTGTTCAGCCTTTCAAAAACTGACAAGCGACCAAGACACTGACAACGTGTGGACGCATATGTGTATTATAATTCACTAGTGGGAGTGAAAACAGACGCTTAAAAGAAAAAGCCAAGTTTTTTTTTTTTCCCTTCTCCAGGGAGTGTGTGTTCTACTATAGTTTCTTTATTTCAAATTGACTTTTTGGAAACTGGTGTATTTTATCAGATCTTATATTGAAGGAACAGATTTTATTCTACAAAAATATTGTATTACACTTACCGGTAATTGGTTTTCCATGAACCCATGATAGCACCCCTAGAGACGCCTATGTGAGGAGGAAACACCTATGGAAAACTTTAAAAGGTGAAACATCCCCTAGCATCTCAATTAATAGCAGGAATACTGTCCTAATATATACATTCCATTTTTAATTTTTTTTCCTATTTTGTATACAGTCATGGTCACAAGTGTTGGCACCCCCGAAATTTTTCCAGAAAATGAAGTATTTCTCCTAGAAAATTATTGCAATTACACATGTTTTTAATACACATGTTTATTTCCTTTCTGTGTATGGGAACAGAGAGGGAGAAAAAAAAAAAAAAAAAGTAAAAAAAAAGATATAATTTCACACAAAACTCCAAAAATGGGCCAGACAAATTTACTGGGACTCTCAACTTAATATTTGGTTGCAGACCCTTTAGAAGGTATAACTGAAATGAATTGCTTCCTATAACCATCAACAAATTTCTTACATCTCTCAACTAGAATTCTGGACCACTCTTCTTTTGCAAAACTGCTCCAGGTCTCTCATATTTGACGGGTGCCTTCTCCCAACAACAATTTTAAGACCTTTCCACGGGTGTTCAATGGGATTTAGGTCCGGACCGATTGCTGGCCACTTCAGAACTCAGCGCTTTGTTCCCATCCATTTCTGGGTGCTTCTGGAAGTTTAGGGTCATTGCCCTGCTAGGACACAAACCCAGCTTTCTGACACTGGGCCCTACATTGCGACCCCAAATCCCTTGGTAATCTTCAGATTTCATGATGCCTTGCACACAGTCAACGCACCCATTGCCAGAGGTAACAAAACAACACCAAAACATCATTGAACCTCCACCATATTTGATAAAACTGTAGGTAGTGTTCTTTTCTTTGTAGGCCTCATTCAGTTTTTGGTAAACAGTAGAATGATGTGCTTTACCAAAAAAGCTTTTTCTTGGTCTCATCTGTCCCAAAGACATTCTTCCAGAAGGATTTTGGCTTACTCACGTACATTTTGGCAAACTGCAGTCTAGCTTTTTTATGTGTCTATGTCAGCAGTGGGTCCTCCTGGGTCTCCTGCCATAGCGTTTAATTTCATTCAAATGTTGATGAATAGTTTGCGCTGCCACTGATGCACGCTGAGTCTGCAGGATAGCCTGAATTCCTTTGCAACTGGATTGGGGCTGCTTATCCACCATCCGGACTATCCTGCGTTTCAACATCAATTTTTTCTCTTCCGCCCATGTCCGGGGAGATTAGCTACAGTGCTATGGGTTGTAAACTTCTTGATTATGTTGCACACTGTTGACAAAGAAATATCAAGATCTCTGGAGATGGACTTGTAACTTTGAGATTGTTGATATTTTTCCACAATTTTGTTTCTCAAGTCCTCTGACAGTTCTCTTTTCCTCCTTCTGTTCTCTATCCTTAGTGTGGCACACATAGACACACAATGCAAATATTGGGTCAACTTCTCCCCTTTGTATCTGGTTTTAGGTATGATTTTTATATTGCCCACACCTGTTACTTGCCACAGGTGAGTTTGAACAAGCATCACATGTTTGAAACAAAGTTGTTTACCCACATTTTTGGAGTTTTGTGTAAAATTATGTCCAATTTGTCTTTTTTTCTTAGTTTTTTTTGTGTTGTTCAATAGACAAAGAAAATAAACATGTGTATACATGTGTAATTGCAATAATTTTGAGAGAAATAATTTTTGGAAAAATTTCAGGGGTGCCAACACTTGCATGACTGTATATTATTGGCTCACGGAAAACAGATTTCCGGTTACGCCCATCACAGCAACCTTAGAGGAAGACTAGAATAAAGTCCAAGGGAGGTTACTAAAGCATAAAGCACTTTCCTCCCAAAGGACAAAAAATATTATTTCCTAAATCTAATCTGTAGTGTCTGAAAAACTAAAAAATGAGACGAAATCCATGTGGCCGTTCTGCATATTTGTTCTATAGAAGCATCAGCTCTTTCTGCCCAGGATGTGAAGACTACCCTTGTAGAATGTATCCCAAAACTCACAGGGGGAGATATACCTGCAGAAGAGTAATATGGCTTTAATAATCCACCCGGCTAAAGTCTAGTTAGATACCTTATCTTCTTTACTCTTCCCTTTAAATTGAACAAACAGACAGGAAGACCACTGCAGAGTCGCCTCTAAATATGTAAACAAACATCTTTTAACATCAAGAGTGTGTAATATTTTTTTGGGTTTTGATAAAGAACAGGAAGAAAAACCTCTTGAGAACGATAAAGGTAAGATACTAATTTAGGGATGAAGGCAGGATCTTTTAGCATATTAGAAAGTGGAGGAGATGCTGAAAAGACACTAATTTCCCTTACTCTTCTAGCCAAAGTAATTGCCACCAAAAAGGCAGTTTTGAAAGAAAGAATCCTGAAGTGGTTCAGATAAGGAGGAGAACCTAGCCTACTTGGATCTTTAGTTTACCGACTGCTCTGAAAATCACCTAACCCAGGGATGATCTGCTAACAAAATATTATAAAGGCATTTAAAGCAGAGACTTGCACTATAATGGGCCTAAGGTTTTTATTTAGCCCTTCCTGAAGAAAATCTGTGATTTTAGACATGAGAGGAGCCTTGAGGGGATCAATCATATTTTGGGAAAATCTCAAAAACGTTCTCCAGATCCTAAGGTATATATTAGAAATGACTGCCCTTCTCCTTGATAGGCTAGAAATTACCTGGTCGAATAAGCCCCTCTTCCTCAAAATCCTTTCATCAAATTTCAGGCTTTTAGATGAAGGTTTACTATCTCTGGATGGCAAACTGGACCCTGAAAGAGAAGATCCCTCCTTATGGGAAGGACCTAAAAGATCTGATATGGACATCTTCTTTACCCAGGTTAACCCCTTAAGGACACGGCCCTACTTCACCTTCAAAATCTGACCAGTGTCGCTTTATGTGGTGATAACTTTAAAAAAGCTTTTCCTTATCCAGGCCATTCTGAGTTTTTTCGTCACATATTGTACTTCATGACAGTGGTAAAATGAAGTCGAAAAATTTCATTTTTATTTATAAAAATAATACCAAATTTACCATAAATTTGGAAAAATTTGCAATTTCTCTACTTCTATAATACATAGTAATACCGCCAAAAAAGTTATTGATTTACATTCCCCATATGTCTACTTCATGTATCGATCATTTTGGGAATGCCATTTTATTTTTTGGGGACGTTACAAGGCTTAGAAGTTTAGCAAATCTTGAAATTGTTCTGAAATTTTTAAAAACCCACTTTTTAGGGACCAGTTCAGGTCTGAAGTCACTTTGTGAGGCTTACATAATAGAAATCACCCAAAAATGACTCCATCTAAGAAACTACACCCTCAAGGTATTCAAAACTGATTTTACAAACGTCATTAACCCTTTAGGTTTTCCACAAGAGTTAATGGCAAATGAAGATAAAATTTCAGAATGTCGATATTTTTGGAAAATTTTCCATTTTGATCAATTTTTCCCAGTAATAAAGCTTTTTTGGAGTTTCTACTGTAGGGGTGCATCAGGGGGGCTTCAAATGGGACATAGTGTCAAAAACCAGTCCAGCAAAATCTGCCTTCCAAAAACCATATGGCGTTCCCTTCCTTCTACGCCCTGCCGTTTGGCCATACAGCAGTTTACGACCACATACGGGGTGTTTGTGCAAACTATAGAATCAGGGCAATAAATATTGAGTTTTGTTTGGCTGTTAATCCTTGCTTTGTTACTGGAAAAATGGATTAAAATGGAAAATTTGCAAACAAAAATTGCTGTTTTGGGACTGTGTTGTATTTTTTGTTATTTACATCGATGAACTGACAGGTTAGATTGTGTGCTATTTCTATAGAGCAGGTTGTTATGGACGCGACAATACCAAATATGACTTCTTTTTGGGGGTTTTTGTTTCAGTTTTACATAATAAAGCATTTTTGAAAATTATTTTTTAGTGTCTCCACATTCTGAAAGCCATATTTTTTTATTTTTTTTTGTGTGACTGTCTTATGTAGGGGCTCATTTTTTGCAGGATGAGATGACTGTTTGATTGGCACTCTCTTGGGCCCTGCACTGCTATGATAGGCTCAGGAATTGTTATAAAAAAATGTCTTAGACTGAGAATATCAAAACAGAGAATCAGATCTCCCTGTCTGTTTATATACACAACAGATTTCTTAGAGAGCTGCGCTTAAGTCCTCAGCATTGAGAAACTTGACTCTGAAATGCTCCAGCGACCCTAGAGTATCTCTAACTGGGAATGAGCTATCCATCCCACAGGACTGGCATCTGTGGTAATGATAATATGGTCTCTTAAAACCCAAAGGATACCCTGGTATAGATTTACTGGGTCTAACCATCAAGTGAAGGATGCAATCACCTGTGGACCTTATTCTAGTCAGCATCCAGGGAGGAGGAAGCAACTTCCCAAATCTCTAAAGTTCTCCATTGAAGCGTCTTGTAATGAAAAACAGCCCAATTGAGCCCAATAGTGGACCCCATCTGATCAAAGACAGACATGCCTTCTCTGATAGTCACTTGTCTGGCAGTTGCTAGGTACGTTACCTATTCTATTATCTGAGATATTTTTACAGGATGGAGAAGGCAAATCTGATTGAGTCCAGAATGAAACCCCAAAACCTGCACTCAGAGGAAAGATATAGGAATAATTTTTCCCAATTTATCTGCCAACCTAGGGTCTGAACACACATAAAATATATAAATAATAAAATCAACATTATGTATCGCCACATCCAAAAAAGTCCGAACTATTGAAATATTAAAAAGTCTCCCCTATGTGGTTAATGTCGTAACAGGAAAAAAAATAAAATACATGTGATTTCGCCATTTTATGGTCACCTTGTCCGCCCAAAAATAGGATGGGACTGTTCTATTACAGGCTGGACGTTCCATAAAATGCGAAATGTGTCCACCACACGGCAGGGATACTGACATCCAAATGGATACCTTAAAGAAGCACCAACCTGGGTATGTGTAACGACTGCCGGACATCTGTCGGGACTAAGGAAGGAAGAAGCACAAACCCCAAAAAACCAAGGGCAGCTCTGAGCCGGGATTCACGCTGTACCAAGTAATCTCTAGCCAGTTTTTTCGATTGCGGCCCCGCAGCCAGGGAAAAGATCTCCATACTTCCTCTTATCCAGCAGGGCAGTGAACAAGAACTGAGGTGCTAGGGGGTGTTTCCCCTTTTAAAGCTCTCCATATGTGTTCCTTTTTCCTGTCCTGGGCTGGAAATGGCCTCTCAGTGTGCTCTCATTGGTGTAAAGGAAAATTCCATTCAGACAAGGGTAGAATAAATTTATATAAGTGCCATACTGCAGGGCTCCAGACAAAAAAAAATCCCTAGGAGCCATTGGCTCCTAAACTGAAAAATTTAGGAGCCAAATAAAAATTTTAGTCGCCAAATTTAAATACATACCTAATTATGATATAAAAAAAAATAGCCTCATTCACACGTCCGTGTTTGGTCAGTGATTTCCATCAGTGATTGTGAGCCAAAGCCAGGCGTGTATGCTACACAGACATAAAGTATAAGGGAAAGATCTGCTCTTGATCTGTGTTTAAAGCTGCACCTGGTTTTGGCTAAAAATGACTGATGGAAATCACTGACCGAAGACTGACTGTGTGAATGAGGCATCAGTGTTCGGTCAGTGATTTCCATCAGTGATTTTGAGCAAAAACCAGGTGCGGCTTTAAACACAGAACTGGTGCAGATCTTTCCCTTATACTTTATGTCTGTGGAGGATCCAATCCTGGTTTTGGCTCACAATCACTGATAGAAATCACTGACCAAACACTGATGTGTTAATGAAGCTGACTATGACTGTGCTTATATGGCGTTCTAATTTGTGCTTCCATTCTGCATTTCCGTGATTGCGGACCCATTCAAGTGAATGGGTTCGCATCCGTGATGCAGAGTGCACACGAGCTGCTGCCGGTGTATTGCGGAAGTGCTGTTTGTGGGCCGCAATACAGGCAGGGGCAGAACACTTTCTTGTGATAACTGGTGGTGACAGCAGCGCTGAGTGACAGTAGCTACTGACACCACCTACTAAGGATTTAGCATAGACAAGTATGACTTCTCAATGCTAAATCTTACAGCATGTCCTAATTATAAGTAAATGGACATTATGGTGCTGGCTGAGACTCACTGGCTAAATGAAGAGCTGAAGGGGTTAAACTTTAAACAACTGGGGGGGAAAAAAAAAACCTTACTAGTCTGAACAAGGGGGGAAGGGAGGGCAGCAGGAGCCATACTGAGTGTCACAGAACTCACATCAGGAGCCGGAGGACTGCAGGAGGCAATGATGCTGGGACTCGGCAGTCCTTCTGCAAGGGGAGGCAGAGGAGCCACACTGTCACAGGACTCACATGTACGGAGCTGGAGGGGGGAGGCACTCACCCAGGCACCCGGCCGGCCGTCTTTCTGCAGGGGGGGGCAGGAGGAGCCATACTGTCACAGGACTCGCATGTCAGGAGCTGGAGGGGGGGAGGCACTGACCCAGGTACCCGGCCGTCCTTCTGCAGGTCTCTGTCAGTGCTCCCAAGCGCGCTCTCTTCCCGGGCTCTGTGAGGGGGCGGGGCCCAGGACGAGCCACTACAGGCTGGCAGAGCAGGCTGGATGTCGGGGGCTGGGCTCAGCAGACGTGCCGAGCGTGGCGCGTCTGCTGAAGAGAGGTTTTTTTTCTCCCTGAAGCTGCCGCGCGGAGGTGGGACAAGTCGCAAATGGCGATAAGACTTAAAAGTCTTGTCGCCATTTGCAAATTCCTGGTCGCATTTGCGACCATTTTGGTCGCCATCTGGAGCGCTGTACTGGTGGAGTAGGCCTGTTCTTCTAGGTCATTGGTGACTAGGCCTCTATGGGGTTCTTTGCCGAGACAGAAAAGATAATTATAAGATATCCAGCAGTAGTACAAGAGTGCATGGACTGCAAACAGATTAAAAAATCCACAGCATACTCTCAATTCAGCATAGATTTTTCTACTGTAGGTGGATTTTTTTTGGCCACATGTATTTTACCTATAAACAGCTGCATATTTTTAGTGCAGAATCCACACCAAAAATTTTCAGCAATACAGCAGTGTTTGAATTTACTGTAATAAGTAAATAGGTCATTGATATCTGATCTGTGAAGGTCCAACACCCCCACCGATCAGCTGCTCCCTGCAGCCTCTGGAACTAGCCCTTTGAATGGAAAAGAAAGCACAACTTTGTTGAAAGTGTAGTGACTGTACTGGTTACTGCAGATCAGCTCCTACTGAAGTGAATGAAAGCTGAGCTGCAGTAACCCGGCACAGCCACTACTCTCTGAACAGAGCTGCGCTTGCTGTTCCATTCAAAGTGCTAGTTCCAGTGCAAACGTGAACTAGCGGCAGGACGGATCCGACAGGATGTTCACCTGCCGCTAGTGTGAAACTAGCCTAAGTCATCAGTATCAGGAGCCTTGAAAAACCTTTCAAAGGAGTCGTACCATCTGGACTTTGATGGCATATCCATGCAATAGCACACTTGGCTATTTCGTAAGTCCCATATCAGCAAAAGGAGAAAGCTGTGCAGCAATCCATTCACGCTGGGGCCCTGTTCTTGAGATAGGAGTGGGTCCCAAAGGTGCAGAGAAAGCAAGAACTGAACAAGCAGACAGAAGCCACTGAACAAGTATTGAAAACGGTTCCTCCAATTCTCCTGCCTTATGCCGCCAAACACTGCTACTATGTGCTTGTGAGGAAGTTGCAGCAAATGTAACTGTGTGGTTAAGTGTCTGAATACCGACATAGAGAAGATGCAGTAAATGCAGTTACTAGGGGGTTGGGCGTCTGAATACTGACAGGGATGTCACAGCAAATGTGGTTACTATGAGGTTTAATTGACTCTTGTGAGTAGAATAAATTAATCTTTTAGCCTGTCTGTGGTGCTTCACTATTTTGCTCTCCGATTCCTGATATTACAGGTTGATCTGACATGGAAAAACGGTGGAACTTATGGCACCAGGACATAGCAGTGTTTGGCTGCATAAGGAAGGAGAATTAGAGGAAGAATCTGGCATCTGACTTATCCTACCCGTTTGTGGATTGCAGGAGAGCAGTGCAGTTCCTCGCCTGTTTTCTTGCCTAATATGAATTGAAGCCACTTCACGAAGGACTAGCAGCAGTCACAGTAAGAGATTTTTTTCTCTCTGTATATAAGTATTGGAGGTGCCTCCACTAGCAATCTAACATCTTTGGATTTAGGCCACTTTCACATTTGCCTTTTTGCTGGATCTGTCATGGATCAGCAAAAACACTTCTGTCATGATAATACAACCGGATCCGTTCATAACGGATGCAGACGGTTGTATTATCTCTAAAATAGCCATGACGGATCCGTCTCCAAAACCATTGTAAGTCAATAGGGGACGGAGAAAACGGATCGGTCTCCATGGACTTACATTGTGAGTCATGACAGATCAGTCTTGCTCCACATCCCAGAATGCATTCAAAAACGCTGCCTGCAGTGCTTGTGTGTGTTATGGGAACGCAATGAAACAGAATGGACAGCATTCTGATGCCCTCGGTTTCCTTCAGTTCAGTTTTGTCCCCATTGACAACAAAAGGGGACAAAAATGAGGCGTTTTCCCCCGCTTTTGACATCCCATAACGGATCTCGATAGCAGAAAGGGAAAACGCAGATGTGAAATTAGTCTAATCTAGCAGCTGCCTAAATAAAATACTGTAACATAGTAACATAGTATACAAGGCCAAAAAAATACATTTTGTCCATCCAGTTCGGCCTGTTATTCTGCAGGTTGATCCAGAGAAAGGAAAAAAAAATAAAACTGAGGTAGAAGCCAATTTTCCCCACTTATGGGGAAAAAAACTCCTTCCTGACCCCAATCAGGCAATCAGAATAACTCCCTGGATCAACGACCCCTCTCTAGTAGCTATAGCCTGTAATATTATTACACTCCAGAAATACATCCAGGCCCCTCTTGATCTCTTTTAGTGACCTCACCATCACCACCTCCTCAGGCAGAGATACAGGTTTGATTTTCTACCAGACATATAGTCAGTAAGTGGACCAGGAAGTACTTTCCTTCTGAAGACTTTCATGGTTAAGGCTACATTCACACGACCGTAGTGTACTACGGATCCGCAATACACCCAGCCGCACCCCCCATAGAAATGCCTATTCTTGTCCGCAGGCTGCAGACAAGAATAGAACATGTTCTATCTTTTGCGGAGCCGCGGACCGGAAGTTCGGGGCCGCGCTCCGCAAATGCGGAAGCGGAGAGCACATAGTGTTCTCTCCGCACCTCGTCCGGCCCCATAGACAGTGAATGGGTCCGCACCCGTTCCGCAGAATTGCGGAACGGATGCGGACACATTCATGGTCATGTGAAAGTAGCCTAACTCTCGTTCTGGAGCTTTAGGGTCAGGTAATAACCCTGCTTGATTTCTAAGCCCTCGCGGGCAGGGCCCTCTATCCTTCTGTACCAGTCTGGAACTAGTCTTGTTCATGCTTAGCGCAATTACCTGTATTATGTATGTATGCCCCTTATCATATGTACAGCGCCATGGAGAGCTTAATTGTTATAATATGATAAACAACTAACTCTGGAATGTCTACAAGGTATATGTAAGAAACCGAGCCAAGCTGGCAGCACTGGCACACGGCAGGCATGGACATCAACGATGAGGTAACCAAACTGTACCATTATCTTCATACCGGTCCAGGACAAGCTTGGGATCCTGTACCAGGAGGTGTTATGAACTCAAGGGCATAGGTTGACAATTACTGAAAATCACTTGTCTTGAGGGTTTCACAAGATGGCCCTAGCCAGGAGACACAGGGGTTGAGGAGTGGCAAAAGGTTACAGGACCTGTGCAGGGTACATAGCCGCAGCTTATATGTGTGAGCATGGCTGTAAGGCTCCATTGACACGGACACCGGCAATATGCGTTCCGCAATTTGCGGACCGCACATCGCCGGCACTTTAATAGAAAATGCCTAATCTTGTCCACAATAGCGGACAAGAATAGGACATGTTCTATTTTTTTGCGGAAACAGAAGTGCTGATGCGGAAGTGCGGATCCGGAAAGCATATAGGGTGCTGTCCGCATCTTTTCCGTCCCTATTGGAAATGAATGGGTCCCCGGACCCATTTTGTGGATGTGTGAATGGTGCCTAAGTGTGAATGTGGACAGAGGAATGCACAGTCTCTATTGCTGTTTTGTAGCTTCCTGGGTTGGCGTGCCTATAATCCATACAATATGAATTCCCAGCCAGTATGGTGCTGCCTCCCATTATAAAAGGTCTGGGTAGGATCTTTACGAAATTCCAGTGCTCGGGTCACACTAATGTTCCTTTACCTTCAGGCTGACCCATACTATCTCCAGGTGTAGAGTATACTATACCCTATAAATCACATGGCCAGTACACACGTCTTGCACTCCTTGAATTACATACAATTTCCATTAATATTGTCCACATTGTCCAAGGAGGAATGTGGCTCCAAATACAGCTTTGTGCTAAACTATAGATCGTGACTAGGCACTGTAGGCTACGCCACTCCCAAAATGATAGAATGCATAGATTGAACTACCGCTCATCTCCAGTAGGCTTTCCCTAATCTTTCTGTCACACTGGGTCCTTACCGGAGGTCTTCACCTTAGGACTAGAGATGAGCGAACTTTAAAAAAAAAGTCCGGTGTTCGGGTTGTGGTAAGTCGTGCATCCCGTTATGGATTCCACTATAGCGGCATATGGAATCCATAAGGGGCGGCTGCCACCAACGCGAACTGTTGAACAGCTGAAGGACCTGGGGTGACGTCACTGTCATGTGATCAGTGCAGGGGGCGTGGCTCAGCACGGGATCAAATCCAGTGCTGAGCCACGCCCCCTGCACTGATCACATGACAGTGACATCACCCCAGGTCCTTCAGCTGTTCAACAGTTCGGGTTGGTGGCAGCCGCCCCTTATGGATTCCATATGCCGCTATAGTGGAATCCATAACGGGATGCACGACTTACCGCAACCCGAACGCCGAACACCGGACTTTTTTTTAAAGTTCGCTCATCTCTACTTAGGACCCCTTTAGCTTAACTTCCTGCCTCCTACCTTGTTACTTTTATGTGGCAGCCGGCCCCCGCCCGGAGGAAAGCGGCCCCACACGTGCCCCTGTATATATATAAATAATTTATTCCAAAAAAAATGACACGTCAGCAGAAAAAAAAAAAAGTATTGAAACCCTTTCTATTTCTCTTTGATGGGATTAGTTCCATTTTTAGGGGAGAAAAAGAAAACAGTCAAGTAAATAAGTACAAAGCAAGCAGAGGGATGAGACACTGGACGGTGCTACGCCACTAGCGTAGGATCCCAGCAGTATTTCTTCTCGGTGCCATCCCCCTTTATCAGGTCAGCTTCTTCACTACTCAGCTCAAAATCCCAGACTTTAGCATTTTCCTTTATTCTCGCTGGTGTAGAAGCTTTAGGAATAACTCCAACACCTTGCTGGAGTGCCCACCTGAGTAATACCTGGGAGGGGGTGCGTCCATGTGCGGTTGCCACTTTGCATACTTCTATATCCCCTAAAAGATGCCCACAGCCCAGGGAAGAATAAGCTTGTAGGTGAACCCCATTCTCTTTACACCAATGGAGAAGAGCAGCTTGTGGGAGCCGTGGATGAAGTTCCACCTGTAAGACAGCAGGAGGCACTCTGCTCGACTCCAGCAACTGTGTCAGGTGAGCCTCCGTATAGTTAGATACACCCAGTGCCTTAATGGCGCCAGTGTCATACAGGTCCTCCAAGGCTCTCCAGCTTTTTTCTCTAGCTGCCCGGTTACGGGCATCGTCACTTCGCCAACCCTGCTTCCCTGGCCAGTGAATGAGGTAGAGATCCAAGTAATCAAATCCCAGCTCAGCCAAGCTCTTCAAGCAAGCCTCGCGGGCTCCGGGGCCTAAATCTGCAGGTGATAACTTGCTAGTAATGAAGATATCAGAACGACTTAGGCCGTATTTAGGCATCAGCTGGCGCAGGGCCTGGCCGAGCTCTCCCTCATTACGATAGACTGAGGCCGAGTCAAATGAGCGGTACCCACATTCCAGCGCCGCATCGACAGCCTGGATGACGTTTTCTAGTCCTCGCATGCGAAAGGTGCCCAGGCCGAGGAGGGGCATTGCCACCCCATTATTGAGGGTCACCGTTTGCTGTTGAGCTGAAAGAGAAGTCACATCCTGTAAGATCCTGTACATAAATAGCCTCAATTACAAATACACCCCAAAATCCTGCAGGACACCATTCCGAACACCATAAAATGCTGCCTTTTCATGCAGCCACCACTAGGGGGAGTGGAGTGCTAATAGAATACAGCTTCCATTGCAGGCCAGGGTAATGTGTAAATTCCCATGCACTGCGCTCCTTCCTGGGAGTGATTGATGCATAAAGGGGTGGGGAACCTCCAATGTGAACAGCATCTAACCTTGGTTTCCATACGGGAGGGCACAGTATATCAGCCGCTGTTACAGAGCTATAGGGACCACATGCGCCCATACAGGGGTGGACCATGGTTTTGTCCCTCACCTTCCCTCTACTTTTTCACTGTATCATCCCCAATACACACTATTCCAAAGAGAATGTACCCCTGACCCAGGGGCCACAATGAAGCTCCTCAGTAGCTCATACTTTGCTGTGTCACCACTTTGCGGAGCCCCAACACTGCTGTGCGTGCACCTGACTCAGCAGCTGAGGAGCAGTCATCTCCAAACTACTACTGCTCAGGTTACAGGGTGCAGCTCCACACTAAAGCCTGGAAGTGGTCGCTTCCTCCCCGCACACCTACCTGACAGGGTCCCGCCCCCCTCCTCAGACACAACCTCAGGGTGCACACTGCAGCGCCTGCTCTACCTCCAGTGTGTGACCGCGGGTACCTACCTCCCCGTCGCTCCATCGCGTCTGACCACAGGACACGAGATCGTCACGTGGCTGAGGAGAGGCCGCACCTCATAAACTCCGCCCCCTGAAGCCCGGCTAATCCAGCCCCCGGGCGGACCCGCGCGCTCTGCGGATTATTTAACCCCTTGTGGTCTGGCTACATAAGAATATGTCTTGGTAGGAGAGAGTTTTCGTCATTGAGGCTCACTTGTAAAAATGTTTTTTAATTGAGTACTTTCTGTTCAGGTGCGTCTTCGTAGTTTTGGAACAACATTGTTTTACGGAAAATAACGGAAAGAAAACGTACAGACGTCTACAATGGTGTGAGTCTAGAATATGGGACATGTATTCAGACAATCTGCGAAAACTCATTTCAGGGAGGTGCACTTCTCATTTCAGGGAGGTTTTCCTTTTTTTCTTTTTCTTTTTTTTACACAAACTTTTTATTACATTCATCAGCCCCCCAGTGCCTCTCATAAGCTCCCCAGTGCCTCTCATCAGCCCTCCAGTGCCTCTCATCAGCCCTCCAGTGCCTCTCATCAGCCCCCCAGTGCCTCTCATCAGCCCCCCAGTGCCTCTCATCAGCCCCCCAGTGCCTCTCATCAGCCCCCAGTGCCTCTCATCAGCTCCCCAGTGCCTCTCATCAGCCCCCCAGTGCCTCTCATCAGCCCCCCAGTGCCTCTCATCAGCTCCCCAGTGCCTCTCATCAGCCCCCCAGTGCCTCTCATCAGCCCCCAGTGCCTCTCATCAGCCCCCCAGTGCCTCTCATCAGCCCCCCAGTGCCTCTCATCAGCCCTCCAGTGCCTCTCATCAGCCCCCTAGTGATGAAAGGTGGAATCTGATTGGTCGCTATGGGCGACTAAACCAGTTCTACTTTACACCAATTTAGATAAATCTCCCTCTTTGTGTTTGTTTTTCCGTGTGCAGCCGGAGGATTAGGCTACTTTCACACTAGCGTTTTGATGGATCCGGCTGGGTTCAGCCAAAACGTTTCCGTTACTGATAATACAACCATCTGCATCGGATACGGTTGTATTATCCTTAACATTGCCAAGACGGATCCGTCATGAACACTATTGAAAGTCAATGGGGGACTGATCCATGCCAGGGAAAACGGATCCGTCCTTATTGACTTGCATTGTGGGTCATGACGGATCTGTCTTGCTCCGCATCTTGTGACGGAAAAAAAAAGCAGCATGCTGCGGTTTGCGCTCCGGTATAAGAACGGAATGCATTTTGGAGAATTCCGTTCTCTTCAGTTACGTTTTGTCCCTATTGACAATGAATGGGGACAATGCGGAACCTTTTTTTTTCCCGGGTATGGAGCCCCTATGACGGATCTCAATACCGGAAAATAGAAACGCTAGTGTGAAAGTAGCCTCATTTATGACAAGGCATAAATTTGGCTAATCTAAGGCAGCCGTGCAGCTGAAAAACTAGGCCGGCATAGTGTTTCATCAACATGTACACCTGAAAAGTAAGTTTGCCCAGACCGGAAGAGCAGCCCCTAACACCCCCCTCCCAACCCTCCCGCCCCTCCTAACTGTCAAAAACTTTTCAAGACCACCCATGCGACTTAATATTGTCTAAAAGGGGACTCGTGACTATTTTTTACTACTAAAATAGTCGCAAGTCCCTTGATAAATGTATGCATTTAACCCCTTCAGGACCCTGCCATATTTGACCTTAAGGACCAGGCTGTTTTTTGGAAATCTGACATGTGTCACTTTAAGTGGTAATAACTCTGAAACCCTTTTACTTAGGGTCCTTTCACACTGGCGTTTTTCTTTTCCGGCATAGAGTTCCGTCCTCGGCGCTCTATGCCGGAAAAATCCTGATCAGGATCATCCCCATGCATTCTGAATGGAGAGAAATCCATTCAGGATGCATCAGGATGTCTTCAGTTCAGGACCGGAACGTTTTTTGGACGCAGCAAATACCGCAGCATGCTTCGCTTTTTGTTCCGTCCAAAAATCCGGACCACTTGCCGCAAGGCCGGATCCGGAATTAATGTCCATTGAAAGGCATTAATCCGGATCCGGTCTTAAGCTAAACGTCGTTTTGGCGCATCGCCGGATCCGACGTTTAGCTTTTTCTCAATGGTTACCATGGCAGCCAGGACGCTAAAGTCCTGGTTGCCATGGTAAAGTGTAGTTGGGAGCGGGGGAGCAGTATACTTACCACCCGTGCGTCTCCCGGGGCGCTCCAGAGTGACGTCAGGGCGCCCCACACACATGGATCACGTGATCGCATGGATCACGTGATCCATGCGCATGGGGCGCTCTGACGTCATTCTGGAGCGCCCCGGGAGCCGCACGGACTGTAAGTATACCGCTCCCCCGCTCCCCACTACTACTATGGCAACCAGGACTTTAATAGCCTCCTGGCTGCCATAGTAACCTCAAAGCATTTCGAAGACTGATCAGGATCCTGATCAGTCTTCTAATGCTTTCAGGCGACTTGCGTTCTGACGGATCTGGCGGGACGGAAGTGCCCGCCGGATCCTCAGAACGCAAGTGTGAAAGAGGCCTTATCCAAGCCATTCAGAGATTGTTTTCTCATGACACTTTGTAGTGGTAAATTTCAGTCAATATTTTTCATTTTTATTTAAAAAAATCCCAAATATACCCAAAAATTTGAAAAATTCTAAACTTTCCAAATTTATACTTCTCTGCTTTTAAGGCTCCATTCACACGTCCGCAATTCCGTTCCACATTTTGTGGAACGGAATTGCGGACCCATTCATTTCTATGGGGACACACTATGTCCCGCACAGATCCGGAATTGCGTTTCGCCAAAAATTGATCATGTCCTATTCTTGTAAAGGAAAAGGCATTTTCTATGAGAGTGCTAGCAATGTGCGGTCCGCAAAATGCGGAACGCACATTGCCGGTGTTTGTGTTTTGCGTCTACTTTATGTTTGGATCATTTTGTAAATGACATTTAAGCAGATCTTAAAATTTTTCAGCAGATAATTTCCAGAACCCACTTTTTAAGTACCAGTTCAGGTCTGAAGTCACTTTGTGCGGCTTACATAATAGTAACCACCCATAAATGGTCCCATTTTAGAAAATACTCCCCTCAAGGTACTGAAAACTGATTTTTACAAACTTTGTTAACCCTTTAGCTGTTCCACAAGAATTAAAGGAAAATGTAGATGAAATTTCAGAATTTCACTTTTTTGGCAGATTTTCCATTTTAATAATTTTTTTTTTCAGCAACAAAGCAAGGGTTAACAGCCAAACAAAACTCAATATTTATTACCCTGATTCTGTAGTTTACAGAAACACCCCACATGTGGTCGTAAACTGCTGTCAGCTACCCCTGACAAAGCCGGACGTTACTGGCGAAACGCGTAGGGTGCTCTTTCATATAGCTGGGGTCCACATGCAAGCGAGGATACAGGTTATGGCGTTACTGCATTGACCACATTGGGTCCGGTTTGCATTGTTGTTGCCATTTTGCACATGTATATGCTGCTGTATGTTTTGATTGCACTTTGTGATATAGCTGGCGGTGACATTTGAGGTCCATATATTTGGGACAAGTGTGGACCCTGCTATTGTGTTGGTTTATTTGTTACCAACACTCTGTCTTATTGTATACAATTTTTTTTTTTTTTATAAATTCTCTTTTTATTAAATTTTTCATTTAAAATTGGCATATCACGAGAGGAGGACACCTCGGGACGCAGCCCAAGAGAGTTACCTCTATAAGACATAAGTGATACAATAGTAAAAACATAAAGTGCTATAAGAAGCAAACAGAAAATATGTTACAGGAAGGCACCAAGGAAAATCGAATAGCAAATATTCAATACCAGCATATGCCGGACGATATTAGGGTATTCCTTCATTAAAGGTGCAGTCCAGTAAACAATAAACGTCAGGTATTTCGTAGGGGGGGAAGGGAAGACCAGGGTAAGAGGGGAAGGGAAGGGAGGGGGGGGATACAGAAATGGAAAGACAACAGTCCAGAAAGAGCAGTGAAGGAAGAAAAGGCCTAGAGAGATAATCAAGGGCCTTATACCTTATGTAGCGAGAAGAAGTTTATAGTCTTGGGTAGTTTTAAATGTCATCCAGCTTTTCCATGTCTTAAGAAACTTATTTTCGGTGTTCCTTAGTTAGATCCTCCATCCTCATTATTTGCTGAATTTTACCCAGCCACAGAGACATCGTAGGCACAGTCGTCTGCCTCCAATGGTGTACATGCCTTGAGCAGCATTGACCAAATGTCGTATCACAGATTTTTTATAAGTTGCCATGGAGAGGTCGCACTGGTGGAGCAGGAAGAATGCTGGTGATTTCGGGAGGTCGACCATGGTAAATCTAGACGTAACCTGCCACTCCTTATGCCAAAATTGTGTTAGTGCCCGGCATTCCCAAAAGATGTATAACAAGGTCCCCCTGGTTTCGCCACAGCGCCAGTATAATGGAGACACAATAGGGAATATGGCATTCAGTCTAGAGGGTAGTTTAAACCCTGCTTCCTGTATGTTACTAGCTATAGAGGTTTTATGTGCGCACGAGTAAATACTGTCCTTCTGCTCGGTCGTGAACGTCATTCCCAGGTCCTGTTCCCATTGCGTCATGTATTTTGTGGGGGGGGGGGAACCCGAAGGAGAGTTGGAAACATTACATGCTGGAGAGAGTGTGTCGGAGGATAACCCTTTGATCACAGAGTTTCTCAAAGTCCTTTTTGTCTCTAACGTATAAAGACGCCTGTGGTAGCGTAGAGAGGAAATGACGGAGTTGTTGGGCCTGCCAGTCAGTCAAGACAGGTGTATTGGATTCCAGATGTTGAATCGTCCACAAGTCCGTCACGATGCAGTGATGTGCCCGGAAGACATTGTTAGACAGTAAAGTCCTGAAGTTTCCCTGTTCAAGCCCTGGTGTAAATTGAGGATTTCCCAAGATCGTGTACAACGGCGAGGGCGAGGGTGAAATGTCCGCATTATCCACAGTGGAGGGGAAGGCGCAAAGGGTTGGGCCAATGGTTAGATGGAGATGAGCCTGTAAGGGGACATGTGCGTCCAACCATGGTGTCGCCGCCAACGAAGTGGGGATAAAGGATTGTTCAGTTTGAACCCACTGTTTATGCGAACTATGCCGGCACCAGTCAATAATGCGCATTAGGTGCAAGGCTTTGTGATAGGCCACGAAGTTCAGTAGTCCCAGACCTCCACTGTGTTTAGGGCGGAAGAAGAGGGAGCGGGCAGTCCTTGGGGATTTCCCCACCCAAATGAACCGTGTAAGCATTTTTAACAGTGTGTGAAAGAAGAGTCTGGGAATGTGTATAGGGAGCGTTTGAAAGAAATAGAGTATCCTAGGAAGGATGTTCATCTTAAAGATCGAGATTCTCCTGAACCAAGAAAATGTACTTGTATGCCATTTATCCAGATCAGCTCATATCTGGCGGAGCAGAGGGGGGTAGTTCTCTGGGTAAAGATAATCGCACCCATTTAAAGGGAAATCTGACCGACAGGTCGCCAATCATTGCAGCAGGTAGTATAATATTAAGTGCTTCCGACTTTTAAAGTTCGACAAATGGGCATAGGTTTTTAGGACTTGCAAGAGGTTCGGGATAGAAATTCTGGGGTTAGAGAGGAAGAAAAGCAAATTGTCCGCGTAAGCGGCAACTTTATAGTGGGTTCCCCTTATTCGTATACCTGAGATATCTGGATTCGATCTGATATGTCCTAATAATGGTTCTAGGCAGAGGATGAAGATTAGAGGGGAAAGGGGACACCCCTGTCTAGTCCCATTAGTGATGGGACAACTGGCAGAAAACTGGCTATTCACTTTAACTGAGGCAGAGGGAGTAGAATACAGGTTATGAATTCTTGCCATCATGGTATCCCCTAGGCCTATGTATTTCAGGGTTTTGAACATAAAACGCCAGTTCACCCTGTCAAATGCTTTGTTGGCGTCTGTTGAAAGCAAAAGCATTGGAAGTTTAGTCGATACTGCATGGTATATTAGATTGATGGCTCTGGTGTTGTTATGCCTGGCCTCTCTCAAGGGCATGAAGCCAGTCTGATTTAAGTGTATGATATGTTGCAAATAGGGGATCATACGGGTAGCTAAAATTTTTGAGAATAATTTAAGGTGCACATTAATTAACGAGATCGGGCGGTAGCTCTGGCATTGGGATAAGTCTTTCCCCTCTTTGGGGATCACCGAGATGTGCGCCCTGAGGGTATCTGGCGGGAGGGTCTGTATAGTATTAAAACTATTAAAAGCAATTAGGAATTGTGGGGCCAATAGGTCATTGAACGTCTTATAGTACGACAAGGGCAGGCCATCCGGGCCAGGGGCTGTTCCTGTGCGGGATTCTTTAATGGCTAAAGCTAATTCTGTATCAGTTAATGGCGACTCCAGCGCGTCAATCGCCTCAGGAGGGAGACGAGACATGCCAGAAGCGGAAAGATAGGTTCGTATGTCCGTAATGTGGCCCTCTGGATCAGTGCGGGAAGCGTCAATGTTGTAAAGTGAGCGATAGTATTGCCTGAAAGTCTCAGTCAATTTCAAGGGCAAGGTGAATCGGTTACCTGACTTGTCAGTCAAAAAGGGGACATATGAGCTCAGTCTGGATTGGCAGAGTGCCCGTGCCAGCGTCCTGCCTGGTTTATTCTCATGCTCATAATAATGCCTACGGCATTTGAATATGGATGCTCTCGCTTTGGACAGGCATAGCGAGTGGATCTGTTCTCTTAAGAGACGTATTTCGGTTCCTATTTGATCAACCGGGTGGTCTTGTGCTGTCTATCAAGAACATGTAGTTTAGAAATTAGTGGCTGTCCTCTCTTTTTTGAGGCGGGCCCCTAGTTTACTGAAGATCCCTCTGATGAAGCATTTATGAGCTTCCCAAGTAGTATTCGGGCTACTTTCCGGGGACACATTTATGAAGAAGTAATCAATCAGTTCCTTACGGATCTCAGCCTGCACCTGAGTGTCATGTAAAAGATCTGTGTTCAGACGCCAATGCCAGGCCCTAGGTTGATGAGTAGGTAGAGAGAGAGTGATAGAAATAAGGGCGTGATCTGAGAACATTATTGGGTCAATATGAGTCCCTGTCAAGACTTCCAAGTTGGAATGTGAGATAAAAAAGTAATCGAGTCTAGAGTATGTATCATGAGGAAAAGAGTAGAACGTGTAGTCCCTAGAAGTTGGATGTAATGTCCTCCATGTGTCCAAAAGCTGATGTGCGTGTAATAAATCTTTAACCCTAGTCTGTGAAGAGCGGGAAGGCAAGAGTGTCCCCTTGAAGAGTCTACAGTCGCGACCAGTAGTAGGTTAAAGTCGCCCCCCAAGATCAGGACCCCTTCTGCAAATCCTTCCAAGTCAGTGAGCGTCTCATCTAGGAAGGGTATCTGACCCGAATTAGGTGCATAAAGTGTGGCTAGTGTGATCTTTCTACCCGCTAAGGTACCTTTCACAAAGAGGGAGCGTCCCGCTCCACCAGCACGTACCTCAATCAGGACCCACGGGATGGCACCAGAGACTAAGATAGAGACTCCCTTCGTCTTAGAGTCAGGAGAGGTACTGTGATACACATGTGGAAACCGGCGGTCGGTGAGAGATTGAATAGCGTCTGAGCGAAAGTGTGTTTCCTGGATAAACACAACATACGCATGCTTCTTCCATAGGAGTCTGAGGAGGGAGGATCGTTTTTCAGGGATGTTCAGCCCCTGTGCATTAAGAGAAATCAACAGAATATCAGACATGGCTACTGTAGGCAAATCGCAGTTAGAAGACCCAAGAGTAAGAAAGCAAAGAAGAGAAATAGGAAATCGGAGTGGTAGGGAAGGGAATAGGAAGGAGGGGGGGGGGAAGGTTATAGGAAACTGGGAATTAGTGAGGGAAGAAACAAAAGGACAAAGACAATACTAATCGGTAGCGTAACTGCTAATAAACTGTGTTTCGTCCACTCCGGGAAACGATCAGAAGTGGCAGAGTACACAGCGCCCTAACAACTGACTGCGGTAGTACGACTATATAAACCTGAAACATAAACATAATGAGAGCAACCATAAACCCCCCATCTTCAGAGTAGAGAAACAATGTGAGGAGGAAGCACACAGTTCTGCAGAGAAGATTATAACAGGTAGCCTTGTCTCTAGCAGAAAAGCCAGGATGGCCAAGTGTAAGTAACAAGGCATGAGGGTAAAAGTGGTCACCCAGGCGACCGATAATGACTGTGGGCCAAGTCCAACCAAAGGTCCTGCGGGTGTCCTGCTAAATAGAGATCAGTCAGTCGTTAAGTCAGGGCCATCAGCGGGGTGGAGTACGAAAGGACCTCGAGTGGGATAGACGTCGGCGGCGGTCCCATGTGTTTTGAAGGCGATCAACCGTCGAGCATGGTGGTAGAGGACGCTGAGGTCTTCCAGATGGGTCCCCCGGAGAGGTCTGAGATTGGAACATGGGGGGAGCAATCCAGTCCGGGACTGAAACGGGCGGGATGCCTAGGAATGCAAAGGCTTCCAGAAGATCCTCTGGAGATCGAACAGGAAAGGATTGGCCTCCCAATTTCCTAATAATAATGTGAAACGGGTGGCCCCAGCGATATGTAGCACCCGTCTGTTTGACGGCCTCCAGGAGTGGTCGGACCAGGCGTCTCATGTACAGGGTTAGGCGGGAAACATTTGGCAGGATCAGGACCGAAGTGTCCTCAAAGAGTATTTATTTTTTCTCCCAGGCTTTGCGCAAGATGTCCTCTTTTATTCTATAAAAATGGACCCGGCATATGACATCCCGTGGCCTGTTTGGATCCTGGATTCCGTGGCCTGTGGTCCTATGGATCCTGTCCAGTTTAATCTCACTGTGTAGTGGTCAGTCTAGGACGGTGTTAAAAATGGACACCACCGCGGTGTAAAGGCGGTCGCCGGTAACTGATTCAGGTAGGTTACGAATCTTAAGATTGTTCCGGTGACCCCTGTTTTCCTCGTCGTCCAGGTGGAGTGAAAAGTCTCTCATTTGAGAAGTATGTGAGGACAGCACATCCGAAAGAGAGGCCAATTTAGATGAAGATGCCTCAAATTGTTCTTCAAGAGTCGATACACGCTCATCTATGGCTTGTACTGTGGCCTGGACAGCCTGTAAGGCCTGGGCTTGATTAGCTTCAATTCTGGCAACTTGTGCCTCTAGGTCAGCTCTAATGGGTAGAGCCCTCACCATCCCCCATAATTCAGCCATAATCCAGTGATGGCGGTGGAGGTAAATCATACAGCCTATCCTCTGGTGGATGTGGTGTGGGGGAGAATATGGCCGGCATACCCTGGCTAAGAGAGCGGGTCTTGGCCACTGTCTGAGGAGAAGGTGGTACCTGCATGGCTGAAGAGCAGGGGCCCATCTATGTGGATGGCCGTGCTGCAGAAGCGGATCCCTGCATTGGAGCCTGGGCTCCTTGTGGCTGTGTGGCGGGGCTGGTAAAGATGTGGCCTCCTGGGGTCTCATTGCCAGGGGCGCGATGATTGTGTGCCAGCACTGGGGGAGAAGGGCGGTGCGGTAGGCCGCAGCTCCGGCGGTGCGTCCGCCATCTTGGGAGTCTCTGTGGCGGGTGGATGAGCGGAGCCGGAGCGGAGGAACCGGCCCAAAGTCTGGCCTGCGGGGACTGTCGGCTGGCTCCTGGACCTTCTGCCTCTTGTCATGGCCCGTGGTGGTGCTGTTTAAGTGCTTCCTATTGCCGGGCTGCTGTAGGGGATCGTGGAGCTCTCAGTGAGCGCGTCCTCATGCCACCATGTCGAAGCCATGCCCCATTGTATACAATTTTTAATGTGTCTATGAGTCAGTGTTTTTGCATAATAAATTTAGATTTTATATATATGATCTTGGTGAATGTGCATTCTGATTGTGGTTCTATTGACTTTCTTTAGGTCTTGGTATAGCGTAAACTGCTGTACGGGCACACGGCAGGGCGCAGAAGGAAAGGAACGCAATAGGGTTTTTGGAGGGCAGATTTCACTGGAATCATTTTAAGTTGCCATGTCACATTTGAAGCCCCCCTGATGCACCCTTACAGTAGAAACTCCCAAAAAGTGGCCCCATTTTGGAAACTACACCCCTCAAGGTATTCAAAACTGATTTTACGAACTTTGTTAACCCTTTAGGTGTTCCACAGAAAAATGTATATGAAATTTCAGAATTTAACTTTTTTGGCAGATTTTCCATTTTAATCCAGTTTTTTCCGGTAACAAAGCACGGAACTCCTACCCCATTTTGGAAACTATGGAATAAGGTGGCAGTTTTGTTGGTACTATTTTAAGATACATATGATTTTTGGTTGCTCTATATTACACTTTTTGTGTGGCAAGGTAACAAAAAATAGCTATTTTGGCCCCGTTTTTATTTTTATTTTTTATAATGTTCATCTGACAGGTTAGATCATGTGCTATTTTTATAGAGCAGGTTGTTATAGACGTGACAGAACTAAATATGAATACTTTTTTTGGTTGTTTGTTTCAGTTTTACATAATAAAGCATTTTTGAAAAAAAATGATTTTTTACTGTCTCCATATTCTGAGAGCCATAGTTTTTTTTATTTTTCATGGTAGGGTAGGGTCTCATTTTTTGTGGTATGAGATGACAGTTTGATTGGCACTATTTTGGGGTGTGTATGACTTTTTGATCGCCTGGTATTACACTTTTTGTGATGTAAGGTGACAAAAAATTGCTTTTTTGACACTGTTTTTTTTTTTTTTTTACAGTGTTCACCTGATGGGTTAGGTCATGTGATATTTTAATAGACCTGGTTGTTATGGACATTGTGATACCTAATATGTCCACTTTTTTATTTTTTTCACTTTTAATTGTAGAGATGTTTTTGAGGAGCAGGCAGAATTAATGGGAAAATGTATATATAAATTGAATATACAGTGTGAAGGAAAGATCAATTTTTAAATATAACACAGAGACAGTGGGAGTGCTTCCAAAGGGTTATGGTAGTGCCACACTCTGAGAGAGAGAGATATCAGGTTTAGGTAGGTTAGTAGATGGAGAAAATACAAGAAGTTCAGTTTTTAAATGATTCAGGTTCTCTGTAGAGTGTTGAAAACAAGATTGTGATGGATCAAGAAGAGAGGGGAGGGATAGAGGATGAAGCGAGAATAGACCGAGCGCTCCAGGAGTTTAGAGATGAAGAAAAGATTAGAGACAGTTCTATAATTAGTTGCGCAGATTGGGTCAATAGATGATTTCTTTAGTAATGGGGTTATGACTGAATGTTTAAAAGAGGAGGGGAAGATACTAGAAGAGAGAGAGGTTGAAGATTTTAGTTAGGTGAGTAGTGACAGTCGGGGGGAGAGAATGAAGGAGGTATGAGGGAATAGGGTCAGTAGTGCATGTGGAAGGGTGAGAAGAGGAGCCTGGAAACTTCTTCTGTGACTAGGCTACACTTAAAAAACGCCACATCAATAAATACCATCTTTATTAACCCCTTAAAGATGCATGACGTACTGGTACGTCATGATTCCTGAGTCCTTAACCTCTTTAGGACGCAGGGTGTACATGTACGCCCTTGTGCCCTGGTACTTAAGGACCCAGGGCGTACATGTACACCCTGCGAATATCCGATCACCGCTGCGCACGTGGCGGTGATTGGAACAAGATGCCTGCTGAAATCAATCAGCAGACACCTTGCCACAATGCCCAGGGGGGTCCTGTGACCCCCCCATGTCGGCGATCGCAGAAAACCGCAGGTCAATTCAGACTTGCGGTTTTCTGCGTTTCCGGGTAATTCGGGTCTCCGGTGACCCGAAGACCCGGAAAAGGATGGTGATCCGTGGTGTAATAATACACCACCAATCACCATCCTTAGCGTTGGTGAGGATCCATCCCTGATTGGCTGGGCGGGGGGGCGGCGACAGAAGCAAACCTCGAAGCTTCTCCCTCTCCGTCCACAGCCTGCAGCGTCGGAGAAGGACCCCAGCACCCAGGCACCCCAGCAGCACCCCAGCAGCTCCCCAGCAGCTCACCAGCAGCTCACCAGCAGCACCAGTAAGTACTCTTCATTTCTTTTTTTTATTTCTTTGCACCTGGGTGTCTGGGGTCCACAGCACTCAGTTGTGCGACCCTAGACCCCCCCCCCCCCCGGCCCCCTATTTCCTCCAATTCTATGAGGCAGTCCTCAAGGCACTGATCTTTTCTGACCGGGAAAGAGCAGGTCGGAGTACCTTGGGAATTGGAGGCGCCCGGGTCATCCCTGGCCAACACTTTCCAGGTGTGGTCCCCCATACTGGAAAGAAGGGACGATCCCCAAAAAAGTGCAGAATGTGTCGCAAGAGGGGGATCCAGAAATACACCACCACTCAATGTGACACGTGCCCCGATCATCCAGGCCTCTGCATTGACGGTTGCTTCAGGGAGTGCCACACTTCCATGGAGTTCTAAATTATTATAATCCCAGACAATCCCTTAGAAAATTCATAAAATTATGGCTCTCAGACTTTGGAGACACGGAAACAACTTTTCTTTTTCAAAAATGATTTTATTGTATTTTAAGTTTTCAAAAAATGTTGTTTTAGTGTCTCCAAAGTCTGAAAGCCATACATATTGGGCATCGTCGCGTCCTTAATAACCTAATCTATAAAAATAAAATATTACCTAACCCCTCGGATAAAAGCCCTTTAAAAAAATTTTTAGAAATGAGTTAAAAAAAACTTTCTTTGTCACCTTAGACCCCAAAAATTGTAATATCATGTCATAAAGAAATCAAATGCCCCCTAAAATAGTGCCAATCAAACCGCCATCTCATCCCGCAAAAAAAGAGCCCCTACATAGGACAGTCACCCCCCCCCCCCCCAAAAAAAACTAAAAAAAAACTATGGCTTCCAGAATGTGGAGGCACAGGACCTTTTTATTTTCAAAGTTGGTTTATGATGTCAAGCTGAAACCAACATATTAATAAAAGTAGTCATATTAGGTATTGCCACATCCGTAACAATGTGCTCTATAAAAATAACATTTGACCTAACCCCTCAGATAAACGCCGTAAAAAAATAATAAAAAAGATGTAAAAAAAAGCCATTTTTGTCACCTTAGATCATAAAAAGTGTAATAGCGAGCGATCAAAAAGTCATATGCCCCCCAAAATAGTGCCAATAAAACCGCCATCTCATCCCGCAAAAAATGAGCCCCTACATTAGACAGTCACCCAACAGAAAAAAAACTGTAGCTCCCAGGCTATGGAGATACTAAAATTATTTAATTTTTGTTCCTAAAAATGATAATATAGTGTAAAATCTAAACAAATTTTATAAAGTAGACATATTAGGTATCGCCGCATCCGTAACAATCTGCCCTATAAAAATAACATTTGACCCAACCCATCAGGTGAACAGCGTTAAAAAAAAAAATTAAAACCGTGTAAAAAAAAAAATTGGCTAAATTTCCATTTGAATCCATTTTTTCCAGTAATAAAGCAAGGGTTAACAGCCAAACAAAACTAAACATTTATTGCCCTGATTCTGTAGTTTGCAGAAACACCCCATATGTGGTCGTAAATGGCTATATAGCCACACGGCAGGGCATAGAACGAAGGGAACGCCATATGGTTTCTGGATGGCAGATTTTGATGAACTGGTTTATTTACACCATGTCCCATTTGAAGCCCCCCTGATGTAGACTAGACTAGAAACTCCAAAAAAAGTGACCCCATTTATGAAACTACACCCCTCAAGGTATTCAAAAACTACTTTACAAACTTTGTTAACCCTTTAGGTGTTCCACAAAGCTTAATGGCGAATGTAGAAACAATTTTAGAATTTAAATTTTTTGTTACCTTGCCTCAAAAATGTGTAATATAGAGCAACCAAAAATCATATTTACCCTAAAATAGTACCAAAAACACTACCACCTCATCCGGTAGTTTCCAAGATGGGTTCACTTTTATAGAGTTTCTACTCAAGGGGTGCAGCAGGGGGCTTGAAAGGGTACATGGTGTAAATAAACCAGTCCAGCAAAATCTGCCTTCCAAAACCCATATGGCGTTCCCCTCCTTCTGCGCCCTGCCGTTTGGCCAAACAGTAGTTTAGGACCACATATGGGGTGTTTCTGCAAACTAGAGAATCAGAACAACCCATATTGAGTTTTGTTTGGCAGTTAACCCTTGCTTTGTTCCAGGAAAAAATGGATTATAATGGAAAATTTTCCAAAAAATCGAAATTACAAAACTGTTTCTCCATCTGCCATTCACTCTTGTGGAACACCTAAAGGGTTAACAAAGTTTGTAAACCCAGTTTTGAATACCTTGGCGGGTGTACTTTCTTAGATGGAGTCACTTTTTTGGAATTTCTATTGTAGGGGTGCAACGGGGGGATTGAAATGGGACATGGTATAAACAAAAACAGTCCCGCAAAATCTGCCTTCCAAAACCCATATGGCGTTCCCCTGCTTCGGCGCCCTGCCGTTTGGCCAAACAGTAGTTTAGGACCACATATGGGGTGTTTCTGCAAACTAGAGAATCAGAACAACCCATATTGAGTTTTGTTTGGCAGTTAACCCTTGCTTTGTTCCAGGAAAAATGGATTATAATGGAAAATTTTCCAAAAAATCGAAATTCCAAAATTGTTTCTCCATCTGCCATTCACTCTTGTGGAACACCTAAAGGGTAAACAAAGTTTGTAAACCCAGTTTTGAATACCTTGGCGGGTGTACTTTCTTAGATGGAGTCACTTTTTTGGAATTTCTATTGTAGGGGTGCAACGGGGGGATTGAAATGGGACATGGTATAAACAAAAACAGTCCCGCAAAATCTGCCTTCCAAAACCCATATGGCGCTCCCCTGCTTCGGCGCCCTGCCGTTTGGCCAAACAGTAGTTTAGGACCACATATGGGGTGTTTATGCAAACTAGAGAATCAGGGCAACCCATATTGAGTTTTGTTTGGCAGTTAACCCTTGCTTTGTTCCAGGAAAAAATGGATTATAATGGAAAAATTTCCAAAAAATCGAAATTCCAAAATTGTTTCTCTATCTGCCATTCACTCTTGTGGAACACCTAAAGGGTTAACAAAGTTTGTAAACCCAGTTTTGAATACCTTGAGGGGTATAGTTTCTAGAATGGGGTAATTTTTGGGTGGTTTCTATTACGTAAGCCTCACAAAGTGACTTCAGACCTGGACTGGTCCATAAAAAGTGGGATTTGGCAAATTTCTGAAAAATTTCAAAATTTGCTTCTAAGCTATGTAAAATCCCCAAAAAATAAAATGGCATTCCCAAAATGCTCCAAACATGAAGTAGACATATGGGGTATGTAAAGTCATCACAATTTTGGGGGTATTACTATGTATTATAGAAGTAGAGAAACTGAAACTTTAAAATATGCACATTTTTCAAAATTTTTGGTAAAATTGGTATTTTTTATGCAAAAAAATTTACTTTTTTGACCCCATTTTAGCAGTGTCATGAAGTACAATATGTGACGAAAAAACAATCTCAGAACGGCCTGTGTAAGTAAAAGCGTTTTAAAGTTATCACCACGTAAAGTGACACTGGTCAGATTTGCAAAAAATGGCCGAGTCCTTAAGGTGAAATAGGGCTAAGAGGTTAAGGAACCATGACGTACCGATACGTCATATCTTTAAAAGTACATTGCGGCAGTGCAGGGGTTAATCGGAACAGGATGCCTGCTGAAATCATTCAGCAGGTATCCTGTCACAATGCCGAGGGGGGTCATGTGACACCCCCCCCCCCTAAACGGCGATCACAGCAAACCGCAGGTCAATTCACTTCTGCGGTTTGCAGCGCTTTCTGCGATCTCTGATCAGAGACTTAAAGCGTGCCCAAATTGTTAAATTATACCCCCCCCCCCTGCAGCCCGCAATCATATTGTGCGGGGGGGGGGGGGATAGCGGGCGGTGCGGCAGGCGGGATCGCCGGTATATAGCAGATATAACATCTGTAATAAAATACACTACACATAATAGGTATCGCCGCGTCTGAAAAACCTGCTATATAAAAATATCACATGATCTAACCCCTCAGGTAAATACCGTAAAAAAAATTAAATAAAAACAATGTAAAAAAAAACATTTGTCACCTCACATTGCAAAAACTGTAATAGCAAGCGATAAAAAAGTTATATGCACTCAAAAATAAACCGCCATCTCATCCCGCAAAAAATGATACCCCACATAGGACAATCGCCCCAAAAAAAATATATATATGGCTCTCAGACTATGGAGACATTAAAACATGATTTCTTTTTTGTTTCAAAAATTATATTATTGTGTATAACTTAAATAAATAAAAAGTATACATATATATTTGTATCGCCGCATCCGTAACAACCGGCTCTATAAAACTAGCACATGATCTAACCCCTCAGGTGAACACAGCAAAAAAAAATATATAAATGCTGTCTGTATCAAAAGCCATTTTTGTCACCTTACATCACAAAAAGTGTAATAGCAAGCGACCAAAATGTCATATGCACCCCAAGATAGTGCCAATCAAACCGTAATCTCATCCTGCAAAAAATTAGCCCCTACATAAGACAGTTGTCCAAAAAATAAAAAAAAATATGGCTTTCAGAATGTGGAGACACAAAAAATAATTTTTTCAAAAATGCTTTGTTATGAAAAACTGAAACAAAAAAACCCCCAAAAGTAGTCATATTTGGTATTGTTGCATCTGTAACAACCTGCTCTATGGAACCTACTCGTTCTAACCTGTCAGATCAACTATGCAAATAACAAAAAATAAAAACGGTCCCAAAACAGCAATTTTTCCAATAACAAAGCAAGGGTTAACAGCCAAACAAAACTCAATATTTATTTCCCTGATTCTGTAGTTTGCAGAAACACCCCATATGTGGTCGTAAACGGCTGTATGGCCAAACAGCAGGGCATAGAAGGAAGGGAACGCCATATGGTTTTTGGAAGGCAGATTTTGCTGGACTGGTCTTTTGACACTATGTCCCATTTGAAGCCCCTCTGATGCACCCCTACAGCACAAACTCCAAAAAAGTGACCCCATTTTAGAAACTACAGCATAAAGGTGGCAGTTTTGTTTGTACTATTTTAGGGTAAATATGATTTTTGGTTGCTCTATATTACACTTTTTTTGAGGCAAGGTAACAAAAAATGGAAATTCTGAAATATCATCTCCATTTGCCAATAACTCTTGTGGAACACCTAAAGGGTTAACAAAGTTTGTAAAATCGGTTTTGAATACCTTGAGGGGTGTAGTTTCTTAGATGGAGTCACTTTTATGGAGTTTCTACTCTAGGGGTGCATTCTGCTCTAGGGGGCTTCAAATGGGACATGGTGTCAAAAAACCAGTCCAGCAAAATCCGCCTTCCAAAAACCATATGGCGTTCCCTTCATTCTGTGCCCTGCCGTTTGGCCATACAGCAATTTACGACCACATATGGGGTGTTTCTGCAAACTACAGAATCAGGGCAATAAATATTGAGTTTTGTTTCTAAAATTTTATCTCCATTTGCCATTAACTCTTGTGAAAAACGGTGGGTTAACGACGTTTGTAAAATCAGTTTTGAATACCTTGAGGGGTGTAGTTTCTAGAATGGGGTCATTTTTGGGTGGGTTCTATTATGTAAGCCTCACAAAGTGACTTCAGACCTGAACTGGTCCCTAAATAGTGGGTTTTTGAAAATGTCTGAAAAATTTCAAGATTTGCTTCTAAACTTCTAAGCCTTGTAACGTCCACAAAAAATGAAATGGCATTCCCAAAATGATCAATGCATGAAGTAGACATATGGGGAATGTAAATCAATAACTTTTTTGGGCGGTATTACTATATATTATAGAAGTAGAGAAATTGAAACTTGGAAAAAAAAATTATAAATAAAAATGACATTTTTTGATTCCATTTTACTAGTGTCATGAAGTACAATATGTGACGAAAAAACATTCTCAGAATGGCCTGGATAAGTAAAAGCTTTTAAAAGTTATCACTACATAAAAGTGACACTGGTCAGATTTGCAAAAAATCATTAATTTCTAACGACAATTTGTTTTACCTTAGTCCTAACAGCAGCACAAATGGGGTTAACCACCCCCCGTGAACTGGTAGGACCGGCGGAAAGTTAATGAGCCCAATAAAATAATAAAGTATTTACCCTCTATAAAAAGGGGGTAGCACCCCTAGCCCATTGTGTTTATAGCAAGAAAACCACTTAGGGAGGGAATTTTTGTGCTGCTGTTAGGACTAAGGGAAAACAAATTCTCGTTAGAAATTAACGATTCCCTTACGTCCTACCAGCAGCACAGATGGGGAGATAGCAAGAAGAACCCCTAGGGAGAGCCCTCATGCCTGGCAGAGTCAAGAATACCCTGGAATCTACCCTATAGTGGGAGATGAAAGTAGACTCGGAGCTCCAGGAGGCAGCCTTGCAAATAACGTCCAAAGGGAGGAGACATCTCTCAGCAAAGGATGTAGATATGGCCCTGGTAGAATGGGCCTTCACGAACTCCGGAGAATCTAGAGATTGAGAAATAAAGGCCTCCCTGATGGCCTCCTTGATCCATCGACTTATAGAAGCTTTGGACGCTTTACGGCCTTTAGACTTAGCGGAAAACAGGTTAAAGAGATTCTCATCTATCCTGAACTCCCTGGTTCTATCCACATAGACCTGGAGGCTTCTAGAGATATCCAATGAATGCTTGACAGGATCTCTAGAGGAGGAAGAGGGAACAAATAAAATTGGTAAAGAAATCACTTGATTGATGTTCTGGAAAGACGGTACCTTGGGCCTAAAATACGGAAGGAATCTGAGGAGAACTCGATCTGGTAAAAAAGTAGTATAGGGTTGCTTAGCCGAAAAAGCCTGAAGCTCTGAAACCCTCTTGGCCGAGGTAACCGCCAACAAAAAGACCAATTTTAAGGTCAAAAATTTTAAATTTACCTCCCCCAGAGGCTCAAAGGGGGGATATGCTAGCCCCTTGAGCACGACTGATAAGTCCCATTGAGGAATGGGTTTCAGTACGGTAGGCTTCAGTCTTTCAGCTCCTTTGAGGAAGCGTTTAATGAGAGGGTCCCGAGAATAAGGCCTAATGAGGCAGGCCGAGATGGCAGACATCTGAACTTTCAATGTGGATGAAGCAAGGCCTTTGTTAAGGCCATCCTTTAAAAATTGAAGTAAGGCAGAGATGGGTGGATCTGCAGACGCCACTTGGTTGGAAGTACACCATGATGAGAAGATCTTCATAATCCTAGAGTAGGCTCTTTTAGTAGACTCTGCTCTAGAGTGTGACAATGTCCTCAAGACCGACTCTGAAAGCCCTTCTATTGCGGGAAGGGACTGATCAACCTCCAGGCTGTCAGGTTGACCCTGTGCCACGACACCATGGTCTGCTGTGGGGGGAGCCTCCAGTAGTGTCCCCGACTCATCTGTTTGAGCTGGGTAAACCAGGATCTCTTGGGCCAGAACGGAATGATGGCTATTACCGAGTCCTGATCCTGACGGATTTTCATCAATACCCTCGGTATCATGGAAAACAGAGGGCAAATGTAAGCCAGCCTGAACCTCTACGGTATCGACAGATAATCTATCGCCAGGGTGTTGTCCTCCCTGTAGAGAGGGCAGAACCGCTCCACCTTGGCGTTGAACCTTGTTGCCATGAGATCCACCTCTGGCAAATCCCACCTGAGGACTATCTGCCTGAAGATCTCCGGATGCAAGGACTATTCCATCGTCGGTAAACCGCGACTCAGGCGATCCGCGATCATATTGAGCGAATCTCGAATATGGGTGGCAGACAGATGGGAAAGGTTCGCTTCTGCCCACCGAAGAATTACCCAGATTTCCGACAGGAGGGGTAGAGATCTTGTGCCTCCCTGTTTGTTTATGTAGAGAACCGAAGTCATATTGTCTGGCTGGACCTTCACCGCTTTGCCCCGAATTCGAGGGGCGAAGTGAAGGAGGGCTAGCCGGATGGCAGACATCTCGCGGAGATTGGAGGAAAAAATCTGACAAAACCTAGTACAAGTAGTACGATAGGGACTCTGGGAGCTAGCTGGAAGAGCATGTGCAGCCAGAGAAAGAGCAAAGCAAACTGGCTGCTTAACCCCTTAAGGACCCATGACGTATGGGTACGTCATGGGTCCGATCCCTAAGTATGGCGCCCGCTCCTGCCCTCTGTGGGCGCGATCGCTGCGGGGGTCCGGCTGTTTCCTGTAGCTGACCCCCGCGGCTAATGATCGCGGCCGGCAGCGATGCCGATCGCAATCATGAACCTCGCAGATGCCGTGGTCAATCCTGACCACGGCATCTGCGCTGCGCTAAAACCGAAAGTAAATCTCGGCAGCTCTCCGGCTCCCCTAGTGGTGATCGGGAGAATCGGAGCGCTGTAAGGGATAGCCTCAAGCCTTTCATTCAGCATGAGGCTATCACTTACTATTTCCTATGGAGCCCTTGTTAGCAATAGGGCTTCATAGGAAAGTAGTAAAGTCTCATAAACTCCAATACAAGTGTATTGGAGTTTATGTTAGAAGCAATCAGATGACTGATTTATATAGGTCCCTATGGGACCTATATAACAGTGTAAAAGAAAAATAAAAGAAATAAAAAATAAAAAATAAATAAAAAACCTAAAAATTCAAATCACCCCCTTTCCCCAAAATTAAAATAAAATAATAATTTTTTTTAAAAATACACATCATGGGTGTCATAATGTGCGAAAACGCCCGTGGTATAAAAATATAAAAATATATTCCCCATACGGTAAACAGAAAACGGAAAAGCGCCCAAATGGCGGATTCGCCATTTTTGAACGCTTCATTTCCTCAAAAAATTTAATAAAAAGTGATCAAAAAGTCCTACACACCCCATAATGGTATCAACTAAAAGTTCAGATCGCCCAGCAAAAATAAGCCCCCATACAATGCCATACACTTAATTACAAAAAGTTATAGGGGTCAAAATATGGCGACAAAAATAAAAATAAAAATTTCCCACTTTTGAATTTTTTTCACTATCAAAACGCTAAGAAAAACTATACATATTGGGTATCGCTGATTCGTACTGACCTGTAGAATAAAACTAAATGGTCAGTTTTATCACACATCAAACGTCGTAATTTAAAAACCCGTAAAATTGTGGTAGAATTGTTTTTTTTTTGCAATTTCACCCCATTTGGAATTTTTTTCCCGCTTCCCACTACATCGTATGCAATATTAAATGGTGGCGTTGGAAAGTACAACTTGTCCCGCAAAAATAAAGCCCTCATATGGCCATGTGAACGTAAAAATAAAAAAGTTATGGCTCTCGGAAGGCATGGAGCGCAAAACGAAAATGCAAAAATGAAAAAACCCCGAGTCCTTAAAGGGTTAAAAGGAAGAGGCTCTGCCCCTTGGGCGGGGATACACGTTCCCAGGAGTAAAAAGTTCCTCCTCTCATAAGAACTTCTTATTCTCTATAAAAATCTCTATAAAAACTATATAGATTATTTGACAAACTACCCAATTTATTATTATAGAAGCACTGAATTGCTCAAGAGACCTTTAGGTACAGAGGCAGGCCAGTCAGTATCCTCTTTCATCAGAGACCCGTCATTTCAAAGTCTCTGCAGGGACCCCTATAATCAATCATCTTTAGGGTCCTGCTGGCGTTGTGTGAGTACATAATATTTGCAGTAACCTGTATAGTGGGACCCCAGAACAAATTTTATTGGGTCCAAGGTTCCCCAGTCCTACACTGGGTGTAGTGTCTATGACAAGATGCGGATTTCTAGAATAAAAGGGTAAGGCAGATGAAAAGAACTGTGGTAATGTGGAGAACACAAAAGTAGCAATAAGTATGCCCAATATTGGTCTGGGTAAGAGCCTAATTGAGTACAATTGCCTAGGAAATGCTGCCATATATCTAAAGTGTGGAATAGCCTCATAAGTTAGTATAGGGTTAATGAGGGGTTAAACCATGGTCATGGGACTATGGTCAATGTAGCAAAACAATCCATATGCACATGTTAGTATATAGTATATATGGCCAGCAAAAGTCTAGAAAAATAAATAGGCATCAGGGAATCACTGTGTGTAAAAGTGCACTCTCTTGATAATGGCGGCCACAACCATGCTTGCATCATATAATATAGGGGTACGGCTACTAGGGATCGACCGATTATCGAATTTACTGATATTATTGGCCGATATTCAGGATTTTCAAAGTTATTGGTATTGGCATATATCTTGCCGATATGCCGACAACGAATCGTGAATATGGATCGCGCTGCTGTCAGCGCGATCCATGTTTGCTCTGCAGCACAGGGGAGAAGGAAGCAGTGTCTCCCTCCCCCCTGTGCCGCTGCTGCCGCTGCTACCAATGAGAGGGAAGGGGAGAAGAGAAGGGGAGGGGCTGTGGCCACTGCACCACCAATGAAGTTTACTCCCTCATTAATTCAAATACAGGAGGCGGGTGAATCATACAGCCGCACCCGACCACTGTGAGAGGTAGCTGCGATCCACGGCAGTTAACCCCTGCCACACCTGAGGGGTTAACTGCCGCGGATCTCAGCTACCTCTCATAGAGGTCGGGTGCGGCTGTATTTGAATTAATGGGCGAGTTATCTTCATTGGTGGCGGAGTACGCCCTCCCACCCACAGTGCGCCCCCCCACCCACCCCCAGTATTAAAAACATTGGTGGCAGTGGCCACAGGGTCCCCTCTCCCCTCCTCTTCATTGGTGGCAGTGGCAGCTTCTGATCAGAGCCCCAGCAGTGTAATCCTGGGGCTCCGATCGGTTACCATGGCAGCCAGGACACTACTGAAGTCCTGGCTGCCATGCTTAGCTCCCTGCTGCTGTGTGCACTATCTACAGGGCAGCAGGGAGAGTGTGAGATCCTATTCACCCTAATAGAACTCTATTAGGGTGAATAGGACAAAGGTTCTAGTCCCTAAGGGGGCTAATAGTTAATAAATAAACAGTAAAAAAACAAATAAAAAAAACACCAAAATATTAAGTATAAATATTTAATCTAATCTATATATCTAATATATATATATATCAAACAAAGAAATCCAGCAGCACTCAAGATTAAGACGGGTGCAATCCTTCACTGACGACCGACCGTGTCGTTATAGTATACAAATCCAAAGAATTGAAGCAGCACTCCAGATATGGTGAAGCAAATGGTAGACCGACTTTATTCCCCTTGCAACGTTTCAACTGCACAATGCAGTCTTTCTCAAGCATACAAATGGTGCATATAAGTGGTATTAAATACCCATACAAATTAACAACATGATTAGACATCATTAGTGAAAAACAACGAATTTGTGTACATAATTATAAATAATCCATATAAAATTCATATTGCCGTGCATAAAAAAATCCACAAAACATTTCCATATATCCATATAATCCAAAATTTTGTAGTGACATGGTAATAATCATAAAGTGCATAAGTGCCAATAAAATCTTCCACATGTGTATGTATCATAATTAGTGGGAAGGTGGACTGATACAACAAACATCACCTGTGTGTATTACATATTCTAAATACTACTCACACAGCGGTGTATAGCCATCGTGGTCATCGTTGGCGTCCCTGAAAACCTACTGGGCATGCTTGAACAGACAGGAAGACCGGCGATCGTCGGCTTGCGTTCAACGTCATCAACAGGTCACGTGAATAATCACATGACCAACCTTGGCAACAGAGGACGCTCAGCACTAACGAATTTCCGGAAGTAGCAGCAAGGGGGAGGCGAGAGGAAACCCAACTCAGCACCACATGACATAGCACGTGTGCCGTAGCTAGGGCAACCTGTCTCCGACCCAACGCCGCATCCCACCGGACAAGCCGATACCTGCCGTGAAGAAAGGCAGAGGCAATAGGGATCAATATTGGTGCTGAGCGTCCTCCATTGCCAAGGTTGGTCATGTGATTATTCACGTGACCTGTTGATGACGTTGAACGCAAGCCGACGATGCGCCGGTCTTCCTATCTGTTCAAGCATGTGCAGAAGGTTTTCAGGGACGCCAACGATGACCACGATGGCTATACACCGCTGTGTGAGTAGTATTTAGAATATGTAATACACACAGGTGATGTTTGTTGTATCAGTCCACCTTCCCCCTAATTATGATACATACACATGTGGAAGATTTTATTGGCACTTATGCACTTTATGATTATTACTAGGGATCGACCGATATTGATTTTTTAGTGCCGATACCGATACCGATATTATGTGAACTTTCAGGCCGATAGCCGATATTTTCTGCCGATATTCTGAGCATTTTCATTTTTGAGAAAAAAAAAAAATTCTACACAAATCTGCTGAAAAGGAACATGTTTATGGTTAATGTTTAGCTTTTTTTGTAAATCTTTTCTATTTAGACTTAATATTTTGTTATATGTGTTTTTTTTTTTTAAACTTCACAATCCCTTTAATGTATATGTATGTGATACAATAAGGTCGGGTGTGCACACTTGAAGAATATGACTTTAGGAGTAATTACCATATCGCAGTATAGTGACTGCGCAGCCTGAGTGAATGGTGGGTAGTGGTATGGGCCGGCTCACTCAAATTCCTGCAGCAGGAGGACAGCAAGGCACTCTTACTGCAGTGCAGTGCACGCACACGTTCCTGCCACCAGCCGGAGCACTGAGCCCTGCAGAGTTAACGTGCGTACGCCACAGCGTAGCCTAAGTATGTAGTCCCGTCCAGGGGGCGTTCCGGCCGTGCAGGCCCACACCCCCATTCTGCTGTACTCCCGCGAATCGCGATCCTCCTTACTTCTGGCAGAGCAAAGACAGGCAAATCATCTCTAACAGGTGCGCCAGTGTAGTGGACGCAATATCGGCGGTATCGGCAGTTTACATGCCGATACCGATACTTTGCAAAATGCTCAATATCGGCCGATAATATCGGCCATACCGATAATCGGTCGACCCCTAATTATTACCATGTCACTACAAAATTTTGGATTATATGGATATATGGAAATGTTTTGTGGATTTTTTTATGCACGCCAATATGAATTTTATATGGATTATTTATAATTATGTACACAAATTCGTTGTGTTTCACTAATGATGTCTAATCATGTTGTTAATTTGTATGGGTATTTAATACCACTTATATGCACCATTTGTATGCTTGAGAAAGACTGCATTGTGCGGTTGAAACGTTGCAAGGGGAATAAAGTCGGTCTACCATTTGCTTCACCATATCTGGAGTGTTGCTTCAATTCTTTGGATTTGTATATATATATATATATATCTACAGTCGTGGCCAAAAGTTTTGAGAATGACACAAATATTAGTTTTCACAAAGTTTGCTGCTAAACTGCTTTTAGATCTTTGTTTCAGTTGTTTCTGTGATGTAGTGAAATATAAATAGACGCACTTAATACGTTTCAAAGGCTTTTATCGACAATTACATGACGTTTATGCAAAGAGTCAGTATTTGCAGTGTTGGCCCTTTTTTTTCAGGACCTCTGCAATTCGACTGGGCATGCTCTCAATCAACTTCTGGGCCAACTCCTGACTGATAGCAACCCATTCTTTCATAATCACTTCTTGGAGTTTGTCAGAATTAGTGGGTTTTTGTTTGTCCACCGGCCTCTTGAGGATTGACCACAAGTTCTCAATGGGATTAAGATCTGGGGAGTTTCCAGGCCATGGACCCAAAATGTCAACGTTTTGGTCCCCGAGCCACTTAGTTATCACTTTTGCCTTATGGCACGGTGCTCCATCGTGCTGGAAAATGCATTGTTCTTCACCAAACTGTTGTTGAATTGTTGGAAAAAGTTGCTGTTGGAGGGTGTTTTGGTACCATTCTTTATTCATGGCTGTGTTTTTGGGCAAAATTGTGAGTGAGCCCACTCCCTTGGATGAGAAGCAACCCCACACATGAATGGTCTCAGGATGCTTTACTGTTGGCATGACAAAGGACTGATTGTAGCGCTCACCTTTTCTTCTCTGGACAAGCCTTTTTCCTGATGCCCCAAACAATCAGAAAGAGGCTTCATCAGAGAATATGACTTTGCCCCAGTCCTCAGCAGTCCATTCACCATACTTTCTGCAGAAGATCAATCTGTCCCTGATATTTTTTTTTTAGAGAAGTGGCTTTTTTGCTGCCCTTCTTGACACCAGGCCATCTTCCAAAAGTCTTCACCTTACTGTGCATGCAGATGCGCTCACACCTGCCTGCTGCCATTCCTGAGAAAGCTCTGCACTGGTGGCACTCCGATCCTGCAGCTGAATCCTCTTTAGGAGACGATCCTGGCGCTTGCTGGACTTTCTTGAACGCCCTGAAGCCTTCTTAACAAGAATTGAACCTCTTTCTTCAAGTTCTTGATGATCCTATAAATTGTTGATTGAGGTACAATCTTAGTAGCCACAATAGCCTTGCCTGTGAAGCCATTTTTATGCAATGCAATGATGGTTGCAAGCGTTTCTTTGCAGGTCACCATGGTTAACAATGGAAGAACAATGATTTCAAGCATCACCCTCCTTTTAACATGTCAAGTCTGCCATTTTAACCCAATCAGCCTGACATAATGATCTCCAGCTTTGTGCTCGTCAACATTCTCACCTGAGTTAACAAGACGATTACTGAAATGATCTCAGCAGGTCCTTTTAAGACAGCAATGAAATGCAGTGGAAAGTTTTTTTTGGTATTAAGTTAATTTTCATGGCAAAGAAGGACTATGCAATTCATCTGATCACTCTTCATAACACTCTGGAGTATATGCAAATTGCTATTATAAAAACTTAAGCAGGAACTTTTCCAATTTCCAATATTTATGTAATTCTCAAAACTTATGGCCACGACTGTATATATATATATGTATGGCAGTCTGATTAGGCTGCATTTGTGGGAGGGGCGGAGGCTCTACTTAAACCAGGCACAGCCCCACCTAGGGGCGGGCGTTTTCTCAGTTGCCCCACCCTCCCTTCCTTTCTATTTTCACTTCTACAGGGTATGCCCCCCTTTTATAGGCCTACCCACGGACATGGCTACAGGCACACCACTAGCCATTTAGTTAGGTAAGATGCGTATTGCAGTTACGGTGGGTCTCGGTGTTTATCCCACTAGGGCTCTTCGGCTTTCGTGTCCGTAGCCCTGACCACAAATATATGTATATAATGACATCTCTTCATTTAACAGCAGATTTGTGTAGGAATTTTTTTTTTCTAAAATGAAAATCCACAGAATATCGGTATAAATTATCGGCTATCAGCCTGAAAGTTCACAGATTATCAGTATCGGCTCAAAAAAAAAAAAATCTATATCAGTCGATCCCCAACGGCTACACGGTGACACTGATCGCAAGACAGTCGTCGCAGCCAGGTTCGCTGAGTTGCGGTGATTCCATAGAAATGCAAGAAATCCCACAGTGTTCAACGCTACTCCGCATACCTGGTCGTGATGGATGTTGCCCGACCAGTGTCCCTGTGTAGTCGTACCCTTAGGGCGTGGAGGCAACTAGGTTAACTAATGAACATGTAATAGGAGGTGCAGTCTGATGGGACGCTGTTGTGGGAAATGATGACGTGCATAAGAGCGCATGTCTGCATTGTGGTCCTGGGTGGCCATATTTCAAATGGTAACATGGATATCAGCTGGCACATGAACGCTGATCTGGAAGGGCATTTCAGCCATCTAGTAAAACTAGTAAATAAAATGCATGATTTAACCCATAAGTGACTAACCTGTTTTGGGACTTACTCACCAAGCGATTTTTTTCATTGTCGCCCTCCAAAAGATATAACTTTTTTATTTTTACATCTAAGTAGCCGGATGGAGGCTTGTTTTTTGCGGGACATGTTATAGTTTTTAATGGTGCCATTGTGAGGTACAAATAACTTACCGATCAACGTTTGATAACTCTTTATGGGAGGGGGATCGGAAAAAACTACTGCTACAAAGTTTATTTCGGCATAGATAACATGGTAACTTTATTCTCTGGGTCAGTACGATTACCACTGTACCAAATACATATGGTTTACTTTGTTCAATAAAATCCCTTTTTAAAAAAATAAGAAAATGTTTTTGCATTGCTGCATCCTAAGACCCATAACTTTTTTATTTTTCTGTCTACGAAGCTGTGTCATGGTTTGATATTTGTGGGATGACTTGTAGCTTTCATCAGTATAATTTTGGTGTACATAACACTTTTCGATCACTTTTTTGTTTTCTTTTTCACGGATAATTTACATTATATTGGTGGGTCGTTACGGACGCAGTGATGCCAAATATGTGGAGTTTTTAGTTTTACAATTTTTATTGGATTTTTAAAAATGTAGTGCATGTTTTTTAATAATCTTTTTAATCATTTAATAGTCCCACAGGGACCTATATTAGGCGCTATTTTGATTGCCTCTAAGATACAGGCCTGCCTGCACTGACATCGTCACTCTGCACTCTCATTTGTGGGTTGCAGATGGAAAACAGAGGGAGTCCGCTTACATGTGGCAGCTTGCCCCCGGCATGTAAGGGGTTAAACGACCCGGATCGGCGCTCCTGCTGGTCCCGGCCGTTAGAGCAGGAGCTTGGCTCTCATGTGAGAGCTGAGCCCTCACTCTCCAATGCAGTGCTTAGACTGGGCGGGCGTGGAATGGCAGGGGCCCAGCCTAAGACCCCTTAGTAATCATCATAAAAAGACATATTGGTGGTCACTAAGATGTTATGGAGATAGAATAGTAAAGGATACATGACTTAGGGAGATAGGATAGTACATAATTGCTAGGACACGATTGCGTCTGTGTATATGTGAGACATTAATTGCTGGCACATCTGTAATGGATTAGGTATATAAATGGGTTAATTATCATTAAGGCACATACATGATAAAAATGTATGAAAACAGGTACTAAGTCCCAAATATCTTAGGGAATTGGAAGAATAAGCACTGGCCTGTATGCTTGAATACTGTACATGGTGCCTTAATGCAGTCTAGGGGTCCTTTGACAATATAGATTCTGTATTACATATGACATATTACTATTAGTTGGTGGGGCCTCCCTCCGTACTACCATGTCTGATATGCCTCTGTAGCGTTTATCTTAAAGTCTTGTCTATTTGGAATCGAGAACCACATTTTGCATTTGTTTAATTTACCCAATCCTGGTACAATATACCCGGTCACACCATTTATACATATGTCATCTCCTGATACAGTCACCATGGGCACTACTTTCCCTTATAATTCTAATACTATCATTGGGGCCAGTGTTAAACTATAATATAATATTTAGCAGAGGCTTCTGCATATGATAGACTACACTGATAGGTTTATACGTTTGGCACCTGTATTCCCCAATATCTCCTGATGGAGTGACTGATATTATCTACCGTCAAACAATAGTAATATGTAATTTGTAATAGAGAATCTATAGATACTTTTCCTGTATGTTAAGATTAATATTTGATTGTATTTTGGGGTCAGGTCTGAATTTGTTTGTGTTACTCTGGAGGCTAGGGATGGCTGCGGAAGTGAGTGGCCAGTGTTATCTCTGACGTTGTAGGAATGTTCTAGGATGCCTGGAAAAGAGGAGCTGTTCCGGTAGAAAAGAGCCTGCCGGAGTTCTGGTAGAAACCGTCCGCAACCTGGCAAATATGCAGAGAATCAGCCGAAGTGTGAAAGTAGCCTTACCTCCTTACCTTGGACTCTGCATCTCCGTTAGGGCTCATTCAGATGGCCGTATGAATGAGTCCACATCTGTTCCATTCATTTCAATGGGATTGCAAAAGATGCGGACAGCACACCATGTGCTGTCCGCATCCGTGGTTCTGCTCCGCGGAAAAGATAGAACTTGTCCTATTCTTGTCTGCAATCGCGGACAAGAATAGGCATTTTCTATTATGGTTGCATCCATGTGCGGTCTGCATATTGTGGAACACACAGGGCCAGTATCCTTGTTTTGCAGATCCGCAAAGCACTACGGCCGTCTGAATGGGTCCTTATTCTGATTACAAAGTGCTACGGAATATGTTGGCGCTATATAAAAAAATATTATTATTAATAATATTATTCCTCTGAAAATGTTTGAATAAGACCTGGCCTATATGGAGAAAGTTTGTAATAAAGCTAGAATCAGTAGAGCCAAAGAAAGTCTCTTTGTAGCTTCGGCCTAATACAGACCTGAATGCTACCCTTCCCCTAGTTAATGGAATGTGTCCCCACACAGTGTGATGCTGATAGCAATGATTGCTCATTGTCAGTATGTGGGGGCATATCCCTGTGACAGAGAGAATAGTATTTCCATGAGGAGCAACAGAGGAACTGCGCAATGCAAAAACAGATTTTTTAAAATTAATTTTGTATTACCATAATGCGTTTAAAAAGTAAATCAATATTTCTATCAGGTATGTACTTAACTTGTCATTGTGATGTTCTGGAAGATGGGGAATTAAAATATAGACATGTAGAACATTGCTTGTGATACACAGTGACGTGATTTGTTACCACAGCCAGGTAACAGAATCCTTGTTACTAAGAAACCTCACATTATGTGCATGAAAGCTGATGTAGAAACGGAAGCACTCCCCACCCACAAACTATAAATTACCAATCTTTCTCCATGAAAAGAAATCACAGAAAAAAGATAATAGTGCACTAACCAAATAGATGCAAGCATTATATATGGACTAAGGCCTCACTCTGATGTAATAAAATCTGAGACTCTTAGCCAATATATTTTGATCAAAACACATCTGTGCCCCCCTACCCACACCAAGGTGGTCTCAGGTCAGGCAGGTTCTACTCTAAACCTACAGTTGTGTTCAAACTTATTCAACCCCCACTGAAATTGAGTGTTTTGGCCAGTTTGACATTGATTTTGATCATTTCAGTCATCTTGTTTGCAATTAACAGGGCCGGACTGGGTATGAAAACCAGCCCTGGAAAAAAATTACACACCAGCCCCACAGCATTGCGTAATTATACCAGCAGTCCAGCACAACGTCATTTTCGATAGAGCCCTAAACTCAATGCACGACTACACTTACCCAGTCCTAATAAAATCTGGTCCTACCTCATCCAGGGTGTCGCTAGCGTTGGCGTGATGTCAGCTGGATCCAGAACAAGGTCCCTGTGGGGAGAAAAAAAGAATAATCACATAAGGAAGGGATGGTGACTGTCTCTGTGAAATCACCAGCAGGGGGCTCTGTGCTGGCCTGTAAGACTGAGCCATGCCAATGTATAGCAGGGTAATCTAGTGCTACCACACAGCACTAATGCCCACATTGTGGCCCCTCACAGTAATAAAGCCCACCCTGTGGTCCCTTCACAAAAGTTATGTCCTTCTTTTGGCTCCTCACAGCAGTTATGCCCACCTTTGTTTCTGTCACAGTAGTTATGCCCAGATATGTGCCCCTCACAGCAGTCATGCCCAGATATGTGCCCCTTCACAGCAGTTATGCCCAGATATGTGCCCCTCACAGCAGTTATGCCCAGATATGTGCCCCCTCACAGCAGTTATGTCCAGATATGTGCCCCCTCACAGCAGTTATGCCCAGATATGTGCCCCCTCACAGCAGTTATGCCCAGCTATGTGCCCCCTCACAGCAGTTATGCCCAGATATGTGCCCTCTAACAGCAGTTATGTCCAGATATGTGCCCCCTCACAGCGGTTATGCCCTGATATGTGCCCCTCACAGCGGTTATGCCCAGCTATGTGCCCCCTTACAGCAGTTATGCCCAGATATGTGCCCCTCACAGTAGTTATGTCCAGATATGTGCCCCTCACAGTGGTTATGCCCAGATATGTGCCCCCTCACAGCGGTTATTCCCTGATATGTGCCCCTCACAGTGGTTATGCCCAGATATGTGCCCCCCTCACAGTAGTTATGTCCAGATATGTGCCCCCCTCACTGTAGTTATGGCCAGATATGTGCCCCCCTCTGTAGTTATGGCCAGATATGTGCCCCCCTCTGTAGTTATGGCCAGATATGTGCCCCTCACAGTAGTTATGCCCAGATATGTGCCCCTCACAGTAGTTATGCCCAGATATGTGCCCCTCACAGTAGTTATGCCCAGATATGTGCCTACTACTTACTAGTAGTAAACTTCTGCAGGCTGCCAGTGTTCTTTTGCTTGGAAATAGCCGCCAACTCAAATCCTCTCTGCCTGCCCAGGTCGCCCGCTCGCCCTCCTCTGCTGCTTGGTGGACTCGTCTAGGCCAGGCTGGCGCTGCACATATACACTACACATATACTCTGCACATATACACTGCACATATGCACTGCACATATACACTATACAAACACACACGAAACATATAGACTCATGCACTACACATATATACAACACACACACAAATACGCACAGTACACAGAAACATATACACACATACATACATTGACTTCACATATGCCTATAATACATACAATACTTACACAAGTACATAGAGTACACACACTGCACCTGGATCTGCCCTTTGCCCTCACTACAATCAGTGGCTGCCACTTGCCAGGCAGAGGAGGGCACCCTTCCACAGCAGACATGCAGGGCAGCCCCTGCCCACTGGCCAGGCTCTAGTTCTACAGACTACAGACCCCACCATACTTTTCCAACACCATCATCCCTTTCCATCAGTTCTTTCTTTCTGTCTCCTTTAGACTGTCTCTTCCAGACGCATTTGGACTCCTCTTGTTCTCTCTAGAGGCCATTGCCTTGCCTAGTACTTACATCACAGAAGCTCTTAGCAGGCAGGACCGGCGGGCCGCAGGCGGCAGCAGGCGGGTAACTCACTGACAGAGCAGGCACGTCACTTGCCGCCCGTGCGTGCCAGGGGGAGGAGGCCGAAAGTGCAGGCCCAGGGGGACTGGTGAGGAGGCCGAGAGTGCAGGCCCAGGGGGACTGGTGAGGAGGCCGAAAGTGCAGGCCCAGGGGGACTGGGGAGGAGGCCGACGAGCGGCACATCTTAAAGCTGCGGCCCCAGGGCCAGCGGCCTATCGGGAAATATCCCGGTATCCCGGTAGGCCAGTCCGGCCCTGGCAATTAATCAAAGAGGCACTTGTAAGTCAGACAAATATAACATAACATTTATAATGAAATAAGCACAAATGTCTTTTCTGTGCTCACATCATTATCAGTTTTATTCAACCCCCAAGTGATATTCAATCTTAGTACTTAGTACAACATCCTTTTCCAGTTATAACAGCTTTTAAACGTGAAGCATAGCTTGACACAAGTGTCTTGCAGCGATCTACGGGTATCTTCGCCCATTCTTCATGGGCAAAAGCCTCCAGTTCCGTCACATTCTTAGGCTTGTGCGCTGCAACTGTTTTCTTTAAGTCCCACCAGAGGTTCTCAATCGGATTTAAGTCTGGTGACTGCGATGGCCACTTCAAAATGTTCCAGCCTTTAATCTGCAACCATGCTCTAGTGGACTTGGAGGTATGCTTGGGATCATTGTCCTGTTAAAAGGTCCAACGTCTCCCAAGCCTGAGGTTTGTGACGGACTGCATCACATTTTCATCCAATATCTCCTGGTACTGAAGAGAATTCATGGTACCTTGCACACGCTGAAGCTTCCCTGTACCTGTAGAAGCAAAACAGCCCCAAAGCATGATTGACCCCCCGCTATGCTTCACAGTAGGCAAGGTGTTCTTTTCTTCATAGGCCTTGTTCTTCCTCCTCCAAACATAGCGTTGGTCCATGGGCCCAAACAGTTCTAATTTTGTTTCATCAGTCCACAGAACACTATACCAAAACTTTTGTGGTTTGTCCACATGACTTTTGGCATACTGCAGTCGACTCTTCTTATTCTTTGGAGACAGCAAGGGGGTGCGCCTGGGAGTTCTGGCATGGAGGCCTTCATTACGCAGTGTGCGCCTTATTGTCTGAGCTGAAACTTCAGTACCCACATCTGACAAATCTTTTTTCAGTTCCTCAGCAGTCACACGGGGACTTTTCTCCACTTTACGCTTCAGGTAGCGCACAGCAGTCGAAGTCAGCATCTTCTTTCTGCCACGACCAGGTAGCGTTTCAACAGTGCCCTTTGCCATGAATTTGCGAATGATGCTTCTTGCCACTGGTGTTTTGAATACCTGATCGAAAACACTTGAATGAACCTCTGTTCTTAAGAGTGGTCGTCTTTAAGGGGTTGAATAATTGTGTCAATGAAGAAATCGCAAAAAAAAAAACATTTAATACTGTATTACAAAAACAAATGATGTCATTTTAGTTGCATTTAGTTCTTTAAAAAGTCCTTGTAAGATTTCATTCTGAACACAATTACAAATGTACACTAAATTCCCTAAAACCCTTTACAGCATTGGGGGTTGAATCATTTTGAACACAACTGTACCTATGCCATTGGGCATTTATGTTCAGGAGCGCAGACCCTACACATATATTATGCTGCTCCTAGTTACCTCTGTGCACCAAGCAACCAATGAGAGGAGGAGCAGACACACCTATATGTACCACCTAATCAAGGTCGCCTATTAGATAGGTGGGGCAAAAGTGCACAGGAATGCTACTCCCAGGATAAAATAGGAGCTCATTCACACTTGAAGGTGCCACTCCCTCAAGCATATAGTACATAATAAACAAAAATCACAGAAAAGAGATAAACAAAGGTAAAAACATCCTGCACGATGTGATAAATACGTGGATGTCGCTGGCTACATTCATGAAAAGAAATCACAGAAAAAGAGATAATCGTGCACTAACAAAATAGATGTAAGCATTACATATGGACTAAGCCCTCACTCTGATGTAATAAAATATGAGATTCTTAGCAAATATATTTTGATCAAAAAACATCTGTGCCCACATACCCAGTCCATATATAATGCTTACATCTATTTTGTTAGTGCAGTATTATCTTTTTTTCTGTGATTTCTTTCCATGAATGTAGCCAGCGACATCCGCATGTTTATTTATCACATCGTGCAGGATGTTTTTATCTTTGTTTATCTCTTTTCTGTGATTTCTATAAAATCTTTCTCCATGTAGCCAGCTCTTTGGTTGCTATCCCTGTCCGAGTGGACCCATTATTTCTCTTATTTATTATCAGTCTCCTGTACTCGGGCTCAATGAGCAAGGTGGGCCCCAAATCCCCCACCCCCTGCACAAGTGCCATATGATACAGTACTCTGACTGCACTACCTATGCCAGCCGGTATCTGTAGTGCCTCTGAGTGCATGAGGTGTGGTGGATGCTGATACTGTAGATCAGGTTCAGAGGAATAATTCTTAAATTTTGGGGGGCAGTGAATGGAGAACGGTTAGATTAGGCGATGCCATAGGCTGAGGCTTGTTCTACATTTGCATTTTTTACGGTGCCTTGAAAAATTATTAATACCCCTTGAACTTTTCCACATTTTTTCACATTACACCCAGAAACTCAACTGTAGTTTATTAGGATTTTATGTGATAGACCAGCACAAAGTATCAAGTATTTGTGAAGTGGACAGGGAAGCTGGTCAGAGTTGATGGGAAGATGGATGGCGCTAAATACAGGGCAATCCTGGAGGAAAACCTGGTAGAGGCTGAAAAAGACTTGAGACTGGAGCGAAGGTTCACCTTCCAGCAGGACACAACCCTAAACTTACAGCCAGAGCTACAATGGAATGGTTAAGGTCCAAGCATATTCATGAGTTAGAATGGCCGAGTCAAAGTCCAGACCTAAATCCCATTGAGAATATGTGGCAAGACTCGAACATTACTGTTCACAGACCCTCTCCATCCAATCTGACTGAGCTTAAGCTATTTTGCAAAATGAATGGGCAAAAATGTCAGCCTCTAGATGCAAAGCTGGTAAAGACATACCCCAAAAGACTTGCAGCTGTAATTGCAGAGAAAGGTGGTCCTACAAAGTATTGACTCAGGGGGCTGAATACAAATGCACGCCACACTTTTCAGATTTTTATTTATAAAAAATATGAAAACCATGTATCATTTTCATTTCACTTCGCACATAATTGTTACTTTGTGCTGGTCTATCAAACAAAATCCCAATAAAATATATTTAAGTTTGTGGGTGTAACATGAAAAAAATGTGGAACAGTTCAAGGGGTATGTATACCTTTTCAAGGCACTGTATCTCAGGCAGGCTGTTCCCCTGCCGGAAATATCTGGTTCAGGCACTGCCAGAAGCTACCGACTCCTGCTGGGCCCATTCACTATAATTGGGACCCATGGAGATCCAGACGCAATCCAGCAAACGAGAAGCAGCCGGCTGAAAACCGCTGCGTGCATCGGTACTTGTCCAGCAGCTTTTCGGCATGTTTGCTGGGTTGCGGCTGCATCACCGCCGATCCCCATTATAGTAAATGGGGCCAGACGGCAATGCATTTGGTTCCAGCAATGTGAAAAAAGCAGGAAGCGAAACGCGCGTTGGGGCTGTGAGGATGGCGTTCACCCCTATTTGGTTTGTATCTCTCCTTATGTGCACTTTTTGCCTTTTGTGTAGTATTTTCAGTATAATTTTGTCGGCTTGGCTTTCCATCTGTTATATACTATACAGCTTTCCATCTATGGGGAGCTTAGATTTACATGCTGGTTTTTGATCCTCCACCCTGCACCCGGTTAATTTCCGGTTGAAATATTCACTGATGAGCATGACTCTCTAGGGACATTTTTAGGATTGGGGGATCATTATACCAGTATAATTGATGTTGGATGGTGCCATTTTTTAACCAATTTTGGTTCTATGTGGGAGAGATCCTCACCGATAGGGGGGATACGCCCCTCCACTGTTTAGATAGTCTTCGTCCTATTCTATGTATTTGATGTTTTTTATTAATTTTTTTATGATATACTAATAAAGATTTATTTTATTACATGTTTGCGTATGGCCTAATCTTGTTGGGGTGGTATAGGTATATAGGGCGGTCATACGGCATTTAAATTGCCCAGGTTTTTGGAGGAGTGATGGTTCCAGCAATGCCAGAATGCAGAGAGATTCAGCAGGCTGTTCCCTGTCAAATCTCTTAAACATAAATGTCAAACAGGCCTAATCTAAAAAGATATGTTTTTAGGGAGCGCCTAAAAATGTAGATGTTGTGAATTAACCTAATTGCTTGGCGTAGGGCAGGGATGCTCAACCTGCGGCCCTCCAGATGTTCAAAACTACAACTCCCAACATGCCCGGACAGCCTACAGCTATCAGCCTACAGCAGGGCATGGTGGGAGTTGTAGTTTTACAACAGCTGGAGGGCCGCAGGTTGAGCATCACTGGCGTAGTGCATTCCAGAGAATTGGTGCATCTCGGGAGAAATCTTGGAGACGGGAGTGAGAGGTTCATATTATGGTAGAAGTAAGTCGTAAGTCATTTGCAGAGCATAGAGCCTGTGTAGGATGGCAGTGAGGGAGGAGATGGAGGGCGCAGCACTGTGGAGAGCTTTGTGGGTGAGAATGAGCATATTAAATTGAATCCCATACTGTATGGACAACCATTAACATGACTGACACAAGGCGGAGGCATCGGAGTGGTGGTTAAGCAGATAAGATAGATAAGAATGGCTGCTGCATTCAGGATAGATTGGAGAGGGGTCTATGGGGCAGGAACGGACCTCCGGCCGCACAAGTGCACTAGCGGTAGCACCGATCCGGCAGGCTGTTCACCTGCCACTGTGTGGTGGCATGAAGGGGGAATAATAACTATGTGGGGGTGTTAAGGGGACTGGGTGGGATGAGATGTATAGTTATGTTTTGTGCGGAGTTAGAGGCGTGGCCTAGTGTGGAAAAAATTTGCCGCGGCACGCTTTGCGCGCCACACAATGTGCCCCTCTTTATTCCTTTACAAAGATGGGAGGTATGCACCTGTAGTTCAGTTTTTGAAATATTCAGTTTCAGACATAGAGAGGACATGATGTTAGAGACAGTGGACAGACAGTCACTTGAGTTTCATATTTGTAAACCCCATTTCCTGCATGGCTAATGACAGCTTGGCCATTTTTTCTAGCATGGTTAGTCGATGTAATGGCACTTATATAAACAATATCAAGTAGATTTACTAAGCTAAATGCACCAGAATTCTGGCTCATTTTGCTCCAAACAACTGGAGTAATTTCTTCGGCAGAATTATAATGTGTTTCAGACACTATGGGGCACATTTATTAGTACCAGCATTTTAGAGGTGCCGACCTCTTCATAACTTCGGCGTATCCAGCACCGCTTCTAAATGCAAGACGTCCTAGCTGTCTTATATTTAGACCTTGTTCTAGACCTGAAACAGGCGTAGAAAATGGTAAATGAGACGGGCCTCTTGGCCCTCCCACACTACACCATGTTCTTTAGAGGTGGCATGAGTGGGGAGAAGTCGCAGATGGTAGCGCAACGAACCATTGTGCCACAATCTGTGCCTAAAATACGCCTAAAATAGGCGTATTTCAGCTTCATATATGACCCCCTATGTACACTTAATAGCCAAGGGGCATGAGATAACTGGAAAGGAGGCATAGCTGAAAGGGGGTGACAACATGCACAAAAAGTAATTCCACTAATTGGTGTAAAGTTCGACTAAAGTATCTAACATAATTAGCAAGATGTAACAAAGTTATTGTTCCGCATGAGCCACTATGAATGTGCATATCTTTAGACTACCTGGTCTAAAGGGCTCTTTACATGAGTCCCACTGATTATCGCAAATGAGCGTTCACAGGAATGCGCATTATCGATTATCTGGTGGTGTAAATGTGCTGCGGATTATGCAATAAACGAGTGAAACACTCGTTCATCGCGTAGTAGATCATTCATGCGGTCACATAAATTATTGTGTGCTGATAGCAGCTCGTGCAGTGTAACCAGTCCACACCTGACAAGCCTTTCTCCTATATAGACATCTTGGGATCACAGAATGCACAGCAAAATCACATAACCACACTAGATAACACCATTAACCCTTTTAGCAGTGAAATACCGGGTTACTGCACACATACCTCCAAGAAGCCATGGTGCTATAGTCCCCTATCCTGAGGTTCATGTGAGATACTCATATAAATATGGGTCAAACCTGGTCCTTGCACTATCCTTCCATCAGTCAGCTCCGGCAGCTGATTATCTAGAACTAAAGAAAAGACACCCTTGCTGAACAGTTCATTGGGGCTTTTTGTAAGTAAAACTTTAGTGGACAGAGATCAATAAAAACTCCATCCACACTGTTGTTTGGAGATGTAAATCGGGATTTGTTTTATTCACAGAATGAATTCAGCCCTGTGGCCTTCTTGAACAAGTGAAAATCGGATACATCAAAGTAGGTTTACTGTGCCTTTAAGTAGTTCTGTGATAATTTGTCATTCCCTGGTATCTCACAGCAGCATAGGAGTGCGAGTTTGTTTGCCCCTGTGAAGCTGCAGGACCTGAGAATAGTTTACTGAGTTCCAATTAAGGCCTCATGCACACGACCCTATGTGTTTTGCGGTCTTCAAAAAAAAATGGATGACGTTCTGTATGGCATCCGTTTTTTTTGCGGATCCGTTATATTTGCAGGTCCATGGTAATAATGCCTATCCTTGTCCGCAAACTAGAAAAAAATAGGACATGCTCTATTTTTTGGTGGAGCGGAAAAATAGACATACGGAAACGGAATGCACACCTTCCGTTTTTTTTGCAGACCCATTGAAATGAATGGTTCCGCATATGGTCCGCAAAAAAAACGGAACGGACACAGAAAGAAAATACGTTCGTATGCATGAGGCCTAAGTTAAATACTCCTCTTCCTCCTCAATATAAAACTCTCTCCTGTCTTACCTGAGTTTTTTTCAATCCTGAAGACTGCAGGTTCTGCCAGGTCTCCCATTCCAGTATTTATACTGATAAAAATTTCCTGCTGCGTTTAGGGGGCTGATCACTCCTTGCTTTGAATGCGCTTCTCCTCCTTCCCCTCAGGCCTCTTGCACACGAACGTGTGCGCCCCGTGCCCGTGCTGCGGGCCGCATATTGCGGCCCGCAATGCACGGGCACCGACCGTGGGGCAGCCGCAGCGGATCGCGGACCCATTCACTTGAATGGGTCTGTGATCTGCCCGCTCCGCAAAAAGATAGGACATGTTCTATCTTTTTGCGGGACGGAAGTACGGAACCGAACACCACGGAAGCACTCCGTAGTGCTTCCGTAGTGTTCCGTTCCGTCATTGCGTTCTGCACCGTTCCGCATCTCCGGATTTGCGGACCCAATAAAATGAATGGGTCCGCATCCGTGATGCGGAATGGCCACGGAATGGTCCTAGTTTATTGCGGATCCGCAAATGCGGTCCGCAATACGGGCACGGGCGGCGCACACGTTCGTGTGCAAGAGGCCTCAGTATAATGATTTGAAATGGTGAATTGGCTTGGCAGCTGCCATATTTTTGGTGTCTGCTTTGGTGAAACTGGAGGGGACTTCCAGTTTCACGGGAATGTGTTATAAGTTCATGAGATCTCTTCTTTCTTCTCTGGGCATCGCTCTGACATCATTTGGCACCAAAATGCACCTATTGTAATCGCCTTGACCTCTCTTTCTTGCTCAGTCTCTGTGTGGCTGAGCTACTGGTAAGGCATAAGATTGTTCTCTGCCTAGCCACCATTTTTGCTTTAGCGCTTATGTACACAAACGTTTTTTTTTTTTTGTGGACCGTATGCGGAACCTTTCATTTCAATGGGTCCGCAAAAAAAAACGGAAGTTACTCCGTGTGCATTCCGTTTCCGTATTTCCGTTCCGCAAAGAAATAGAACATGTCCTATTATTTTCCGCATTACGGACAAGGATAGGACTGTTCTATTAGGGGCCAGCTGTTCCGTTCCGCAAAATACGGAATGCACACGGACATCATCCGTATTTTTTGTCGATCTGTTTTTTGCGGACCGCAAAATGCATACGGTCGTCTGCATGAGCCCTTACTCTGAATGTTTACAGCTGTTTTTTTTGCCTCTGAGGCACTTGAGTCTGAAAAATGTTTTCTATGAGAGTATATATTTCAATTCTTGTGTTTCTATACAATAGATGTTGACTCTCTAGATGTAGACTCCCTAGCTTGGTAGGGCTCAAAGATACCTCCAAAAGAAGCATCTCACCTCTAGGCAATGTGAAAAAATATCTTCCTGATGACTGTGAGTACACCAGGTGTAAGCAGTATCTCTAATGGAGATTTCCCATCTGTTAGGCCTCTTTCACACGAGCGAGTCGGATTGGCTCCGGATGCGTTCAGGGTGCGTTCAGTGAAACTCGCACCATTTTGCAAGCAAGTTCAGTCAGTTTTGTCTGCGATTGCGTTCAGTTGTTCAGTTTTTTCCACGTGGGTGCAATGCGTTTTGATGCGCTTTTCACACGCTTGATAAAAAACTGAAGGTTTACAAACAACATCTCCTAGCAACCATCAGTGAAAAATGCATTGCATCCGCACTTGCTTGCGGATGCAATACGTTTTTCACTGAAGCCCCATTCACTTCTATGGGGCCAGGGCTGCGTGAAAAACACAGAATATAGAACATGCGTTTTTCACGCAGAACTGATGCATTAAAAAAAAAGCTCATGTATTCAGACCCATTGAAATGAATGGGTCAGGATTCAGTGCGGATGCTATGCGTTTACGTCACGCATTGCACCCGTGCGGAAAACTCGCTCATGTGAAAGGGGCCTTAGGGAAGTAGTGGTATGGGTCAGAGGTTTTGTGCAGGAATCTCTGCAGGACATGAAATCCCAGCTCAGACGCTCTACTCTAGTGAATCATTCTGAGGATGAGTTTTGAGTGATTGATGACATTTTTCCTCCTTGTATGAGGGTGAAGAGAATGTATGGAAAGTGAATTTTACTGAACAGAAAATCGCCAAGCTGATTAAGGCAGTCCAAGCAAATAGTACAGCCACAGAGGAGGGGAAAGTCTTAACAACCAATTATAGGGGATGTAGGGCAAAGGGTGGCTATGTTAACCACCTCAGCCCCCCTAGCTTAAACACCCTTAATGACCAGACCACTTTTTACAATTCTGCACTACACTACTTTCACGGTTTATTGCTCGGTCATACAACTTACCACCCAAATTAATTTTACCTCCTTTTCTTCTCACTAATAGAGCTTTCATTTGGTGGTATTTCATTGTTGCTGCCATTTTAACTTTTTTTTATATTAATAAAAAATTACCAAAATTTTTGCAAAAAAATGTCATTTTTCGCTTTCTGTTGTAAATTTTTTTTAAAAACTACATTTCTATATACATTTTTCCCAAAATGTATTGTTCTACATGTCTTTTATAAAAAAAAAATGCAATAAGTGTATATTTATTGGTTTGGGTAAAAGGTATAGCGTTTACAAACTATGGTGCAAAAAATTTCCGCATTTTGAAGCAGCTCTGACTTTCTGAGCACCTGTCATGTTTCTGCTAACTTCTGGCAAAAAAAAAAAAATCTCCCACTGACTCACTATGCCCCTCAGTGAATACCTTGGGGTGTCTACTTTCCAAAATGGGGTCATTTGTGGGGTGTGTTTACTGTTCTGGCATTTTGGGCAGGGCTAAATTGTGAGCAACCCTGTAAAACCTAAAGGTACTCGTTGGACTTTGCGCCCCTTTACGCACCTAGGCTGCAAAAAAGTGGCACACATGTGGTATCGCCGTACTCAGAAGAAGTAGGGCAATATGTTTTGGGGTGTATTTTTACATATACCCATGCTGGGTGAGAGAAATATCTCTGTAAATTGTCAACTTTGTATAAAAGAATTTAAAAAGTTGTCATTTACAGAGATATTTCTCTCACCCAGCATGGGTATATGTAAAAATACACCCCAAAACACATTGCCCTTCTTCTCCTGAGTACGGGGATACCACATGTGTGACACTTTTTTGCAGCCTGAAACTACACGTTAAAGGGGATCCACGATAGGTGAACGTGGTCTCCTATGTACACTCAATAGCCTAATTAATCTCCACTGTAATAAGAGTGTGCCTTTTACTTAAAATTTAACTTTTATTTCTCTTCTAAAATAGCGTGGTCACTCTTACAAATAAACAATGTACCCTGTACTCCTAGGAGATGGACCTAGGCCAAAATGAGGTGAGATGGCTTGGGGGATAACTTAGGTTCTTGCTAAGCGGGTGCTAGCTAAATCTCAACCCTGCAGCAACTTGTATAATGCCGGGGAGACCATATGTGGCTGTAGTCGGAGCACCCGCCTCGAAAAGGGCGACCCCCAGCCTCTGGAACCTCGGGCCTAACTTGCTATCCCTATATCAATAGTTTAGAGATGGTCCATCTATCCTAGTGTATGCTATCTGACGCGTTTTGCCACTTAGAGTGGCTCCTCAGGGATGCGAATATCTCAGGGGGGTCTTGTGCAATGGTAGCGCTTCCCCCTAAACAAGGTTATGGCAGTGCCAACTTGTAAAAACGAGCGCCACTTCTATATATTCGTCCCAGACCCTCCTTCAAATGTCTCTGATCAATAGTAACTCATTTAGTCAGGAGGAGGGGTGGGTCTATGCACATAATACCACCCATAATCTAGTCATGACCAATCACCTCCCAGGCTCTATATCTCCGGTTTAACATAAGTTAAGAGACACTGCAACATAGAGTTGTGGTTCGATTTAATAAATTCCAGCATATATGATAGATACACTATATACTCGATTTCAAGATCTATTTGGACCTACTGACCCCCTTTGTGATAATCACTTGTAATAGTATCTTGATGTATATTGGGAATGGCTAGGGTTTGAATAGTCAGAGTCCGGTGGTGGCTGCGACTTGACAGGGACCATTGCCAGGGACGCGGTGAAAGCATCCCTCAGGCAACGGATATGCCCCTGCACTGAAGTCACTTCCGGGAGACGCGGAGGTAGATGTTGCACATCATCAATCATGTGAAGGCAACTTGATGCGCATTGTTAGGGTTTAGCCTCCGAACAGTGTGAGTCTGGTCCGGGCTATGATTCGACAGGGAACGGTGCCGGGGACGCGGTGGAAAGATCCCCTAGGCAACAGGCACGCCCCTGGACTGTGGTCACTTCTGGAAGGCGCGGAGGTAAGCGCTGCACACTGTTTACCAGTGTGATACTAGCGGCGCTTCCCCGCATCGCAGGGAGGTGATTGGTCATGACTAGATTATGGGTGGTATTATGTGCATAGACCCACCCCTCCTCCTGACTAAATGAGTTACTATTAGTCAGAGACATTTGAAGGAGGGTCTGGGACGACTATATAGAAGTGGCGCTCGTTTTTACAAGTTGCCACTGCCATAACCTTGTTCAGGGGGAAGCGCTGCCATTGCACAAGACCCCCCTGAGATATTCGCATCCCTGAGAAGCCACTCTAAGTGGCAAAACGCGTCGGATAGCATACACTAGGATAGATGGACCATCTCTAAACTATTGATATAGGGATAGCAAGTTAGGCCCGAGGTTCCAGAGGCTGGGGGTCGCCCTTTTCGGGGCGGGTGCTCCGACTACAGCCACATATGGTCTCCCCGGCATTATACAAGTTGCTGCAGGGTTGAGATTTAGCTAGCACCCGCTTAGCAAGAACCTAAGTTATCCCCCAAGCCATCTCACCTCATTTTGGCCTAGGTCCATCTCCTAGGAGTACAGGGTACATTGTTTATTTTTAAGAGTGACCACGCTATTTTAAAAGAGAAATAAAAGTTAAATTTTAAGTAAAAGGCACACTCTTATTACAGTGGAGATTTTTTGCAGCCTGGGTGCGCAAAGGGGCCAAAATTCCAATGAGTACCTTTAGGATTTCACAGGGCATTTTTACGCATTTGGATTCCAGACTTCTTCTCACGTATTAGGGGCCCCTAAAATGCCAGGGCAGTATAAATACCCCACGAGTGACCCCATTTTAGAAAGAAGATACGCCAAGGTATTCCGTGAGGGGTATGGGGAGTTCATGTAAAATTTTATTTTTTGTCACAAGTTAGTGGAATATAAGACTTTGTAAGAAAAAAAAAAGCCACTTTCCGCTAACTTGTGCCAAAAAAATAATCTTCTATGAACTCGCAATGCCCCTCACGGAATACCTCGGTGTTTCTTTCCAAAATGGGGTCATTAGGGGCATTTATACTGCCCTGGCATTTAGGGTTCTAAAGCGTGAGAAGAGTCTGAATCCAAATGCAAAATGCCCTCCTAGCACTGCGAATTGGGCCTCTCACATCTAGGCTGCAAAAGTACCATGTGGTATCGCCGTACTAGGAGAGTAGGCACGGGTTTTGGGTGTATTTTACATATACCCATGCTATGTGTAAGTAATATCTCTGTAAATGACAACTTTTTAAAACATTTTATACAAAGTTGTCAATTTACAGAGATATTTCTCTCACCCAGCATGGGTATATGTAGAAATACACCCCAAAACACATTGCCCTACTTCTTCTGAGTATGGCGATACCACATGTGTGCCACTTTTTGCAGCCTAGGTGGCAAAGGGGCCCAAATTCCAATGAGTACCTTTAGGAGGGCATTTTTATGCATTTGGATTCCAAACTTCTTCTCACGCTTAGGATCTCTAAAATGCCAGGGCAGTATAATACTTCACATGTGACCCCATTTTGAAAGAAGACACCCCAGAGCTTTCAGTGAGGGGCATGGCGAGTTCATAGAAGATTTTTTTTTGGCACAAGTTAGCAGAAATTTACTTTTATTTTTTATTTGTTTCTTACAAAGTCTCATATTCCACTAACTTGTGACAAAAATAAAATTTTACATGAACTCACCATACCCTCACGGGATACCTTGGGGTGTCTTCTTCTAAAATTTGGTCACATGTGAGGTGTTTGTACTGCCCTGGCATTTAGGTTCTAAGCTGAGAAAGAGTTGGAATCCAAATGCAAAATGCCCTCCCAGCAATACTGCCAATTTGGGCCTCTCACATCTAGGCTGCAAAATCACTCATGTGGTATCGCCGTACTAGGAGCAGTTAGGGCACAGGTTTTGGGGTATTTGACACATACCCATGCTATGTGTAAGTAATATCTCTGTAAATGACAACTTTTTAAAACATTTTATACAAAGTTGTCAATTTACAGAGATATTTCTCTCACCCAGCATGGGTATATGTAAAAATACACCCCAAAACACATTGTCCTACTTCTTCTGAGTATGGCGATACCACATGTGTGCCACTTTTTTGCAGCCTAGGTGCGCAAAGGGGCCCAAATTCCAATGAGTACCTTTTAGGAGGGCATTTTTATGCATTTGGATTCCAAACTTCTTCTCACGCTTTAGGATCCCTAAAATGCCAGGGCAGTATAAATACCCCACATGTGACCCCATTTTGGAAAGAAGACACCCCAAGGTATTTTGTGAGGGGCATGGCGAGTTCATAGAAGATTTTTTTTTTTGGCACAAGTTAGCAGAAATTTACTTTTATTTTTTATTTGTTTCTTACAAAGTCTCATATTCCACTAACTTGTGACAAAAAATAAAATTTTACATGAACTCACCATACCCCTCACGGGATACCTTGGGGTGTCTTCTTTCTAAAATTTGGTCACATGTGAGGTGTTTGTACTGCCCTGGCATTTGAGGGTCTCTGCAATCATTACATGTATGGCCAGCATTAGGAGTTTCTGCTATTCTCCTTATATTGAGCATATGGGTAATGAGATTTTTTTTTTCCGTTCAGCCTCTGGGCTGAAAAAAAAAATGAACGGCACAGATTTCTTTATTCGCATCAATCAATGTGGATGAAAAAATCTCTGCCAAAAAACGTGCAAAAAAAAAAAAAAAGAGGGGAAAGGACATAGGAGTGCTTGCGAAGTAAGGCCCCATTCACACGTCCGCAAAAATGTCCGCATCTATTCCGCAATTCTGCGGAATAGATGCAGACCCATTCAGTGTGAATGGGGCGGGCGGTGATGTGGAGAGCACACTATGTGCTCTCTGCATCAGCATTTGCGGAGCTGCGGCCGTGAACCTCCGGGTTTCGGCCCCGAAACATCAGGCCGCAGCTCCGCAAAAGATGGAGCATGTCCTATTCTAAAGGCATTTTCTATATAGTTCTGGCAATGTGCAGATCCGAAAAATGCGGAAAGCACATTGCCGGTATCCGTGTTTTGCGGATCCGTGGACGGGGACAGTGACGGGGGAGGGGGGTGCAGGTGTGGTGTGGTGATTGGTGCACTTAGTTTAGCTGCCTGTGACCTCTGGTGGTCCCAAGCAAAAGGGACCACCAGAAGAGCAGGCAGCAGGCATATCAGACGCTGTTTACAAAACAGCGTCTGATGTGCGATTTAGACGGCGTTTTATTTAAGATCTCCAGCCTGCCAGCGCATAATCAGCTGTAGTAAAACTTCCTCCGGACGCGATGCTGCGTTCACAGGAAATCTCGCCTCTCGTGAGATGACGCATTGGCGCGTCTAGGAGGAATAACCCGGCCGCCCGCTGGACGCATCCCAGTGGTAAATTTGAGTCAAAATATTTCATTTTTATTTATAAAAATATACAAAATTTACTAAAAAATTAGTAAAAATTAGCAATTTTCTCAATTTTAATTTCTCTGCTTTTAAAACAGATAGTAATACCTCCTAAAATACTTATTACTTTACATTTCCCTTATGTCTACTTCATGTTTGGATCATTTTGTAAATTACATTTTCTTTTTTTGCAGAGATAGGAACAGTCATCCAAAATTTTCACCTGATGAAGGGAGCTTATTCCCCGAAACACGTTGTAAAGCTTTCTGCAACCAATAAAGAGTTTGAAGATTGACCTCATTCTCTAACTGGCCGGTTCGTTTCTTGCGCCGAAGGATGACTGTTCTTATATCTGCATACCCATCCTCCGTGAGGCTCCAGGCACCTTCCACCGAGGAATCGTACATCCGTGGCTGCAAACCAACCGCATCCTGGGGAAAGATCCATTCCCGATACACTGACTAATAGTGTTGTGCCTATACCTTAGCACAACACCATAAGGTGAGCCTCCAATTGAAGTATCACTCACCATTGTGTACATACGTTTTTACCCTATGGTGCTCCTTTCTTTGTTTACCCTACAGTAAACATAAGCCTGTAGAGCTGATTTTATTTTTTGGGACGTTAGAAGGCTTAGAAGTTTAGAAGCAAATCTTAAAATTTAAATTTTTTTTTCCAAAACCCAGTTGTTAAGGACCAGTTCATGTCCGTAGTCACTTTGTGCTTTCATAATAGAGACCACCCATAAAGGTATTCAAAACTGATTTTACGAACTTTGTTAACCCTTTAGGTGTTCCACAAGAATGAAATGTAGATGAAATTTCAGAATTTCACTTTTTTGGCAGATTTTCCATTTTAATCCATTTTTTTCCAGTAACAAAGCAAGGGTTAACAGCCAAGCAAAGCTCAATATTTTTTACCCTGATTCTGTAGTTTACAGAACCACCCCATTTGTGATTGTGAACTGCTGTACAGGCACACAGCATAGCGCAGAAGGAAAGGAGTGCCATGTGGTTTTTGGAGGGAAGATTTCACTGGGATAATTTTAAGTTGCCATGTCACATTTGAAGACCCCCTGATGCACCCCTAGAGTAGAAACTCCCAAAAAGTTACCCCATTTTGGAAACTACGGGATAGTGTGGCAGTTTTGTTGGTACTATTTTAGGGTACATATGATTTTTGATTGCTCTATATTACACTTTTTGTGAGGCAAGGTAACAAAAAACTAGCTGTTTTGGCACAGTTTTTTTTTTTTTACAATGTTTATCTGACAGGTTAGATCATGTGCAATTTTTATAGAGCAGGTTGTTACGGACTCGACAATACCAAATATGATTACTTTTTGTGGTTGTTTGTTTCAGTTTTACATAAGAAAGCATTTTTGAAAAAAAAATGATTTTTTTTTGTGTCTCCATATTCTGAAAGCCATAATTTTTTTATTTTTTGGGCGATTGTCATTTTTTGCGGGATGAGATGACGGTTTAATGGGTACTATTTTGGGGTGCATATGACTTTTTGATCGCTTGGTATTACACTTTTTGTAATGTAAGGTGACAAAAAATAACTTTTTTGACAGTTTTTTTTTTTTTTTTTACGGTGTTCACCTGAGAGGTTAGGTCATGTGATATTTTAATAGACCTAGTGATTACAGACACGGCAATACTAATATGTCAACTTTTTTATTTTTTTCACTTTTAACACAATAAAAGCATTTTTAAAACATAAAAAAATCACGTTTTAGTGTCATCATATTCTGAGAGCCATAGTTTTTGTTTTGTTTTTCTGCTCGATTGTTTTATATAGGGACTCATTTTTTGCGGGATGAAGTGACGGTTTGATTGGTACTATTTTGTGGGGCATACGCCTTTTTGATCGCTTGGTGTTGCACTTTTTGTGATGTAAGGTGATAAAAAAATTGTTGTTTTAGCACAGTTTTTATTAAAATGTTTCTACGGCGTTCAGGTGAGGGGTGAATCATGTGATGTTTTTATAGAACTGGTTGTTACGGACGCGGCAATACCCAATATGTCTGTTTTTCTTTTCTTTTTTTTTTTTTTTACAATTTTATGGGTTTTATTTTATTTATTTATTTTTTTACTTGAAACTTTATTTTTCTTATTATGAAAAACATTTTTTTTTGCAGTACTTTTATCTCTTACTTTTTATTTTTGTCCCACTCTGGGACTTCAACTTCTGGGGTCTGTATTATAATGCATTGGCTATCAGATTTTATGCTGACAGCCTGCCTGTGAGACCCAGCTTAAGGGGCTGGATTTCACAGGCTTCGTAGAAGGCAAGCCCCGATGCCTATGGAAGGCATCAGGCTTGCCTTCTCTGCCATCGAGTCCCCACCACTGCAGCGTGGGGACCCAATGGAGATGCGGAGGGCACCAGTACCCTCTTCATGCTGCGGTCAGCTTTGACGGCGGCATGCTAGGGGTTAATACGCCGGCATCTGTGTTTTCACCGATGCCGGCGTATGCAGCAGGGGTCCGGCTGTCAGTGACTGCACGTGCCCGATTAGCCCGCCGTACAGCGCTGGTCCATAAGTTACGTAAAAATACCAAAGTTATTCACTGAAGTTTCACAAGACTTCGGGAATAACTGACTTCGCCACGTCGGAGGCGTACATTTTAATGCTGTACGGAGACGGATTTCCATACAGCATTAATCTGAAGTTTTGAGCATAGCGACTTCGGATATAGGATCCGAAGCTTGCTGCCCTCATCGCTATTTAAAACATTTTAAAGATTTTATTTTTTTATTTCCCATGTAAATATCTATATTTAAACAAAAAACATAAAATTCAGCAGTTTTTCGCATTGGCCACTAACCCTAAATATAGGCACCACTTTTTGGTCTGTACAGATCACTTTACTGCAGTTACCTGTTTATCTATACACAGAGGTGATATAATTACAGGTAGGATTAAGAATAATAGATACGGCAGGATTCACCATTCACAATAGGTGCATACCTCCTAACTTTTGAAAATCGCAAAGAGGGACAATATGTGCAGCACACATCACGGCAGTATTTTTCTTACTAGGCCACACCTCTAACTCCGCCCAAAGCCTCATTACTGACTCCATCACAACTGCAATAGCTGGAGATTGGTTATTTTTTACAGCACATGGACCCCCTGAGACCATTTTTTTCTTGCGCTTCAATAGCCATTTAAATATTAGCACATAAATCATCGATTATACAGTAGATATTTTAAGGTCCAGATTGCTCCAAATAAAGAAGTTATGGTCTAATATACAGGTAGAAACCATACAGATAGTTTAGTAAGGATTTGGTTAATTTATTAGGTAAAAAAGAGGGACATTCAAGGATCAAAGAGGAACTGTCCCTCCAAAAGAGGGACACTTGGGAGGCATGTAAGTGATTGTCAGAGCTTATCTATTCTTTCCTCGTACAATGATCTCTGCACAGGTCATAGACCTGAAAACGCTTCCATAGAAGTCAACGAGGTCCCCTCCTGACCATTGTGTCTATAGCCCATGGGGCTGCCATAAAGCAATTTTCTTAAGGCTTTCTAAATGCTGTTAAGAACAGCTTAGGCAAAATGGCAGCTCTCATGTTCAGGAAACAGAATAACTACATCTGTAATCGGAAAATGAAAAGAGATTACAAGAAAAGGCTATGTGCTGCTATCTGGTTTTAACTGGCAGAAAAACATTTTGGTGACACATTTCCTTTAAGACTAACCCCTTGCTAAATGCAGGAAAGCAATTCATACTGAGCACTTGGAAATGACCCTGGCACAATGGTGGCATATTATATACTGATGTTTTACTGTTATTTCCATTTGCCTTTTAGCTTAGCATGGGAAGACTGCTGCTATCCCACTCAGGAGGAGAGGACAAGCCCACCCACCAAAATGAAACAAAAATGATGGCACATATAGTTGACAGGGGAAAGACCACTGGACCACTGCCTGCTACTATGACAGCCCAGGAGGGAGCTGTTCTACCTCCAGGTCAGTCAAGATCAATGTGGCTGAAGAATCCCTTATCGGGAACTGCCATTACATTAGGTGGACGAGGGTCCTGGAACTTGAGCGAGCTTGCCTGGAGGCCTATGGGTGGCTCGCCCCTGCCTCTGCTGTAACAACTTATATCACTAGATACCGACATCATTTGAGCAGTGTCTGGCTGCTTACCTTACCTTTGCAGGAGACTGGTTGAGCCAACTTCAAATGGCTGACAGCCTCCATGTCTGTTTGTGCAGCGTTCAAGGAAATGTGCCTAAGGATGGACTTTTGCGCTTAAAAGGGTTGTCTCATCTCAAGGTTACTATGACGAGATGAGCACAGTCCCAACCACCAGCAGGCTAGGAAACAGTAGAGCGATCCGACGTTCTCTGTTTCAGTAGCTCCCATTGTGGTGCATGAGAGCTACGGAAACAGCGTAGTACAGCAAGCCATGCTGTTTCTGTAGCTCTCATGCACTGAAATAGGAGCTACTGAAACAGTGAGCACAGAGCCTTCTAAGTTTCCCTATGATTTTTTTTTAGCAACTTGGGTCTGTATCAATTACTCCCTGTCTGGAGCACCCTTATGTCAGAACCTTGGGTGCAAGAGATTATAGAAAAAAGTCGTGCCATCACTTTTTCACTGTATGCTCCAGGATGATTCCTAGTTACCAAATACTTGAAATCAACAGACAGGAACTTTGAAAGGTTCCATTCTAGACTAAGGGCTGTGTTGCACCAACAGATTTTCTGACCAATCATTGCCGTTTACACACACAGATCTTTTGTTATACACACCAACTATTGGTCTGATTGGACAGAAATTGGTCAGATAATCTGTTGGTGTAATACAGCCCTTAATCTCCCTGCTTGTTCTGGAAGATGTTCCTGTGTCAGAGAGAGGAGAAGAGATGCCATGTACTTCAGACGTGTTCTAAAGCCATGGGCGTAGGAAGCCCTAAAAATCTGGGGGGGACAGCACTTATGGGGCCCCTGTGTCCCCGCCTACCCTCAAGTCACACCCACATATCTCTCCGCCCCCCCCCCCCCAAGTGCCAAAATCTCTTCCCCCCCCCTTATGGGCCAGTGGGTCCGGTTTAAAAAAAACAAAAAAAACACACACACACACAAAACAAGACACTTATACTTACCTCCATCCGTCACAGCGATGCAGGCCTCTTCCAGCCTGTGTCCCGCACTGTACGGCTCACAGACGGCGCGATGACATCATTGCGCCGCCTGTACCAACATCTGAGCTCCCGTAATCCGCCCACTGGCCCCTGGTATTGCCCAAACAGCACAGGTAGGTGAGTGATAGGGCCTCGGGCTACTTTGAGAGACCTTGGCGTGGTGCCCGAGCTTAAGACATGTCCGCCTAGTAGGATATGTCGAACTAACCTCTCAATTTTACATCAGTGTGAGGGTTTAGTATAACCGCAGAGTGCACCTTTGCTTTTGTTTAGCATATGTCAGCTGTGTAGCAAAGCTGTGTTTGTCACATGTGTGTGCAGCAATGCTGTGTATGTAAGTTACTGGCCTTGACCCCTCCACTTCATTATACCAAGTAAAGATTTATAAGTACAAATAAGTAGCTCCCACATTGAAGTGCTGTATAGGAATGTACAGTGTGATGTGGGCGCTAGGAAGCATAAGGGGGGGTCCATGTTTAGTGGCTCCTGTGCCAAGCAGTTGCTACTGCCTAAGCACTGGGGGTGGGGGGTAGATCCACCAGTGTCTATGAAAGTAGATCAGTGGGTAGGGTTGCCAATCGTCCAGAAATTTCAGGACAGTCCAAAAAAATAGGAGATCATTTTCCTGTGTCAATAAAAAAAAAAAAAATATGTGTACGTCATGTTTTTGAGGCTGGTGGTTCTTGATTAGGATATTTGGGTTGTAATTATTATCATTTAACAGCTCACAGACAAAAATAGAGGAGTATATATAGTAAATAAAAAGAAGAATCACCTGGCAGCTTCAGTATTTGGGCGTCTGCAGAAAGGAGGAGCATATTGTGACAGAATATGCAGTGAAGGGTGATGTCCAACGTCATGACGCCTTTCACCATAGTAACAGTCACAAACATCGGCATCCCTTTCTGGAGGCGAAGCAGCGAATGAATGTGACACGCTCAAGCTGTCAGAAATAAGATGCAGTCTTTTTATCTACATAAGTATAAATTTTGTAGTGATAGCAGGCTACCATATACCAAGCTTAACCCCCGAAAAGTAAAAAACAAAATCAAATATAATTAATTGTAAAACAGTAATTCATTTCATAATCATTACAGTGAATTGTGCTATGAAATATTTTACATTATTACAAAAATAAACTATAATAAATCCATTTCATACATAATATACATATCATGCAAATAATCATTTCATAATATCTCGTGTATAAAATCAGTGACAATTTTTTTAAAACGTGAATAGCAGTGCATCATGAATTCATCTCTATAAGACATTCCATCTAAAAATAGATGTTCCAGTACATTTCCACAGATATAACCCCTTCAGCGGATCTTCATCAATATAAAAATAACAAAACAGCATGATAAAATAACATATTAAGGCTTCATGCACACGACCGTTGTTGTGGTCCGCGTCCGAGCCGCATATTTTGCTGCTCGGGCGCGGACCCATTCGCTTCAATGGGGCCGCAAAAGATGCGGAGAGCACTCCGTGTGCTGTCCACATCCGTTGCTCCGTTCCGTGCCCCCGCAAAAAAAAATAGAGCGTGTCCTATTCTTGTCCGTTTTGCGGACAAGATAAGGCATTTCTATAATGGGCCGCGTTCCGTTCCGCAAATTGCGGAACAGAACGCGGAGCAGCTTCCGTGTTTTGCAGATCCGCGGTTTGCGGACCGCAAAACACCAACGGTCATGTGCATGTAGCCTAAAACAACAAAATAAAAGCAACATAAATCCACCACCACCCTGTAAACAAAAATACAAACAGAAAGTGTTAATATAATTGAACATTAATACCACATTAAATAAAAGATACATCCTCTATTAAGATAGCACAATATGATCTTATAAGAAAGATTTGAAACTAACCATCTCAATTAATCTGCAAGGAGCTACGGACATCTTTCTGGAGAATAGGTGTTACAACATTGCCCTCCCCTCCCCAATTCCCAGTCTCACACAATCAAACCCTTTAAATTGAAGGCCTCCAGGTTCACAACCATGATGTTCTTTGAAATGTTTTGGAATAGGCTTCAACTTCTTCAATTTGTCTGGATTTGTCATTTTCCCCACAGCTGTCACATTCCTGACATGCTCCAAGATCCTCACCTTCAGTTCCCTTGTTGTCATCTCAAAACAAATCAATCCACAGGGACACTCAGCAAAATAAACTACTGCTTCTGTGATACATGTAACACACAATCTGAAAGGTTTTATCTCCAGAAGAATTTCTAAACATAGTTGAGCGATACCTTCCGATCCCCACTTAGGACCCTAACTTTCCAACAAATGCCCCATTCTTGGGGCCACATAATGACTTTTAGTCAAAATATCTTTAAGATTTTTTGATCTCCTCCATATTATGGATGGATATTCTCTAATATGTCTACTAAGATTTTTATCAGTCAGCAGTATGGGCCACACTAACTCTCTGCACTAATCCCCACTGAGAGTTAAAGTTTGCAATGAATCTAGGGGTATCCTCACCCATTTTTTGGAGGTCTTATTTTAGTCACCTAAATAGAGTCCCTGTAGGAATGCTTGGCTCTCATATGTCCTCTTTTAAAGGGCTTCTGTCACCCCCCAAAAGCCTTTTTTTTTTTTTGCCTCACTAAAAAGCTTATAGGGCGATTATTCTAAACATATTCTTGTTAACCGTTTTTGTAGGTTAATTTTGCTATAAAACGTTATTTTATAATATGCAAATTACCTTGCTACCAGCAAGTAGGGCGTTTACTTGCTGGTAGCCGCTGCATCGGCTTATGCGTTCCTCCTGGGTTGATTGACAGGGCCAGCGAGCGCTCTCCTCCTCCAGCTGGCCCTGTCTCCTTTTAAAATCTCCAATGACGCCAATGACGTACTGAGGAAGGAGCGGCCGAGCGAGAGCACTCCTCTCAGTGCGCCTGCGCCGACTGAAGAACAGTATGGCGCAGGCGCGAGATTTTAAACGGAGACAGGGCCAGCTGGAGGAGAGAGCCGCTGGCCCTGTCAATCAACCACAGGAGGGGCGTTACAAGCGGGATGCAGCGGCTACCAGCAAGTAAACGCCCTACTTGCTGGTAGCAAGGTAATTTGCATATTATAAAATAACGTTTTATAGCAAAATTAACCTACAAAAACGGTTAACAAGAATATGTTTAGAATAATCGCCCTATAAGCTTTTTAGTGAGGCAAAAAAAAAAAAAAGGCTTTTGGGGGGTGACAGAAGCCCTTTAATATTTTACTTTATTCCCTCTCCTCAAATCTCTTGAAGAGGTTAGCGGCCTGTATGTCAAATCACATGTCATTTTAGCTAATGTGTTGTATCCTGGGATGTCTTGAATTACTTGTGGGTAATATTAGGAAGTAGAATATAACAATGAATTGGCAGAGATATTTTCCTAAACACATCTTTGCCCAAAAGCCTATTCTCTTCTGCAATGACCATGACATCCAAGAACTCAGTCCTGCAATTACTTTACTTCCAGGTCAATTTAATTTTAAAATGATTGCAATTCAGACATACAAGGAGCTGCTTCAACTGTGATGTGGAGCCCTGCCAGAGGAAAAAAAATGTCACTTAAATACCTTAACCAAGAGACTATTCCTATGTCCCTGTGTATTATGAACGACCTCCTTCTACTACAGCCCCAGAAACAAATTGGCATACGAGGGGGCACAAGTCACCCCCATCCTCGTAGTAACCTGTGGGCTGCTGGAAGAGGCGGCCCTAAATGTTAAAAGTGTACACGTCTAATATAATTGCAGTAAAACTATGATAAAGTTGACCAAATCTGGATTTAAATAAGATATTTCTAGATTAAACCTTGATGTGTCTGTGGTCATGGCATATAGATGCATACAGGGACCCAACGTCACATGTCACCATCAGCATATCCCGTTACAAATGTACTCCGTTAAGTCTCTGTTAAGAACGTCTGCTGTATCCTTTACAAACAACAGAACACTCTTCACACATTTTTGTAAATAAAAATCATAAACCCACAGAAATTTCACATAACCTCCTAATCCCTGAGACAATAGGTCTGCCTGGAGCATTGGATGGGTTTACATAAACCTTGCAAGAGACTGGTCCTTGAACCAGAAGGTCTTTAATTCTATAGTCCAGAAATGGGGCTTGATAGAGGTAGACTAGAAGGCAGCTCGAGAAAAAGCCAAACTGAAGATGTTCTTCTCCTTCTACAAGGAGGACAATCCAGTGAATGCTTTGTCAATCTAGTGGAATTTCAACGTGCCATACATATTTCCTTCCATGATACCAAGGATATTAAGAAGATCAGACCGAATCAGGCCTCAGTAATAGCAATCATACAATTTTGGTCCAAAAGACCTTGATTTTTCCAGCTCACGGTGATGAGTCAAGGGAGATATTTGAGGCCTCCCCTCATGCAGTGTCTCAGGGCATGCAGCTCTGACAGAATCTAAAGGCATTCAACTTCACAGCTTAGAAATTGACAGGACCTTACTAATAGCCAGAGGTTTTTCAGAGAAGTTTTTGGACATCATTGCTCACTCTAGAAATGAAGCTACAAAGAGATCCTATCTGAGCGTGAAGAAAAACTTCTATGCTTAGTAGCAGACAAGAGAGTTGGATCATGAGAGGCTATTAATATTGATGAGCTATATCTGATTTCTTAGATACCTCTTCTTTAGGATAAGGAATCTCTAACCTGAAGCCTAAAGTCCCTAAAGGGAACCTGTCATTAATTTTATGCTGCCCATACTAACGGCAGCATAAAGTAGAGACAGGTGAGTTGATTTCAGAGGTCTGTCATTTAAAAGTTAAAAGTAAGTGGAGAACCAACATCACAATCATTGCAGACTGGGCCTGGAAAAGAGTCATGCCACCTGAGAAGAGTCCTGGTTATTCATAAATTCCTGCTCTTCCAGCCCACCTGCTGACAGTCTTCTACCTAGGTTTCTCTCTTTCTTCCTAGGAGAGTGTGGCAGGCGCAGGACTATGAAGTGCCTTATGCATTAGAAGAATTTTGAATTTTCTAACTTTTTAGTCCAACCAGACTGTCTGTTACTCTGGTTTAATTCTTCTAGCGGCGTTCTATGGAAACAGTAGGCTTAAAGAGCACACCAAATGCTTGAAATAACTTCTTTGTTAACTTCAACTTTTCTTTATATATAACACTGCCGCCTCCGCAGGAGATAATCGATGTACAAAACACGTGTTGAATAAAGTATCACAAAATGGCAGTTTAACTGTTCAATCTTGACATTCAACATACAATTGTGGATATATTTCTCTCTTCAGTATCTGTACTCTCTTTTTAATTTATTTAAGCACTTTATTCTCTCTGAGAGGCATATCTGAGATTTGACCAATAGTTCTACTTGCTCTACTTGGTTTGCAGTTTGCTCTATACAATTGCTTTGAGCAGTTTGTTTGAACTATTCACAGATTGTACGTAGTTTGATATGATTTATGCAGTTTGCGTAGTTTGTACGTAATTTGCGATATGATTATACGCAGTTTGTACATAATTTAGTGGAACTGTAAGTAAACATACATCACTGGTGCAGTATACAGTTCTGATCACAATACTAACAATAGGAACATTATATAACTGTTTTAAATACCTATTTTGGCCTTTTTGCTTCCATAAAACTGAACTCTGAATTGAATTGTGTGTCTGTTCAGCTCCTTTCTCTGGTGACTAATGATTCCAGTTAGGGGATTTCCTACACAGGCTTAGTGTGAGGCTGGCTGTGATTGGTCAAGATTCCTGCTCAGTGTGAGGCTGGCAGTGATTGGTCAAGACTCCTGGGCAGTAACAATAGTTTAACTCTATGCTTTCTGTTGTTAATTCTGCTGTGTCATTGAGCTTACCTTACATTCATACAATGAATCTTAAGGGCTTATTATCTTTTCTGCTTCTGTGAACACAATATATAACTGTTACATGACATCTAAAACATGAAGTCACTGTAAATAACTTTGCTTTTGTCTTTTACCCATTCAGGACACATGACGTACCGGTATGGCATGTTTCCCGAATCCTTAAGGACACATGACGTACCTGTACGTCATAAGTATTTCCAATCACTGCTGCTCAGCCGGCAGTGATCGGAACAAGGTACCTGCTGAAATCGTTCAGCAGGTACCTTGTTACAATGCCCAGGGGGGTCCTGTGACCCCCTGTACCGGTGATCGCTGCAAACCACAGGTCAATTCAGACCTGCGGTTTGCAGCGCTTTTCGCAATCTCTGATCGGGGATCAGAGTCTAAATGCCCCCAAAGTGTTAAATTTTAACCTCCTTGCAGCCTTCAATTATATTGTGGCTGTGGGGGTGCAGGGGGGGTGGTTGCGGGCGGTAGGAGGCCTCCTCTGTAACATCGTTGGTGGTATAGTGGATCTATCAGAGTGTCATTACATTGATGACGCTCCGATAGAAACGGCTGGCATCTGTGCTGGTGCAGATGCCAGCCGTTTAACCCCTTCCATACCACGGTCCGTACGGACCGCTGAATGAAAGGGGTTAACAGGGAGGGAGCTCCCTCCCTCTCCCATCGGAGGGCTGCTGTGCCTTTTCAGCCCCCCCCCACATGATGGCAGCGGGTGGTTGCCATGGAAGCAGGATGCTTTCAGAAGCGTCCTGCTCTCTCCATGGTACTGAAAGTCTGAATAGACCTGCTAAAGGTCTATTAAGACTTTGTAAAGTAAAAAATACAGCACAGTGCACTATACAGTGTACTGTACAATATTATATAGACACCAGATCCACTGGATCTACAAGAACCAAGTGGGTCTGGGTAAAAAAAAAATGTAAAAAAGTGAAAAAAAGTAAAAAAAAAAAAAACTCATATCACTGAATAAAAATAAAATAAAATAAAATACACTACACAAATTGGGTTTCACGCATCCGTTAAAACCTGCTCTATAAAAATATCACATGATTGAACCCCTCAGGAGAACGCTATTAAAAAAAAAATGGTGTAAATAAGCCATTTTTTGGCACCTTACATCACTAAAAGTGTAATACAAAGCTATCAAAAAGGCGCATGCCTCCCAGAATAGTACCAATCAAACCGCCATCTCATCCCACAAAAAATGAGCCCCTACCTAAAAAAATTGCCCAAAAAATAAAAAAAACTTTGGCTCTCAGACTAAAACATGATTTTTTTGTTTCAAAAATGCTTTTTAGTGTTAAATGTAAAAAAAAAAGTAGATATATTAGGTATCTCCACGTCCGTAAGAATCTGCTATATGAAAATATCACATGACCTAACCCCTCAAAAGAACATTGTAAAAAAAAAATATAAAAACGTTGTCAAAAATCTATTTTTTTTGTCACCTTACATCACAAAAAGTGTAATAGCAAGCGATCAAAAAGTCATATGACCCCCCAAATAGTGCCAATCTAACCGTCACCTCATCCCGCAAGTCACGATTTAAACCTTTTGGATGTAACGTATTCAGAGTATGTATCCAGTATGCCTCCCTGCGGAGTAGGAGTTTTTTAATATCACCTCCTCTCCTTGGTCTAGTGACCTGCTCCAAAACCTGAAATCTCAGCTGTGATACTGAGTGTTTACATTTATCAAAGTGATATGGTAAGGGTAACAGCAAGTTTTTGGTTCTTATGGTCGATTTATGTTTACATATCCTATCACGTACCGTTTGCATTGTCTCTCCCACATAAGCCATGCCACATGGACATTTTGTTAAATAAATCACATTTTTTGAGTCGCATGTAAAAAAACCATCTATTTTAAATGATAGACCCGTTTGGGGATGATGGAATTCAGAGCCCTTGATAATGTGTGAACATTGAAGGCAGTGAAGGCATGGGAATGTGCCTTTTTTCACTGTCTTCAGTGTGCTCTGTCTCAAAGTCACCTTTGTACTTCCCAAATCCGCTCGTACCAGTTTATCCCTAAAACAGGAAAAGTATAAAAGTGTAGATGGCACTCAAATATCTGGGTCAAATTGAATAATATCCACTTCTATATTAGAAATAAATGTAATATATTCAGTTGCAAAAATAATAACAAAACAATGTGGATCCACACATCACACAAAAATAAAGTAAAAGCAGTATTAAGAACAATATTAAGAACAATCTTAAAACCACCTGATCTGTGTAATTATAGCTATAGATACACGAGGTCCTCAAATCTCTATATAGTTCATATAATGTTTGGAGGTAGATTATTTCAGAGATGAATAAATAAATAAATAGATAAGTAAATAAATAATGAATTCATGTGCTGAGGGTCCGATATTTTCTGAGTCTCATATAGTCCATGCATTCAATATTAGTAGTAATATTGATCCGATACTACCCCAAATTATAGTCAATTCTCAGAGGGTCTCCGTTGTAGCCTGTGAGGGTAATTGTGAGCGTAATACACCGCCCTAGGATAACATCTATTGTTCCAATCAGATCTTAGTGAGCTCAATAGCATGTGCTTATAAGGTGTAAAAGTATATTACTGTTGCCGCTCGGCTACTTTACCGATCTTCAATCCTGATAGTATCTTCGGCACTGTATGTGCCGCTGTGCGGAGCTCTGCTACTTACAAGCTCCGACACGTATTCTCTCTGCGGTGATCGCTCTCGGCGTTCCACGTGGCGTCCCACGTGGAGTAGATAAGGTGCTGAGCGCTCCGGTATTGAAGTGTGACGATCGTCCTGAAACTCCAATATAATGCCAATATGTCGCTGGCTCCTTCCCAAACGCGTTTCGGGACTGTACTGTCCCTTCCTCAGTGGTAGCCAGCGTACAGGATATCTAGTTTCTTTTATACTATATCACTTAATTGATTGATTACGTCATCAGTGACGTGTTGAGGAGTGGTACCTTCTTTTTCTCTTTTTTCTCTTTTTTTCTTTTTTTCTCTTATTTTCTTTATTACTTGATTTTGTAGGTGAGTGTCAATTGTCTTTCTTTTTTACTTTATTGTTTATATGGCTGTCCTCAATGACGTCTTGGAGAGCGATCTCATCTTTTTCTCCTTTTTCTTTCACTTTTCTTTACTTTATTGCATCGGTTAGTGTCAGTAGTTATCTCTCTTTTTTTATTATTATTCTCTACTCTATTGTTTGTGTGGCCGTAGATGAATTTTTTCTAGAGATAGAGGGTATATCCGTTGGATTGGTGTATATATATAAAAATGTATATAAATACATGTAAAGAAATGCATATAGATAAAAATATAAGAAATATATAGAAATATAGAAATATACAAATTTATGCATATGCATATAAGATGATCTGAGTAAAGTAAAATAAAAGGCAATAGACATAAAAATAAAAATAAAAATAAATAAATAAAAACGAAGGATACTTCTGAAAAACGTTATTAAAATTACATAGAAGACTTCATAGAGATTTCATAAAAATTATACATTTCCTAAAAACTATACATTTACTAAAAACTATACATGGGATAGCCTCTAGTAGAGTCGGACGTCCGGGAGATTTGTATGATTGATATTATATATGTTTGGTTGTGCATAACAGTGAGGTATATCTTAGACCATTGTGTCTCTTATAGTGATTTTGTGTTAAGTAAAGTGACCTAGAAGTGTGAATGGTTATGTGACCTAAAGGTGTGAAAAGGGAGTGAAATGTGAAAAAGGAAGCCTGTATATTCAGTAGTTCGTTATTGGGGGTACTCGGAAAGTGTAGGTATTCAAAAGTGTAGGTATTCAAAAGTGTAGGTATGGATGAATGGGGAGGGTGGCTGACAAGGGAGGCGGGGTCGGCGCGCTGGTAAAACAGCCGGGCAGTCGACTCCGCATCCCCACATCAACCTCCGTCCCACTAAGTCTTCATAAGAAACCGAAGAGTTCCATTTCGGCATTTAGACCTTTTGGGACTATTGTGTCGAATTCAAAAATCAGCTGCGACTCCATTTTTGACATATTTTTTATATGATCTCCGCCTCTCCAGGGTTTTTTACTTTTGTTAAAGCTGCAAATTTCAGGGAACTTGGGTCTTTGTTATGATAATCTTTATAGTGATGTGATAATGTATGTGTAGTTACCCCTTTTCTAATCTTATTCATATGTTCTGCTATTCTTATTTTCAGAGTCCTTTTGTTCGTCCGATGTACTGTTTAGAGCATGGACATTCTATTATATAGATAACATCCCGAGAATTACAGGATAGATCGTCTTTAATCTCATAACATAATGAGTTTTGTGTCGATTTGATTTCAGTAATCTTTTTGGGAACTTAGTTGTTCTACAGTTGTTACAGGTTTCACATCTATGGAATCCCTTGGAGGATAGCCAATTTCGATTATTTTTCATAGGCCTCCTATTTTTCACGGTTGGTGCAACCAGTAGGCCCAAGTTTGGTGCTTTTGTATACGAAATTTTCGGTCTGGATGTCAAGAAGGGTCCTATCACTTTGTCCTTAAGTAGGTGATGCCAATGATTGTTAATTATTTTTCTATTTTCTTGTATTGGGCACTGAAAGGGAGTATGATCCTTATTTCCCCTTCTTGTTCACTTTCCTTAGGTGTATTGTTAAAGAATCCTCCTCTATCCATTTCTCTTATTTTATTAAGTGAAGTTTCAATCACCTCCTTTGGGTAATTTTTATGTTCAAATTGTTTTTTTAGGTCCAATGCTTCTTTCTCAAAATCTTCATTATCCGTACAGTTTCTCTTAAGGCGTCTGAATTGGCTCATCGGGATATTTGTGAGCCATCTTGGAAGGTGGCAACTATTATAGAGGATATAACTGTTCTTTGTTACTTGTTTTTGATATGTACTACAGATTAATTTCTGATCTTTCTTTATTATCTTTAGATCTAAAAACTCAATGTTCGTCCTACTAATGTTGTTTGTGAAGGACAAGTTCCTGTCATTATTGTTCAGTTGTGCAATGAAAGTTTGTAAATTTTCCTCAGTTCCTTTCCAGATAAAAATAATGTCGTCTATGTAACGACGCCAGAGTACCAGGTCCGTCCCCAGGAGGGGGCAATGGCTCGTGCCTCCCATTCCGCCATAAATATATTGGCATAGCTGGGGCGAACCTGGTACCCATGGCTGTCCCTTTCTTCTGTAGAAAGAAGGCGGAGTCATACACAAAATAGTTGTGAGTCAAAATGTGATTCACCCCCTCTATTATAAAATTTATTTGGTCGTTCTGTAATTGTCCATCTTTCCTGAGTTGTGACTCCAGGGCTTCTAATCCATGTTTATGGTCTATTATGGTATAAAGTGAATTTACATCCATTGTCCCTAAAAAACAGTTTTCCCCTATTTGAATTTCTTCCAAAGTTGATATTATGTCTGTAGTATCTTTCACATATGATGGGATATGTTTGACTACCGGTTGTAACAGTCTATCGAAATTCAAATAGGGGAAAACTGGTTTTTAGGGACAATGGATGTAAATTCACTTTATACCATAATAGACCATAAACATGGATTAGAAGCCCTGGAGTCACAACTCAGGAAAGATGGACAATTACAGAACGACCAAATAAATTTTATAATAGAGGGGGTGAATCACATTTTGACTCACAACTATTTTGTGTATGACTCCGCCTTCTTTCTACAGAAGAAAGGGACAGCCATGGGTACCAGGTTCGCCCCCAGCTATGCTAATATATTTATGGCGGAATGGGAGGCACGAGCCATTGCCCCCCTCCTGGGGACGGACCTGGTACTCTGGCGTCGTTACATAGACGACATTATTTTTATCTGGAAAGGAACTGAGGAAAATTTACAAACTTTCATTGCACAACTGAACAATAATGACAGGAACTTGTCCTTCACAAACAACATTAGTAGGACGAACATTGAGTTTTTAGATCTAAAGATAATAAAGAAAGATCAGAAATTAATCTGTAGTACATATCAAAAACAAGTAACAAAGAACAGTTATATCCTCTATAATAGTTGCCACCTTCCAAGATGGCTCACAAATATCCCGATGAGCCAATTCAGACGCCTTAAGAGAAACTGTACGGATAATGAAGATTTTGAGAAAGAAGCATTGGACCTAAAAAACAATTTGAACATAAAAATTACCCAAAGGAGGTGATTGAAACTTCACTTAATAAAATAAGAGAAATGGATAGAGGAGGATTCTTTAACAATACACCTAAGGAAAGTGAACAAGAAGGGGAAATAAGGATCATACTCCCTTTCAGTGCCCAATACAAGAAAATAGAAAAAATAATTAACAATCATTGGCATCACCTACTTAAGGACAAAGTGATAGGACCCTTCTTGACATCCAGACCGAAAATTTCGTATACAAAAGCACCAAACTTGGGCCTACTGGTTGCACCAACCGTGAAAAATAGGAGGCCTATGAAAATTAATTGAAATTGGCTATCCTCCAAGGGATTCCATAGATGTGAAACCTGTAACAACTGTAGAACAACTAAGTTCCCAAAAAAGATTACTGAAATCAAATCGACACAAAACTCATTATGTTATGAGATTAAAGACGATCTATCCTGTAATTCTCGGGATGTTATCTATATAATAGAATGTCCATGCTCTAAACAGTACATCGGACGAACAAAAAGGACTCTGAAAATAAGAATAGCAGAACATATGAATAAGATTAGAAAAGGGGTAACTACACATACATTATCACATCACTATAAAGATTATCATAACAAAGACCCAAGTTCCCTGAAATTTGCAGCTTTAACAAAAGTAAAAAAACCCTGGAGAGGCGGAGATCATATAAAAAATATGTAAAAAATGGAGTCGCAGCTGATTTTTGAATTCGACACAATAGTCCCAAAAGGTCTAAATGCCGAAATGGAACTCTTCGGTTTCTTATGAAGACTTAGTGGGACGGAGGTTGATGTGGGGATGCGGAGTCGACTGCCCGGCTGTTTTACCAGCGCGCCGACCCCGCCTCCCTTGTCAGCCACCCTCCCCATTCATCCATACCTACACTTTTGAATACCTACACTTTGAATACCTACACTTTCCGAGTACCCCCAATAACGAACTACTGAATATACAGGCTTCCTTTTTCACATTTCACTCCCTTTTCACACCTTTAGGTCACATAACCATTCACACTTCTAGGTCACTTTACTTAACACAAAATCACTATAAGAGACACAATGGTCTAAGATATACCTCACTGTTATGCACAACCAAACATATATAATATCAATCATACAAATCTCCCGGACGTCCGACTCTACTAGAGGCTATCCCATGTATAGTTTTTAGTAAATGTATAGTTTTTAGGAAATGTATAATTTTTATGAAATCTCTATGAAGTCTTCTATGTAATTTTAATAACGTTTTCAGAAGTATCCTTCGTTTTTATTTATTTATTTTTATTTTTATTTTTATGTCTATTGCCTTTTATTTTACTTTACTCAGATCATCTTATATGCATATGCATAAATTTGTATATTTCTATATTTCTATATATTTCTTATATTTTTATCTATATGCATTTCTTTACATGTATTTATATACATTTTTATATATATACACCAATCCAACGGATATACCCTCTATCTCTAGAAAAAATTCATCTACGGCCACACAAACAATAGAGTAGAGAATAATAATAAAAAAAGAGAGATAACTACTGACACTAACCGATGCAATAAAGTAAAGAAAAGTGAAAGAAAAAGGAGAAAAGATGAGATCGCTCTCCAAGACGTCATTGAGGACAGCCATATAAACAATAAAGTAAAAAAGAAAGACAATTGACACTCACCTACAAAATCAAGTAATAAAGAAAATAAGAGAAAAAAAGAAAAAAGAGAAAAAAAGAGAAAAAGAAGGTACCACTCCTCAACACGTCACTGATGACGTAATCAATCAATTAAGTGATATAGTATAAAAGAAACTAGATATCCTGTACGCTGGCTACCACTGAGGAAGGGACAGTACAGTCCCGAAACGCGCTTGGGAAGGAGCCAGCGACATATTGGCATTATATTGGAGTTTCAGGACGATCGTCACACTTCAATACCGGAGCGCTCAGCACCTTATCTACTCCACGTGGGACGCCACGTGGAACGCCGAGAGCGATCACCGCAGAGAGAATACGTGTCGGAGCTTGTAAGTAGCAGAGCTCGCACAGCGGCACATACAGTGCCGAAGATACTATCAGGATTGAAGATCGGTAAAGTAGCCGAAGCGGCAACAGTAATATACTTTTACACCTTATAAGCACATGCTATTGAGCTCACTAAGATCTGATTGGAACAATAGATGTTATCCTAGGGCGGTGTATTACGCTCACAATTACCCTCACAGGCTACAACGGAGACCCTCTGAGAATTGACTATAATTTGGGGTAGTATCTGATCAATATTACTACTAATATTGAATGCATGGACTATATGAGACTCAGAAAATATCGGACCCTCAGCACATGAATTCATTATTTATTTACTTATCTATTTATTTATTTATTCATCTCTGAAATAATCTACCTCCAAACATTATATGAACTATATAGAGATTTGAGGACCTCGTGTATCTATAGCTATAATTACACAGATCAGGTGGTTTTAAGATTGTTCTTAATATTGTTCTTAATACTGCTTTTACTTTATTTTTGTGTGATGTGTGGATCCACATTGTTTTGTTATTATTTTTGCAACTGAATATATTAAATTTATTTCTAATATAGAAGTGGATATTATTCAATTTGACCCAGATATTTGAGTGCCATCTACACTTTTATACTTTTCCTGTTTTACGAATTACATCTGGACCAGGGTGTAGTCCAGGGTAGAGTGAGCACCAATTTTTTGTGTCTATTGGAAGGGTGAGCCGGTTAAACCCATTTTATTACAGTTTATCCCTAAGGCTATTGTTTTTCTTATTGCAAATTAATGGTGGATTCTTAAATTCTTCCACATTAGGATAAGCCTTAGTCAGGATATGCTAGTGCTTCCTGACTATATTGTCAATATGTGTATTATACGGATGGAATTTGTGTACAAAGGTGACTCTAGGCTGCTTAGTCCCTCCCCCTTTTTGCGATGGAAGATCCCTTTTAGCCTTGTCCAAAAGAGGGGTAGGATACCCTCTTTCTTTGAATCTCTCTGACATCTCATGTAGTCTCAAATCTTGAATTATCGGGTCAGAAACAATTCGTTTTATTCTTTGAAACTGGGATTTAGGGATTGCTTTTTTTAAAGCAGGTGGATGCGCACTGGTATAATGTAGGACACTATTTTTGTCCGTCTCCTTCCTGAATAAATCAGTGGTTAGACGACCATGTTCATCTTTGATAATCAGGGTATCCAAAAAACTCACTTTTTGTCTATCACAGGTTATAGTAAATCTCAAACCATCACATGCCATGTTCAAATGATTGAAGAACTCGGATAGGGTCTCATGTGACCCCGCCCACACGCAAAAAATGTCATCAATAAATCTTTTCCAAACAATAACATTTTTTTTATAATTATCTTGGTTGTATACATATGACTCTTCAAAAGCTGACATAAATGCATTTGCATAGGGCGGGGCCACATCGACCCCATCGCGGTCCCCCTTTGCTGTAAGTAGTAAGTGTCTTCAAACATAAAGTAGTTTTCAAACAGAACCAAACGTAACATTTGTAAGAGAAACTCCTGTTGCAGCACAGAATAACTACTTTTACCCAATATATCCGCTACCGCCTTAATCCCCTTTTCATGGTCTATTGATGTCTATAGGCTCACAACATCTATTGTGACCAACCAACTATCCACCGGAATGGTGTTAAGATCTTTAACAATTTTCCAAAATTGTGTTGTATCCAACAAAAAAGACTGTGTATTCTTAATTAAGGGAGTAAGTGTCTTCTCCAAAGTAATCGCTAAATGGGACAAGATAGAGTCCACTGAGGACACAATAGGACGGCCAGGGGGGTTCACTAGTGTCTTATGCACCTTAGGTAGTATATTAAATACTGGGGTGATTGGTGACTGTTTAAGCAGATAACAATGCAGCTGTTCATCAATGACACCCAATGCTCTGTAGTGGTTTATCATTTTAGATATCTTGTCCTTAATAGAAAAGACAGGATCAGAGGCCAGGGGTTTATAGGTGTTAGTGTCTGATAGCTGCCGTGTTATCTCATCCACATATTTTATCCTGTCCATAATTACTATGGAGCCCCCTTTATCAGCTGGTTTTATTACCAGGGATCTGTCCTCCACAAGTGTCTTAATTGCCACTCTCTCCTTGGTTGTAATATTGTGGCATATTCGAAAATCCCCTCTCTTAATCGTTCGCAAATGAGACTCCACTTCTTTGGAAACAAATTGAACATAAGTTTCCACTGGGTGATACGTTTTAGGCGGCATGAATGTGCTTTTAATCTTTAAGTCAAAGTCCTTCAAACCCAGTTGACCCTCGTTAGTATTCCTCAGTGGAGTAGTGGATATATATTCACTTGGCTCCGAATAATGGGCCTTAAGTCTGATCTTCCAAAAGAATTGTTGTAAGTCTATGTCTGTTTGGAAACTATCAAATGGTGGTTGGACTGAAGGTAAGGCCTTTCTGTAGAGCCCTCATCTGATCATGGTCAAGACTTTTAGATGACAAGTTTATCACAAGCGATTGCCCCTTACCTGAGAGCGGGTCTGCACTGCCTGGCTCTGTCCCGCCGTAGTTGTTCCGCCGGTGTTTGCGGCCCGCCCGTCTCCACCTCCTCGCGGGCATCGGCCGCCTCTCCGGAAAAAAGGCCGGGAATCTTGTGAGCCGGCTGACTCGCTCCCAGAACTTGAGAAATACGGATTTCTTCCAAACTTCCTGTAACCAGGTCGCTGCTGAGATGAGGTATCTTGCCATCTGTACACTTTGTTTAAAATATAATCCTCGTTATCACGTAGATACTTTGTACGCTTTTTTTCTTCAGTCTCCTTTTTGTATGTAGTGATATGAGCGTTCCCCGTTTCTTTTAATTGGACAAACTCCTCAGCTGACAATGAGTCTTGAAGTTGTCTTTCCGTGCTGGTTATCTGTTCCTTTATTTCCACAATCGATCTGTGGATCCTATTAATGGTTAATAGCATTAAGTCTCTTGAGCACTTATTAATGATTTTCTCAAAATCGTTCACGATATTCAGCGTCCTCAGTCAGGAAAAAAAGTCGGACGCGAGTGCACACGTAACCCTCTTGGAATCCTATTTGCTTTGCAGTATTCTGCTAGTGTGCTGGCATGTAATTCATAGGAGGTTAACCTCCGAAGTTCTCTCTCCCAGCCCCTCCTCTTGTACTCACATGTAGGAATATTCAAGAAATCTGTTGGGAGCGTCACTTGCGAGAGGATTCTGTCGGCGTCTGTATCATTGAAGCTCAATGTAGATGGTCCAGTCGACATCTGTACGGAACGGTGCACGAGCTTATAGCATGAAGTGAAACCAAAGTAGCCAGCACTTCATTCAAAGTAGCGCTGCAACGGGAAGGAGCGGCGCTCCACGTTCAGTATGAAGGAATCCCAGCAATCGCACAGGTGTATGCAGGTGAATCAATTTCTTCTTTATTGTACAAACTTATTCAAATCAACGCGTTGCTGCACACTGCCTTTCTCAACAGGTACATAGTAATGAATCAAGCAGCTTTATATAGGGTGTACTATCCTAATCTCAGTGACGTAATCCACCCATAAAGGGGTTGATACATGCCCAGCACCAATTAACAGGATAGTTTCATTTTAACAAAAAACAAAGTGAGTAGTGTCTTTCTGTTCAGGATCAACGTGTCGACTCTGTCTCAGTTTCAAAGAATAAAATGAATTGTTTCTGACCCGATAATTCAAGATTTGAGGCTACATGAGATGTCAGAGAGATTCAAAGAAAGAGGGTATCCTACCCCTCTTTTGGACAAGGCTAAAAGGGATCTTCCATCTTAAAAAGTGGGAGGGACTAAGCAGCCTAGAGTCACCTTTGTACACAAATTCCATCTGTATAATACACATATTGACAATATAGTCAGGAAGCACGGGCATATCCTGACTAAGGCTTATCCTAATGTGGAAGAATTTAAGAATCCACCATTAATTTGCAATAAGAAAAACAATAGCCTTAGGGATAAACTGGTACGAGCGGATTTGGGAAGTACAAAGGTGACTTTGAGACAGAGCACACTGAAGACAGTGAAAAAAGGCACATTCCCATGCCTTCACTGCATTCAATGTTCACACATTATCAAAGGCTCTGAATTCCATCATCCCCAAACGGGTCTATCATTTAAAATAGATGTTTTTTTTACATGCGACTCAAAAAATGTGATTTATTTAACAAAATGTCCATGTGGCATGGCTTATGTGGGAGAGACAATGCAAACGGTACGTGATAGGATATGTAAACATAAATCGACCATAAGAACCAAAAACTTGCTGTTACCCTTACCATATCACTTTGATAAATGTAAACACTCAGTATCACAGCTGAGATTTCAGGTTTTGGAGCAGGTCACTAGACCAAGGAGAGGAGGTGGTATTAAAAAACTCCTACTCCGCAGGGAGGCATACTGGATACATACTCTGAATACGTTACATCCAAAAGGTTTAAATCGTGACTATGAGGTCACTAGATTATAGATAATAATGTCCGGTTATACTGTGGATTTATTAATTATATATTTATGTGCTTTATATATTTTCTGTCTCCTTTTAGACACAGTCGACACGTTGATCCTGAACAGAAACACACTACCCACTTTTTTTTTTGTTAAAATGAAACTATCCTGTTAATTGGTGCTGGGCATGTATCCACCCCTTTATGGGTGGATTACGTCACTGAGATTAGGATAGTACACCCTATATAAAGCTGCTTGATCCATTACTATGTACCTGTTGAGAAAGGCAGTGTGCCGAAACGCGTTGATTTGAATAAGTTTGTACAATAAAGAAGAAATTGATTCACCTGCATACACCTGTGCGATTGCTGGGATTCCTTCATATTGAACGTGGAGCGCCGCTCCTTCCCGTTGCAGCGCTACTTTGAACGAAGTGCTGGCTACTTTGGTTTCATCTCAGACTATGGAGACACTAAAACATGATATTTCTTTGTTTAAAAAAATGAAATTATTGTGTAAAACTTAAATAAATAAATAAATAAAAAGTATACATATTATGTATCGCCGCGTCCGTCACAACCTGCTCTATAAAAATAACACATGACCTTACCCCTCAGGTGAACACAACAAAAAAAATAAAAATAATACGGTGTCAAAAGCCATTTTTTTCACCTTACATCAGAAAAAGTGTAATAGCAAGCGACCAAAATGTCATATGCACCCCAAGATAGTGCCAATTAAAACGACATCTAACCCCGCAAAAAATGAGCCCCTACATAAGACAGTCGCCCAAAAAATAAAAAAAAAACACTGGCTTTCAGAATGTGTAGACACTAGAAAATCATTTTTTTCAAAAATGCTTTATTATGTAAAATTGAAACAAAGCCCCCCCAAAAAGTAGTCATATTTGGTATTGTCGCGTCCGTAACAACCTGCTCTATAGAAATAGCATGCAATCTAACCTGTCAGTTCAACTATGTAAATAACAAAAAATACAAAACGGTCCCAAAACAGCTATTTTTTAGCAAATTTTCCATTTTGATCCATTTTTCCAGTAACAAAGCAAGGGTTAACAGCCAAACAAAACTCATTATTTATTGCCCTGATTCTTTAGTTTGCAGAAACAGCCCATATGTGGTTGTAAACTGCTGTATGGCCAAATGGCAGGGCGTAGAAGGAAGGGAACTCCATATGGTTTTTGGAAGGCAGATTTTGCTGGACTGGTTTTTTGTCCCATTTGAAGCCCCCCTGATGCACCCCTACAATAGAAACTCCCAAAAAGTTACCCCATTTTGGAAACTACGGGATAAGGTGGCAGTTTTGTTTGTATTATTTTAGGGTAAATATGATTAATTGTTGCTCTATAATACACTTTTTTTGAGGCAAGGTAACAAAAAATAAAAATTCTGAAATTTTATCTCCATTTGCCAATAACTCTTGTGGAACACCTAAAGGGTTAACAAAGTTTGTAAAACCGGTTTTTAATACCTTGAGGGGTGTAGTTTTTTAGATGGAGTCACTTTTATGGAGTTTCTACTCTAGTGGTGCATCGGGGGGCTTCAAATGGGACATGGTGTCAAAAATCTAGTCCAGCAAAATCCGCCTTCCAAAAACCATATGGCGTTCCATTCCTTCTGCGCCCTGCCGTTTAGCCATACAGCAGTTTACAACCACAGATATGGGGTGTTTCTGCAAACTACAGAATTGGGGCAATAAATATTGAGTTTTGTTTGGCTGTTAACCCTTGGTTTGTTACTGGAAAAAATGGATTAACTACATTTATGACTGTATTCTATTTTGAACATCTGGCTAGTCTTTCAAATATGTCATCTTGACACTAGGCAGCAGTGCACAATGTTTGTACAACTTTTACTTCTGGATCACCCATAGACAATTCTGTATGACCTTTACTGGGTATGATTTCCTTTTCCCAAAAAAACTCTCGACCGGTGAACCAGTTTGAATTCTTCAATAATTTTACATTCAGTCCTCTTGAAGCATTATCTGCTGGGTTATGCATTGTGTCAATGGGATGTCAACTTTCCGGATTCATTATTTCCCGAATTTTCAGAAATTTTCGAGCTTCATTGTTTATGTATCCTAGGACAACTAGTGAGTCTGTCCAAAAATATTCTTCATCTATTTTCAACTCCAATTCTTCTCTCAGAAACTTGCCTACTGATGCTGAAACAAGTCTTGTTCAAGTTCAAGTCTTGGTATTGTCTGAATACTAGTAGGAGCAACTCTGGCCATTCCCATAACCGGGGCACAATGTATCTTTTCTTCTCCTGTCACTCTGATGTAGGAGCACTGACCATAACCATAACTACTAGCATCTGAAATGTGATGAAGTTCTATTTTCTTGTACTTTCAAAAATCATGAGGTACAAAACAACTGGGTATCTGAACTTCTCTCAAGTTTTGCAAGTCTCTTATCCAACTCTCCCAGCTTGGCCTGAAATTTTCAAGTATGGGTTTATCCCATCCTAACTTCTGACTGCATAATTCTTGTAGTATTTAACTTGCTCTGAGGATTACTGGGGCCAAGAATCCCAATGGATCATAAGTAGCCACTGCGGAAAGAATGGTACATCTAGTTGCAACTTTCTCTTCAATAGATACTTCAAAGAAGAACTAGTCATTCTCTACATTCCATCCCAATCCAAGTACGTTCTGAACTGGAAGATGATCATAATTGAGATTCATTGTTGATACACGTTCAGAGTCACTGATGGATTCTAATACCTCTCTGTTGTTTGAGATGAATTTATGAAGGTGCAGGTTTCCTCTTGCGAATAACTCTTGGCTTTCTTTCACTAGTTTGAATGCAGATTGTGTGGACTCTAGACTTATTTAGATCATCATCTAGATAAAAGTTTTTTTTTCAGAAAATTTGCTGCTGATGGGCAATCCTTTTCATTTTGATTGGCCAGGTACTTCATACCATGATTGGTGCAACCTGGAGATGATGCTGCTCCAAACAAGTGTACTTTCGTTCTGTATTCTGCTGGCTCGGTATCTGGATCTCCATCCTCCCACCATAGGAAACTCAGGAAGTCTCTATCTTCATTCTTCACATGAAACTGGTGGAACATCTTTTCAACGTCACACATGACCGCTACTGGATACTTTCTGAATCTATAGAGTGCTCCAGGCATAGTGTTTGTAAGATCTGGTCCTATTAATAGATGATCGTTCAATGCAACACCATCGTACTTTGCCGAGCAATCAAATACTACTCTAATCTTATCATTTTTTTTTTTTGAGTGGTAAACATTTTGATGTGGGATGTACCACACTTCTCCTTCTTTAGGTTGGTTATTAACTTTCTCTGCATGTCCTTCTTCAAGGATGCCTTCCATCAATTTCAAATATTGCTGCTTGAATTTGGGATCTCTTCCCATCTTTTTCTATAAACATTTCAACCTTGCTAGGGCAAGATTTCTGTTATTTGGCAGATGAGGTCATTCTCTAAAAGGTAAGGGCATTTCAAGATGACCTTGTTGATTCTGTTGAATGCTTTCTAAATGCTTTTGTGTACAAACTTTGTATCTTCTTGGGATACACACTTTTCTTTAGAACTTATGTCTGCAAAATCAGATTAAAGGATCTTGATTACTTTTGCTGGACTTACGGTTGGTAACTCTTTGACAGATATTCGATGACACAATCCTTTCACCTGTCTTGAGTTTGCAATCTGCTGTTTTCCTCCAACAACACACCATCCTAGATCAGTTTGAACAGCGTAGGGTTGACTATTCGTAGCCTATCAACACCAGTCCAACACCAAACTCCTTCAGGGGGGACATTTCATGAGATATGACAGATAGGTGCTCCCATTTATTGGCTGTTTCACAGGTAGGAATAAGATCTCAAATCTAGAGGTATATCATATTTTGTATAAGCTGGAGGTAGATCGAATGTGAAGTTTGATTGAAGTCCTCTAACTCTCAGTCCTTTGACCCTTTGGCTGTTCACTAATGTGTCTCTCCCCATCATTGTGGTCAGTTTGAGCTTCACTGGATCTGTAGCCACGTGTAATTACTTGAAGATTTCTTGATCAATGAAGGTGACATCACTCTGGGCATCCAGTTGCGCATAGGCGTATACCTTCTTGTTCCTGCTTTTAGGATTTTAAATGCACACTGGTACAACCATTGATGTGCCGTTGCTTTCTCCTTCCCTCACTCTGAAGAAAATACCGATACTTTCTTTTCTTCCTCAGTATCTTTAGATATTGAAGATTTATCTTTCTTTGGACTTTCTTCATGTAGTGTTATAGGATGGTGTCCTTTGCACACACTGCATTGGGCCTTTTTCTTACACTCCTTAGTAACATGGCCTTATCTTAGACATCCAAAACACAGTTGGTTATCAAGTACACATTTTTTCTTTTCATCTGGGGACTTCTCCTTCAATTGTTGGCACTTGTGGTTCTCTCCACAGAACATACACTTGAAGGTAGTCAGAAGATTTGTCGGTTCTGTACCTCTAATGATCCCAGTAGTGATTTTGAACTTGCTCTCATAGGTATCTAGACCTTTAGCTGCTGCGTTGGTTGCAAAGCTAGATGCTATTGCGTGTCTTATCTCTCTTGCAGGCTTTTCTTCTAAGGATTTTAAGACGTAAGATGCTGTTACTGGATTATATGCTAACAGTGCTTCCTTATTGACGAACTCAAAGAACTCTTTTAAACTTGGGAAGTTCTTGCCTAGATCTAACTGTTCAGTCACATATCAATTCCATCTAGAAGCCACTTCTTCAGGTAGCTTAGCTAGCATCCTGTAGTTTTCTATATAGTCATTCAGTACTTCCAGTCCTTGAACATGTGGGATGGCATTGCTGCATGCTTGCAGGTAGTCACCATACTTTTGGAGTCTGAAGTGTTTTTTAGGACCTATTTTAGGCCAGTTATTCAATCTCTCTCTAAAAGCTCTTTGTATTAAGAAAGGATGATCATATCATGCATTCAATTTTTCCCAAGTTTGCTTGTAGGCTTCTTCGTCTTTTCTATAGAAGTTACCTTCACAAACTTCCTTGGCTTCTCCACCAACATATCTCTGAAGGTAGAATAACTTGTCGACTGGACTGAAGCAATGATACTCAGTGATCATTTCAAAACTTGCCTTTCACTCTATGAACCTCAGTACGTCTCCTGAAAATACAGTAGGTTCTAGAACAGGAAGTCTAGTGAGGACTGTTCTTTTTTGTCTTTCTGGGACAATAGTTGTAACATTCTCTTGACCATTGCCATGACATCTAGGAATAGAATCATCTGGTTCTATTTTCTCACTTAGTTCTGAATTAGGTGAGTCCCTTTCTTCATCTTTTCCGGTACAGATAGAGGGTAAATTCACATACCTTTTTCCTAAAACTAGACTAAGCCTCTCTTTGTCTTTCTGAACAGGGATGGAAGGATAATCACTTATTTTCTCACTAAATGCTGGAGATTCCCTTCCATCCTCCTGGGCGTTTGAAGGAAAATTGGAGTCTGTTTCTTCATTTAGTACAGATCTAAACCTATGACTACTCTGATTCATATCCTCCTCATGTACTCTTAGTCTGGCTTCAATGATCTTAACTTCTTTCTGCCTTTCCAGACTTTCCATTTGATGGCGCTGTGCCTCCATTTCAGTTTCCTTTTCAGCCATCAGTTGGCGCAGCGCCTCGATGGCAGCCTCTATCTCAATTTATGCTCTCTTGACAGCAAGTTGTTCAGCTAATTCCTTTATTTTGGCTGAAGTACTTGAGGACTCTGATATACGGCTGGCACTTCTGCTAGCGAAGGAAGTCCCACTTGAGTACCTAGCATAGTCTCTCATAAAAATTCGTTCATTCTCTTTCTTGCTTTAACTTCATCATAGTTTGCTGCAGATGATAGTTCTCTCATGAGCTTTACTAAATCTTTAGTGACTGCAGTGCATGTGTCCATCTTCCTTACAATATCCTGGGAAGGTGTCGTAAACGACCGCAGGTTAACATATGCTGTCATAAGCTCTGATTCAGATTCTTCTACTGTTTCGACCATATCACTCAAGTTCCTTTTTATACTTTCTTAGCTTTCTACGAATGTTTTTAATGTATGATTTCCACCTATCATACATTCGGGCGAACTTTTTCTCTTTTAATGCTGCTTCTTGCTCCAAATGTTCCAGCATATTTGAGGTCGGTCTTCTGGCACGTGATAAACGTCTTAGTTCATTTGTTTGGACTATATTTGTTTGAGGCAAGACTAGTGCTGCATTAGACTCTTCTGACTCAGACAGGTTATCTTGCTCTTCACCTTCTACCCTATCTATCTTTGTATCCTCTAACAGTGGTATGGTAATACTAGGCTCAGACATTTTATTTTAAATGCTATAACAATCAATACGGATATTAAAGGACCTTTCACTTTAAATGAAATATTGATAAATGCAGAAACAAATGACTTTCACTTTAAATGCAATAGCAATAAATGTTGGCAGTAAATGACTTTCACTTTAAATACTTTAGAATCTGTGTACTACAAACTGTCCTTTGTTTTACTTAAAGTCTTTAATTCCTGAACACAAAAATGTCTCTTAATGTCAAAGCCTATATGCAATAATAAGTAATAAAAAGGAAAGACCTTTTTGAACAGCAGGATACTGCGATCTGAAGGTTGCTGGAACAAATTTCAGTCTTAAGGAGACTTGTCTTTTCTTGATGTGTGCGCTGCTCTGCGCTGACTTGCGATGCTCTGTGCTGACTTGCGATGCTCTGTGCAGACTTGCGATGCTCTGTGCAGACTTGCGATGCTCTGTGATGACTTGCGATAATTGCGATGTGCTGGCTTGGATATGCTGCTGCAGGCTTTGGGCCTATTGGTAGAAAACTAGCTCGCCGCAGTACGTGGCCTCTCCATGGGTAGTGGTGCAGGCACTCTGGCTCTGGACTCTGGCCTCCCACCATATTTCTCTTTCTCTCTCTATGGAATGTACAAACTCCTGGCACTCTGGATGTGGCTTGGAGTCGGGTTCCCACCCCGTAAGCAAATAAATTGAAGATAACTCCAGCACTTATGCGTTAAAGTTTTGTTTTATTGGTAATGCGGCGTTTTATAGTAACGTTTCGGCCTATCCGGCCTTTATCAAACTACTGCCGCTGTGGGAAAGGTTTCAAGTGAAGCTGCGCTGTGTGGGGGTGGCGTGTGTCCGCACGTTCCTGGGGCCAAGCGCTGGGGCCAGCGCGCTGGGAAAGCACAAGGCAACCTGTACCAAGTAGACCACAACTTTTTTGTACCTTGCCCGGGTTTTGCGCATGGCATATGGCTTGAGGACTTGATCAGAGAGATCAACTCCTCCCATATACCTATTGTAGTCGACGATGCAATCGGGCTTGAGGACCATTGCTGTAGTACCTCGCACAGGGACAGGGGTGATGCCATTACCGTGAATTGTGGACAGCAACAGGTTTCCACTTGTAAGGGCACAGGTCTCACCCCTGGGGATAGGTACCTGGAGAGGGTAGGTAGGGAGGCCGCGTTGATTTTTCTGCACAGTCCCAGACGCGGATGTGGATCTGGCGGCAAGGGACTGGAACAAGGGTATACTAGTATAAAAGTTATACACATACAGGTGGTAACCCTTATCTAGCAGTGGGTGCATAAGGTCCCACAGAAGTTTCCCACTAACACCCAGAGTTGGGGGACATTCTGGGCGTTCAATACGGGAATCTCACCCCTCGTACACACGAAACCCTGAGGTACTCTCACAAAGTTTGTACAGCTTCACGCCATACCTCACCCACTTAGAGGGAACATACTGGCAGAAAATGAGTCTCCCCTTGAAAGCATTTAGAGACTCATTAACCGTGACCTCCCTTCCAGGTACATAGGCCTCCAAAAATTTGGCCCCGAAGTGATCGATGACCGGCCTGATTTTGTACAGGCGGTCATAGACGGGATCACCTCGGGGAGGGGGGGGGGACATGCTGCATTATCTGCATAATGCAGGCATTTCCGAGTGGCCTCAAACCGGGAACGTGTCATGGCCATACGGTAGAGTGGGGTCTGGTAGAGGTCGTCCCCATTCCAGTACTGCCTGACACTGTTTTTTTTACTAGGCCCATGTGCAGCACGAGGCCCCAAAACAACCTAATCTCAGCTGCACTGACCGGAGTCCAGCCACCGGACCTAGCTAAAAAGGAGCCCGGGTGTTGAGCAATGAACTGTTGGGCGTACAAATTCGTCTGCTTCACCATCAGACTCACAAAGTGGTCACTGAAAAGAAAACTAAAATAGTCATATTCAGTGAAGCCCACTGTGGGAATCTGGATATCTGGTTGGCCAACAAAATCAGGAATCACAGGCTTAAAATCCTCTGGGGTACACCATGCAAGTTCACCGGTTGGGTGCTCAGGTGGACTTATCTGGTGGGCCGGAAACTAGTACGAGCCCCAGAGCTGCTCGTAATAGTGTGGGCCACAGGGTCCCTGGCATGGTGGTCCCCTTGCTCCATCTGGGGGCGCCTTCGCCACCTTCACCGCCTTGGGGGCTTATCATCATCGCTAAATGATGAGGAGGACACGGATGATAGGAGGAAAGTATGGTCATCCTCGTCCTCACTGGGGCTCTCGGATTCGGAGACAAGCTGGGCGTATGCCTCCTCGGCCGAGAACGTCCAGCGGGCCATAGGGGAGTGTGTGCGTGTGTGTGGAAAAATTTATTTAGTGTGTGTGTGTGTGTGGGGGGGGGCACGTGTGTTCGCGTACTTACCCTAAACCTAACAGAAAAAAAAAAACTCAATTAAAAAAGTCAAAACCCCAAAAAAGTGAAAAAAAAAAAAAGATTCAAACTCGCTGATCAGCGGTGCGAAGTTGATCAGCGGTGGGGTGGGCGATGCGCTAACAGTGGCTGGACGCTAAGAGTGCCAGCCACAGTCGGAGTACGCCCCCCCCCCCCCAAAAAAAAATGCACCAAAAAAAATGTGTGTGGGGGGGGGGGGGTGCAGGGGGACACGCTGCAGCACCCCTGGGGTTCTAGGGTCACACAGCTAAGTGTGCTGTGGACCCCACAGCTAAGTGTGCTGTGGAAGTGTTCTGTGGATCTAAGGATGGTGATTGGTGGTGTATTATCACACCACCGATCACCATCCTATTCCGGGTTATCTTGTCACCAGAGACCGGAATAACCCGGAAACGTAGCAAACCGCAGGTCTCCCTCGGCATTGTCACAGAGTGCCTGCTGAATGATTTCAGCAGGCACTCTGTTCCGATCCCCGCCCTCCGCGCGACGGTGATCAGAAATACACAGGACGTACAGGTACGCCCTGTGTCCATAACAGGTTAAAGGTGTTGCCTGCTTTATTTATATTTATGACCTATACTCAGGACAGGTCATCAATATCAGATCGGCAGGAAACTGACACCCGGCACCCCTGCCGATCAACTGTTTGAAGAGAAGGCCGCACTCTATGGCCCAGCTCCTTCCTATACAAGTGTATTATTAAGCCCGCCAATAAAGGGAACTTTTGTATGGGACCCTACACCCAAAATAATGAACGAGATTTTAGAGGTCCCACAAACATATAGCTCATGGGGTATAATAGATAGAAAAACAGTTGAGTAACTAGTTAGGATGGTCCTATCACAGTTTTTTTTATGCCCTACCAAAAATACATAAGAGACTGGATAACCCACCAGGATGCCCAATTGTAGCCTCAACTGACTCCATTCCTTCCCCTCTGGCGATCTATGTAGAGAAGAATTTGATATTTTGATAAGATGCTCATGCTTATTTATTGTGGATACATTTATTGTGTAACACAACTACACCAATTGGACATTTCTACTGACTGTTTATTGGTGACTCTTGATGTTAACAGCTTGTATACATTAATTGAGCATTCTAAAGGGATTCCGGCTACTGCCCACCCACTGGAAAAAGAATAAAAACTCAACAACACATAACAGATTTGTTTTCTTAGAACTTCTTTATGTTTGGTGACATAAGAGACGAGGTACCACAATGGGTTTGAACGTGGCCCCTCCATATACAAATGCATACATGATAAATTTCAATGAAGACTGTATGTATACTGTCATCCACTTTTTCTACAATATTCCAAGGCATGGTTACATTATATTGATGATGTGTTCTGCATTTAGAGGGGCCCCAAGCCCAAAGTGTTGTCATTTTTTGGATATCTGAATAACATGTACACAGAATTAGGTTTTACTATACATGTAAGCTCAGAGGAGATCAATTATTTAGATGCCTTGGTTAAATTGGATAGACTCACAGGTATTTTAGTAGAGCTCTTTAGCAAACCAACCGTTCGTAATAGACTATTACAATATGATTGCTGCCACCCATTAGCCAATAAGAAATCCCTTCCACATTCATAATTCCCAAGGGTTAAACACATAGTTTCAGACCCTGAGATATGTGAACAAAGACTCACAGACATGACACAAAGATTCGTACAAAAAGACTATCCCACATCCCTTATGGATACAAATGCTTTGACAAAAATATACACATTATTGCATGTGTTACCTCGAACCATCCGTCTATGCCCTAAATCCATCAAACTTTATGACATCATTTTGGGCATATCCACATATCAACAAATTCAAAACTCCCAGACTTACTTGTTACAAATGACCACCAAACATTAGGGAAAATCTCGTTCGAGCAGAAATTGGTAGCTTTGACAGGATCCCACTTCAGCAATTTCTACACACAGAAATATGTTACATTCCCATGTCTAAAATGTGCTCAGTGCTGAAGCATTATAAAAGAAGATCATATTACTCATTCACATAGGGGCAGCGTTTTCATGTTGGGGATTTTTTTACATGTGACTCAATTGTGGTGTACCTACTGAAATGCCCATGTGGTCTCGTTTATGTAGGTGATACCACTCAACATATCCGTGATCGTTTTTTTCTAAACATAAGTGGACCATAAGACAAGACTATAACTTACCACCAGTACCTAACCATGTCTTAGAAATAAAACATACAGTTTCACAATTATGCTTTCAAGTTATATAACATGTGGTATATCCACAACGTGGTACCAGTAGAATACTTCTGTTGAAGCAAGGGGAATCATTTTGGATTCACAAACTTGGAAGTATCATACCTAAAGGTCTTAATATGGAATGTGACTTCATTAAAGGGGTTGTCTCATCATAGACAATGGCGGCATATCTCTAGGATATGGCCTCATTGTTTTATAGGTGCGGGTCCCACCGCTGGGACCCGCACCTATATCGGGAACAGAGCCCCGCAAGGTGGTGGCAAGGTGGTGGCTGGAGGTCTCTGGTCCAGCCACCACCAAGCCAGCTCTCCATAGAAGTGAACGGGAGCGCACCGCACATTACCGGCCACCACTTCCATACACTTCTATGGGCTATTACTTATCCAAGCCATTCTGAGATTGTTTTCTCGTGACACATTGTACTTCATGACAGTGGTAAATTTGAGTCGATATATTTCACCTTTATTTATAAAATAATCCAAAATGTACCAAAAATTTGGAAAAATTCACAATTTTCTAATTTTGAATTTGTCTACTTTTAAGACAGATAGTAATACCGCATAAAATGGTTATCAATCAACATTCCCTATATGTCTTCTTTATTTTGGCATAATTTTGTAAATGTCATTTTATTTTTTTAGGACATTTTACGGGAGTTGGAAACACTTGGCTGTGAAAATGAAAAGTATTGTTTCTTCCAATAATGTGTTGCTTTAGCCCCAATTTTTTTCATTTTCACAAAGGGTAACAGGAGAAAAAGCACCCCATAATTTGTCACTTATTTTCTCCTAAATACGTCAACACCCCATATGTGGTGGTAAACTGCTGTGGGGGCACATGGCAGTATGGCAAGGGTGCAAGGGTTCCGATCACTACCACGTGCGCAGCAGTGATCGGATATTCGCAGGGTGTACATGTACGCCCTGCGCCCTTAAGTACCAGGGCACAAGGGCGTACATGTACACCCTGCGTCCTAAAGAGTTTAATACAGTTCCTATGTTTATATGTTAAAGACAAAAGCATGGTTATTTACTGTGACTTCATGTTTTTGGATGTCATGTAACAGTTATATATTGTGTTCACAGAAGCAGAAACAATATAATGCCTTTAAAATTCATTATATGAATGTAAGGTAAGCTCAATGATACAGCAGAATTAACAACAGAAAGCGTAGAGTTAAGCTGTTGTTACTGCCCAGAAGTCTTGACCAATCACAGCCAATCTTACACTCAGCCTGTGTGGGAAACTCCCTAGCAGAGGCTGCTAGAATCATTACACCAGAGAAGAAGAGCTGAACAGACATTTACTCCACCAAGAGCTGAGTTTTATGGAAGCAAGGAGGCCAAAATAGGTATTCAGAACAGTTTTATAATGTTCCTATTGTTAGTATTGTGGTCAGAACTGTATACTAAACCAGTTATGTATGTTTACTTACAGTTCCACCAATCTGCGAATAGTTCAAACAAACTGCTCATACCAGATCATACTGAGCCATAAAAAGCAAACTAATCACCAAACTATAGTGCAAACTGCATACAGACAAACCAATAGCAAATATCAGATATACCTCTCAGAGAGATCATAAAGTGCTTAAATAACTTAAAGTGAGAGAACAGATACTGAAGAGAGAAATATATCCACCATTTTATGTTGAATGACAAGATTGAACAGTTGAACCACCATTTTGTGATATTTTGTGTCAGACTTTCTGAGGCGGCAGTGTTATATATGAAGAAAAGTTGAAGTTAATAAAGAAGTTATCTTAAGCATTTGGTGTGCTCTTTAAGCCTACTGTTTCCATAGAACGGTGCTAGAAGAATTAAAGCAGAGTAACAGACAGTCTGGTTGAACTAAAAGGTCAGAGATATCTAATTCTTCTAAAGCCACAGCGCAAAAGGCATTTAATAGTGCTGCGCCTGCCACATTGATGGGAAAATTGATCATGCTAAATATAGGGCATTCCTGGAGAAAAACCTGGTAGAGCTGCAAAATACTTGAGACTCGGGCAGAGGTTCACCTTCCAGCAGGACAACAACCCTAAACATACAGCCAGAGCTACAATGGAATGGTTTAGATCAAAGTATATTCATGTGTTAGAATGGGCCAGTCAAAGTCCAGACCTAAATCCCATTGAGAATCTATGACAAGACTTGAACATTGCTGATCACAGACGCTCTCCATCCAATCTGTGTCACAGTAGGTGGGCGGCGGGCTTCACTTCAACAGGGACGCTCGCGGCCTCCGGCTTCCCGGCGTCTCCGTCGCCATGGGAACCAAGAAGGGCTGGGCGCTGAGCTGGGTACTCGGCGCTCAGCTAGTAGCAGGGAGAGGGGGTCATGTGACGCTGGCCAGGTCACATGATCCCTTTCCTCCACTATATTAACAGGCAGCCTGCTAACCACAGGTTGCCTGTAATTACTCACTCAGGCTGTGTCCATATTTTCTTGCTCGTGTTTGACCTTTGGAATTGACCAGTGACTGTCCCCTATCTACCGCCTGCTCCTTGTACTTTCGCTACCTCCTGGATTTGACCTCGGCTCGTTATTGTATTTGTCTCTTGCCTCTCTCTCTCGGTTTTTGACACGACCTCTCGGACTGACCTCTGCTCGTTTGACCTCCTGTTGCCTTCCCCTGTGGGAGATTCCGCCTGTATTCGCTCCTCTCTTCCCGTCCGCTTCCTGCGGGAGCATCTTCCCTTGTCTCCGCTGTCTGTCTCCTTCCTGTCCTCTCTGCTCTGCACTTATGCAAGTTAGGGACCACCACCCAGTTGCGCCCCGTCGCCTAGGGCTAGTAGTGCAAGTAGGCAGGGACAGGGTTGGGGTGGCAGTCAGGTGGGTGCACTTCCTCCCTACTTCTCGTGTCGTTACAGAATTATAGGCCCTTATTATGGACCCTCTACAGAGTCTCACTGAGCATGTGCAGGGTCTAGCCCAAATTGTCCAGGAATTAGGCAAGAGGTTACATGCACAGGAATTCGTCAGAGCACCCCCTGTTCCTGCCCCTGCCACCCTTCATGCGGAACCGCATGTGAAATTACCTGAGAGATTCTCGGGGGACCGTAATACTTTTTTAGCGTTCAGAGAGAGTTGCAAAAACTCGGGGGACCCCCAGGAGTGGGCCTTTTCCTTGCCGCCTGATTCTCCTAGTCTGACTTCGGTTGATGCAGTTTTTCAGGCGCTAGGGGTTCTCTACGATGAGCCAGACCGAGCATCTGTAGCTGAGTCCAACTTGAAGGCCTTTACCCAGGGGGATTTACCAATGGAGGACTACTGCACCCAGTTCCGCAAGTGGTGCGTCCCCTCGGGTTGGAACAAACTGGCACTTAAATGCCAGTTTAGATCAGGGTTGACGGAGAAATTAAAAGACATGCTGGTCTGTTACCCCAGTCCTGACTCTTTAGAGGAGACCATGACCTTAGCTATTAGGCTGGACAGACGAGTTTGAGAGAGACAGCGGGAACATTTGCTTTCTTATCACAGTCTTCCCAGACCTGAAGCCTCTCCTGTCCAACCCAGCTTGGAGGCCCAGATGGAGGAACCTATGCAGCTAGGGTTGACGCGAAGGGAACTTCGTCGTCGTCGGGGGTCTTGCTTTTACTGTGGCGCGTCGGACCACTGGGTCCGTCAGTGTCCCAAGATTCCTCCTGGCCGGAAGACCGTCCAAATCTGAGGGACCCAAGGACAAGGTACTCCCTGAGGTGGTAAGGGGAAAACTGTTGTTGCCTGTCTCTATTGCCTTCGGTGTCTTTAAGGGTTCAGGTAATGCTTTTGTGGATTCCAATTCAGCATTTCGTTTTTTAGATCTTAACTTTGCGAAACGAGTGGGGATCCCAGTACTAAGGTTGTCCACCCCCATCCATGTGGTCGCTATCGACTCTACCCCCCTGTTGGGGGGCACGGTTAAATTCCGTACTCCCGAGGTTACTTTGTCTGTGGGGGTTTGTCACTCAGAGAGATGTTCTTTCTTAGTCTTAAAAAATTTACCGGTTCAGGTGGTCCTTGGCTTGCCCTGGCTTCAGCAACATAACCCGGTCATTAACTGGAATATGGGCGATTGTTCAAGCAGGGGTATCTCTGGATGCAATTCCTCACTTTATTGCTGACTTCCATGATGTTTTTTTCCACTTCCGAGGCGGATACGCTTCCTCCCCATATGTCTTATGACTGTGCTATCGAGTTGATTCCTGGGTCTAGATTTCCTAAGGGGCGAATCTACAATCTTTCTGGTCCTGAGCGCAGTGCCATAAGAGATTATATTCAGGAAAGTCTAAAGAAGGGGCATATTAGGCCTTCCACTTCTCCCCTGGGAGCAGGCTTCTTTTTCGTTAAGAAAAAGGATGGTGGTCTCAGACCGTGCATAGACTATAGGAAGATAAATAAGATCACTATCAGGAATCAATATTCCATCCCGTTGATTCCTGACTTATTCAACCAGGTCTTGGGGGCCTCTTGGTTTTCTAAACTCGACTTGAGGGGGGCTTATACCCTTATCCGTATCAAGGAGGGAGACGAGTGGAAAATGGCTTTTAACACTCCTGAGGGACACTTTGAGTATTTGGCCATGCCTTTCGGTCTCTGTAATGCCCCGGCAGTCTTCCAGAACTTTATGAATGACATTTTCAGGGAGTTTATTGGCAGATTTGTGATTGTCTATCTCGATGATATTCCGTTTTTTTCTTCTGACTGGGAGACCCATGTTTCTCATCTTAGAGTGGTCCTCAAGATCCTCAGAGAGAATCATCTGTCTGCTAAGTTTGAGAAATGTGTGTTTGGAGTACAAGAGATTCCCTATCTCGGGTATATTCTTACTCCACATTCCTTCAAGATGGATTCTGTTAAGGTTCAGGATATTCAAGACTGGGTAAGACCTTCTTCCTTAAAGGCGCTTCAACGCTTTTTAGGATTCTCTAATTATTACCGAAAATTCATTAAAAATTTCTCTGTCATTGCTAAGCCCCTTACCGATATGACCAAGAAGGGGTCTGATCTTGTTAACTGGTCATCTGAAGCCTGCCAAGCTTTTAAGACTCTGAAGGCATGTTTTCAAAGGGCCCCAGTCTTGATTCAGTCGAATTCAGAGAAACCTTTTGTGGTGGAGGTGGATGCCTCGGAGGATGGCGTGGGGGCCGTCCTCTCCCAGGGATCTGCCAACTTCACAAATTTGAGACCTTGTGCGTTCTTTTCTCTCAAGTTTTCTCCCACAGAAGAAATTGCGATATTGGGAACCGCGAGTTATTAGCCATTAAATGGGCATTTGAAGAGTGGAGGCATTTTTTGGAAGGGGCCAAACACTGTGTTACTGTTCTCACGGATCATAAGAATTTAGTGTTTCTCGAGTCAGCCAAACGTCTTAATCCTAGGCGAGCTAGGTGGGCCCTGTTTTTCACTCGCTTTAACTTCTCTGTTACTTTCAGATCAGGAAGTAAAAATACCAAAGCAGATGCCTTGTTTCGAAGTTTTAATGCCGTCCAGCCTTCTGACACCCCTCCGGAATCCATCTTGCCGGCTGGCATCATTGTGGCAGCGATATCCTCGGACCTTTCCTCACAGATCCTATGAGCTCAGCAACTTGCTCCTTCAGAGACACCTTCAGATAAGTTGTTCGTCCCTGGGCACCTTAGTTTTCGACTTTTGGGTGAGTGTCATGACTCCGTTCTGTGCGGACATCCAGGTATCGCTGCCACCAAGGATTTGCTGTTGAGATCTTTTTGGTGGCCCACCCTGTCTAAGGATGTTCAGTCTTATGTTTCGGCTTGTGAGGTATGTGCTAGTTCTAAGACCCCGAGGACCCGGGCCGCCGGTGAACTACAACCTCTACCCATTCCCAGGAGGCCAGGGTCACACATTTCCATGTTTTTTTTTTCTGACCTGCCCCCCTCCGAGGGGAAGTTAGTGGTTTGGGTAGTGGTTGATCGTTTTAGCAAGATGGTACATTTTGTTCCATTGAGTAAGCTCCCTGATGCGAAGACCTTTGCTCTTTCTCAGATGTTATGTTTCACACAATCAGCTTCTATGGGTGAGATACCTTCCATTGGCAGAATTTGCCATCAACAATCGGGTTAATTCGTTCACGGGGGTATCTCCTTTTTTTTGTAATAAGGGCTTTCATCCCCGTTTTGGATCGAGTTCCCCGTTTCCTCACTCAACCCGCAGGAAGACTCTTTTACCTCTAGATTGTGCACAGTTTGAACCTGGAAAAAGCCCAGGAGATTCTGCTTCAACAGGCAAATAAGAAACGTTTCAAGGGGATGGATTTTACGGTCGGCGACAAGGTGTGGTTGTCGACTAAGAATCTTTCCTTGAAACATTGCTCCAGGAAATTTTCTCCGCGTTTCATAGGACCATATGATATTGTTAAGGTTATTAACCCGGTATCTTTTACGTTGAAATTACCCGACTCCTTTCGTATCCATGATGTATTTCATAAATCGTTACTCAAGAGATATGTGTCACCCGTGGTTCCTTCTAAAAAGCCTCCGCCACCTGTGGAGGTTGAGGGTCAGGAGGAATTCATCTCGAGAATCATTGATATTAGAAAGGTTAGGAATTCCTTTCAATACCTGGTCCATTGGAAGGGCTTTGGACCTGAGGAGAGGTCCTGGGTGCCTAGGTCTAGGATGCACGCTTCCAGGCTGATTGCGGAGTGTCACCGGAAACACCCGGAGAAGCCTCGTCCGCGATTCTTGGGTCCAGAGGCCCCCCGTAGAGGTGGGGGTACTGTCACGGGAGTTGGGTGGCGGGCTTCACTGCAGCAGGGATGCTCGCGGCGCCCGGCTGCGCCTCCGGCTTCCCGGCATCTCCATTGTCATGGGAACCAAGAAGGGCTGAGTGCCGAGCTGGGTACTCGGCACTCAGCGATTAGCAGCGAGAGGGGGTCATGTGACGCTGGCCAGGTCACATGATCCCTTTCCTCCACTATATTAACAGACAGCCTGCTGACCACAGGTTGCCTGTAATTACTCACTCAGGCTGTGTCCATATTTTCTTGCTCGTGTTTGACCTTTGGAATTGACCAGTGACTGTCCCCTGACCTATCTACCGCCTGCTCCTTGTACTTTCGCTACCTCCTGGATTTGACCTCGGCTCGTTATTGGATTTGTCTCTTGCCTCTCTCTTGGTTTTTGATGCGACCTCTCGGAATGTCCTCTGCTCGTTTGACCTTCTGTTGCCTCCCCCTGTGTGAGATTCCTCCTGTATTCGTTCCTCTCTTCCCGTCCGCTTCCTGCTGGAGCATCTTCCTTGTCTCCGCTGTCTGTCTCCTTCCTGTCCTCTCTGCTCTGCACTTACGCAAGTTAGGGACCGCCGCCCAGTTGCGCCCCGTCGCCTAGGGTGGGTAGTGCAAGTAGGCAGGGACAGGGTTAGGGTGGCAGTCAGGTGGGTGCACTTCCTCCCTACTTCTCATGTCGTTACAATCTGACTGAGTTTGAGCTATTTTGCAATGAAGGGCAGGCAACAATTTCAGCCTGTAGATGTGCAAAGCTGGTAGAGACATACCCCAAAAGACTTCCAGCTGTAATTGCAGGGTAAGGTGGTCCTACAAAGTATTGACTCGGGGGGGTCTACTTTTTCAAGACATTGAATTACCTGACTGACATCTCCTTCATCTGTTTGTACCATCATCTGTTTACGTAAGTCTTTATTGTATTTTTGTTACCTACCTGTTGATACCTGCTTCATAATAATATCTGTGCAACCGTCTGATTGTTATACAGTTTGGCACAACTGTAACTAATGCAGGTATCTGAGTACTGAGATGCACCATCAGTATGAGGAAAAGGTGACTTCTATAGGTGAAGTACAGTTCCTTTTAGCCAAATGAAAACTTGCTTTCACATCTGTAAGATTTCTTATGTGCTGCTCTTCAGTCAAACTTCTAACTAAAGCACTTTTAATTGTATCGTTAACATGATTCTAATCAATGGTGCCTCAAATATTACACTAAAAAGTGATACTCCTTGAATTTCACAGCTTCTCATTTACAATTCTATAGCTATACCCAACTACTAATCTCCAGTCCTCATCTTCCATGTTGTGATGATGGAGCTCCGTGCCCTACCTGGTTGCAGCAGGCACAGCCGCTGAAACACTTAGTCACCTTCCCACTCTATGGTCCATTCCAGTCATTGCCTCCCTGTTCCTTCCCAGAGAGCATGGCTCCTGAAGTAGTGCTGCCCTGTCAACTTTACACTGGCTGTGGCCTAGTCCTCTTGCCTAGAATGCCTAGGTCTCTTGTTTAATCCAGTGACTTTTTCTTCACACACCCCAGCATAGCCATGCCCATGGTGGTAATCATACTAACCTGAAAACTGATGCATTGCTCATCCGTCGGCATAACAGGACCCAGATTACCTAGCGTCAACATCTAGTATGCAGTCTCCATTACGACAGTATGTCTTGTCCGTCCTCTCTGTATTTCTCCTCATGAACTCCATTCCTACAGAGATTCAGCTGAAGTTCATATTAAACTGTATTTAGGATCATAATCTCTGACAAATAGGAGAGAAGGATGAGGCAGCTCTTTAGCTCAGTGTTGTTAAGTAACTTGTCCTGCTGTGTGATTAAGACAGGTTTTGTGTGTACTAATAGGACAGTGGCCATTTTTTTTCTTCTAATGATTACTCCTCGGACAAAACGAGCCATTATAACAAATGAAAGGTATTTTGAAATATATTTATAATAAAGTAATATTTAAGTATTTTCATTTTCTTAATTCTTGGATAACTCCAGGCACTTTTCCCTGTGGTAGTGTCACTGTCACTCCAATGACAGGGGTCAGAAGATCTAAGAGACTGGCTGCACGTGATGTTATCTGACAGTCCCTTTGGTTTCACTTTGTTCAATGTTGTTGCTGGTCATGAAATAGATTAAGTGGTCTTTCCAACTCCTATTTAGTCTGGCCTCCACCATCAGGCTATGCGGTTGATAGCTCCTTTTGGCTGTGGAAGCGCTGGTGTTGGTTCTCCTTTGAGTTCCTGCTTGTCCGCATACTTCAGAGTTAAGTGTCATTTCTTCCTATTGTTTGTGGATTTTTCACTTCCCTTCTGGTATTAGGCCTGAGGGGTTTCCCTGTTCCTTCAGCTGGGAAGGAACAGGTCACCTATTGTCCTGACTCTGTTTCCAGGGCTATATAGGGTGAGACAGGGCCTTAGGATCCGGCGTATGAACATTCTTACCATCAAGGTCTATTCATACTGTTAGTAGTCGGGCCGTGGTTTAGGGACTTACCAGGTGGTGACCTTTTCTCTTTTCCCTAGTTTCCAGGCCTAGTACCTTTCGCCCCTCCTTCCTGTGTTCGGTGTGGAGTGTATTCCCTACACCGCACTGTGACACGTAGAGTGCCTGAACAATAGGTATTGTAGCTTGCTAATGCCTGTAAAGTGCACTATATTCCATTCTGACATCCTATGCTCGACCACTGCCTATTTACCAGACTTGACCCTCAGCTGCCTGAACTGACCACTGCTTAGCTCTCATGTTAAACCCATACTACCTGCTTTGATCTTTGGACTGAAACTTGAATTGATCAAACCTGCCCTGACTTCAGCTCATCCTTTGAGTTTAATTTTGCCTGTCCTCTTGTTGATGCCTGGTGGTTCCCTGTAGCATAGTCCAGATCACTCTGTAAGGCTAAAATGGTAAAGACCAGGGATCCACTTAGATGATACCCTCAGAAATAGCCTAGTTACAAGCCATTGTTTACGCTTGTCCACCTAAGTTGGGTTTGCAAAAAGGGTGACCAATCAGCTTAGTCGCTAGGAGCAACTTCTCCAATACTTGAACACTATTCTCTCCTGGATTCCTTGGTGGTCACTGCTCCTGCTCACCTCCTCAAGCCTGTGGTTGTGGTGCATCCTGAGGAGATGAGCAGTAGCAGGCTTTAATTTCAGAGGCACTTTAATTTCATACTTGCAAAATAAGAACAACATTGCATATCAGCAATAAAATCTGACACACCAGATCATCTGCCCAACTCTTCAGCTTCTTCCGAAGCATGCGCAGAGGAGTGGTATATATGCCACCTGGAAACACGAGAGGAAGATACTGGCATATATACCACTCCTCTGCAATGCTGTTCTTATTCTGTAAGTATAAAATTAAAGTGCCTCTGAAGTACTTAGTGTAGCGGTGTTTCACTATTTTCACTTTGTTTTAAAAGGATCCCAATTTTACTTCAATGTGGATTGGTCTTTAAAACCTGTTGAACTACAGATACCAGAGAGCCATGGGAAAACACACAGCATTTAGCTGAAGCCTATGTGGTTTGGAGAACTATAGATCCAAAATGAAAACTTGCCAAACAAGACATGCTTTTATCTTTGGCTACTCGTCAAGGCGTTCCCTCTGTATAAGTCAGATGGACTACTTATTCAGTCTGTTAAGCACTTTATACATATTTCCTATTGATATCGCCGTTTGCTCCTTTGTCTCGTTTTCACAACAGAAAATGACCGCCAGAAGTACAATTGTGAAATCCTTGGTATAGTGTGCATCGATGTGTGCGCAGTCCCTCCAAAATAACGTCACAGACACGTTCTCAAGTAGGATCCAATAATGTGCCTGCCTCCAACAGCTAGGCAAGCTTTATTTATAACTGAAGATGGAAGGCGGTCCTACAATCATGACCAATGGGGAGACAGGTTATGGTATGAAGTGATTGGCTGGAAGGCGGTCTTACAATCATGACCAATGGGGAGACAGGTTATGGTATGAGGTGATTGGCTGGCGAAGATATTAATGATTGCACGAACTTATGTTCGTTGCCGCACTTATCCTCGTGGATGAAGAAACTGTTCGATGGTCCCCATCCCTCCCGCCTCAGCCAGCGCCATGACACTGGTATCCTGCAGTAATACCAGGCCGGGCACAAATCAGCTACAGGGCGGGACGACCAGACGATCGTGCGAAAGTTTCTGCGCAGATGCGAACGTGAACAAATCTGCGCATCTCTATAGGATAGATGGCGACCATATGGCGAACAATAATTTTCCACAACAGTCCCCCTCCTTTTTCGCCATATGTCGTCATTTCAGCGGCCCCCTAACACTACAATCACTCAAACCAGACCTCGAAAGGGAATTAACATGTAAAGAGGAACATGTGACACTAAAGATGAACTAACAAGAAGAACCTAGCCTATCATTCTTGGGCCACTTTAGTTGCTTGACCGCGACGTCCGGCAAGGGTGGTGACAGTGAAAAGTCTCTAAAGTGTTTCTAATAAAGAAAAGCCTTCAAAAGGAAGGGTGATTCTTCATGACGGTTCCTTAAATGCGGTGGTTCTTCTTGGGTTGGTCCTCCTGTAGTAAGAATCCGGTTGCTTCGGGAGATGGTTCTCTGCAATCATAACGTGGTCCTCTGAACGGCTCCTCGCGACTCGATTCATCAAGCAGCAGGTTATTCTCACCGCCACATAGAAAAGAAATAGAAAGCACAGCAGTAAAAGAACATACACTCCTATTTCCTTAAGCCACGATTCTATAGAAAACAACATATCACTGAAGCCCCCCAGACCTTTAAAAGGGGTTCCAACCTTCATCTGCAATCACACGTGCTTGCCCCTGTAATGCCTTAACACTATCTAGATGGGCCTGACCTTGTCACCAGTATCTTCCACCCAGGTACAGCAATCCTCCCTGATGAATTCACAGAAACCCCCCTTTTCAGCTAAAAGATAGTTGAGAGCCATCTTCTCCTTGAGGAGAAGAGTTTTTAACTGTCGCTGTTCGGAGGAGATTACTCTCATGGCTTCGACTGTCTTGTTGAACATCTCATCCACTATGGTAGAAAATTTGTTCAGCTGCTTCATAAGTTCTATACCCCATCTGGTCCATGCCGGAAACCATGCCCAAGCATGGTCCCCTGCAGAAAACAGCCCCCTCCTAGTCCTTCTTCCTATACAGATATAGTTGTGTCTGGTGGTTAGGTTGTCGCGGTCAGGGCTTCTATGGTTGATCTGGACAGTGATCGTAGATGGGCATTCGGTCCGACCCATGGACTTAGCTGCAAATCCAGAGCTGATATTAAAACAAATCTGGGGTCGCCCTATTTCACCGGATACCCACACGGGTCTACCAAGCCTACTACAAGTCTCAGGGCTGAAATCAAGACCATAAGTGACGTTACCATCTAAGAATGTATGGTTGAACTCTATGGATAGGTGATGCTCCACAGATTTACCTAAAGGGTGGATTTTCCTCATGCCCACCCTGATGTCATAAAGGGCATGAACTTCCGCCATGGCGGGGAGGCTTTGACCTGGAGGTGGTTTGGAGTGCACCCAGCAGTTGGATCTATTTGCTGTCTTTGCTAACTGCAAATGCATTCTGAATTACAAATTCGGATGTGACTCCTTATAACATTTTCCAAAGTGCATTAGACAGAAAGAATAAAGGAATACGAGGTACCTGATCATTGCGCTTTGTGGTCCAGTGGCTTCTTGCAATGGCTGGCATGGATCCATCCGTCACGTTCCTCGACCTTGAGGGAGGTTTGTGTTGTAAGTAGAAACTGGTACGTCCCGGTATATCTCGCCTCCAGTCCCTGGCGCTGATGTTTTTTAACGACCACCCAATCGCCTGGTTGTATTGAATGCAAACCAGTTAGAGATTCTGGATCAGGAATAGATTCATAAACTTTCTGGTGTATCTTTTGGAGTTCCTGTTGAAGAGACTGTACATACCCCGTCAGCTGAGAATGTAAAGATGACAGCTGCTGGGGAAAGTACAACCCCATCTTTGGTCTACTCCCAAACAGATTCTCATATGGGGACAGCCCATGAGGCCGTCTTGGTGCATTGCGCACAGAGTAGAGCGCAATGGACAAACACTCGGGCCACGGTTTACCCGTGATGTCAGAGATCCTAAAGATCTTGTTCTTGATAGTACCGTTTAGTCTCTCCACCTTGCCACTGCTTTGGGGATGATAAGGAGTATTGAGACCCTGATTGATGTGGAGAGCCTCACATATGTCCTTGGAAACTTGTCCAGTAAAGTGAATCCCCTGGTCGGATTCAATGGCCTCGGGTACTCCCCATCGACAGACCTCAGAAAGGATCTTTTTGGCGGTCGTTGTGTGGCATTAGCTTTTTTAGCGGCCAAGCCTCTGGCCTTCCAGAAAACATGTCTACACAGACCAAAGCATACTCGTGGGGGCCCACTCTTAGGCATGTTGATGTAATCAATTTGGATTTTCTGGAAAGGGTACTCAGGTTTTGGGGAATGTTTCTTTGTGGTTATAGTCGGTCGTCCAAGGTTGTGTAAAGCACAGACCAGGCAAGCACTAGAAAATTTAGTGGCTGTGGTGGAGAATCCTGGAGCTATTCAGTACTCTTCCACTTGAGCACACGTGACAGTTTTGGACTGGTGACTGGGGTATTGAGCTAAATGGGCCATCATTGGATACAGTACTCAAGCACCACTTACCACGAGACCCCAGATCTTATCATCCCCCTCTGTTGCCCCCAACGCTGCCCATTTCCGCTTCTCTGAGTTCTCTGCCAGAGCCTGCAACTTCTTGAACTCATCCAATGACACATCAGCGGGTTTATCCAGCATTAGTGTCAGGGGCGGGGGGTCTAGGGCTCCTTCTTTAGCAGCCAGATCTGCCATTGCATTGCCCCTAGCTTCCATGGTGGTCTCTGTGGTGTGAGCCTTGACTTTAAAATAGCCACTTCTAATGGGAGTGTAAATGCTACGAACAATCTGTTGATTAGTTTGGCGTGCTTCACAGGTTTCCCCGAACTAGTGAGGAATCCTCTGGCCTTCCAAATTGGACCGAAATCATGAGCTATTCCGAAAGCGTACCTTGAATCTGTGTATACATTGATCCTTAATCCTTCATGTTTCTCACAGGCTCTGGCCAATGTGTGTAGTTCGGCCTCTTGGCCCGACATGTGGCTGCTGAGTGAGCTTTTTTCTACTATTTTGTCGACTGTTGTTACAGCGTAGCCTGTGTGAGGTTTACCATGTGACGTGTAATACCTGGAGCCATCTACAAAAAGATCTATTGCTTCCGGAAGGGGAGCTCCCTTGACAGCTCTCCATGAGCTCGAGACAGTTGTAATCGTCTGAGTTTTCAGTCATGGTCGTGTTAGCATCGGTCGCAATCCTTTCGTCCCCTCTCTTTTCTTCCGAATCTGATTGGGTCGGGAAAGAGATGCAGGATTGAGGATGGTACAGTATAAGGTTAGTAGGGGTGAGGAGAGCCACTTCATATTTGGTCAAACGGGCGGCCGAAAGATGTTTGGTTTGGACCTGGTTAAGAATCTCTTGGACTGAGTGTGGGGTGAAAAGGGTCAAAGGGGAATCTCAAACTATATCACCTCCTTTGTGCAATAGTACAGCGCAGGCGGCTACAGCTCGGGAGCACCCAGATGAGCCTTTGATGATTTATACCTGGATTAGTGTAATTGAGTCAGTACCCCAGTGGCATGCATTTTGCTTTTGTGACAGAAAAGGGTAGGTTGTAGTTTGGAATACCTAGCGCCGGGGCTCTAGAAAGTTCCTGGATCAGATCCTGGAGGGTTGACCAGTTTTCATCAGTTAATTGAAATGGTGTTTGTGACGGAAGAGTATAGAGAGGACCCAGTTTGGATGAGATCCAATCTCTGCTATAATTGATTAGACCTAGAAGGGCTCTCAACTATTGGGCAATACAATGTTGAGTAAAGTCTTTGAGAGTCTGTATCCGTTGCATTGTCAAATGTCAGGTTCCTTTTGAGATACAGTGGCCTATAAAAGTAACCTTCTCCATACAAAACTGCAATTTCTCCTTGCTAGCCTTATTCCCAGTGGATGCCAGATGGTTAAGCAACAAGATGGTATGCCTATAGCATGACTCCTAGTAATGTGTGAGGATTAGGCACTAACAGGGCATCACTGACAATGATTTTGTTAATGGCTCTGAGATCATGGACCAGTTGGTAAGTGACTTCCTGGCCCTTGGCTGATTTCTTTGCCACCGGATATAGAGGAGTGTTACATGGGGATTAAGTTGGCGTCAAGACCCCGATTTGGAGATACCTGTTGATCTGGATTTTGAGGCTGTCCATCTGCGCTACACTCAGCGGGTAGTGAGGTAATCTTGGTAATACGCAACCGGGGGCAATCCGTATAGTGTCTGGAGGTACTGGCAGCAGGCCGACGTCATACTTGTCAACCACCCAAAGTTTAGGATTTACCTCGACCAGTATGTCCAGGGGCACAAAGTTGCCAGGTTCTCCAGTATACAGAACTGCCACCACTGCACATAACAGCTCGTCTGTGAGTGCACTAGTAACCACAACACCCTCCGATTTTGGCCTGAATTTCCGACAGAATGTCTGCCCCCAAAAGGTTGATAGGGACATTATCTGAGATCAACAAAGATCTAACTGCATGCGTGTGTTGGCCTAACTTACAGTGCAATGGTTTAGTCTATCTGAGAGTCACTGATTGACCTGTAAGTCCAACGGTGGGGGTAGTTTTGCCAGAAAGTGGAATCCTGCCTCTGAGGGCTGACACCAGTTTGCCGTTTGCCTAGCGGGCTGAGCTGTTGGACTGTGTAACAGCTCCGATGTTCTGGGTAGGTACGGGATCAGGGATGAAATAGTAGGTTCCCGTAGGGCCATCCGTATTGTGGTACGATTTCCCTGGGTTTGGTTTATGTGCATAGGACCGGTCAGGGGTGGTCTTACGAGGTTTGGGAGAATCCTAGTCCTCCTCATTCTCATACTCTGGACAGTGGCGCGCTACATGACCTCTCTGACGGCAAAGGAAACAGACAGGACTAGGATATTTATTCCCTTTGTTTCTCCTTTGCCTAGGATGGTTACTCTGGATAATTAACTCAAATGCTGTCATGATTTTGGCCGACTTGGCCTCCTTCCTTGCATGCAAGTCCAGCTTTTTGGCCTGGATCGTTGCCATGAGGGAGTTGGAAGTCCATGGAGTGAGCTTCCAGGTGTGCCGTCATTAACCTATCCCTCAATTTAGGCACTAATCCAGCCAGGAATTTGGCCTTTAACATCAGGTGGATTGGAGATATGGGTTGTGACTTATCGGGGACATCTGGACCTGCCTCGAACCCTGCGTCTGATACCCCTTGTTTTATTCTCCACCAGTAGACTGAGGCATCCTCATCTGGACCTTGGATTGCTGTCATGAACTGGAACGGGGACACAACAATGTACATGGTAGGCATTTTGTCTGTCAAGTGTTTGCAAAATTCCTTACCCCCCGTCGTGAGTTGCTCATGCGTGGTTATACCACACCTGTAAATTATATAATCCTCAACATCTTCACCTACAGCGGCTCTGAGGATGCGTGCACAATCTGCCCCACTCATCCCATAGCTCAGCTGATTGACATTCATTTTCTTGGCAAACCCACGCGGATTAGTCCTGTGATCCGGGAGGTCATTCAAGATCTCCCTGATCTTCCCTGCGGTAAAAGGTACATGCAAGGTGATATGGCTCGTAGTGTTTTGTCCGGGGGGTCCCTCACATTCCTGTACCCGGACTGGAAAGACCCCTGGAGGTGGACCAGCTTCAGCGGGAGGCCTCTTCGAAGGTGGTAGGTCGCTGGGAGGGGGTTGGAGAGGCTCTGCCACAGTCAGCGTTTCCCCCAGATTGGCCAAAAGACAGATACAAAGGCTCTATTTTTCGAGGACCAGCTGTCGGCTCAGAGTCCAGGGCTCTAGGAGTCAGTTCAACTGGAGGTGTCTGCCTGTTTAGGCTTGCATCTAATTTCCACAATTTGTTAATGAGTAGTCTCCGACTACCATCAAATGTGACTCCATAAACCTCCCCGAGTCTGGACCTCAATTGTTCGATAGCGTCCATAATCCCCCTCCAGGCTCTTTTGGAAATCATCCCTTTCTAAGGCCGCTATGCACTCTAGTTTGGGTTTATTGATTATGGAGATGCCTCTGGCTTCACAGTGTGACTAAATCGGATTTCCCAAGATGCCGGTAATCCGTTTTATCAGAGACATCGGTTGCCGGTCCCTGAGTTGGTGGTGGAGATGGAGACAGAGCTGCTGAGGCTGCTGGTATGGCCTGAGTAGCCAGTAGGTTTAAGCCTGCCTGCAGCTCGGTCTCATCCCTGGTTTTATTGGACTCCGTAGTTTTAGTTGGATGGGAGTACATGACAGTGTTAGTTCGCACTGTCTGGGACTTTTGAATGCCCTGTTGCTGTAGCTTGATGGATTCGTGCAGCCACAGTTCTGCCTTCTGGAGGGAACCATGGCTTTAGAGTCTAGTGGGGAATTCACGGACAAACTTTTCCCAAATCCAGACCTTAAAGGTCCCTTCTTTGGGGATGGGCCACTCTTAACCCATCAGTCCATTGGTGCCAATCTTTGAGGGGCTTCACAACTCCTCTTCCATAGATGGATTTCATGTGCTGCCTCTCTTTCCTATACTCAGAAGTACCCTTCTGTTCCCTAGATTGCCCTACACCCATGCTCGAGCCTTCTAAAAGTAGGTGCGTCCACCTACAGTGTCCCGCGACACACGCCTGGACGGCTGCTACTCCCCTTCATTCGCCTTTGAGTTGCCCTAGGATTTCTGGCACCGACACACAGACTTCGTTCACCCTAGTTAGACCTCAGGAAAAGGAGTACCAGCGTGAGGAAAAGGGCTCTCGCCGACACACGGCGGCCCTCAGAGTCTCCTAGTGAGATATACCAGCCTCGGTTTTGGCTCTGAATAGTGACCTGACCACAGGATAGGGCTTCCAATTGACCAAGAGTGGAAAAAGGGCCGCACAGAAAACACACGGTACTCCTGTGGGGAAAGGGGTTACTCACACAGCTATTGGTATGCCCGGGTGATATATATACCACCTTGTCTCCTTACAAAAAGCTCATCAACTCACTTTCCTTTGCTGATATGATTCTATATAGTCAAGCTGAACAGCACACAAAGCCCTTTTTGCAGTGACTGATCAAAAACCTCTCGCTCAGCAGCAACCCTTGAATTCAGACAGTAGTTCCCACAAAATATCACGAGACCCCCAGTAACTAAAGAAAGGTCTCCCAACCAAATCAGAGAGAAAGATAGATATATAGAGAGATATAGAGATTATATATATATATATATAGAGAGAGAGAGAGATATGTTCCGAAACAGTTTTTAACAATACAACAATTAGGGCACAACCAAACTAATCAAGATGTCTGCCAAAGCACATGGTCTAAGATGGCCGACAAAACCACATGGCCTTCACACACACAAAGGAAGATAAAATTGCCGATAAAACCACATGGCTTAACACACAAAGGAAGACAAGATAGTACCTACAGTATCCAGCAATAGAAAAACCAAACTAAACAAAACAGTTTCTATATTCCCTGTTCCCCACCTCCGAAACCAGAGCAAACCTCCACTCTGCGGGTGACTTACAGGCTAACAATATAAAAATACTTTCTAAATGCTGTTTCTAATGTACAAACACTAAAACAAATTGCTGCCTCTACAAAATCACAGTAAAATAAAAGTTAAGAAGTTATAACAAAAAACACAATACTCTGTACTGCTCAGCAAACACATCACAATCTCACCATACAATCTCTGTACAATCAACTCAGATCCACCAAGAACTACAAGAACAGAAAAGCACTTACCTCGTCCTTAGGCCTCTTTCACACTTGTGTTGTCAGGATCCGGCGTGCACTTCCGTCGCCTGAAATGCCCGCCGCATCCGTCACAGCGCAAGACAACTGAAAGCATTTGAAGACTGATCAGTCTTCAAAATGCTTTCAGTGTTACTATGGCAGCCAGGATGCTACTAAAGTCCTGGTTGCCATAGTAAGTAGTGGGGAGCCAGGGGAGCAGATACTTACAGTCCATGCGGCCCGCGGGGCGGTCCACAATGACGTCAGAGCGCCCCATGCGCAAAGATCACGTGATCCATGCGATCATGTGATCCATGCTCATGGGGCGCTCTGACGTAATTGTGGAGCGCCCTGGGACTCGGGAGCCGCACGGACGGTAGGCATGCTTCTCCCCTGCCTCCCCACTACACTTTACCATGGCAGCCGGGACTTTAGCATCCTGGCTGCCATGGTAACCATTCACAAAAGCTAAACGTCGGGTCCAGCGATGCGCCGAAACGATGTTTAGCTTAATACTGGATCCGGATTAATGCACTTCAATGGGCATTAATTCCGGATCCGGCGTTACGGCATGTCTTCCGGATTTTGGGACAGAGACAAATCTGCAGCATGCTACGGTTTTGTCAACGTCCAAAAAACGTTCACATACTGAACGGAAGACATCCTGATGCATCCTGAACGGATTTCTTTCCATTCAGAATGCATTAGGATAAATCCCCGAGGACGGAGCTCTAGGACGGAAAGCAAAAGCGCAAGTGTGAAAGAGCCCTTACACCCTTTGACGCAGCAGATAAAATTACAGTTTAACAAACCCCCTGTTTAGATACTGATGGCAATATCTGCCTGCTGTGTTGTTAAACTACAAACACCCGACCTTACACACAAAGCCCTCTGTTGGATCTCTCAGAGCCAACAGAGCACTGACCAGCCCTTTACAGTTGAGAAACCCCCATAGCAGTTATTCAAATATGCAACAACAAGTATCTGGGCAGCTATTATTGAAAAAACATCAACCACATACACCAAAAGGTTCTTTCAGTAGATTTTTTTACCTGATATCAGCAGATTGGAGTACACAGATTTCAATTCACAAAGAGCAAAACTTTCTCAAAAATGAGAGTAAGGAAAAGGATTTTCTTACCTTATGCTGGCCTTTTTTGCTTTTTGAAAATGAAGCTGTGTCTCCTTTAAGTTCTGCTGATAACGGGGGAAAAATTTGCCTCCTAACTCTGCCCGCCAACTGATATCGCCGTTTGCTCCTTTGTCTCGTTCTCACAACCAAAAACTACCGCCAGAAGTACAATCGTGAAATCCTTGGTATAATGTGTATCGACGTGTGCGCAGTCCCTCCAAAATAACGTCACAGAGACGTTCTCAAGTAGGATCTAATAATGTGCCTGCCTCCAACAGCTAGGTAAGCTTTATTTATACCAGAAGATGGAAGACGGTCTTACAATCATGACCAATGGCGAGACAGGTTATGGTAGGAAGTGATTGGCTGGCGAAGATATGAATGATTGCACAAACTTATGTTCGCACATTCGCACACTTATTCGCGCCCTTTCCGTTGCCGCGCTTATCCTCGTGGATGAAGAAACTCTGTCCCCATCCCTCCCGCCTCAGCCAGCGGCATGACACTGGTATCCTGCAGTAGTACCAGGCCAGGCACTAATCAGCTACAGGTCGGGACAACCAGACCATCGTGCAAATATTTCTGCGCAGATTCGTTCACGTTCAGAAACTTTCGCATAGGATAGATGGCAGTTGAAGCTTTTAACTTACAGTTATACATCTCTGCACTTTTGAATACTGCAATCAGTCCGTGTAGGACAATAATCAAACGATAGAGACAGAGATAGCATTCACGACCACTACCTGCAATTAGGCTGAGTCACTGAATACATGTGTTAGCGTTCAGTTAGAGCAGGGGTCTCAAACTCAATTTACCTGGGGGCCGCAGGAGGCAAAGTTTGGGTGAGGCAGGGCCGCATAAGGGATTTCACAAAAAAAAGTCCTTAAACGTCATCATTATTAACAGTTTTCTTGAAGAAATCTTGTTGCCTCATTAGACATGCTTTAAGACTGGCAACCCGCTTGGCTCTCTCATTTCCTTGATATTTTGCACATTCCTCAGCATGTTTAGTTGAATAATGGCGTTTCAAGTTGTATTCCTTGTGCACTGCAACTTTCTCTGAGCAAATAAGACATGTGGGGATGCCCCTGTGCTCAACAAAGATATACTGCGTCTCCCACTTTTCCTGAAATTGTCTGTGCTCGTCATCAATCTTTCTCTTCACTGCAGGCTTTGATGAAGTCATGATGAAGGTATCTAATTCTGTAATAAATTTCTCTCCCTTCTTTCCCTTCTTTCCCTTCTTTCCCTTCTCTCCCTTCTCTCCCTTAGGCCTCCGATAATGCAAGGGACGGCGGGCAGGAGCTGCGGAAATGACGTCTGCGCTAGGCGCAGAGTATTGCGATTATTCGCTACCGAATAATCGCAATAAAAATCGCATTAGTGAGAAAAAATCGCATTAAACATTTGCATACCCCGAACGAAACCGCTCGGGGTATGCGAATGTTTAATGCGATTTTTTTTACTAATGCGATTTTTATTGCGATTATTCGCTTACCGAATAATCGTGAATACTGTGATATTTGAAGGCCGGCCGCGGGCCACAAAATATTGTACTGAGGGCCGCAAATGGCCCGCGGGCCGCGAGTTTGAGACCCCTGAGTTAGAGTGTTATACAGATAACCAGGTCTAAGAATCCCTCTTTTTTGAGTAATGCTAGTAGCTACTAAGGCAGGCTAGTATAGCCATGCAAATCAAATGTGTGGATAAGCACGTGTAGTAATAATATTGGCATATTGATATAGGCTATATACTAGTAGGTTATCTATCGATATACCTTAAATCCACTGCAATACCATTTGTTTCAGCCTATTAACAGTGCAGGTATTGTGGGCTAGAAAGATTCAGTGTTGTGAATCAAACCCAAAAGGACAGGAGATAGTGCACATCTCCTGACTCCTTTGAAAGTACGTCTGTACTCACATTTATAAAGTGCAGAGTGTTAACTATGACATTTTAAAAGTTTGTATAGCTTATAAGTCAAATGGGACATTTTGTTGCATTTTAACTAAGAGAATAAAAGTGAAGTTTTACATTACACCTGGGTCAAGATAGGTTTAAACCTTTTTGAGGCATTGAAAATAAAAACGTCACATTTTTGCAGGTCTGACTACATATTAGTGATTGGTGCGAACTTGTGACATCACAGCACTATGTATGTATGTATGTAGAATACATACATACATATATACATACAGCAATATGTATGTAGCATGTACAGTATGTATGGACAGCAGAACCTATCATACTACCTAACATCCTGCACAGCTACACTATATCACAATCTAATCTACACTGACTATCTCCCACTATCTGTATTATATATGAGCTAACTACTTCTAATGTAATGTGTCTCTCTCAGAACTGTAATAAACTGTAGAAAATGGCTGTGGGAGGTTCTTACTGTAACATAGTAACATAGTATATAAGACCGAAAAAGACATTTGTCCATCCAGTTCGGCCTGTTTCCTACAAGTTGATCCAGAGGAAGGCAAAAACCCTGTGAGGCAGAAGCCAATTTTCCCTACTTAAGGGGAAAAAATTCCTTCCCGACTCCAATCAGGCAATCAGAATAACTCCCTGGATCAACGACCCATCTCTAGTAGCTATAGCCTGTAATATTATTACACTCCAGAAATACATCCAGTCCCCTCTTGAATTCCTTTATTGTACTCACCATCACCACCTCCTCAGGCAGAGAGTTCCATAGTCTCACTGCTTTTACAGTGAAGAATCCTTTTCTATGTTTGTGTACAAACCTTCTTTCCTCCAGGCGCAGAGGATGTCCCCTCGTCACAGTCCTGGGGATAAATAGATGATAGGAGAGATCTCTGTACTGACCCCTGATATATTTATACATAGTTATTAGATCTCCTCTCAGTTGTCTTTTTTCTAAAGTAAATAACCCTAATTTTGATAATCTTTCAGGGTACTGTAGTTGCCCCGTTCCAGTTATTACTTTAGTTGCCCCCCTCTGAACCCTCTCCAGCTCTGCTATGTCTGCCTTGTTCACAGGAGCCCAGAACTGTACACAGTACTCCATGTGTGGTCTCACCAGTGATTTGTAAAGTGGTAGGACTATGTTCTCATCACGGGCATCTATGCCCCTTTTGATGCAACTCATTATCTTATTGGCCTTGGCAGTAGCTGCCTGACACTGGTTTTTGCAGCTTAATTTGCTGTTTATTAAAATTCCTAGATCCTTTTCTATGTCAGTGTTACCGAGTTTTTTACCATTTAACCACGTCCCGACTGCCATACGCAGGATTGCGTCCTGCAGGCGGTCGGTTTATTCCTCCTGGACGCGCGGGCGTGTCATCTCGCGAGATGCGAGATTTCGCGCTCCATGCGTCAGGTGGAACGCACCGCCGGACACAGGAGAAGTGAGTCACCAGCCTGCCAGCCAATGATCAGCACTGGCAGGCTGGTGATTTTTAAAATCTCCTATGGAAAACTATAATGTTAGTTGTATTTATAAATATAATGATTTTATAAGGGATCTGTGCCATGTGCTGGGTCCTTTTCATCGGTTGGACCCAGCACAGAGCACAGATCCCAAGTAAGTGCACCAAACACCACATATTAGGCCCTGATCACCCCCATCACCCCAATTAACCCCTTGATCACCCCCTGTCAATACATAGTGAAAGGAAAAAAAGTGATCAGTGTCACTTTTGTGAACTGTCACTTTTTTTTTCACTAGGTTTGACTGTTAGTCTTAGTTTAGTTTAGGCCCCTTCGGTAGGTAGTTAGCGCCCAGCCCACCGTACCGCAGTCACTGATTCGCTGATTAGCGTAGCGCTAATCAGCGTTTGTACTTTTATAGTATCTGTAAGTGATCAGAACTGATCACAGTCAGATCTATAATAGTATTACTGTCACCTTAGTTCGCCTTTTACCCCAAACGCAGTGTTTGCCCGATTAGGCCTGATCGGTCACCCACACGTGCGTTCACCCACGCCCGCCCCGCCGCAGTGACAAAAAAATTTTTTTTTTTGTATCACTGCACAATCACTACACAAGCGCTGCAGCGATAAAAAAAAATTAGTTTTGATATTTTTTATCAATCGCAGCAGCTTCTGTACTTCGCTAGCCTCCCATTTGTAAGACAGGCTTGCTTTCTTTCTTGGGTGGTCTCAGGGAATACCTCCTAAATTTAGTCACCCAAATGTCAAATAAGGGGTATTCTCCTGAAGAGGCCTACAGAATTCTGACCCAGTCGGATAAAGAATGAGAACCCTCATCTGACGAATCTAGCGGGTCAGAATACGAACCTGTAGAAAGCAGTGGCAGTCTGACCCAAAATTTGGACGAGGAGGTTGAGGTCCCTGATACCACCAGGCGTACCCGGCCCCGTGTCGCTAGACCGCAGGTAGCGCAGGGTCCGTTTCAAAGGCAGCAGAGTGGGGCTGGCGCTGCCGGATTACGTGGTGAGGCATACACCAGCAGCGCTGCCCATCCTGGACCTTCTACCAGCACTGCCGTACAACATGGTGAAGTGGCGAGCACCAGAAGGGCAGTTGAAGCTGGTACAGTGGCACGTGCAGTAATTTCCCCATCGCAGCCACCGCGCAGACAGGCCCGTAGAGCCCTTAGAATCCCTGAGGTGCTGGCAAATCCTGATTGGCAGCCCCCATCTTCAGCCGCACCATTAGTTCCCCTTTTCACCGCCCAGTCAGGAGTTCGGGTGGAGACAGCTCAGATCGGATCGGCGCTGTTTTTTTTTTAGCTGTTCTTCACTGCGGAGCTCTATGACTTAGTCGTGGCAGAAACAAATCGGTATGCCACTCAATTTATAACTGCCAACCCGGGAAGCTTCTATGCCCAGCCTTTCCGGGGGAAACCAGTCCGAATTTAAAACTTTTCTGGGCCTTCTCCTCAACATGGGCCGAACCAAAAAGCATGAATTGCGGTCATATTGGTCCACGAACCCAATTCATCACATGCCCATGTTCTCTGCTGCCATGTCCAGGACACGTTTTGAGACCATACTGCGTTTCCTGCACTTTAGCGACAACACCACCTCCCGTCCCAGAGGCCACCCAGCTTTTGACTGGCTCCATAAAATTCGGCCCCTCATAGACCACTTCAACCAGAAATTTGCAGATTTGTATACCCCCGCACAAAACATCTGTGTAGACGAGTCCCTAGTACATTTCACCGGGCGCCTTGGCTTCAAACAGTACATCCCAAGCAAGCGCGCCCGGTATGGGGTCAAATTGTATAAGCTCTGTGAAAGGGCCACAGGCTATACACACAAATTTCGGATCTATGAGGGAAAAGATCAGACCCTGGAGCCGGTCGGTTGCCCTGACTACCTGGGGAGCAGTGGGAAGATAGTCTGGGACTTGGTGTCACCCTTTTTCGGCAAGGGGTACCATCTTTATGTGGACAATTGTTACACAAGGGTGGCCCTCTTCAGGCATTTGTTCCTAAAACAGATTGGCTGCTGTGGCACCGTGCGACCTAGTCGCCGGGGCTTCCCCCAACGGCTCGTTACCACCCGTCTTGCAAAGGGCGAGAGGGCTGCATTGTGTAACGAAGAACTGCTTGCGGTGAAATGGAGAGACAAGCGTGACGTTTACATGCTCTCCTCTATTTACGCAGACACGACAATCCAAATTGAACGGGCAACCAGTGTCGTTGAAAAGCCCCTCTCAGTCCACAACTATAACCTCCACATGGGAGGGGTGGACTTCAATGACCAGATGTTGGCCCCGTATTTGATTTCCCGACGCACCAGACGCTGGTATAAGAAGGTGTCTGTATATTTAATTCAATTAGCTCTATATAATAGTTTTGTTCTCTACAGTAAGGCTGGGAGAACAGGATCCTTCCTCAAGTTTCAGGAAGAGATCATCGAGAACCTCCTGTATCCAGGAGGTTCCGTGGCCCCAACCACCAGTGTAGTGAGCCGTCTACACGAGCGACACTTCCCCAGTGTCGTTACCGGTACCTCAACCCAACCGCCACCCCGAAAAAAATGTCGTGTCTGTAGCAGGAGTGGAATAAGGCGTGACACCCGCTATTTCTGTCCTGACTGTCCTGACCACCCTGCCTTATGCCTAGGGTAGTGTTTCCGGAAGTACCACACTCAGGTACACTTAGGGACATAGGGAAAGCACGACACAGGTAGTTTTTTCCACTTAGGCTCTAGGGTCTCTCAGAATACTAGGTTTCACATAGGGGACGGTGCTGCTGTGCTACTGCAGAAGTGTGAAACGGTAGAAACCTCTCCTTTCACTTGGGATAACGTGTATAGTGTACTCTCACCATCTCTGTGTGATTTACACTTTACACATTGTCCCAGGGAAAGGAGAGGTTTCTGCTAGGAAAATAAAGAGTGAAATGGTTAAAAAAAATAAAAAATTTAAACAGGTAGCAAGAAAAAAAAATCTTGAGTTAGTTCAGGTTTTAAAAGTTCAGGTTTTATTCATGTTCAGGTTTTATTCATGTTTTATAAATTTTTTAACGGTCAAATTATGAGCCTGCTGCCTGTTTTTTCTTTTTTTTTTTTTTCCCTAACCACCCTTCATTTTCCAGGTAGACCAATGGACCAACCGATGAAAACGCTGCAGCACTGATGTGAATTCTGAGAGAAGCATTGCGCTGCTGTCAGAAGACACGTGAAGTCGGTGTATGCGGCGCTGCAAGACGAGATTTCTCCTCTGCAGTACAGGTACGTTTGCCCAGGCATATGAGCTGAGGAGAGGTGTTGGAGTTCATATGCTTTGGCAAACACTTTGTATCAAAAATCTGGCAAAGATGTCTTCCTCCACAACGATCGATTGATCGATGCGAATGGAGAAATCTGTGCCGTTCATTTTTTCTTTCAGCCCAGAGGCTGAACGGAAAAAAGAATCTCATTACCCGTATGCTCAATATAAGGAGAATAGCAGAAACTCCTAATGCTGGCCATACGTGTAATGATTGCGGAGACCCTCAAATGCCATGGCAGTACAAACACATCACATGTGACCCCATTTCTGAAAGAAGACACCACAAGGTATTCGCTGAGGGGCATATTGAGTCCATGAAAGATTGAATTTTTAGTCACAAGTTAGCGGAAAGGGAGACTTTGTGAGAAAAAACAAAAAAAATCTAATTCCGCTAACTTGTGCCAAAAAAAGAAATCTTCTATGAACTCACCATGCCCCTCACAGAATACCTTGGGGTGTCTTCTTTCTAAAATGGGGTCACATTTGGTGTATTTATACTGCCCTGGCATTTTAGGGGCCCTAAAGCTTGAGAAGAAAAATGCGTAAAAATGCCATCCTAAAAGGTACTTATTGGAATTAGGGCCCCTTTGTGCATCTTGGCTGCAAGAAAGTGGCACACAGGTGGTATCGCCGTACTCGGGAGAAATAGGGCAATGTGTTTTGGTGTGTATTTTTATATATACCCATTCTGGGTGAGAGAAATATCTCTGTAAATGGACAACTTTGTATAAATGTTGTAATTTACAGAGATATTTTTCACACCCAGTATGAGTATATGTAAAAATACACCCCAAAACACATTGCCCTACTTCTGCCGAGTACGACGATACCACATGTGTGGCACTTTTTTGCAGCCAAGATGCGCAAAGGGGCCCTAAATCCAATGAGTACCTTTAGGATTTACAGGACATTTTTACGCATTTGGATTCCAAACTGCTTCTAACGTTTAGGGGCCCCTAAAATGCCGGGGCAGTAAAAATACCACACAAGTGACCCCATTTTAGAAAGCAGACACCCCAAGGTATTCTGTGAGGGGTATGGTGAGTTCATGTAAAATTTTATTTTTTGTCACAAGTTAGTGGAATATGAGACTTTGTAAAAAAAAAAATAATAATTTCCGCTAACTTGTGACAAAAAATAAAAACTTCCATGAACTCACTATGCCCATCAGCGAATACCTTATGGTGTCTACTTTCCGAAATGGGGTCACTTGTGTGGTATTTATACTGCCCTGTCATTTTAGGGGCCCCTAAAGCGTGAGAAGGAGTTTGGAATCCAAATGCGTAAAAATGCCCTGTGAAATCCTAAAGGTACCCATTGGATTTAGGGCCCCTTTGCGCATCTTGGCTGCAAAAAAGTGGCACACATGTGGTATCGCCGTACTCAGGAGAAGTAGGGCAATGTGTTTTGGGGTGTATTGTTACATATACCCATGCTGGGTGAGAGAAATATCTCTGTAAATTGACAACTTTGTATAAAAAAAATGGAAGAAGTTGTCATTTACAGAGATATTTTTCACACCCAGTATGGGTATATGTAAAAATACACCCCAAAACACATTGCCCTACTTCTGCCGAGTACGGCGATACCACATGTTTGGCACTTTTTTGCAGCCAAGATGCGCAAAGGGGCCCTAAATACAATGAGTACCTTTAGGATTTCACAGGACATTTTTACGCATTTGGATTCCAAACCGCTTCTCACGTTTAGGGGCCCCTAAAATGCCAGGGCAGTAAAAATACCCCACAAGTGACCCCATTTTAGAAAGTAGACACCCCAAGGTATTCCGTGAGGGGTATGGTGAGTTCATGTAAAATTTTATTTTTTGTCACAAGTTAGTGGAATATGAGACTTTGTAAGAAAAATTTTTTTCTTCGCTAACTTGTGACAAAAAATAAAAACTTCCATGAACTCACTATTCCCATCAGCGAATACCTTAGGGTGTCTACTTTCCGGAATGGGGTCACTTGTGGGGTATTTTTACTGTCCCGGCATTTTAGGGGCCCCTAAAGCGTGAGAAGTAGTTTGGAATCCAAATGCGTAAAATTGCCCTGTGAAATCCTAAAGGTACTCATTGGTTTTAGGGCCCCTTTGCGCATCTTGGCTGCAAAAAAGTGTCACACGTAGTATTGCCGTACTCAGGAGAAGTAGGGCAATGTCTTTTAGGGTGTATTTTTATATATACCCATACTTTGTGTGAGAAATATCGCTGTAAACGACAACTTTTTTAAAAACTTTATACAAAGTTGTCAATTTACAGAGATATTTCTCTCACCCAACATGGGTATATGTAAAAATACACCCCAAAACACATTGCGCTACTTCTCCTGAGTATGACGATACCACATGTGTGACACTTTTTTGCAGCAAAGATGCGCAAAGGGGCCCTAAAACCAATGAGTACCTTTAGGATTTCACAGGGCAATTTTACGCATTTGGATTCTCACGCTTTAGGGGCCCCTAAAATGCCAGGGCAGTAAAAATACCCCACAAGTGACCCCATTTCGGAAAGTAGACACCCTAAGGTATTCGCTGATGGGCATAGTGAGTTCATGGAAGTTTTTATTTTTTGTCACAAGTTTGCGGAAAATGAAATTTTTTGAAGAAAAAAAAATCAATTTCTGCTAACTTGTGACAAAAAATAAAAACTTCCATGAACTTACTATGCCCCTCAGTGAATACCTTAGGGTGTCTACTTTCGGAAATGGGGTCATTTATGGGGTGTTTCTACTGTCTGGGCATTGTAGTACGTCAGGAAACAGGACAGGTGCTCAGAAAGTCAAAGTGCGGAAATTCACTTTTTTGCACCATAGTTTGTAAAAGCTATAACTTTTACCCAAACCAATAAATATACACTTATTGCATTTTTTTTAATCAAAGACATGTAGAACAATAAATTTAGAGAAAAATTTGTAGAGAAATGTAGTTTTATTTGACAAATTTTCCAACAGAAAGTGAAAAATGTCATTTTTTTGCAAAAATTTCGTCAAAAAAAGCAAAATACCAAAAATAGTAAAAATGTCAGCAAGAATGAAATACCACCAAATGAAAGCTCTATTAGTGAGAAGAAAAGGAGGTAAAATTCATTTGGGTGGTAAGTTGCATGACAGAGCAATAAACGGTGAAAGTAGTGTAGTTCAGAATTGTAAAAAGTGGCCTGGTCATTAAGGGTGTTTAAGCTAGGGGGGCTGAAGTGGTTAATATGTACGGGTGACTTGCATTATTCCTTCCCATGTGCATAACTTTACATTTGTCAGTGTTAAACCTCATCTGCCACATTTCTGCCCAAGCCTCCAATCTATCCAGATCCCTCTGTATATACTAAAGGGGTAGGCAACTTTCCTATTGGATGCTAGGGATGTTGCTAAGGTCAGACAAAGACATTGCAGCCTTCTCATTGGCCCACAAGCAAAAAGGGAGGTTACTGATAAAAAAAAATTAGAATATTCTAAAATACGAATATATATCACTATATTCTAAATATTCGCAAATTCTCGAAGTTGCGATATTCGCGATTCGAATATTCGCACCCAACACTACTCATCAAGCCAGGTTGTCACCATTCTTTGGTAACTTCAGTTTTGTTTTGCCCTTCCATGCTGCCGAGAACATCAAGTCAGATGCTTGTTCGCATTACTTTGACCCAGTTGACTAGGCTGCTGAGCCACAATATATTGACCCAGTCTGAATTGTACCTGTAGCTCCTTTTTTGATCAAGGACATTCCATTTGGAATGGACATCTTGGTCTCTACTAGACTTTGAATTTTGTTTCCCAACACTTTTGGTGGTCTGTACTTTCCTGGGACATCTGCAACTATGTCGCCTCTTGCACCACACACGCACAGAACAAATGTTTACGGCAGAGTTTGCAGGTTTGCTTCTCTTGCTACTATACTAGTGCCAGATTTTCAGTGGCAATATACCGATAAAGATTTCATCACAAATCTGACCCATTCCCTGGCTGCATTGTGATCTGGATGTTTGGGGACAGTTTCTCTAAAATAGCTAATTTTGTCCCATTGTCTTGTCTTTCTTTTGCTGTTCCCCATTAATATTTTTCATATGCATGGGCTATCTTAGCACATCATCTTGGTCAGAGGAGTGCAGTTTATTTTCCAATTCTTTTTTGAATATTGCTGGATGTTAAATTGGACTTATCCTTGGCACACGGTACCAGCCTCAGTCCAATGGGCAGTCAATCTGGGTGTATCTGGGTAATTTTTTTCTTCTTGTCTCTGATTCGGAGTCTTTGGTTCCTTGGGCTGAATTCTCATATAACAATCACTCTAGCGAGTCTCCCAGCAAGTCTCAGTTTTTTATTGAATGTGTTCAGCATCTGTGGATTTCACTTCTCTCTGTTTTATCTGAAATACCAGCTGTTTATTCCACCCTCCAGGGGTTCCTTCAAATATGGCAGGAGCCTAATTCTTCTCTGGACAAAGCTGCTGGAGGATCACTGCTCTGTCCACTCCACTCTGGCTGCAATCTACTCTTCTTGCCTGCAGTGCCTCTTTGTGCCCTTAGGGAGCACACACTTCCTGCAGCTTTCAAAGAGCCAGTGCATGCACATCCTATTCTGTCCAGTTTATAGCTAGCTTCCCTAGGGTATATAAGGAACCTCCCCTGTGTGAGGATGCCTGAGCAAGAGGTGTTCTAGTTTGCTAGTCCATGTTGAAGGTATGCTATCTTCGATTCTAACAACCTGAGATTGACCTCTGCCTTATTTTACCAGATTTGACCCTCAGCTGCCTTACCTGACCTCTGCTTAACTCTCATGTTGACCCCAAACTCTCATGTTGACCCCATGCTCCTTATCCCCATCCTTTGGACATAATCTGATTGAATGAACCCTGCCTGCCCTGATCTCAACACGTCCTTTTGCCTGTCACTTTTTGCCAGTGTTTCTCGACTTGCCTGGGTCAGCTGTAATTGAACAGAGACTACTTCAAGTGGTATCTACCTGGTGGTTCCCCTGCAGCCAGATCCATGTAGAGGGATGAAGACCAAGGGGGACAAGATAACCCCCTTAGAAGTACCCCTAAGCCAAATCTGCATAGAGGGTCCACACATCTTGTGTAATGCATACTCCTCTCCTGAGTGCACCTTTTACCTATGCTTGGACAGATCGGAGCAAGATAAATGGCATATTAGCATTATTTATAACCCTCTTAGCATATTCACATAGCCAGTCCACAGTACTACTACCTCCTTTATTACAACCCTCTTTCCTCTAAAATTGTAAAGCCTAATGCCCTCTGAAAACTCATTGTTTTAGATTATGTTGGCAAAAATCGTAATTCCTGAAAATATTTTATAGATGCTTTGCATTTCATGATTGTACTTTAAATCCTAAATGTAAAAAGCTTCTTCATGCAGTGATGTATAAACATAGACTAGTAATCATGAGGGTTACTCGATGATGACGACAATGGGTTAGAGGTGAGATGAAACCATGACAGATAAAATGAGAGGTCAAGTCGTGTTCTGGCAGGTGAGAGGTTAAGCGATGCTCTGGCAGCATGGGATTATGCTGATATAAATCCTGTCACGCTTTTTATAGTCTCTATCATTGTAAAACATTCTCATTTGTAAGCTGGATTTGACTGTTGCTTTGTGCATATGGGTATTTGCTGCGTGCACTGTAAAGGATATTAGTATGCATTTGTTTCATATTAGGTATTTGCTGCAAACCCCCATAGCGTGAACATATTTCGTAGGCACAACTATACACATTAAATGCTGCTCAATCAATGATATGCCCTATGTACATGTGTGTATGTATGTACATGATGCACATACTTGATGAAAGATGGAGATATAAGATGACATTCAGTGTTACTCATTTTCTCATGCTCTTCTCTGTTTCTCATGTACCTAGTTTCCTTTCTCAGCCCCCTTCCTTTTCACACACACATATATATATTCTGTCTGTTTCATTGCCTCTCTAGACTCCTCTATCTCACACATTCTCCCCCCTCCTCCTCTCTCTCTCTCTCTCTCTCTCTCGCTCTCGCTCTCATCACAGCGCAGTGTGTATATGCTCATAGCTGCAGTATACAGGGACATAGAGATTTTTTTTGTGCAAGCATTGACAGAGAGGCGCACACTCATGCCTGTTCACATGCCAGCAGACTTATTTTTTCACACATGCGTGTTCTCACACACACCAGCTTGCCGTGCAGCTGAAAGGGAGATGCACAACGGTGGATTCACAAGGTGACGACTCTTTATAAATTTGGGGGGAGACGGAAGAGTGGAAGGGTAGGGAGGAGGTCTGCAGTGGAATGAGAGGAGAGGGGAAAGTGAATCAATAAGCCCCCAGTATTAAGGAATTACAGAGGAAGCGTGTGTGGAAGAAAGGCAGGTGCATATACAGGGTGCAAGATGGGAAGAAGAAAGGTGAGACAGGGCAATTGGCTATTACACATGAAAGGTTGAAAGAAAATGGGTTGACGAAGGGAGAAGGACATGAGCGGAGAAGAGAACTAGATGGGTTATGGGTATGGGTCAGGAAAAAAGGGACATTGCCAAGTAGTATGAGAGCCAGCGAAAGATAATAGGCTGATACACAGGGAAATCATCAACTAAGGAGAATGCAAAGGAGGAAAGAAGGGAAGGAAGGAAACAACTTATAGCTGAGAGATTCTGTGAGAAATAGGACGCAGCGGAATGAGAGGATTACAGGATTTATTATTAATATTCAGAGGAAGAATATGACCAGAAATGAAAAAAGGCCTTAAGTGAATTATGGCGTAAAAACCTAAAGTTAGGAGATGGACATTTATGGAGAGATTTATAACATAAACATTACATGGAAGAATCCCGATACTTCAATTTCATACAGCACAGGGAGAGAATGATTTCAGAACATCAGGTACAGTGACAGGTGTCATCAATATGTCTGTGTCACAGATGGGTACTAGAAGTGGGGCTCTCGTGCATGAATAATTCCTGAAAAGATTTGGGTTCTCTTGATATTTCAGTGACAGAGATGCTTTTACTCAGTAGATTAGTGGACGGCATGAAGAAATGGGCTCAGTGAATGTGTCAGTGACATGACCGGGGAAATGATATACTGGTACTTACTTTTTTTCTCATCCAAAGTGACAGAGGAGTAGACATTTCCTTAAATGTGATATCAAAGCTATTTCAGTGTCTATTCCAATGTACTAGGAAATTGCGTAAACAGCAATTTCCTCATATATGTCTATTATTGTTATAGCTGTATGCACAAGCTTCTTGATAATAAGCCTTTGGGGCTGCGGGGAATTCAAATTTGTCAGTGGTCGCTTGTGAATTCATCAGCTGAATGCACTCGTCTATGAAGTGGCAGTCACAGGATGACAGCAAATCTGAGGGATCATGACTTCTCCAGGTTTTTATTATTAGATCTCATTCTCATAAAGTGACCACTTCCATCACCAGGTACACAGATTCCCTAAAAGTGGAGTTTACCTATGGGATGGGGCATTTGGCAGGGCCAGTATTAGTGATATACTGTATCAAGACCAGATTTTATGGTATATATATATGTCTCCACCAGAGAGGGACTTTCTGCTCATTCTTGGTAGATCAAATTTTTTTTTTGAAAATGTGATACCTTTTAATGACCAACTAATAAGATGAATCTTTTTATCTTTTCAGTTAGCCATTAAAAGGTGTCAGCTACTGAGGAATCTCCAACTTGTTTTATCTTCTTGCTAACACGAAACAAATATATTTTTTACTTCTCATTCTTGGTACTGGGACTCCCCCAATGTACTGAAAGTATGATGAAGGCTGGCTCAATCATACAGTATGTCACAGAAACCACCTCAATATGTTGGAAGTTGCATGTAGGGCACATAGTATGGTAAGGATTGAGGGATTGTTCCTTTAGCTTGCTTGGTTTAGTGATGTGTAATATGGATGTTTTTTCTCCTAGCATATCTATTTGTATGATTGTACATTTTGCAGCTAGTTCTGTATTGCACTGATATACCAGTACTCGGCAGATGCTGAATACACTGCTGCCGGAGCAGATCTATTCTGATTACAAGGCCTTCACACATGAGGAAGCCTGAGTCCAAAGTGTAATATCATGGCCTCTATATGTGGAGGATAAACCACGGGTCTAACAGTAAATTTACATGCAGCGACCTAGCCATCCATCGGAAATCTACGTTTGCTGTAGAATAAACACCTTTCAGATGAATGGAAGAGATTTTTAGTCCCAGAATTTTTTGCAAAAAAATCTCCCATGTGTGAATATACCCTAATGCAGTTCTTCAGAATGTTTACTATAGCTGACCATAGTAGCAGGTCATAGTAGCAGTAGTAGTAGTAGTAGTAGTAGTGACTTGGCTTTCCTTCACCTGGGACAAAGATCCAGTTTTAATTTCCTGCAATTCTGAAAAAAATATTGAAATTGCCTATTTGACCAACATTTACCTACTCTCTATGTTGAACTAACACTGGCCAAAAAATGTTTTGTTGCCTTGTGTGTGCCGGACTGTGCCCATCATTGGTCAGGGGTTACATCAGAAGGACATGTCCAGTGCTCAGCATAATAATTGTGTATTGCGACTTCAGCTTCCAGTTTTCTGTCATATTAGAGTGGATAGATTTTTTAGCAGAAGTCACATGAACTGTCAGATCATAAAGAACAGCAACTGTTAAAACAACACCGTAGTATCAGAAGAGAAAATCACCTTGCCTTTCTTGATTCAACATCGTCAAATTACAGCTATAGTCACTTGTAATTGTTCTTGTGTTTTAACTATATTTTTTACAACATTTTGGACATATCAATGATGACAGCACCAATAATCTGTATCATACTCTGTCACAAATATATACTAATATACTGAAATAACAGGTCACATAAATCACATTCCTATAGTGTGCAATGTTAAAGAAGCCTGATGGCGCATACTGTAAGCAGGAGCACAGCTAAAGGTGGTGCAGAGGTAGCAGTCGCTACTGGGCCCATGAGCCTGAGGGGGCCCAAAGACCCTTGTGCCGCATAAGAAGACACTGGTATTATAGAAAGTGCTTGATAGTAAAGTTACACCTCTGGCTGGAGGAAAGGGGTTAGGTCAAGAATTTGGCATGGGGGATTGGGTGCAGTTTTCAATTTTTGCCTCAGGCAGCACGAAGGCAATGTGCTTCCCTGCCCCTGGCCAGAAAGCACTGAGAGAGGGGGACCCAAGCTGAACTCCTGCACTAGGGCCCATGAGCATTTACTACACCCCTGCGCATAAGTGATACTTCTAACTGGAGCCACTTTAATTTACAGCTAATCTCTAATATATTCCATCTACAGTAATCTCTTGTGGAACAATATGAGGAGGAGAGCATTATCAAGAATATTTTCAGTTCATGATTTTGGTAACGATGAAAGAGGATCCCTTCAGAGCTGGAAAACCTTTATGCTGATAGAATCTGGTCCTATTAGATAATATTTTCAGAAGACAGGTGTCTAAATGGAGCCTGTATAGTGCCGAAAGCAGTGGGGGAGAGCAGCTGACAAGAAATTGTGTTTTTTATTAAAGTGAACCTCCAGGCTCACCCCTGCTAAGGCTTGCTTGCCTCAGTACATGTGTGACAATTACCTGATAATTTATTTTTCTTCTCACTGGTGGTTTAGTAATCTGTACTTTATAATCATTCTGTGATTGCAGTAAAGAAAATCATTTCTCACTGCACTGACTTCATGAGCCAGGGATAGACTTGTGTGTAGCACAGGGAAGCAGCCTGAACCAATAATGGGTCAGTAGGTGTGTGTCAGACTACTTCAGACTCCCCTTAGGCACCGTAGCTAAGCTGTAGTATCATACCTGGACTGTTTATCAAATCGGACAAACTCTACCTGCTCTAACTTTGGCCTGTCCCTGGCCACGGTTTCTCTGGATCCCGCGGTGCTCTGCACCAGTGTCCAATGACCTCCATGGGCAGCAGCCTATCAAATAGAGACTAGAGATAGTGGCCTGGTGGCTCCCCTGTAGCCCAGCCCAGATCCCTGTATAGGAGATAAAGGGTGAGGAAAAGGAGGCTGCCTGGATAGCACACTAAGGAGTAGCTCCAAGCCAAATCTGTTTAGTAGACACAGCAGGTCCAAATCCGCTTTGTAACAATGTGTCAGGAGATCACTTTGGTGGAGTGGTTGAGATTGTGCATTTATCCTTTTCTAGTGCCAAACCACCTTAGCGGTGTTCTTAGATTTCTATTGTTTTATTAATATAGGTCTAAAGCCTATATTGCAAGCCCAATTTTTGTCAGATAATCGCTAACGAGTGTTCGCATGAACGTTCGTTAATGATCATCTGGCAGTGTAATACCGCTGCCGATTGCCTGATGAACGATCATTGGGCAATCCAAATCTTTTGACATGTAAAAAAAATTATTGTTTGCAGGCAATAAATCATGATATGTAATAAAGATCTGCCACCGGCCAACCACTATACAGCATAGCGACAAGCGATGGCATAATGATCGGTCCTCCCCATGCTGCAGAGGAGATCATTGCATGTAATAGCAGTGGTCTCCTGCACTAGCAAGCAGGCGATTGCTGGGATGGAACGCTTCCCTCACAAGAGTCGTCTACCACATCGGGCTGTGTAATACAGCCTTAATAGTGTTGTGTCAGAGATTCCTCATAATGAATATCCCTAAGTGGTGCCAAAATGGTTCTATAAATCCTATATCCCTTTGTTCTGATAGTGCAAGCCCTTGAACTCAGATGCAATCTTCTGACATGTATCTATGACCTCCCCACTGTAAATTCTCTGACTTGCTTTCTTGCCAGCTGACTACACTGAAACATGTATTCTGCAGTTCTGTCACAAACTAGAAACGGAGACCCATGGCTGCAATGGAAAATCAGAATTCCTAGCAACCTGCATTATTACCAGATTGTGAATGAAGAGACTCTTGTAATAGCAACTTATTCCAGAATTACTATTTATGCAGCAGCACAATCTATTACATGGTTTGTCAACTGTATATGAAAATGTCCAATTTCACGTCAAGTGTTTTGTTGTTATTTTTTGGGGGAGAAGATAAGATTCAAAGATAGATTGATTAATACCGTTATTTTATGAATTGCCTCCAAGTGAAATAAAATCCTAGATTTCTGTTCTAATAGTGAGGCAAACCAACCAGTATCAGGATGGGCAAGGTGAGGTCTTCACATTTCAGTAGCAGAACAAGCAGCTGTTAAAACCTGAATTATGTATGGCGTCCGAATCCAGGGAACCGAGTGAACATTTCAGCACAATACCCCAATGTGTCTGGGTTTCTGTGCCTACAGAATATATTAAACAATCCTTATGTGAAGAGACCAGCCCTGCTCCCTGTACAGAGGGATTTTGTCAGCATATTTAGGCCCCTTGCACACGACCGTATGCCGCTCCGGGACATATGGCCCGCTCACAGACCGTATGTCTCGGAGGGCATACAGTCGTGTGCAAGGGGCCTTAGAGTGCATTATTCTATAACACAAGGTGCTCTATGTAAAGTGCAGAATTAAGTGAGAAGATCTAAAAGCTGGAACAACTGCCTTTCCTGACATCCTCCATATAGACCTGGGCACCAAATGTTCACTCAAGAAAAGTGTGTAACAGCCCCAGCTCCATAGAACCATAGGTCTTCCTCTTTGTAAGGGGTCAAGACTGCAGAAAAGTATGAGTTCAGCTCTCCTTAATGAGGGGTTCACAGAGAGAATGGTATATTAAAAAGCCATTTTTCATCATAAGAACAGCACTTCTGTCTGGTAAAGAAGAAAGGGTTTAGTGATCAGAACTTCACATTCTAATTCAGCATTCTGAAAGTAGTTTTTAGATGATAATGGTTCAGTGGAGGTTTCATTAGGGTCTGCAGCAGAGGCTTCCATCGCAGATCAGTCAAAAATGCAGGACAGGATAGTGCAGAATGCTATTATAGTCAAAGAGGTCCATCAGGCGTCCTTTATAAGACAGATAGTGTTGGAGAGGTGAACCTAGACCAGGGATGCCCAACCTGCGGCCCTCCAGCTGTTGCAAAACTACAACTCCCAGCATGCCCAAACAGCCTACAGCTATGAGCCTACAGCAAGGCATGGTGGGAGTTGTAGTTTTACAACATCTGGAGAGCCGCAGGTTGGGCATCCCTGACCTAGACTAACAGATTCCAAGTTGTAAAGAAGACCTTTTATCAGTAATGAAGAGCTATGAAATTTAAAAGCTCATTACATACAGTAGGACTCTGCTTTGGCAGTGGATTCCCTTACTGCAAAGCTAAAAAAAAAAGCTGTTAGTATTTCATACAGAATTTGGACAGTCTCCATGTTCATTTTATGGGGAAGAAAATGGTGAAAGACTCTCTTAGGCATTGTGGTCAATCAGCTGAATGTTGATAGAATGCATTTAGAGAGTGGGTATGAACAACACTAGCAAAATAGAGGTTAATGGAGTGGTTTATTTAGATGCGTTGGGAACTAATGACCTGTATGGGTTTTACTTTTAATGTATGCAGGCTCAGGCTGAGTTGATGATGGTGAGAAAATTTAATTGATTGGCCTTGTGGACAGAAGATATAAAGCTCTTATGGACATTCTGCTTACGTCAAGAATTTCATATCAGTTTAGCTACTTGTAAAAAAGTGACATGGTGTCTACATATCAGTATTTTCCTGTTTAAAAGCAAGGCACTACGATGTTGTAGTCACTAAGATGTGCCTACATTGTGCATTAAAGAAAGAGTAAGGCATACAGTGAGCAGAATTTCTTGACATTCATTTTATGTTTTAGATTGTAAAAGTCACAGCGGAATCCAAAGACAATTGCAGCTGTAAAGTCACCTGTGCTATTCCACATACACAATAACTGCTGTTAGGGGATTCCTCCAGTATGTCATTGTCAGAAATAAGATGTCAGATATATTGCTGCTATGAGAGGAGGGATTTTCTCCATCTGTCATTGTGATAACCTGGACACTGTCGATTTCCTGGAGAGCAGCCAGTCCTTACATAGACTTGCACATGCATTATTCAGCATGTACCCCACTCAGTAAATGTAAGAAATGCAATGTTTATCCTCTGTCAGGAAAATTGTCAGTGAAAATTAAGCTGGGGCTACACTGTGATCTTGGCCACGAAAAGTATCATGTGACCAAGATTGCTGTGTGGTAGGACAGCCATATAAATAAATGGGATTCTGCCTGCTGCCACTTATGTGATCCCAAAATCTAAAAAAAAAATAATCCAACCCTGCTCAATTGTATGGCGATCTGAGGTCACAGTCGCGAGTCATGCTTTGACCTCATGCAATACTGTTGCTGCACTACTACACAGTGATTCTTGGTTGCACGATGAGTGTTGCAGCCAAAATTGTCCTGTAGCTCCAGCATTAATAGTGTACTACTTTCCCCATTTTACTGCCAGGTGGAAATATGTGCCAAAGCCAGTTTCATAAAGAGCAAAAGTAAAAGTGAAGCTCAGCTGATGGATTTTAAAATATGTCTTAATAGTTTTGGATACCCCAACAGACATGTGATATTTAAAACTAGATGTAGATGTGACAATTTGCCTTATGACACAAGCCATTGATCCTGGGATTTATTTTGATTGCCATTTCAAAGTCAGGGATGGTTTTATACCCTAATATGGGGCACTTGGCATCTGTATCATGGGTGTTTTGGGCTTCCTATGGATCAACACTAAAGGCTTAAAGGTTGGATTTGATAGACTTTTTATTTTTTCAATCTCATTAACTATGTATCTGCAAAGATGATGTACAATATTTGTTTTGTGTAAATACAATTACAGTTAAACTTCTCCAAAATACCATCTCTTTAAAGTCCATCTGTCAACAGATTTCTACCTATGAAACAGGCTGACCTGTTACATGTGCGCTTGCCAGCCGAAGGCATCTGTGTTGGTCCCATCTTCATATGTGTCTACATTGCTGAGACAAATTAGGTTTTAATATATGCAAATTAGCCTTTAGGAGCAACAGAGGTGTTGCCATTACACCTAGAGGCTCAGCTCTCTCTGCGCCTGCAGCGCTCTCTGCAGTTTAATTGACAGGCCAGGCAGTGTAAATGTCATCACACCCGGACCTGTCAATCATAGAGGAGAGGGCACGACAGTTGTAGAGAGAGCTCAGCATCTAGGTGTAATAACTTTGGGCAGAGTACTATAGAGAAGGAGAATCTGTGCATATTGATATATATTTTGTTAGAAAAGATTTTGCATAATTTGTATTTTAGTCAAAAATTTTTTGCTCTTTCTATGCTTAGGAGTCCAGTCCACAGTTCTACTTGGTGATTGCCTGCTATATACAACTGTATACACAAGGAAGCTGTCAATCACTTATAGTTTTGCCCACTTGTCTCCTAAGCATACACAAAGAGCAGAGATTTAGGGCTCATGCACACAGCTGTTGGCGATTTTGCGGTCCACAAATTGCGGATCCGCAAAACACGTATCCCGGCCGTATGTGTCCTGCATTTTGTGAAACGGAATGTCCTGCCCTCTATAGAACAGTCTTATCCTTGTCTCTAAAACGAATAAGAATAGGACATGTTCTATTTTTTTTTTTTTGTGGGGCCGTGAAACGGACATACGGATGCGGTCAGAACACAGGTTTGCTGTCCACATCTTTTGAAGCCCCACTGAAGTGGAATGAGTCCGCATCTTTTTCCCGAAAAAAAATGTGGACCAAAACCACAGTCTTGTGCATGAGCCCTTAAATTAACAAAATACAAGTTATACTGAATCTTTTCTAACAATACTATACATCTCTCTGCTCTAAACCATGCTGCCTGCAGATCAGACACTATGTTCTAATTCTGTAGTTTAAAGAAACAGCCCATATGTGCTCGTAAACTGCTGTACAGGCACACGGCAGGGCGCAGAAGGAAAGAAACGCCATATGGTTTTGGCAGGGCATATTTCACTGGGATAATTTTAAGTTGCCATGTCACATTTGAAGACACCCTGATGCACCCCTAGAGTAGAAATTTCAAAAAAGTGACCCCATTTTGGAAACTAAGGGATAAGTTGGCAGTTTTGTTGGTACTATTTTAGAGTACATATGATTTTTGGTTGCTCTATATTACACTTTTTGTGAGGCAAGGTAACCAAAAAATAGCTGTTTTGGCACTCTTTTTATTTTTTGTTATTTACAATCTGACAGGTTAGATCATGTGGTATTTTATAGAGCAGATTCTTATGGACGCGACAATACTAAATATGACTGCTTTTTTTGGTTGTTTGTTTCAGTTTCACATAATAAAGCATTGTCTGAAAAAAAAGATTTTCTAGTGTCTCCATATTCTGAAAGCCATAGTTTTTTTTTATTTTTTAGGCGACTGTCTTACGTAGGGGCTCATTTTTTTTGGTATGAGATGACAGTTTGATTGGTACAATTTTAGGGTGCATATGACTTTTTGATCGCTTGGTATTACACTTTTTGTGATATAAGGTGACAAAAAATTGCTTTTTTTACTTAGTTTTTTTCTTTTTTAAATTTATTTAAGTTTTACACAATAAATGCATTTTTGAAACAAAAAAATAATGTTTCAGTGTCTCCATATTCTGAGATTTTTTGCCCAATTGTTTTATGTAGGGGCTAATTTTTTGCGGGGTGTGGTGACGGTTTGATTGGTACTATTTTGGGGGGCATATGCCTTTTTGATTGATTGGTGTTGCACTTTTTGTGATGTAAGGTGACAAAAAAATTGTTGTTTTAGCACAGTTTTTATTTTATTCTTTCTACGGCGTTCAGCTGAGGGGGTGAATCATGACATATTTTTATAGAGCCGCTTGTTATGGACGCGGCAATACCCAATATGTCTGTTTTTCTTTTTTTTTTCTTTTTTGGGAAATTTTAACTTCTTTTTTTACTTTAAACTTTATTTTTTTATTAATAAAAACACTTTTTTTTCCCTTTTATTTTTTTGTCCCACTATGGGACTTCAACTTCTGGGGTCTGATCCCCTCTGCAATGCATTACAACCTGTATTGTAATGCATTGGCTGTCAGCTTTTATATTGACAGCCTGCCTGTGAGACCCAGCCTATGGAAGGCATCGGGCTTGCCTTCTCTGCCATCGGGTCCCTGCCACTGCAGCGGGGGGACCCGATGGAGATGCGGGGGGCACCTGTACCCTCTGCAAACACTCTGCAAACCCTCTGCAAACCCTCTTCAGGTTGCAGCTCTTGATCAGCCCTCCGTACATGTAAGTCACTGGTCCTTAAGTCACGTCCAGCTGTGTTGTACGTGTATGGCAAGGGTCCTAAAGGAGTTAAAGGGTTGTGTGAGATCATAAAAGCATTGCTGCTTGTTATTTTCCAGGAACAGCACCACTCTTTTTGATGGGCTATCCTGTTTTGCAATTCGCCTCTATTAACTTGGATATAGACCAGCTGCAATACTAAACACAGATTATGAACAGATGTGGCGCTGTTTCTGTAAGGAAGCAGCCATATTTTTTAAATCTCATACAACATTTTTAATTGCATGATTTGCCAAACTGATCATTTGCCTGTGCCTTGTTAAAGTTTGTCTGCAATATCACAACAAATACAGTTTTTTTTATTGATCTGCAGATAAATCTAAGGCTACTTTCACATCTGTGCTCTTGCTGTGCAGTTTTAAGAACGGATCCAGTTGTATTATATCGAAAGTGAAGAGACCCATGTCCGAAAAAACTGGATCTAGCACCATTGACTCACATGGTTTTTGGTGCCGGATCCGGCTTCTTCAGTTTTCCATGCCATACACAAAAATGCTGCTTGCATCGGTTTTGTGTCCGTCATGGGAACACAACAAACCGGAATGGAATGCATTTTGGTGCACTCTGTTCCGGTTAGTTCAGTTTTGTCCCCATTGACAATGAATGAGGACAAAACTGAAGTGTGAGAGCCTGTGCTGGATCTCAAAACTGGACTGTACTTAGCAGATGTGAAAGTAGCCTAATGACTGTCTATCAACTTTTTAATAAGAAGACATATAGATAGATTAAAGATAATTACCTTATTTATGGTCACTAACCATTATTTTTGTTTGTTTTAGGTGATCCGACTTTTCCCCGACCCTCTCTTCCCTTCTTTCACCACCATGTATTTATTTCTTTTTACCCTCCTGCTCTTCCCTTCAAAACTTGGTGCTTCTACTCCATCTTCAAATGACTCTACTTGTGGACCAAGTCAAAATGAATTCTGCACAGATGGCGTCCTACTGCCTGCATGGCTACCACATCCTCCATCCACTGGAGATCGTGCAGCAAGAGCTATTGTTTACTTTGTGGCACTTGTCTACATGTTCTTGGGAATGTCTATCATAGCTGACCGCTTTATGGCATCGATTGAGGTAATTACTTCACAAGAACGCCGAATCACATTTAGAAGGCCGAATGGAGAGGTGACAGTGACAAGTGTACGCCTCTGGAATGAAACAGTTTCAAACCTTACACTGATGGCACTGGGCTCATCAGCTCCAGAGATTTTGCTTTCCATCATTGAAGTAGTTGGGAGAGGGTTTGAAGCAGGTGACATGGGCCCCAGCACTATTGTTGGCTCAGCTGCTTTTAACATGTTTGTGATTATTGGCCTTTGTGTTGCGGTTGTCCCTGACGGTGAGAGTCGCCGCATCCGCCATCCACGTGTATTTGCAGTGACTGCATTTTGGAGTGTCTTTGCTTATGTTTGGCTTTTTCTGATCTTATCCTGGTCATCTCCTGGAGAAGTGGAGGTGTGGGAAGCACTACTGACATTCTTCTTTTTCCCAGTATGTGTCCTACAGGCCTGGCTGGCAGACAGACGTTTGCTATTTTACCGCTACTCAGGACGAAGGGAAGGTCGAGCAAAGTATAGAGCTGGCAAAAGCCGAGGTGTTTTGGTTGGTGCAGAAGATGCAGGTGGTCAAGAGGATGTAGGAGAAATAAGGATGGCTGGTGATGAAAGAGGCATGGATTTTGAAGAGGAAGAGGAAGAAGAACGAAGAGATATGGCCAGAGTATTTAAAGACATGCGTCAACGTTATCCTGGAAAAGACATGGAACAATTGATGGAGTTAGCAAATTACCAGGCCCTTGTACAACAGCAAAAAAGCAGGGCGTTTTATAGGATCCAGGCTACTAGGATGATGATTGGTGCTGGGAATGTACTAAAGAAACATGCAGCAGATCAGGCAAGAAGGGCTTTGACAGATGGTGGGAACAGAGATGGAGAGGGGGATCGTAGAGGAGAGGAAGGGGGACTCTGGACAGAGGTAGAATTTGAACACACTCACTACCAATGCTTTGAAAATTGTGGAACAGTCAGTGTGTGGGTGTTGTGTAAGAGAGCAGAGGGTGAAGGGACGGTCCAGGTAGACTATAGGACTGAGGATGGAACAGCTAATGCTGGATCGGATTATGAGCTGGCAGAAGGAACTCTTACTTTCCAGCCTGGAGAAAGCAAGAAGGAGATTCGGCTCGGCATCATTGATGATGATGTTTTTGAGGAAGATGAACATTTTTATGTGCAACTATGCAACCCACGCAGGGCGCGAGGTGTGAGAGATGGTCCAGGGCGCATAAGGTTGGGGACAGGGAGGAGAGCCACAGTGACTATATTTGATGATGATCATGCAGGTATCTTTAGCTTTGAGTCAGGCAGCATGAGAGTGAGTGAAAGTGTAGGTACTATGCGGGCAAAAGTAGTAAGGGGGTCAGGTGCAAGGGGAAAAGTTGTAATACCTTATAGAACCAGTGAGGGTAGTGCAAAGGCTGGAGAAGACTACCTAGCAGTTGGTGGGAAAGTGGAGTTCCAGAATGATGAGACCACGTGAGTACTGAAATGCTATATTTTATTAATATGAATCAGTACTGAAATTCTTCATTTGAATTGGAATATGAGTTATTTCAAATTAGTCCGATCCTGCACTAAAATGAAAATACTGAAGCCCATTCCTCAGTTTTCATAAAATACAAATAAGTGCAATGTATTATATTTTAGTGGACCCTGTAAGCCTTAAAGGGGTTGTCTAGCTTCAGCAAATGGCATTTATCATGTAGAAAGCTAAATACAAGGCACTTACTAATGTATTGTGATTGTCCATATTGCCTCCTTTGCTGGCTTGATTAGTTTCTCCATCACATTATACGCTGCTAGTTTCCAGAGGTTACGGCCACCACTGCAGCGCAGATAAGAGGTGGCTGGGACGGGACCTGCTGCACACGTGTGCCTAGGAGCGGTCCTTCTGTGCCGGCCACCAGAGAGGCCGGTGCTTTTTCCCATAGAGTGCAAGCATGGCCACCACTGATGGATTGCAGGATGGTCATAACCATGGAAATGATAAGTGTATAATGTGACGGAAAAATGAATCAAGCCAGCAAAGGAGGCAATATGGACAATCACAATACATTAGTCAGTGCCTTGTGTTATCCTTCTCTATATGATAAATGCCATTTCCTGAGACAGCCCCCTTTATGCTCAGCATCATAGATTTACACCATAGTTAGCACCTGCAAAAGGGTATGGGCCCTGTGCAATTGCAAAGGATCTGGAAAAACTATTGATTCTCATGATTTAACTCTTGTAATGCATGATTAACCACAATGGAAGCATTAATCAGGGAACGGGGCTGACTGCTTTAAGGCACAACCCTGGATCTTAAAAGGGCCCCTACCCCCAGTTGGAATTGAGGTACATTAAAGGGCATCTGTCAGCAGATTACATATGACACCGGCTGACCTGTTACATGTGCACTTGGCAGCTGACCAACCTTCTGTGTTGGTCCCATGTTCATATGTGCCCGCATTTCTAAGAAAAATTATGTTTTAATATGTGCAAATGAGTCTCTAGGAGAGAGGGCACGACAGTTGCAGAGAGAGTAGAGCCTCTAGGTGTAATGGCAACGCCCCATTGCTCCTGGAGGCTCATTTGCATATTTTAAAGCATTTTTCTCAGCAATGCAGGCAAATGGGACCAACACAGATGCCTTTAGCTGCCGAATGCACATGCAGCAGGTCAGCCAGTTTTATAGGTACAAATCTGCTAACAGACGCCAATTAACATAAGAGAAAATACATATTAGGGGAGAAAGTTGTGGCCATGATGGAATTCATGCAGTTGTTATGTGACTTTTTTTCCCCCTATATGGAAACATTGTAGCCATAAAGCCCTAACCTAAAAAGATTCCCACCGCATATGCCAAATGGTCAATAGAGTAGTAATTTAGAGGTTAGAGGAATAATCCTAGTTTCATATTCACATATAGGAACAGACTTGTCAATCATGCTGGGTTGGGTAGGTAGAAACCGGAGGAGAGTCTCCCAGACAACACTTTTTCCCATGCCCATCTATTTTCGGGGCACATTTATTGATACTGACTAGCAAAAATTGAGCCACAATTCTGATGCAATTATCTTAGAAAATCAGCCTCTGAAAAAAAAAATTGAAAAGCTTTGGTTTGTAGAGTAAAATGTAGTTCATTCATTGTAATGAGGTATCCTGTCAGAATTTCATGCTGCCTGTGGTTAGGGCAACATGAATCTGCAGACAGGTTCTCTTTTTTACGATTAGAAGATAATTCAAAAGTGACAAACAATATGGCTGCTCTTCCTGATGTTTCTTTATCAAAACTTGATGCTGCAACAAAATAAACATGCAAAAAAATCTATAAGTAGAAGAAACATAATTACCAAAGTTTGGTTACTGATCATCATTCTCCTTAATATCTACTGTAAATAATGTATTAAAATGCTGCAGAAAAAGCTACAGTTGTAAATCCAAAGATGTTACAAAGGATAGATATTGGATTATAGGTATTGATGGATAGGTCATCATATCACATATCAGATTAGTGGGTGTCCGACACCTGGTACCAGAACTGATCAACTGTTTGCTTCAGCTGCCAGCAAGGAAATTAACACAGAGAATGGAGATTTAAGTGCAACATTGTTTATTTTGTGGCCGTGCTGCGGCTCAGCTCCTATTTAAAGTTCCAGTCACACAAAAAAACCACCAGCACTTTGACTCCTCCAGCATAATTGCGACCTGTGACCCGCACCCTGTGTTTACATCCCAGCACAAGACTCATGGGGAATGTCTATAGCATCAGGTCTCTGCCTCTCCTTCCACTCCTAGATCGAATGTCACATGTCCAAGCAGGGTCAGCAGCCTCCTTAGTATTCACTTCCATGCAGATTATACTAATGAAGCTGTGTTGTATATGGGTTGGGGAGGGGCCACCTTCCAGCCCACAGACTTTTACTAAAGAAATTATTGAACAGGTCTTCATCAGGATTCAAACCCCAGACCTTCTGTATGTCAAGCAGAAGAGTCACCATTACATTACGGACCTACTCTCTTGGAAGGGGATGAATTTTCTGTGCTTAAAGGGGTTGTCGGGGTTCAGAGCTGAACCCGGACATGCCCATATTTTCACCCCGGCAGCCCCGCCTGATGTAAGCATCGGAGCATTTCATGCTGAATTGCGCAGGGCAAGGGCATTTTCAGGAGATCCGGTAACGTACTGGGCTCCCCTTAGAGCTTCCAAGTGGAGGCTTCCGCCAAGCGGTGAGCCCGGTGACATCACTGGCACTTATGGATGGGCTTTAGTGCTGCCCTAGCCTACAAAACGGCTAGGGCAGCGTTAAAGCCGCCCCATCAGAGTCGGTGACGTCACCAAACACACTGCTGGGCGGAAACCTCTGCTTAGCAGTGTGTTATGATAAATAAAAAAGCCCTTGCCCTGCACGATCCTGCACAGGGCAAGGGAGAGCATCGGAGTATAAAATGCTCCAATGCTAACATCAGGGGGGCCGGAGGGGTGAAATTCTGGGCATGTCCAGGTTAAGCTCTAAACCCGGACAACCCCGTTAAAAAAGCTATTTTCTTCATAGGCATAAAACTAAATAAATAGCATATTACTGAAATGAAAGGAAAAGAATGGCTCCATTTACCAATCACCATAAATAATTTGTGGTCAGGGCTACGGACACGAAAGCCGAAGAGCCCTAGTGGGCTAAACGCCGAGACCCACCGTAACTGCAAGACGCATCTTACCTAACTAAATGGCTAGTGGTGTGCCTGTAGCCATGTCCGTGGGTAGGCCTATAAAAGGGGGCATACCCTGTAGAAGTGAAAATAGAAAGGGAGGGAGGGTGGGGCAACTGAGAAAATGCCCGCCCCTAGGTGGGGTTGTGCCTGGTTTAAGTAGAGCCTCCGCCCCTCCCACAAATGCAGTCTAAACAGACTGCCACACTTGTGGTCAGGGCTACGGACACGAAAGCCGAAGAGCCCTAGTGGGCTAAACGCCGAGACCCACCGTAACTGCAAGACGCATCTTACCTAACTAAATGGCTAGTGGTGTGCCTGTAGCCATGTCCGTGGGTAGGCCTATAAAAGGGGGCAAAACCAGCCATGTAGGGTGAAAAGAGACTTGAATGGCCTGTGCAAAGAAACCCCTGATCCAAACTGCGAAGCAATATCTCCCACAGAGTTCGGATACATAAGTCAACCATAATGACGCCTGCATCCATCCTGTGGATAGAGCCAGGACAGAATGCTGAATGTCGCAGATATACTGCCCCAATGCACGAGGGAGGAACTGGAAACGCTTCAGAAGGAAGCGTGGACGATACTAACTAAACCTGAAGAGTTGGTTGTGGTGCGAGCACTGACAAAATCCCCCTAGCTTTATGAGACTGGAGAACTGAGAGCCTAACTGTCTAGACTATGGAAAGAAGGGCCCGAAGAATACCATGTAGGCCAGGAAAGGATGTAAAGCAATAAGCAAAGAACGTAGTATATGGAATCCTGCCGATGCCCTCACGTGAGTGAAGGAGTGCGATTGCGATGAGCTGCTGGCGATTTAGTTCGCAGACCTGGCTGATTGAAAACGTAACCGGCATGGTAATACAAATGACAAACATGAGGGGTAAACAAGAAAATAAACTAAAAAGTGGCCTGAAGAAAGTACAGGCGGGATTACATCATGGGCCTGACCGATGTGATAGGCGATACTTAAAATAACTATATTTCCTGAAAAACCTGACAGACGAATATCGTGAACACGAGACCAGACCAACGTGGCCGGTGACACCTAATGACGAGTGTCATTCGGCACGAGAACCTGAAGGTGGCCGATGACACCCATGACTTGAACTCTGGAAATTAAAGTCTGGTCCTGGGGGAGCATAGCCAGACAGGTGATCTGTCGACCAGGCAGGAGTTCGTGAGCTAGCCACATTGATTATTGAACGTGAAGAAAAACATAAGCGGGCAACCAACTATGGTGATTGAAAACGTAGGATGAAGAATGCAACCAGAACAGACAACAGGTTTAAAACGGTAGCCTAAGAGTGACATAAATAATTGAATGTGTATGATTGGAATGTAACGGGCTAAGAACGTTGAGTTAGAGAATAAGGGCCTAACAAAAGAACAAGAGCTATGACACCCGGGGTGGCCCATGCTCCTAATGACAATAACGATATGTTATATGTGGCAGCAGTGGCGCCGCTGCCCATCCTGCATATACCACAAAAAGGCTATTAGTATGTTTCTGGGATCAGCTCCCTGTGAGCAGAGCATAGCAAATGACCTACCACAATTCCTGCCAAGCACTAAATTGTCCGCAGAGAGAACGGAATGGTAACGAGGAGTGACCAGCAAAGGAATCAATGCAGAAATGAAGGAGCAAACGGAAATAATCCATGCGGCACCCAAAGTCCGCCAGAAGTAGCCGTGTCAGTAAAAAGCCTGTCCCGAAGAGGGACAGTGTAGTAAAGACCAAACCCAGAGAGTAAGCATAACCGACTATCCGGTGAAGGTAGCCGGGCAGCAAAAGATTCTCCAGCCGAGGAGCAGAGCAGTAAAGCAAGTGCCCGGCAGAGGGAGCAAAGCGACGGTGGAACCAGCAGAGAGAGTGGTGCCGTAAGAGGAGAGTCTGGAGGAAAGCTATGTGGTGATAAGGAGAGACCAGCCAAGGAAATGACGACTGTGAAGCAGAACAAAATGGTGAATAATAAATTATGTTTGCCGAGGGGACTAAAAGAACAGGAGGGCGTAATGCAAGGACTGCCTGGGGGTGGAGCCGCACAGCGATACCGCCTGTGGCATGCAGAACGAATGCATATGTACATATGATACCTGAACCGGCAGACCGCAGGAAGTAATAACTATGACAAATGGCCTTGATAATATGCGTACTAATTGAAACCGAGGGTCTAGCCAGAATACCTGACGGGCTAATGTTACTAAAAAGTCGCCTGACCCGCATGGCAGGTGACCCTTGCCAGGCTGAGCTCCGCTGTGGAAGAGTACACCTGGGGAAGCGTGGCAGACAATGGATGCACCACCAACAGACTTTGGAAAGTGGCCTGCACCCGGATGAACAAAGAAGCAGATATGGGTGTGAGACATTTGGGCCAATCAACCTGGATGCGCAGAAGTTCAACCCACCAGGTAGATCACCAGGCAGGACGAAAAACAGTCATCGTGCCCCGAAGCCATGGGGCCGAAGCAGTCATCGTGCCCCCAAAGCCATGGAGCCGAAGCGGTCATCGTGCCCCGAAGCCATGGGGCCGAAGCAGTCATCGTGCCCCGAAGCCATGGAGCCGAGCGGTCATAGTGCCCCGGCCATGGAGCCGGGCGGTCATCGTGCCCCAGGCCGTGGAGCCGGCGGTCATCGAGCCCCGAAGCCGTGGAGCCGAGGCGGTCATCGAGCCCCGAAGCCGTGGAGCCGAGCGGTCATCGAGCCCCGAGCCATGGAGCCGGAGCGGTCATCGTGCTCCCGAGCCATGGAGCCGGAGCGGTCATCGTGCTCCCGAGCCATGGAGCCGAAGCGGTCATCGTGCTCCCGAAGCCATGGAGCCGGCGGTCATCGTGCCCGGCCGAGAGCGCATGGAGCCGGAGCGGTCATCGTGCCCCGAAGCCATGGAGCCGGAGCAGTCATCGCGTCCCCGAGCCATGGAGCCGGCAGTCATCGTGCCCCGAGCCATGGAGACGAGCGGTCATCGAGCCCCCGAGCCGGCGGTCATCGTGCCCCCGAAGCCATGGAGCCGAGCGGTCATCGTGTCCCGAAGCCATGGAGCCGGGCGGTCATCGTGCTCCCGGCCATGGAGCCGAGCGGTCATCGAGCCCCGAGCCGTGGAGCCGAGCGGTCATCGAGCCCCGAAGCCATGGAGCCGAAGCAGTCATCTTGCCCCGAAGCCATGGAGCCGAAGCGGTCATCGTGCTCCCGAGCCATGGAGCCGGCGGTCATCGTGCTCCAAGCCATGGAGCCGAGCGGTCATCTTGCCCCGAAGCCATGGAGCCGGCGGTCATCGTGCTCCCGAAGCCATGGAGCCGAGCGGTCATCGTGCCCCGAGCGATGGAGCCGAAGCAGTCATTGTGCCCCGAGCGATGGAGCCGAAGCAGTCATCGTGCCCCGAAGCCATGGAGCCGAGCGGTCATCATGCTCCCGAAGCCATGGAGCCGAAGCAGTCATCGTGCCCCGAGCGATGGAGCCGAAGCAGTCATTGTGCCCCGGAGCCATAACAATCATCGTGCCCCGGAGCCATAGCAGTCATCGTGCCCCGAAGCCATGGAGCCGAAGCAGTCATCGTGCCCCGAAGCCATGGAGCCGAAGCAGTCGTCGTTCCCCAAAGCCATGGAGCCGAAGCAGTCATCGAGCCCGCAGCCATAGGAGCTGAGTAGACATCGAGCCCCCGACGCCATGGAGCCGAGTAATCATCATGCCCCGAAGCCATGGGGTTCGAAGCAGTCATCATGCCCCGAAGCCATGGGGCCGAAGCAGTCGTTGTTCCCCCAAAGCTATAGGGGCGAAGCAGACATCGATCCCCAAGCCATAGGGGCGAGCGGTCATCGAGCCTCCGAAGCCATAGAGCCGAAGCAGTCATCGTGCCCCGAGCCATGGAGCCGAAGCAGTCATCGTGCCCCGAAGCCATGGAGCCGAAGCAGTCGTTGTGCCCCGGAGCCATGGTGCCGAAACAGTCATCGTGTCCCCGAAACCATAGCAGTCATTGTGCCCCGAAGCCATGGGGCCGAAGCAGTCATCGTGCCCCGAAGCCATGGAGCCGAAGCAGTCATCGTGCCCCCGAAGCCATGGAGCCGAAGCAGTCATCGTGCCCCTGAAGCCATGGAGCCGAAGCAGTCGTTGTGCCCCGGAGCCATGGAGCCGAAACCGTCATCGTGCCCCGAAACCATAGCAGTCATTGTGCCTCCGAAGCCATGGGGCCGAAGCAGTCATCGTGCCCCCGAAGCCATGGAGCCGAAGCAGTCATCGTGCCCCTGAAGCCATGGAGCCGTAGCAGTCGTCATTCCCCCCAAAGCCATGGGGCCGAAGCAATCATCATGCCCCGAAGCCATGGGGCCAGAGCAGTCAGCGAGCCCTCAAAACCATGGGGCCGAAACAGTCAGGGGCCCCAAGCAATGAGCCAAGCAGTCATTGGGTCCCCAAGCCATGAAGCAAAGCGAACATGGGGCCCCCAAATCCTAAGGCCAAGTAATCATAGGGCCCCCAAGCCATGAGGGCCAAGCCACCGTAGGGGGCCCCCACAGCCATGAGGCCAAAGCAAACATGGGCCCCGAAGCAATGAGGCCACAGAAATCGCGAGGACCTCAAGTCATGAGGCCAAGCAGCCATGGGGCCCACAAGGCATGCGGCCATGCAGACATGCGGACCCTAGCGCCATGAGCCCAAGGCAAACAAGGGACCCCCAGAGCCATGAGACCAAAGCAGTCATGAGGTCCCCAAGCCGTGAGGCCAAGGTAGTCCTCGGGACCCCGATGCCAAGGGGCCGAAGCGGTCATTATGCCCCCGACACCATGGGGTCGAAACGGTCATGGAATCCCTACTCCCTGAGGCCAGCCGTTATGGGGCCTCCGCAGCCATGAGGCCAAAGCAATCAAGGGGTCGCCGCGGCCTTGCGGCCCAAGCAATTAAGGGGCCCCTGTGGCCTTGCGGGCAAAGCAATTAAGGGGCCCCTGCGGCCATGAGGCCGTCCGAGATGTACGTGATGAGTAAAGGTAAATAAGAGTGAGCCCAACATGATGGAAAAAGCAACTACTAGGATGATTGGGACGTCTAAAGTAGCCTGGAAAGGAACAAGACTACTGACAGATATGGACATTAGTAATCCGAACAACGGGCATAAGCATAAAACTAAAACCAGCCATATAACTTAAAAATGCAAACGTGGAATATGAAACTGAGAAGAGAGAGTACAACCAAAACCTGATGCATTGCGATTTGCAAAGTCCCTTGTCGCGACAAACAACTGAAAAACTTAAAAGAAACAGTAGTGAGTCGGAAGCTCAAACCCTAATGACCCACTGGCCCCAGCTGAGAGGCTGTTTATTGAACTGGGGCAGTGGGAACAATCTTAGTGAATACAAACCAGAAGTAAAGGGGAGCAGACAGGATTTTTTTTTTTTTTTGCTTGCAACTAGAGCAAAGACCCACTTGATGTATACGCGCAGAAAAACCAGATGTAAAGGAAATGACCATTGATGCCCGTCATGTTTGACGGGAGAGTGGCACCGAGCCACCAGCTGCCTCAGTGTGACAATCGAATAAAACAACCGTGACGTAGAAACTGACGGGAGAATGTGGCGTGAATGGGAGCATGGTGTGCCAGCAAATGGGCGACTGTGGACCTGGAATGAGTAAAACCTAAAAACATGGTATAACCAAAATGCAGACCTGAATGTGAGCGGAGTAAGATAGCGCCGCGACAGCGAACGCATGGACACAGTTCTAGCAGGGAATGGAGTGTAGTACTAGATGTAACAGCAAACGTGTGAACTCAGCTAGAGCGTGAAAGGAGTATTAACTTGCTGTAACAGCAGACGTGAGATGCGGCCATGGATGGGCGGGAACATTGAGACGTAAGCGTGAAAGTGAAACCCGGAGTCACAGGGGTAGTGTGAACCCCAAATCTGGCAATAGGCCAAACGTAAAATTTGGTATGACCGCAGCCTGCAGTGAACGAGGCATAAACAAACTGTAACGGTGACATGAACGCGCTCATGCAATGGGCCTAAGCAACAGTGGACGTGTAACACCAGTCTGAGTGTGGTGCAAGCAAACATATGAAAGCAAAAGCGGTATGAATGCAAAAACAGGATGACAGAAAAATAAATAAATGCACAGGGAATAAGACAGATTTACCCACTGTTGTGACCATGCGTGGAGCGTAAACGTGATGCGAGAGCGGACGAGAGCACCGCTCAGAAATGAGCATGTTGAAAGAGCAGACATGAGAAGGCAGCGTCTCAATTGACAGGGCAAAACCTGGCGTAAAGAGTTGAAGCATACACGCAGCCCTGATTGCGGGGAGGGGCAGGTCACATGGGAAGTATATGCTATAGCAAGAGCCGTAACAAGCAACAGCTGCATCCAATCTCCATCACATGCAGCCCAGGTAAACCTTCCCTACCGCACGCAGGCTGAAGTAACTTTTTAAAGCGAAACAATGTGAATGTAAAACACGTGAGATAGAAGGGGAACTAAATCAGATTACCTAAACAAACAAAGTCAAAGGAATTGTTTAACTCCGACAAAACAAACCTAAGAAGCTGAGGCGGACGATTTTGAGGCGATGGCTCCCGTTCGCAAGAAAGGTTAGATTCCAGCCGGCCGGAGAGACGGACACGGCTCAATTAACTTACATACATGGCGCACGCGTCCCTACGGTAGCCACGGGCAGAAGAAAAGCTCCATTCCAGGTCCATACTGTAGTGAAAGAAACCTCCTAGCAGAGGAAAGTGCACCCTGCTGACACACCAGCATCCCCTGTGCAACTGAGAAAACGCCCGCCCCTAGGTGGGGTTGTGCCTGGTTTAAGTAGAGCCTCCGCCCCTCCCACAAATGCAGTCTAAACAGACTGCCACACATGTTCACAGGGGCGGACTGAGAACCCTCAGGGCCCCCGGGCAAAATAAATCAAGGGCCCCCTTCCAGGCCCCACCCATGCTCTACCTCTAGCCACGCCCATGTTACACCTCCAGCCACACCTATATCCCGCCTCCACTACCTGGTCACACCGCCATCATTATGACTCTAATCCCATCACTACAGAAATACAGGGCACTTACCTATTACGTCCAGTGACGTCTTCTTTGATGTAGATGTTTTCTGTCCTCGTCTTCTCCTTTCAGACCTTCAGACCAGACCGCCATGTTGTCGCCATTTTCCATCTCTGCAGTTTAACAAAAAAAAATCTTAGTTTACTACTTTTCCATCATCCTCCCATCTTCTGGACAAATCATCCTACTACGCCCAATACTGTGCTGCTGTGCTCCCCAATACTACACTGCAGAAACAGATAATACCCCTGGTAATACTAGTACCACACAGAGCCCCCATATAAAATACCCATTCTTTGTGGCCTCAGTAGAAGCCCCCATAGTGCCCCATAATAATGTGCCAGTAACACGTGCCTCTCCATGCCACCACATGTGCCAGTAATAAGTGCCTCTCTTGTGCCTCTCCCCATGTGCCAGTAGCCTCCCTTATTATGTGCCAGTAGCCCTCCCCTTATGTGCCAGTAGCCCTCCCTCCTTATGTGCCAGTAGCCGTCCCCCTTATGTGCCAGTAGCCGTCCCCCTTATGTGCCAGTAGCCGTCCCCCTTATGTGCCAGTAGCCGTCCCCCTTATGTGCCAGTAGCCATCCCCCTTATGTGCCAGTAGCCGTCCCCCTTATGTGCCAGTAGCCGTCCCCTTATGTGCCAGTAGCCGTCCCTCCTTATGTGCCAGTAGCCGTCCCTCCTTATGTGCCAGTAGCCTCCCCTTATGTGCCAGTAGCCGTCCCTCCTTATGTGCCAGTAGCCTCCCCTTATGTGCCAGTAGTCCCCGCTTTTGTGCCACTAGCCGTCCCCCTTATGTGCCAGTAGCCCCCTTATGTGCCAGTAGCCCCCTCACCTGCCAGTAGCCCCCTCACGTGCCATTAGTCCCCCCTCACGTGCCATTAGTCCCGCCTCATGTGCCATTAGTCCCCCCTCACGTGCCATTAGTCCCCCCTCATGTGCCATTAGTCCCCCCTCATGTGCCAGTAGCAGCCCCCTTAAGTGCCATTAGTCCCCCTTAAGTGCCAGTAGCCCCCTCTTCCGGCCTGTGTCTCAAGCTGTACCGCTCTGGCGGCGCGAGACGTCATCGCGCTGCCTGCACCGGCCTCTGATAGGCTGCCGGCCTAGTGCTGGCGGCCTATCAGAGGAACAGAGAGAGGACACGCCTCTCCCTCCTCTGCCGCTGCACGGAGATGAGCGCAATGGAAGCGCTCATCTCCTGATGTCCCCTGCCGCTGTGTCTGCCCTGGGGACGGGCCCCCTACTGGCCACGGGCCCTCGGTCCATGTCCGAGTGCCCTAATGGTCAGTCCGCCCCTGTATGTTCACTATATAGTACTGCTTATTATGATTACAGGGATACCAGACTCTGTTTTGTGTTATTTCATACTAAGGATGTTACAAACCATTAAAGGGGTTGTCCAAGTTATATTTATTGATGACCTATCCTCAGGATAGGTCATCAATATCAGATCGGCGGGGGTCCGACACCCGGCACCCCCGCCGATCAGCTGTTTGAAGAGAAGGCGAGCGCCGTGCCAGCGCTGCCTCCTCGTCATTGTTTTCATGCTGGCCGTTGCATCTGCAGCGGTGAGCAGGTATAATTACACCCAAGCCGTTCCATTCATTTCAATGGGACGGCTCGTTTCTATACAAGTGTATACTGCAGAGCCGTCCCATTAAAATGAATGGAGCGGCTTAGGTGTAATTACCTGCTCACCGCTGCAGATGCAGCAGCTCAGCATGAGCAATGACGAGGAGGCAGCGCTGGCACGGCGCTACCTCTCGTCAAACAGCTGATCGGCGAGGTGCCGGGTGTCGGACCCCCGCCGATCTGATATTGATGACCTATCCTGAGGATAGGTCATCAATAAATATAACTTGGACAACCCCTTTAATGGTTTTTGCTTTGTTATTTTTCTAATAACAATAGCTTTGAAGAAAATTGTAAATTTGTAAAACTTGTAAATCCAGACCTTCTGTATAGTTAACAGCTGCCTTAGGCCTAATACACACGTCTGCAATCTTCTTCCGCACCCGTTCCGCAAATTTGCGGAACATGTGCGGAACCATTCATTTTGAATGGGGACGCGATGAATGCGGAGAGCACACACCGTGCTCTCCGCATCCGCATTTGCAGAGCGCGCCGCCGATCTTCCGGACGGCGGCTTCGCAAAAATATAGAGCATGTCCTATTCTTGCCCGCAATTGCGGACAAGTATTTCCAAAGGCAGTCCTGGATCCAAGCCTGCTTGAAGCCCTGCTGGAAAACCCCACCCTAATACTCAGCATTATTGCTGACATCACGTATACAGGGCAAGGTGCAGGAGTGTGAGCAGAACACCACCTAAAAGGCAAGGTCACCAATGATGTTGTATCTACAGGACAGAGCCTTACAAGCCTTGCCACTCCTCAGATGTGTATTTGATGTAATTGGGATATGGAACCAACACGGTGAGAAATGGGCATTACAGCTAAACTATAACTATTAGTAAGTGATAGTATGTGTTGTTTCCTGTCAATTAATGCTGAAAAGTGCAAAACCGGAATACCTCTTTAAATGAATAAGAGCTGATCTGTAGTAACCCGAAATAGCCACTACACACAAGATGGAGCTGTGCTTCTAGCTCCATTATTTGTGTCAGTTCTAGCATCGGAAGCTGCGGCAAACAGCTGATACATGGGGTGTCAGACCCCCACCAATCTGTTATCGATGACTTGTCCTAAGTATAGTCATATAACTATTACTCGGATAGTCTATAACTATTACCCGGAAAACCACTGCTGTTCTCCTGCTGTACGCTACCAGTTAGGCTGGTATATTGCTGAGTAGCAGTGCAGCCTCAAAACACACTTTATGATTCAATTTTCTTATACCATAGTTCAGAAAAAAAATATTTCTTTTTTGGAAACTGTCAACAAGCAGGCTAGCTGTGGTTATTTAATAGTATTATGGTTTTGATTTGTATGGCTTGAATTAATGCAAATCAGCACAATAGTATATCAATATTTGATGCTCATATACACACAAGAAATGACCAATATCATTTAAACGTTGGTACAATGAAATACAATAAAGTTGTAAGGCTGGGATTACACACTGTGGTTGTTGCATGTTGAGTGTAGAGTTTTAGCCTCATATGGCAGCCGTGACATGTGAACACAGCCTAAGAATTAGTTAAATTAGACACAATTGGAAGCTATTACTGATTGCAGGACTGTTTGCAGCTACATGCAGGCAGGTTTGATAATACAGTATTTGGGTGACATAGTTGCTGGGGGAACCTGCCATAGTGAGATAATGTTAACTGTATACTTTTATAAATGGATCTGTTGTCTTCGTACATGAATACAATGCTACCAACCAATGCAGTTAATGAGACTTCCCAGGCAGAATGTGCAATGAGGGCATTTAAGTACCCAGAGCAATGCTTCAGGCAAGGCGGCATAAGAAGGTCTGCTGGAACATGAGACAAAACAATCTGATAGCGGGAAGGAAGAAAGGCGGGGGGATAGCATCATCATAAATGTCAATATCAAGACACACTTAGCAGTCTTCTGTAAACGAGCAAAGGATTTAGACTTTAAAATGGTTAATTAAGCAGCACAAATGTATCTTAATGCTGAGCATGCCCATCCAGAACCCTATTCCCAGAACCAAGCAGTTCTGTTCAGTGTAAATCTACAATCAAAATTAGGGTTTATGCCCATGAGCATGGGTACCATCCGTCTGCATGCCTTTTCTGAATGTAGACCCATCTACTTGAATGGGTCGGTGATCTGCAAGAGATTGTCTGCACACGTTCTATTTTTTATTATTTTTGCAGTGCAGAGGTACAGACTGAAATCCCATGGAAGCGTTTTTTTAGTGCGTCCGTTGGCCTCCGCTCTGTGCCTCTGCACCGATCCATGTCCTGAGGGTTTGCTGGCCGCAATACAGGCCTGGAGCACACACGCTCGTGTGCATGAGCCCTTAAAGGGATTAAATAATTTAATTGCATGGAGGGGTGATACATAAGTACTTTCTTTTCTATTCCTTGCATAAAACGTACAGTATCCCGGGAAGGTCCAATTGTGTACTTAAAAGGTGCGTCGGAAAGCTACAGTGGTGGACAGCCTCTTTAAATTCATTTGTCAGCAATTTTTATTTGAATTAAAAGTTGTTTCCAGTCTTCTGTGTAAGGTCATATAATTTATCTATAACATACTACAACAGCAAGGATAGTTTTTCTTCTTCTTGAGGCTACTTTCAATCTGCGTTTTTCCTTTCCAGTATTGAGATCCGTCATAGGTTCTCAATACCAGAGGAAAACATTTCAATAGTTTTGTCCTTATTCATTGCTAATGGGGACAAAACTGAACTAAACGTAAAGGAGTGCACCAGAATGCATTCCGTTCCGTTTGGTTGCGTTCCGATGCCGGACAGAAAAACACTGTAATCAGCGGACAAAAAGAAAATCGATCCGACACCCATTGACAATGGTTTTAGTGCCAGATCCATCATGTTATTTTAGAGATAATACAACCGGATACATTCATAACGGATGCCGACAGTTGTATTATCCTAACGGAAATGTTTTGCTGATCTCTGCCGGATCTAGCAAAAACTCAGATGTGAAAGTAGCCTGAGCCAGTGTTCTTACCTCAAATGTGCAGCAGAACGACTGAAAAACTTGTCATTGATTTGGACAGTTCAGATCCCATGTTTAGAAGAAGACACAACTTGATACAGCTGCATGAAATATTCTAGTCATGCACATTTTAGACACATCTAAACATACTTCAGGTGCCTGGGTGGTTAACATGTCGGACACAATGCGGTAGATTTACTAATCCTGTCTAAATGTAGACAGTGCACACCTAAGGCTCTATTACACTACGGCATTTTCAGAGCAATTATTGGAAACAAGCATTCATAGGAACTTTCTGATAATTGGTCCATATAATCGCTCCAACGCTCAACCGTACATCAGTGTAAACAGGGTTGTGCTGCAGATAATGAATATGACTGAACGAAGGAGGAATGATTGCTCTAGCAATTGTTCCCCCCATTTAATCTGCATCATCCAGTGTAATAAGCTGATTGACACATTTATTGATGACCCGACACTCATCCGTCCCGAAGATTAGTCTGTGTAAGGGTACGTCCACGTGGTCAGGTTTCTCCTGGGTCATCAAATTAGAGAAAGTATACAAGAACTATAAAAGTATATAAGATACAACTTCTTATACTTTACACACAGGTAGTGTAAAGATTGTCCAATTTTATCCCGCTCGCTCAGGCTGGATGATAAATCTGGTGCGGGGACAGACACTTGTGTCTAACTTTATACCTCTATTGGTTGGTTTACTCTGTAAGAAAATTTTGTTAAGCTACCACTTCCTGTGCCTAGGGATGAGCGAATCCGGGAAAGTTCAGGTTCGCCAGGTTCGGCCGAACTTCAGGTCAAAGTTAGGGTTAAACTCAATGCGGACCCGAACTTCACTTTATTATTTTCCGTTATAACATGGTTATAATGGAAAATAATAGTGTTCTTAAGACAGAATGCTAAATAAAATGGCCATTTTGGGGTTAAAAATAATAAAAAACTGACCTCATCCACTTGATCGTGCAGCCAGGATCCTCTTCTTTCTTCAGGACCTGCCAAAGGACCTGCAAGATCCTTCTATCTTCATTCAGCAGGACCTGCGATGACATCACGTGGTGAGCGCGGTGAAATAATCGTAGGTCCTTTTGCAGGTCCTGAAGAAAGAAAAGGATACCGGCTGCAAGATCAAGTGGATGAGGTGAGTTTTTTTTTAAATCATTTTTAACCCCTCAATGGCAATTTTATTTAGCATTCTATCTTAAGAATGCCATTATTTTCCGTTATAACCATGTTATAACGGAAAATAATAAAATCACCCGAACACCGAACCCGAAACCGAACTTTAGTGAAAAAGTCCAGGTCCGGGTACCCGAACTCGCAAAGTTCAGTACAAACCCGAACTTTGCAGTTCGGGTTCGCTCAACCCTACCTGTGAAACCTCACCCTTCACTTTACGGTCATACTACCTTGGCAGAAGAGGCACAGAAGATTATTCTTTTTGACTTAATATTTTTGTCTAAAATGAGAGATAACAATTTGTTTTTTTAGACCTGGGGGAGCAGGAAAAAGTCCCAATCTGTGTATATAAGGTGAAAATTGGCATATATTACTTAGTGGTTGTGACTTTTCAATTGTGACTTTTAAAAAAAAAGTCTTATCTCTCAGTTTTTACACGGCCCGCATCACTTTTAAGAAAGGGAGCATGGCCAGGGAGGAAACTGCTGTACATTTCTGTTTAGGTGCTCGGACTGCCAGATGATGCACCTAATTTGTGACCAGGTCTGAGCCTCGTCATAATCTAGGTGCGTCCTCTCGCAGTGCAACGGATATCAAGACCGATGCAGAAAGTGCCGGTGTTGATAAATCTTTCCCAAAGAGTGTTTCTTTGACCAATTGTGGCATTTGAAAAAGTTATCCTAAGTAAAATGTGTAAGAGTAGCGGTCACACATGCAACTCTATGAGACTGCCAGAGACAAGCACTCATCTATCTCAGGAACCCCATTCTAGTAATCAGCGTGGCCCCAGCCGTCTGACCTTCATGATGAGACAGTTATCTTACAGTTATCCTGTGCATACTGCATGGTGTGTCTGGGTCATCTCTCTCATCTTCCTCATCGCCCTGTAGCTCCTCCGGCTGCTCCTGCTCCTCCTCTCCTGTCACCTGTGTACAAAAGCAACCCATTTCTCCACACATTCCTTGTGCTCTAATGTCCTCCTCCTCCTCTAGTTCAGCCCTCACAGGGCTCATGTGGCCGTGAGATGTAGTTGCCACCTCTCCCGTCCCCTGGCCAGACAGATTTAGCGTGGAGCAGGGTAAGTATATTCCCTCTGAGGAGCCCGGCACATGGGGAGCTGTTTATGATATTGGATAAACCCTTTAATACACCACAAAAATGTCTATAAAACAATGTACGTTCACAGCTGAACGACTAATTAGACGTAACAATTATTCTTATTAATACACCACAAAAATGTCTATGAAAGAATGTACATTCACCGCAAAATGGCTAATTAGACTTACTTTTTTTGATTATTAATACACTGGATAAATGTCTATAAAACAATGTACGTTCACCGCAGAACGGCTTATAAGACATAGGTTTTTTTCTCATTACTACACCACAAAAATGTCTATAAAACAATGTACGTTCACCTCTGAACGGCTAATTAGACGTACTTTTTTTTCTTAATTCACCACAAAAATGTCTATCAAGAAATGAATGTTCATCGCAAAATGGCTAATAAGACATACGTATAGTTCCTATTAATACACCACGTAAATGGCTGTATCACACAGTACTTGCACCCCAATAACAAGCAAGGTTTGCTGGAATTACTAAGCTATCATATAGTGCAAACCTAAAAGTACCAGTATAACAGCAATTTGCATGCCTAATTAGTGCAGCAAGGTGTAATAGAATCGCTCCTATTACCCAGGCTTTACACTCCCCTATTGGACCCTGTTCTCCTTTTATAGTGTAGATGATGCCTCCCTATGCTTTCCCTACACCATAAATGATCTTTCCCTGAAATTGTACATTTTTTTCAGCACAATAAAGTATTTCCTAATACTGTCCCTAGCGCCTGTCACGTCTCTCCCTGCACTAAGAACTCTGCAAAATGGCTGAATCCAAGATGGCTGAGGTTATTTATAGGGCTGTGACATTATAGGGGCTGGCTGCTGATTGGCTGCATGCATGGCATTGTAGGTGATCCCTCGTTCCCAGAGTTCTTTGCTCCATGTCCTAACATGTGCAGCAGCCATTTTAGGAAAAAATGTGATTCGTTACCACGAAGAGTGAGGAAATTCGACTTCAGTACGAATTGAATGTTTTCTGAAATTCGGATCAAATTCCACTTCGTCAACTTCGATTCGCTCATCTCTAATAACGACATTTAGATTATTTCCTTCTAATTAACAAATCGGATTATGATTTAACAGTGACCTATTAACCCCTTTCCTCATTTGGATGTAACTGTACATCCAGAATGCATGTAAGTTAATACAATTGGGCGTACAGTTACATCCAAACTGTGTAACCAGTGTTGTGATACTATAAAGTGTCACAACACCAGAGTCTCTGCTGTCACGGAGAGGAGAGACATGGCAGAAGCCGGCAAGGGACCAATCAGAGTGGTCCCTTGCCGGCGATGGCTGTGATTGGTTAGTCTCTGCAGAGTAACCAATCAGAGCGTAGTTACTTGAAACTACATTCTCATCTCCACCTTTCATGACAGTGGAGGTCAGAGCATGAATAAAGGCAGTTAGTGCCCCCACTGTGCCTCCTAGTGAACGCACTGTGTCCCCTCAGTGAGTTCAATGATGGCGACGGCCCAGCAATTGAACCACCACCATCAGCAGCGAGTGTCAGCTGTTACATACAACTGACACTGTGCTGTAACGACCGAAATCGGTGCTGGAATCCATGGGGTTAATAAAGGGACGGAGCTCCTTCTCTCATGCATCGGGCCCCCGCAAAGCGTTTGCAGGTACACAATGGTTGCCATAGCAGCCAGATACCTTATAAAGGCCTCCAGACTTGCCATGTATCTAAGCCTGATTAGGTTTAGGCCCCATTCAGACGATCACATGGCCGCCATGCCCATATTGTTGACCACAAACAGCGGGTCCACAATAAATAGGCACCGGGCCATGTGAACTTCATGCTGCAGTGCAACCCATTGACTTGAATGGGTGACATGAACGGACTTCGGAGTGTTTCCATGGGCTTATTATCCGTGTCTCAACATTGCAAAAGATAGGACATGTCCTATTTTTTGTCGTATGTTGTGGACCCATTCAACTCAATAGTCCTGTTTGCGGTTCTCAACACGGGCACGGCGATCATAGGGTCATCTGAGTGGGGCCCCAGTGTCAGAATAATACTGACATTACTATGCACTGCAATAGTTAAATATTTAACAGCCATCCGACTGAGACCCATTGGATCTTCAAGAATCAAGTGGGTCTGAGTAAAATATATATATATATATATATATATATATAAACTTGAGAAAGGCTCCAGTACAGAGCAGAAAGGTCGCCTTTGCCACAACTGGTCTTTATTTTTAATTTTTTGGAGTGCTGCCCTTTATTCATTTTTATCATTTGGATTGGCTATTCCAGTGGGCCTTACACCATGCTGCTTTGATAGGCTGTGCTGCCATTTTTCATATGAATATATATACATATACATATATATATATATATATATATATATATATATGTATAATAAAAATTTCAATACAAAAAATAGCTTTTTCCCATATCTGCTTATGTATAATTGTTTAAAAATGAAAAAAATAAAACTACTCATAACTGGTATCATGGTGTCTGTAACGACCTCATCCATAAAAGAATTACGTTACTTATCCCACAGGGCAAATGCCATACAAAATTATAAAACACTGACAAAATTGCTTTTTTTTCACTCTAACTCCAAAAATATGTTTTTAAGTGATCAAAAAGTCATATGTACCCTTAAATGGTACCAATAAAAACTGCAGTCTGTTCCGCAAAAACACAAGCCCTAACACAGCTATGTTGGAGGAAAAATAAAAATGCCATGGATGTTAGTATATGGCAGTGCAAAATATAACTTAAGCCTTAGGCTACAGTCACACGAACCTTGTTTTGCGGATCTGCAAAACGCGGATACCGGACCATGTGCTTTCTGCAATTTGCGGAACGCACATGCCACGGCTATCATAGACAATGCCTATTCTTGTCCGCAATTAGGGATAAGAATAGGACATGTTCTATTTTTTTTGCGGGCCCGCGGCACAGAGAAATTAACAGGTCCGCACCCGTTCCGCAAAATTGCAGAACGGATGCGGACTCATTCATGTATGAATGTAGCCTTATTCACACGTCAATGTTTTGGGTCAATGATTTCCATCAGTGATTGTGAGCCAAAATCAGGATTGGAGCCTACACAGACATAACGTACAAGGGTAAGATCTGCACCTGTTCTGTGTTTAGAGCTGCACCTAATTTGGGCTCAAAATCACAGATATAAATCACTGACTGAACACTGTGTGAATAAGGCCTCTTGCACACGACCGTATGTATTTTGCGGTCCGCAAAAAATACGGATGACGTCCGTGTGCATTCTGTATTTTGCGTAACGGAACAGCTGGCCCCTAATAGAACAGTACTATCCTTGTCTGTTATGCGGACAAAAATAGGACAAGTTCTATCTTTTAGCGGAACGGATATACAGAAATACGGATACGGAATGCATACGGAGTACATTCAATTTTTTGCAGAACCATTGAAATGAATGGTTCCGCATACGGATCGCAAACGGAACCCGCAAACAGAAAAAAAAAACATTCACGTTCAAGAGGCCTAAGGCATTATTTTTGATTTAAAAAAAGGGATTTAATGCTGTAGAACATGAAAAAAATTATATGTTTGGTAACACCATAACCGTATCAACCGACAGAATAAATTTACCATATCATATTTATTGCAGCGTGTCCCACAAAAAACAGGCCCCACACAGTTACAGTACATTGGTGAAAAAGAAATGGCATAAAAACAAAAAAAATCTAAATATGGGGTGTTACTGTATTCAGGAAAAAATGCATAATAAATTGTGGGGTGCATTTCCTCCTGTTACCCCTTGTGAAAATAAAAAAGTTAGAAATAAAATGTAATTTTTCATTTTCACAGCCAAGTGTTTCTAAATTCTAATAAAAGCTTGTTGGGTCAAAGCACTTATTGCACCCTTCGATCCATTCCTTAAAGAGGACCTTTCACTAAGATTTAGGCTCGCAGCCAGGGAGAGGAAAACCACTCCCCAGGCAAAAGACAAGCCCCCGACTCATACAAAAATTCTCGCATGTGAAAACTAACGCGCACGAACAGGGGGTTATTTTGAAAAAAAAAAGTTGCCTGGACGTCCGTCAGCCCAGGATGGTAGTGTAAGTATTTCACTACCTAAATCTTAGTGAAAGGTCCTCTTTAATGATGTGCTTTCCAAAATGGGTTCACTTTTTGGGGGTTTCCTTTCTAGGTGTTCCTCATGGTGTCTTCAATTGTGACACCCTGTGTTCATCTTCATTTTGCTTGTGGAACACCTAAAGGCTAACAAAGCTTCAAATCAGTTTTAAATAATTTGAGGGGTGTAGTTTGTAAAATGTGGTCATTTATGGGTGGTTTCTATTATGTAAGCCCCTCATAGTGACTTCAGAACTGAATTTGTGCTTACAAAAGTAGGTTTTTAAAATTTTATTGAACATTTTAAGCCTTCTAACATCCTAAAAAAAATGACATTTACAAAATGAGGCCAACATAAAGTAGAGAAATTGTGAATATTAATTAAAACTATTTTATGAGGCATCACTATCTGTGTCAAGAGCAGAGAAATTTAAATTTAGAAAATTGTTAATTTTTCAAAATGTTCCATACATTTTTATTTTTTTATACATAAAGGAAAATCATATTGAGTCAAATTCACCAGTAACATGAGGTATGATGTGTCACTAAAAAAAAAATCTCAGAATGGCTTGGATAAGTAAAAGCAATCCAAAGTTTTTTCCACATAAAGTGACACATGTCAGATTTGAAAAATAATAAACTGGCTTTTGCTGGAAGGGGTTAAATGGGGGTACATTTGTTTTGGTTTATTGTTTTCACATTAAATAATATTTTTTTCAGTTTATTTCAGTTTTTCTTTATAATTTTTTGCTTTTATGATTATGTAAAATGACGAAAATAGAAGAATTACTAAAGGTAGCACGTTACACCACACTAATAACACAAGCCCCGAAACTGTGTGATTTCCCAAGACACAAATGTTTCCTGAGGCTTGGATGTGAGAGATCAATGACTGTTCTCAGCAGTATATGCTCCACTGCTGCATTGTAAGCTAAATGTACTTCTACAATTGACTATCCTGCTGAGAATCAATTTTCGTAATATACACCCACTTTAGGTATAGGAACTGTAGTTTAAGTATTAAAGTGTGGCAATAATGAGAATTGGGCTTAAAAGACCGAATGAAAAGCTATAAGGGCAGAGAAGCCGAGAAGCTGAAAAGTACTAAATCTCTGACAAGAGTGTGAACTTCAAAGACATTCACAGGGAATTAGGAGCAGAGAGCCCCATATTTAATAGACTTCTGTTCTGCACAGTTGTCAGTTGTATATTCTCAAGCTGAGATGTACAAGGGCCAGGTAGATGCTATAAATACACTCTCATAGCTGGGATGATAATGGCTGATTTAAGGATTGGATAACCACTTCTCATATTGTTGTTATTACCAGTGCCAGATTTTGCACTTAAACCAGAACTTGGCCTTTCTCTGCCATGTCTTATTTGGCTTTTTCTCATCAACTGTAGAAAGAAAAGTCTATAGATTTTATGGTCAAATAAAGCACGTTATGATTTTTACTACTTAAAGTTTACCTGAGCTTTCAAAAAAATTTTGCTTAACGGCTGAGCTTCATTGTAGAATCATAACTTTTTTGCGCTTCACTAAATGTGTTCATCAGCCATATTATTCCCTGTTTGATCTGCACAGCTAGATGCATTTCTCTCAGAAGCCGTGGGTGACCCTTCTATTGAATCTTCCAGTACTGTACTTCTCTTACTTCCCACTATATTTGTTTTCTTCTAGAGAGATCAGACTACAGATTTCTCTGCTTTCCAAAAGCTGTGTAAAGGCAGTTCAATCAGACTCAGGAGCCCAACTAGCTCTGACACCCCTGTATTTCCTAGAGACAGAGACAGAGACTGTTACTAGAGACAGATCTAGCTTAACAACAGGCAGTGGACTGCAAATTAGGTGGAAGTTAGAACCTTAGTGGCCATGACTTTATATCTTTTTTTAGATGGATGCAAGCAGATTTTTGAAAGGGAACCTGTCACTACAAAATGCAGTGCAATCTGCAGGCAGTATGTTATAGAGCAGAAGCAGCTAAGCAGATTGATATTAGTTTTGTGGAAAAAGATTCAGTAAAACTCCTAATTTTTAACTTAAACCTCTGCTCTTTTTAAGCATTGGAGTAGAGACTGTTTGTTTCAGGTTCACCAATTTTTTTATTTTTTTTAATTCAGTTACAAATCAATTCTAAATAAGAGACGTGTACTTGTTTGGATTATTGTAGACCAGGTGATGTTGTTCTGGGTTTCTTGAAAAGATATTCAAATTATCTTTACTAAGCCTAACTGATGCCAGCAGACATAAGATATGCTAATGTTCATAGATTGTCCCCAGAAACCCAGAGAAACGTTGACTGGGTTATGATACTCCTCATGCATACTCGGCGCCCTCCATAATAAAAAATAGTACCCCAACTAAGTCCTCAGGCAGCTATGTAAAGTTTCTTTGCTCAGCTCTGTTAAACAGTAGTTACCCAGAAAGAGCTTGCTTCCTAGTATGAGCCAATCTTTCTTACCTTTTGGAAAGGAGATTGGCTTGTATGTTTCTTTTCTAGAGAAGGATTATGTGGAGATGCAAGCATAGCAATAGATAAAAATTGTATAATGAAAAAGCATTTATTGACCAGTTTGCTGCTACCACCGAAAACTTAGTGGGGAAAAATAGGGAAAATTGATCTTTGAACCGCAAGACCTCATATATTTTTTCTAAAAAGCCACACCAAATAAACACAAGCCTAGATGAAAGACCCACCCTTGGGTCACTGAAAGAGAGGCATGCAATCTAATGTTCAATCTAAAACCAATAGAATATCCCATCCAGAATTACTCTCCTTTCAGAAGCTAAAAAGAACCAGAATGTCTGAAGAGAAAATTGCCTTGCTTAATCGAATGCTTTTTGGGGCTCTAACATTAGGGAAACCAAAAACTATTCATGATGAGTACTATATGCCAGTATGACACTGCTCTCGCTTTCTGGGAAAAATAGATGCAAATTTACATATCTTAATTCTTCTGGCATTAGAAAGGATATCCCCTTTTTTGTTTTTGTCAGGCAAGCTATTTTGAGTTTGTGGGAAAGATCATCAAATTAGCTTTTCTTGCAAAAAAAAAAAAAAAGAACGCTAATCTTATCTCTTGCCAGCCAATTTAAGACAAGTTAATTTGCACATATTCTTCCTATAAACCAAGGGTAGTTGTCGTCTGGCTTACAATACTAATCATAAATTTTTATTTGGTCTCCCTAATGATAAAGAGCACCCCTAAGATTACACTCCCTCTCCCCTTCCCCAATCCATTCAACCAAGCAAGGCAAATTTTTCTTGAGACATTTTGGTTCTTATGTCTTTTTGGAAAGAGCTAGCCTGTCTCATTGAGATAAGTATAATCCTGGGTGGGATATTCTTAACTGTAACAATCCCAAATACTTAGCGATTTTTTTCAGACAAATAAAGATACAGCTGCGTGTAAAAAAAATTGTAATTCAGCCATCTTTGCAAAAAGGAGAGTGATTCACAACTACAGCATATCCTTCAAATCACTGCTTGGCCTTTTAAACAAAGTTATGTAGCAAAACTTGGAAAATAGCTAAGCCAACCTCATATCTTTAACAAGCTCTTTCAGGACTAAAGTCATTTATCAAAGCAAAGCTTTTCTAGTTCAGTGGCCTTGGGGCGACCTCTGCTTGGGTACTATTTCTATTATGGAGACCAGTTAATATGACAATTGTAGACTAGGCAATACTGCCTGGCCTACAGTACTCCACACACTTACTACGCATACTAGGCGCTCTCTGTAATGAGAAAGGGTAACCCTCAGACAATGCATATTTTGCCAAGAAAGCCACAGTAGTATTCTAGTTGCTCTCTCACAAATTTGGGTTTGTTAGAATCCCAACTTTTTGGATGAAATCCAAACTGGTAAAATTGATTGGCCCACCCTTACCATTCTCTATTATATTAAACTGTGAAACTATTAAACTGTGAAAGCACAGTGACTCTTTAAAAAATGTCATTAGGGCAAATCAGATGTCTCCGCACTTCTTCCTATTACAGCATGTGATCTCATAGAAAAAATACAGAAACTGCAGCTCCAAAGAAGATTCTACTTTCCCCTAATAAAGCAGATTTCAAAGTTAGATATGCTTATTTGAACCAGAAATACATACCGTATATTATATAAAAATTATTTTCCGACATAATCTCTAAAATAAACAGGCCATCGGTGGTGCTATTTTATTTTATGTGAACAGTTACCGCGTTTGATTGATGTCATTTATTTTGTTTGGTGTCAGCATAGCACCTACATATTGCATGGCACCATATGTCCATCCTGCATAGTTTATAGACAGTTTTGTAAGAAATCAATTGACATATCTTATGTTTTATAGATCTTCATACAGCATTATTGAGTGACTCTTTCTTATGAAGAATTATTTGGTTTGGCTGGTATGAAGTACTTTTCTTCCTTCTGTATAGAGCTACTTTACATACTTTTTACCATAAAGCATTGCCTGAAGTAAATCTCTACACTGCTGAATCTTCTTGTTGTGAGCTAGAACTGTTTTAAAGGCATCTCATCCAGCCAACCAGTGTCAAATGCATCTTATCTAGCCAACCAGTACCCTTCTCTATAATGTCGAGAGGCATACATTCTAAAACAGTTGTCTATGGATGGGTGACTCTTCCTATTGGAACAGTCTCTGGTTTGACTGGTTCAAGGTTGCGTTCTTTCTTTTGGAGGACAGCTGGCTTATTTAAAGATATTGGAAAAACATTGTAGGACCTGGGGGAACTAACATGAGCAAGGAAAAAACTGCAATCTTCATGCCGATATTGCTTGGATCAGATCCATTTGATTATCTAATGTAAAAAATATTGCAAATGTCTGAGGTGACAATGGATATGCTTTTTGACAATTTTGTAAAATAAAATTGTTCTTCATCACAAAAAATAGATGAAAAGGAAAAAAAAACTGAGATTTGAGCAAACCCCTAAAGAAGATTCAATTAAAATGGCTGTAGAAGAAAGAAACAGAAAAGGGAATGTAAAGAGAGAACACGTACATATGACTGGGTGTAATGAGAGAAAGCAGAAAAGTTACGAGCGATTAAGAAGAAACTACACAAAGGCATACAGTGAAGAACAAGGAGATTGATGTTGTCACTGACTCTTGGTCAGTGAGCTTAGAAGGGGGGATGGAAGCTGTTAAGAGGCACCTCACGTACATTGTTTGCCTGGAGATGGTGCTCAGTATTCAGGAGCTGTGCAGTACAAGAAAGGAGGGGGGATTTGAGGTGAGATTGGATGAGAGATGGAGAATTGGTGACACAGAGGGAAAAGGCATAGGATAAATGAAGGAATAAAGTTAAGAATTGGTGATCTTACTGAGGTCAGTGAGACATAATTCACAGTATAAATGCTCACTTTTATGGAGAGTGTTTTCCCAGGACAGGTATTCAATTGCTGTTGATGTTCAATCACTAGTGATATTCTTATATTACAGTTTTACAATCAGGAGCATAATAAGAACTGAAGTAACTAATGTATGAAAGGTCCTATGGTCACACAGCAAAACATGTTCTTACTTTAAGCTCTGTTCACACTGACATTATTGCCTCTATATATTATGAAAACCTGCATGATATGACAGAACTATAGTACAATGAATATGAACAGCCACTCATGAGCCACATTGACCTAAAATGGAGTCTGTTGGGGTTCCAACAAACTTCATGCCAAAAAGATAGCTGTATTGACTATCAATTTCCAGACTACACATGTTGCGCTCTATAAATAAAATTTCCCACACTGTACCCCATAAACATGCACCATTACAGAAATGGACCTTAGTGGCAAGTGAGTGGGTCCAAAGGCAGCCAAATGTTTTATTTTTCCTGGATCTATGTGGCCTACTATGGTATCAGAGCCTGGGATCACCAGAGGATCTGCTGGTGGGCAAGAACAACCCTGGTACTCTATAGTACACACTGCAGCTTCTGAAGAGGGGGCACCTCATGTTAGTCAAACAGGGATAGCGCTTGGAGAAAGAACTTGTAAAAGTGAATGTTGAAGGTAGAGACACAATTGTGCGGGCATCCAGTCAGGTTGTTGCACACACATTCACCATGAACAATGTCAAGCATCGGCTGGAGTTGTGTTAACATGCTGCCACTGGACTCTATAGAGGTGGAAAGATTCTTTGGAGTGATGAATCATGTTTCATTATCTGACAGTCTAATGGACAAATCTGTGTTTGGGATACCCCAGAAGAACATTACCTACTGCAGTGCTAAGTGTCTATTGTAAAATTTGGTGGATAAGGAATAATGTCATGCAACTGTTTTTCCCCTTCCCTGTCCACAAAGCAAAGTTTATAAAAACATAGCCTGACAAGAACTTCAGTGATCTGCACAGGGCCCTGGTTTTAACCCCATTGAATACCTTTGGGAAGAATTGTAAATGCAGACTTTCTCATCCAATATCAGTGCCTGACATCACAAATGCACTTTTGGCTGAATGGGTACCAACCTCTACAGACACATTGCAAAGTCTGGGACTTTGTAGAAAGAGGGGTAGCTGTTATAACTGCAACAGGGGGCTTAACGCCATATTAACAGTCATAGTTTTGGAATAGTATGTCCGCCAATCTCATGCACTGTTGGGATTGTCAGACATCCACATTCTTTGAGCCATACAGGGTACAACCACATGTTGCGGTTGTGTCATGGTTCAGATGCAGCCACTCTCCGTTCCAGTATAGCGCAGCAGAAAGGGAGGCGGCAGGCTATAATTAAACTAATTAAGACCGCACTGTTCAATGGGTCTGTGTTGTTAATGGCCACACAGCATCTTCAATACTGCGCAGCCATTAACAATAGAGACCAACCAAACAGTGCAGCCTTCATGTGGCCCGTACAGTCGCATTGTACTCAACCAAAGCATGGCCACATTGCAACAGCGACATGATTGTGCCGTGTGATCCTACCCATAGTATATGTAATATAATGCACCTCTATCTATCTAGCAGTTGTAATTACACTGCACCGCAGCTATGAGGGAGGCGGCATGAAGTTAAACACTGAAGAGGACGCAGCACTCACACGAGTGCTAGAACCCTTTCAAATAGCTGATTGGCAGGGGGCGCTGAGAGTTTGACCTCTACCGATCTGATATTGACGACCAATCCTGAGAAGGTCATCAATATTATTTCACTGCATAACATCTTTATGGTTGTAATTTGAACAAAATAGCAGCAAATATACTGCTGTCTTTCCTATCTTAAGGTATTATCTAAGTTCTAGAAATAAGGAGCAAAGGCCCCTTTACACGGCTTAACTAACAGACCATTGTCGAGAAGTGTTCCTTCCCAGCAATCACCTGCTCGTAAGTGAAGGAGACCTCAGGATTTACATGCAGCGATCTCCTCTACAGCATGGGGAGGAGCAATCGCTAATGCCATCGTTGTCTCCATACATAATCATTGTTTGCCAGCAGCAGAGGCTGTTTAGACGGCACGATCTGCTGCCAGTAAATGGCGATTTAGGTTTTGCTTGTTCATCAGGTAATCGGTGCACCTTTACACCTGTGAACGCACATTAGTGATGATTTGCCCGATGTTCAGGCAGTGACCTTAATTCATAGGAGTTGTCTTAAAGAGCTGACAAAGAAGTTGACACATAGGAGGTCTAGAAAAAGACTATGTCTGACATGGAATTGGGGAAGTGGTCTGACAGTGGTTGGAATCGTTCATTTCAGCTTAAAAACACATAGTAATTATCATACTGTGCAGCTTGTAGTGGAAACAGGAGAACAATGTGGTTTATATCTGCTTCTAACTACAAACTGCTTGTCTAAATACAGTACAATATTTCATTCACTTTAATTTCTGTTGTGGTACCCAATACATCAATGTTGCAATAAATATGGGATTTTAGACATGCAATGACATTATTATATACTTAGGCTTTACAATAACGTCAATAAGATCTAATTCTGGCACATTTTCACTACTCGCTCTATTTAATTCTGGAACTGACTCATGCCATCATGTCTCTTAACAATGAAATCAGATGCTTTCTTGCAATTTATAAGTTTCTGGGACACCTTCATTAAATTATAGAGTGGGTAGACTTCTAAAGAATGAGTAGTGTATAATTAAAGAATAGAAATAGGGTTAGTCTGGCTGTCACCTATAGAACAGTCTGCTAATTTCAACTAAGAGCAAATATAGACAAATCACTTACCATATATTAAAGGGTTTGTCTCAGGACAGTGACAGCATATTTCTAGTATTTGCTTTAAATTTTTGGTTGCCAAGGGTTCAAATAATGAGACCCCTGACGATCACTAGAACAAAGTGGTAGCAGTGCTAGGAAAGTGCCATGCCAGCTTTTCTCCCGCTTGGATGTCTCTGAAAGCAGCATTGTCAACCAATTATAGTCAATGGCAAACCATTCAGCCTCTGATTGTCCAGTGGCCAACTACAGTATATCCAATAGTAACATACATAGTACGTAAGGCTGAAAAAAGACATCCGTCCATCCAGTTCAGCCTGTTAATCAGAATAACTCCCTGGATCAACGACCCATCTCTAGTAGCTGTAGCTTGTAATATTATTACACTCCAGAAATACATCCAGGCCCCTCTTGAACTCTTTTAGTGAACTCATCATCACCACCTCCTCAGGCAGAGAGCTCCATAGTCTCACTGCTCTTACCGTAAAGAATCCTCTTCTATGTTTGTGTACAAACTTTCTTTCCTCACAGAGGACACAGAGGATGTCCCCTCGTCACAGTTCTGGGGATAAATAGATGATGGGAGAGATCTCTGTACTGACCCCTGATATATTTATACATAGTAATTAGATCTCCCCTTAGTCTTCTTTTTTCTAAAGTAAATAACCCTAATTTTGATAATCTTTCAGGGTACTGTAGTCCACCCATTCCAGTTATTACTTTAGTTGCCCTCCTCTGAACCTCTCCAGCTCTGCTATGTCTGCCTTGTTTACAGGAGCCCAGAACTGTACACAGTCCTCCATATGTGGTCTGACTAGTGATTTGTAAAGTGGTAGGACTATGTTCTCATCACGGGCATCTATGCCCCTTTTGATGCAACCCATTATCTTATTGGCCTTGGCAGCAGCTGCCTAACACTGCTTTCTACAGCTTAGTTTGCTGTTCACTAAAATTCCTAAGTCCTTTTCCATGTCAGTGTTACCAAGTGTTTTACCATTTAGTATGTACTGGTGACTTCCATCATTCCTTCCCATGCGCATAACCTTACATTTGTCAGTGTTAAACCTCATCTGCAACTTTTTTGCCCAAGCCTCTAATCTATTCAGATCCATCTGTAGCAGTATATTGTCCTCTTCCGTGTTAATTACTTTACACAGTTTAGTGTCATCTGCACAAATTGATATTTTACTGTGCAGGCCTTCTACAAGATCATTAATAAATATATTGAAAAGAATAGGTCCCAATACTGACCTCTGAGGTACCCCACTAGTGACAGTGACCCAATATGAGTGTGTACCATTAATAACCACCCTCTGTTTTCTATCACTGATACTTACCCACATACAGACATTTTCCCCCAGTCCAGGCATTCTCATTTTATTTCCTAATCTTTTATGTGGTACAGTATCAAATGCTTTGGAGAAGTCAAGATATACGACATCCATTGATTTGCCACGGTCAGGTCTAGAACTTACCTCTTCATAGAAACTGATTAAATTAGTTTGACATGACCGATCCCTCATGAAGCCATGTTGATACGCTGTTATACACTTTTTTTTAATTGAGGTACTCCAAAATAGCATCTCTTAGAAAACTTTCAAACAGTTTACCCACAACAGATGTTAAACTTACCGACCTATATTTTCCGGGCTTGTTTTTTACCTATTTTTGAATATTGGCACCACATTTGCTAAAGACTAATCCTGTCATTATATAGTCTTTAAATATCAGAAATAAGGGTCTGTCTATTACATGACTTAATTTTCTTAGAATCCGGGGGGTGTATGTCATCTGGACCCAGTAATTTGTCTATTGTGATCTTTATAGGACACTGCTGCATTTTTTCCTTTGTCATTTAGACCATTTAATGGGGAGATTATTCTGACACTGCAGTTCATCTGACATTCCATTTTACTCAGTGAATACAGTAGAGGAAAAAATATTTAACCCTTTAGGCTCCTAGCATATAAGGTGCTGGGAGGGTCCTTAAACGTAGGAAGATTGTTTAAACATGGCGCCCGCTGTGCCTGGCTCATTTATGCGACCAGCTGTCACCCGCGGAATGGGTCCGCAATCTGGAAGGTGCGGTGCACAACGGAGGGACAGAATCCCACAGTACTATACAGAGTGTTTCCATGGGGTTTCTCTCCGTGCTTCCGCACCGCAAATAATTATAACTTTTTTTATGCGATGCAGATCATGGACCCATTCAAGTTGAGTGGGTCTGAATCCATCTGTGGCAGCCGCATGGATGTTGTACCATACTATTAAAATATATAAATAGTTATCATATATTGCATTTATCAAATACAAATATTTGGCTTAATGGAAAAAATATCAAAATGGACGATTCGCCATTTTTTATTGCTTCTTACCAAAAAAATTTAATAAGATGTGATTAAAAAGTTAGACACACTCCAAAATTAAATCAATAAAAACTGCAGATCGTTCCATAAAAAATTTGCAGTTGACATAGCTATAAAAAAAAGTTATGGTGGTTGGAATATGGTAATGTTAAAAAATAATTATTATGTTTTCAGTTTCAAAAAACAATAAAAACCTACATATATGTGGTATTTTTATAATCGTACTGATTAGTGTTGAGCGAACAGTTCGAAAATCGTTCGGGTCCGTACTGAATTTTGGGGTGTCCGTGACACGGACCCGAACCCGGACATTTTCAAAAAAGTTCGGGTTCGGGTCCGGTGTTCGTCGATTACTTCCCGCTTTCTGAAGGTCTGCACAGCAGCCAATCAGCTAGCGTTTTACTTCTTGCCCTAAGAGCCCATCACAGCCATGCCTACTAATGGCATGGCTGTGATTGGCCAAGTGCAGCATGTGACCCAGCCTCTATTTAAGCTGGAGTCACGTAGCGCCGCACGTCACACTGCTCTGACTAGTGTAGGGAGAGGATGCAGCTTCTGTGAGGGCGAGATAGGCAGGGATAAAGAAGTGATTGAATGATCTACCTTTCTACACCTGTGCATCAGATCAAATCAGCTGAGCTGTTCACTGAAAGTCACTATTTTGTTGAGACTGGCCAGAGCGATTTTTACTTGCACATGTAACTGGGCTGACCGGCAGTGGCCATTTTGGGACTTGTGGTGCGCCAGCACAAGCTGCCACAGAGTCTAAACCAAAGCTCCAAAGAAGTGTAAAATCTACACCTGTGAATCAGAACAACAGCGATTCAGCTGCTCAGTCAAAGTCTATTTTTTTCTGGCTGGGCAGACCGTTTTCTGGCACATGTTACTGGGCTGATAGGCGGCGGCCATTTTGGGACTTGTGGTGCTACAGCAAAAGCTGCCACAACGTCCATTAATCTCATGTAATAGTCGATTTTTTCATAGATATACTACATCAGGGGTTTGGCTGTGCTTGTGTCACCCATACTAACTGCAAAGATATTTAATATATCAGTGGTGAAACTGAAAGTAACCCACTTGGATAGCAAATCCCATGAATGTGCTGTTCCAGCTAGGCTAGCCAGTGCCACTACAGCCGAGTCCAATACTGTCAGCCAGAAATATTTTTTTTTTTATGTGCCAGAAATATAAATTAGAAAAAGCTTTCACCGTAATAATAAAATTATTCTGGTGTTAGACCAGAAGAAGCACTCCTGTTGTAATTAATACTGTAAAAAGGCTTAGGCAATATTTCTCCCAGTGTGGGAAATTTATCTAGCAAAACTAGCATTTTAAAAATTCCGGTGTTCTGAAATACCAGCAGTCCTCTTGTAATTAATACCGCAAAAAGGCATTATATCGTCCAGTGTTGTAATTTTGGTGAAAAAAGGCCAATTTAATCAATCTGGTGTTAGTTACACCAGAAACAGTAGGCCTCACGTTTTTACTCCTGTAAAAGGAATTAATACCGCAAAAGGCATTACATTGTCCAGTGTTGTAATTTTGGTAAAAAAGGCCAATTTAATCAATCTGGTGTTTGTTAGACCAGAAACAGTAGGCCTCACGTTTTACTCCTGTAAAAGGAATTATATCTCCCCGTGTGGGAATCTATGTACCAAAACTAGCATTTTAAAAATTCTGGTGTCCAATTTGCAGCAGTTTTCTTGTAATTAATACCGAAAAAGGAATTATATCTTCCAGTGTGGGAATTTATGTACACAAACTAGCATTTTAAAAATTCTGGTGTCCAATTAGCAGCAGTCTTCTTGTAATTAATACCGCAAAAGGCATTATTGTCCAGTGTTGTAATTTTGGTGAAAAAAGGCCAATTTAATCAATCTGGTGTTTGTTAGACCAGAAACAGTAGGCCTCACGTTTTTACTCCTGTAAAAGGAATTATATCTCCCGTGTGGGAAACTATGTACCAAAACTAGCATTTTAAAAATTCTGGTGTCCAATTTGCAGCAGTTTTCTTGTAATTAATACCGCAAAAGGAATTATATCTTCCAGTGTGGGAATTTTGGGGCTAAAAATAATATATTTTATTGTGGTGCGAGTTGAATCGCAACAATGAGGAAACATTCTATTAAGGGACGAGGACGCGGTCGTGGTGGTGTCCGTGGAGCCTCTGTTGCTGGCAGAGGACGTGGCCGTTCGGCCTCAGGCGCACAAAGTAGTGAACCAACTCCCTCAAGTAGCCGGCAGAATTTACAGCGATATTTGGTGGGGCCCAATGCCGTTATGAGGATGGTAAGGCCTGAGCAGGTACAGGCATTAGTCGATTGGGTGGCCGACAGTGCTTCCAGCACGTTCACCACATTGTCTTCCGCCCAGTCTTCTGCGGAAAGCGCACAGGTGGCACCTGAAAACCAAGCCCATCAGTCTGTCACATCACCCCCATGCATATCAGGGAAACTGGCTGAGCCTCAAGTTATGCAGCAGTCTCTTATTCTGTTTGAAGACTCTGCTCCCACGGTTTTCCAGGGGCGTCCACCTAGCCCTTCCCCAGCGGTGGAAGACATTCCATGCACTGACGCACAACCACTTATGTATCCAGATGATGAGGACATGGGAATACCACCACAGCAGAGTGACCGAGTCTCTGATGATGACGAAACACTGGTGCCCACTGCCGCGTCTTATTGCAGTGTGCAGACTGAACAGGAGGAGGTCAGGGAGGAAGACTGGGTGGAAGACGATGCAGAGGACGATGAGGTCTTAGACCCCACATGGACTGAAGGTCGTGCCGCTGACTTAAATAGTTCAGAGGAAGAGGCAGTGGTGAGACCGAGACAACAGCGAAGCCAAAGAGGGAGCAGGGGGCAAAAGCAGAACAGCCGCCGTCCAGAGAGTTCGCCTGCTATTGGCCAGCGCCAACAGGGACCCAGCACCCCAAAGGCATCTTCAAGGAGTTCCCTGGCATGGCACTTCTTCAAACAATGTGCTGACGACAAGACCAGAGTGGTTTGCACGCTGTGCCATCAGACCCTGAGGCGAGGCATTAACGTTCTTAACCTGAGCACCACCTGCATGATAAGGCATCTACATGCAAAGCATGAACTGCAGTGGAGTACACACCTTAAAAACAAGGAACCCGCTCAGGCTCCCCCTGCTCCCTCTACCGCTGCTGCCTCGGCTTCCGCCTCGAGAGGAATGTTGCCACCTGCCGAGCAGCAAACAGAGGATGTGCCACCGACACCACCACCACCACCGCCACCGTCACCTAGCGTCTCCACTATTTCACACAGCAGCGTTCAGCTCTCCATCTCTCAAACCTTTGAGAGGAAGCGCAAATTCCCACCTAGTCACCCTCGAGCCCTTGGCCTGAATGCCAGCATTTCTAAACTACTGGCCTTTGAAATGCTGTCATTCCGGCTGGTGGACACAGACAGCTTCAAACAGCTGATGGCCATGGCTGTCCCCCAGTATGTGGTTCCCAGCCTCCACTACTTCTCCAAGACAGCCGTGCCTTCCCTGCACATGCAAGTGTCCGATAAAATCAAGTGTGCACTGCGCAACGCCATCTGTGGCAAGGTCCACCTAACCACAGATACGTGGACCAGTAAGCACGGCCAGGGACGCTATATCTCCCTAACTGCACACTGGGTAAATGTAGTGGCGGCTGGGCCCCAGGCGGAGAGTTCCTTGGCGCACGTCCTTCCGCCGCCAAGGATCACAGGGCATCATTCTTTGCCTCCTGTAGCCTCCTCCTCCTACTCGTCCAGTCAGCCACACACCTTCACCACCAACTTCAGCACAGCCCGGGGTAAACGTCAGCAGGCCATTCTGAAACTCATATGTTTGAGGGACAGGCCCCACACCTCGCAGGAGTTGTGGCGGGGTATTGAACAACAGACCGACCAGTGGTTGCTGCCGGTGGGCCTCAAGCCCGGCCTGGTGGTGTGCGATAATGGGCCAAATCTCGTGGCAGCTCTGGGACTAGCCGGTTTGACGCACATCCCTTGCCTGGCGCATGTGCTGAATTTGGTGGTGCAAAAGTTCATTCACAACTACCCAGACATGTCAGAGCTGCTGCATAAAGTGCGGGCCGTCTGTGCGCGCTTCCGGCGTTCACATCCTGCCGCTGCTCGCCTGTCAGCGCTACAGCGGAACTTCGGCCTTCCCACTCACCGCCTAATATGCGACGTGCCCACCCGGTGGAACTCTACCTTGCACATGCTGGAGAGACTGTGCGAGCAGCAGCAGGCCATAGTGGAGTTTCAGCTGCAGCACGCACGGGTCAGTCGCACTGCGGAACAGCACCACTTCACCACCAATGATTGGGCCTCCATGCGAGACCTGTGTGCCCTGTTGCGCTGTTTCGAGCACGCCACCAACATGGCCAGTGGCGATGCCACTGTTATCAGCGTGACAATACCAATTCTATGTCTCCTAGAGAAAACGCTTAGGGCGATGATGGAAGAGGAGGTGGGCCAGGGCCAGGAGGAGGAGGAGGAGGATGACGGGTCGTTTTTAGCACTTTCAGGCCAGTCTGTTAGAAGTGGCTCAGAGGGAGGTTTTTTGCAACAGCAGAGGGCAGGTACAAATGTGGCCAGCCAGGGACCACTACTGGAGGATGAGGAGGAGGAGGTGGAGGAGGATGAGGATGAAGCAGGTTCACAGCGGGTGGCACCCAGCACAGCGCAGGCACATCCCTGGTGCGTGGCTGGGGGATACAGAGGATGATGACGATACGCCTCCCACAGAGGACAGCTTGTCCTTACCTCTGGGGAGCCTTGCACACATGAGCGATTACATGCTGCAGTGCCTGCGCAACGACAGCAGAGTTGCCCACATTTTAACGTGTGCTGACTACTGGGTGGCCACCCTGCTGGATCCACGGTACAAAGACAATGTGCCCACTTTACTTCCTGCACTGGAGCGCGATAGGAAGATGCGCGAGTACAAGCGCACACTGGTAGACGCGCTCCTGAGAGCATTCCCAACTGTCACAGGGGAACAGGTGGAAGGCCAAGGCAGAGGAGGAGCTAGAGGTCGCCCACGCAGCAGTGTCACGGCCAGCTCCTCTGAGGGCAGGGTTAGCATGGCAGAAATGTGGAAAAGTTTTGTCTCCACGCCACAGCTAACTGCCTCACCACCTGATACGGAACGTGTTAGCAGGAGGCAACATTTCACTAACATGGTTGAACAGTACGTCTGCACACAACTACACGTACTGACGGATGGTTCGGCCCCATTCAACTTCTGGGTTTCCAAATTGTCCACGTGGCCAGAATTAGCATGTTATGCCTTGGAGGTGCTGGCCTGCCCGGCGGCCAGCGCTTTATCTGAACGTGTATTCAGCACGGCAGGGGGCGTCATTACTGACAAACGCAGCCGCCTGTCCGCAGCCAACGTGGACAAGCTGACGTTTATAAAAATGAACCAGGCATGGATCCCACAAGACCTGACCCTCCCTTGTGCAGAGTAGTCCTTAATAACTGCCTTAAACCAGGTTGTCTTGTACTCCTGGCCACTTCTTCATTGAAAAATCAATTTTTGAAATTAAGTAGGATCTTGGGGTGCAACCCAGAAATGAATGAACCTTCCCTCTGTCTGGGTGCCGGGGCCAAAGTACATGAAAGTGTCCTTCTCCTGTGCTGGGTGATATGAATGTTATACTTGTGCTGTCTGACATGTCTCCTTTGTGTGGGTGCAGGGGCCAAAGTCACTGAAAGCGGCCTTCTCCTGTGGTGGCTGATATAAATGCCTGAATCTCTGCTGTGGGACCTCTCTCCTCTGTGTGGCTGCAGGGGTCAAAGTCTCTAAAAGTGCCCTTCTCCTGTGGTGGTTGATGTAAAACTGATGCTTGTGCTATCTGACCTGTCTCCTCTGTGTCGGTGCTAAGGCCTAAGTCACTGAAAGCGGCCTTCTCCTGTGCTGGCTGATATAAATGCCTGAATCTCTGCTGTGGGACCTCTCTCCTCCGTGTGGCTGCAGGGGTCAAAGTCTCTAAAAGTGCCCTTCTCCTGTGGTGGTTGATGTAAAACTGATGCTTGTGCTATCTGACCTGTCTCCTCTGTGTCGGTGCTAAGGCCTAAGTCACTGAAAGCGGCCTTCTCCTGTGCTGGCTGATATAAATGCCTGAATCTCTGCTGTGGGACCTCTCTCCTCCGTGTGGCTGCAGGGGTCAAAGTCTCTAAAAGTGCCCTTCTCCTGTGTTGGTTGATCTAAAACTGATGCTTGTGCTATCTGACCTGTCTCCTCTGTGTCGGTGCTAAGGCCTAACTCACTGAAAGTGGCCTTGTCATGTGCTGGGTGATAAAAATGTGATACAAGTGCCATCTACCATGGTTGAAGCTATCAAATTAACTAAAGGTGGCCGACTCCTGTAGTGGGTGATCAGTAAAACTGATGCTTGTGCTATCTGACCTGTCTCCTCTGTCTCGTTGCTAAGGCCTAACTCACTGAAAGTGGCCTTGTCATGTGCTGGGTGATATAAATGTGATACAAGTGCCATCTGACATGGTTGCCGGGGTCCCATTAAATGATGGCCTACTCCTGTGGTGGGTGATCTAAATGCCTGATTCTCTGCTGTGAAACCTCTCTCCTCCGTCTGGGTGCAGGGGTCAAAGTCTCTCAAATTCGCCTTCTCTTGTGCTGGGTGATGTGAAACTGATGCTTGTACCAGCTGACATGGGTGCAGGGGTCAAATTAACTAAATGGTGGCCTATCCCTGTGGTGGGTGATCTAAATGCCTGATTCTCTGCTGTGAAACCTCTCTCCTCCATCTGGGTGCAGGGGTCAAAGTCTCTAAAAGTGGCCTTCTCTTGTGCTGGGTGATGTGAAACTGATGCTTGTGCCATCTGACATGGTTGCCGGGGTCCCATTAAATGGTGGCCTACTCCTGTGGTGGGTGATCTAAATGCCTGATTCTCTGCTGTGAAACCTCTCTCCTCCGTCTGGGTGCAGGGGTCAAAGTCTCTCAAAGTGGCCTTCTCTTGTGCTGGGTGATAAGAAACTGATGCTTGTACCAGGTGACATGGGTGCAGGGGTCAAATTAACTAAATGGTGGCCTACTCCTGTGGTGGGTGATATGATGCCTGAATATGTGCTGTGGGGCCTCTCTCCTCTTTCTGGGTGCAGTGGTCAAAGTAACTAAAAGTGGCCTTCTCCTGTGCTGGATGGTATAAATGTAATGCTTGTGCTATCTGACATGTCTCCTCTGTCTGGGTGCTAAGGCCTAAGTCACTGAAAGTGGCCTTCTCCTGTGGTGGTTGATATGATGCCAGATTCTCTGCTATGGGACCTCTCTCCTTTGTCTGGATGCTGGGGTCGAAATAATAGTAAGCGACCTTCTCCATTGGTGGGTGATTTGAAGCCTGATTCTGTGCTATGGGACCTAACTCCAATTAATATTGGTTAATTTTATTTTATTTTATGTTAAGTCATCATTTCCCTATCTACATTTGTTTGCAGGGGATTTACCTACATTTTGCAGCCTTTTGCAGCCCTCTAGCCCTTTCCGGGAGTCTTTTACAGCCTTTTTAGTGCCCAAAAGTTCGGGTCCCCATTGACTTCTATGGGGTTCGGGTTCGGGATGAAGTTCGGGTTGAGTTTGGATAACGAACCCGGACATTTTCCGGAAGTTCGGCCGAATCTCTCGAACCCGAACATCCAGGTGTTCGCTCATCTCTAGTACTGATGCATAGAATGAAGGACACAGGTCATATTTTCCACACCATAGGGAAAAAACCCATAAAACTGTGGTGGAATTGCTTTTTTTTTTTTTTTCTTCAATTCTGTAACTTGTAGAATTTGTCCCACAAGAAACAAGCCCTCATATAGCTATGTGAATGGAAAAATAAAAAGTTATGACTCTGGTATGCAAGGGGTTGAGAAACTCACTTTCTCCTCATCGCTCTTTACAACTCATCCATCATCGCTCTTTAACCCCTTCATGACAGCCATTTTTCACCTTCAGGACACAGCCTAATTTTGAAAATCTGACATGTGTCACTTTGTGTAGTAATAACTTTAACACTTTTACTTATTCAGGCCATTCTGATACAGTTTTTTCGTCACATATTGTACTTCATGACAGTGGTAAATTTGAGCCAAAATATTTCATTTTTATTTATAAAAAAAATACCAAATTTACCCAAAATTTTGAAAAATTTGCAAATTTTAATTTCTCTACTTTTATAATAGATAGTAATACATCCAAAAATAGCAATTACTTTACATTCCCCATATGTCTACTTCATGTTTGGATAATTTTGAAAATGACATTTGCTTTTTTGGGACGTTAGAAGGCGTAGAAGCAAATCTTAGAATTTTTAAGAAAATTTCCAAAACCCAATTTCAGGACCAGTTCAGTTATGAAGTCACTTTCTGGGGCTTACATATTAGAAACCACCCATAAATCACCCCATTTTAGAAACTACACCCTCAAGATATTCAAAACTGATTTTACAAACGTTGTTAACCCTTTAGGTGCCCCACGAGAATTAAAGTAAAATGTGAATTTCACTTTTTTGGCAGATTTTCCATTTTAATCCAGCCACCACTTTGCAGGGCTTTGTTATAGGTGCGATATGCCCCCATTGTCTGAGATGAGACAACCCCTTTAATACTGACCACATTCCACAGTTGCTATCTTCTCAGCATGATAACTTTTTTACCATGGTATATAAACAAAAGTTGGGATCCATGTTGCTGTTATAAATTATTCATATAAACTTCTCTATCTCAAATAAGCTTAAAACCTTAAAGGGCATCTGTCAGCAAATTTGTACCTATGAAACTGGCTGACCTGTTGCATGTGCGCTTGGCAGCTGAAGACATCTGTGTTGGTTCCATGTTCATATGTGCCCGCATTGCTGAGAAAAATTATGTTTTAATATATGCAAATGAGTCCCTAGGAGGACCCGACATATCCTTCCATTTCGCCGATAATCCAATATTTTGAATCAGGGCCAGTTCAGCTGCACAGGGGCCCAGTTTGCAGGAGGCAGGGGAGTGAAGCGCTGTGCTCACCCCTCCTCCCTGGTCTCCTCCGGGTCACGCTGCACTGTCCTGACTGTGTACAGCATCAGGACGTACAGTGTGCACTCTGACCTGACGTTGCGAGCAGTCAGGTAGCGCGGGTCAGAGGAGAGGACACCGAACAAGGACAGCAGTTGTGGAGCAGGAGCGGTAAGTTTATTTATTTGAGTCTGATCTGAAGTCTGATGGGGGTAAGTCGGTAATTTTCTACTGGCACGCATTGTAAGGAGAATTATTACTACTGGGGGACTATGGGGAACATGATTACCAGCATGGTCACTATGAGGGCATTATTACTTTTGGGGAACAATTGGGACATTACTACTATTGGGGGCACTGTTAACACTGAGTGCAATCTGACAGATAATTATTTCTATTGGTTGGACTTTGGGGAGCACTATTAATGTGGGGGGCACTATGGCACAGTATCAGCTTAGCACAATTAATTTTGGGGGATATTATGGATACACTATTAGTGTCAGACATATTATTTCCTGGGCGCAGTTATTTATAATTTGTTAGCTTGTTATTGTTTTATTTATTTATCATCTTTTTGTTAATCTCTGCAGAGACAAGAGATGGCTGAAAGAATTCATCATGGTGGTCTGGTCTGAATGGAAAAGATAAAGGAAAAGAATGTGTACATCAGAGAAGACATCACTGGATGTAAGAGGTATGTGGCGCTGTATTACCCTGTGTATTTTGTAGCGCTATATGTAATGGTTTCCAAGTATGTCTTTAACAGTAGGACCATTTTAATTTTTGGCAGCAGAAAAGTTAGGTGCACCCCTGCAAAACTGTATCAATAATTTCAGATAAACTGGTGTCCTTACTTCTCACAACTTATCATCCTTATCAATTAGGACCCTTAAAAACAAAACTTTTATTCAATATATTTGTTAAAACCACAAAATACAGGCAGGTTTGCCCATCACCATTAGTAAAGTAGCCACGAGGTGGCAGAACAAACGGATGACTATGCCTATTGGGGTCAGGTTGAGAATAGGAGGTCTGTCCCTACTACACCCTGACTAGGCCTCAGCCCAGGGACAATCCCTGATGGTGGGATTTCCCTGTCCCCAACCCCGAGGTAAAGCTAAATGTATGTGCACTACTGGGGGTGAGATGCCCAGTAAGTATTGTGTGCATGGTGAAAATGTATAGTGATAACGTCATGGGGCAACTTTGGGAGACTCTGACGTCATTGCTGACACTTTGGGAGAGTCATATATTGTACCTTGGGTAGGAATGGATGTGGGTAGGATATACATAAACTAGTGTATATTCCTATGAGAACTAGCAGAGGTAATTTCTTCTAGAAGAAAAGTACAACTCATAGCAGGGTTGTTGCTAGGCTAGGGTTCTGGATGTTTTGCCCAGGGCCCAGAACATTGCAAATGCGGCAGCAGTGCAGCACATTCAACTGTATCGCCATCCTCCTGTATCCTGTTGTTATAGTGCATGCGGCAGGGCCTGGGACCCAAAGGTTCCCTGCTCCGCCGTTCACATTAATAGGCTGAAAGCCATAAGGCCTGAAGTCTATCGGAGGATGTATAAGCTGCTCTGGGACACAGGCTGCACCTGGAAGAGGTCTGTGTGCCATCGCAGACGACACCAGCGCGGAGAGGAGTGAGGTGAGTATTTTACTTTTTGTTTTGGGCAATAGAAGCCGAATATATTATATTGCAACTGGAGCGGAGGAGTAAATAGAAGCTGCCTAGCCCGTGAATCCTAAAGGCAGCTGACGCCTGTAAAAGAGACAGGCCTATAACAGAGACCAGCCAGTCTGTCAGCAATATTGTATAAGAGACTGTGTACAATATTGTGTGTCTCGTGAAGCAGACACCATGACGGAATAGTGTTTGTGCAGTGGTAGTGAAATCAGATACTGCAACCTGGCACTCTGTGTGACCAGGTAGAGATACTGCAATGGGTAAGTGTGTTCACAGTGGTTGTGAAGCCAGATGCAACCTGGGAGTGCCTGTTACAGACTGTGCAGATTGTTTTGAAGTACAGGTTACACTACATTCAGTATCCCTGGCATCGACACACTGGATCTGGTCTCCTCAGAGTAGCAGCAATGTAGATGGCCTTAAGCCATCTAGAGATTGTCACATGATGATGTAAGTACAGTACAATAGACACCCAATCTGATAGGAACTGCCTATGTCATAAAAGACTATGATTCAGTCAGTTCAGGTCAAGGGGGCCACAGTCAGTCTTTCTAGGAGATGTGGCCAACATACGGACCACGTTTTCCAGACTGAGCACGGCTGTGTGAATCAGCACTTGCTCGGAGAACTTCTTTAAGCAGAAATGTCCTACAATTTGACATTTTCATGTCTATTTCATAAAATAGCAAATAACACAAGAATGTTGCGACCCCTGTAAATTTGCTATAGAAAATTCAATATGAGGCCCTAATTATTAGCCAAGTACAGTACAAAGGTGTGAGACTAATGCCTTTATTTTAAGACATATATGTAGTGTTGGCTGAAAAAGCTTATCTGGCTGCCAATCTGGTGCTTAGGTCCATTATTCTAGTTCCATCAATAAAGATTTCAAAGGCCTGAGGACACTTTATTTAAAATTACTCATGAAATGATTTTGCATACTTTTGGACTTTCTTCTTAATGCATACAATTGTCCTCATACCACAAATGGTTGAACCATCCTCTAAACTGTGGTAGCCACCGGGACTACTAAGTCACAGCATAGCCGAATAGTGAAGGTGTCACGGGTGACCTGGATCTCTATGAACACATTATAATGGGTATCTCATTGTACAAAAGAAACCACTGAAACTACTGAAATGCATTAACACTGTATTCTGCACTGTTTAAATACAGAGAAATATGCCCAGATTCATGAGGCTTTAGTAGTTGGAGTGGCACAAAGCTGTAAGCAGTTTTTGTGACGTTTTTCTGAGTAGGAAATATGAGAGCCGCACTTAGAGTAGTTTTAGAAAAAAACACAATGCAGTTTAGGGGTTCGTTCACATGACCATATGTATTTTGAAGTCCCCAAAACGCGGATCATCAAAAAATACGGATGACGTCCGTGTGATGTTCGTGTTGCATCCGTTTTTTTGCAGACCCATTGTAACAATTGCTATTCTTGTCTGGAAAATGGACAAGAATAGGACTTGTTCTAGCTTCTTTGCAGGGCTATGGAACAGACATACAGACGCAAAATGAATGGATCTGCATGCATCCCACAAAAATTGGGCCTTTGCAGTTTTTTTTTTTCAAAGACAGAAATGCATCCAGCAGGAGGGAGAAGGAAAAATCCTTCCTTTATACTGTAATTCACATTCTTTTTAATCGCCTCCTGGCTTTGGCTCAAAAACATAGAACCTGTCACAAATGTGTCAGCATTTAAAAAAAATAAAAATAACTGCAGTTAGAATATATTAAGACTGCCACCTGTCTTAACAACAAGCCCTACTGGCGTATGATGTAACAGAATTACTAATGCAGCGTCCCAGAGGGTAGGAGGTGTGGTAGTGTCTAAGATGGTGGTAGTGGTACTGCTCCCTAGGGCTGTACAGTGACTGAAGGCTGCACCTGTTCTTCCCTCAGGCTCCACACTCCTGCCTGGTGGTAGTTGGGGTGCCCTTGATGGTTGAACAGTTTGGCTGGGTGCAAGGCAGAAAAGTAGAGGCAGATAGATGGATGGTAGAGTCAATAACCAGGCTATTGGTTGCAACAAATAAAGTCTTTCCTTACTGGATCGATTGTAGGCGTACTAGTACATATAGCTGCAAAAGGCAATCCAAAGTATCTCACAGAGGTTACTTTTCCCAATTGCTGTGTATAAGCAGCAATAATAATGGTAATTTGACACTTTGCAGCCTCTCCAAACAACCACAAGCATGCTATTCTGATTTGTTTAACCCTTTCTGCAGTTCCTGGGATGAGGGGTACAAAATTTATATATTGATGGCAAGTCCATCTCAAAGTGTGCTAGGTGCCAGATGGCAAAATACCCTTTCCACGGCAGAGTCTTTTGCCATAAATGAACAGTACCTCACTAACTTTATCTTGCATGGCTTGGATAGTGGTTCTGGACCTTCTAACATGGCTGTTCTCCTTCTCTCAGGGGAATTCTGGTGGCAAACTTGCATCTCTGGCAGTTGACGGCTCAGAGACAGAGATTCTCTGGACTTGAACCTGCTTTGTAGGAACTCTCGCACGCACATCCCTCCTGTAGCTTTCCTCAGACTAAACTAACTAACCGACCAGCGGGCGGACCCAGTGGACTCTTAAGACATGCACTGTCAACCTAACCAGTATGTTAACTAAATATTGCCTATGCACAGCATACAATGTAGTACAAATTGGGCGGATATGCCATGTAATTATGCTGAGACAGTCGTTATATCAAAAGCATAGGGTTGAGGATGTGCGATCCAGATTCACTCTCCAGTATATATATATAAATATTGCCCATATATTGCTATTTGGTATACACAGTGCATATAGACATCAGTGGTTTATCAACAAATCCCAACATCCAACTCAGCAACATTAAATTAACCCTTTTTGCAGTAATTAACTCTTTGCAGTTATTCTCTAGGGCACTGCATTAAGGGGTAATATTTCTGCTGCATCTGCGGGTGTTCCAGGCGCTAGAGAAGGAAATCTACAACATCAAGGCAGTTGTTATTGATTTCTGGTGTAAAGTGCGTCAGTGCATTTGTTAACTGTGTTGGGCCACCTGGGGCCCACCCCTTCATCCCACTTCCCACCTACATTCTGAAAAAGTGGAAAGGGTGGTGGAAATTGCCAGACTGTCCAAAATTTAGGTGCAAAACAGTTCTTACACCAAAATTTGCAACTTTTGTACGCTACTTCAAGCTTTTGAACAAGTGAAATACACTGCCTGTGTGTGTATGTGTGAGACCACTTTAAATGCTGCTCCAAGATTTAGCTAATATGCTACATGAAAGTATTTCGGTTAACTTGATCTAAAACCTAAATAAAATTCAGATAATAAAAAAAAACAGGCAGTCATTTTAGGATAAACTAAAGAGAACAAAATGCGTACATTGCAATATGAGGTTCAAGCACCATTTGACAGAAATAATGAGATTTTCACAGACCTTGACATTGCTCATGAAGAATAGAAAATGTGACATTGTATATGCTTATAACTTATCAGCAAACACAGAATTTCCATTATTTTCCTTTAATTAGCCATCAAAGGGCATAAAAAGAAAAAAACCTCAGAAAAAGAAGACATGGGGGAATGGTATTGACATACCTAGCAGAAAAATAATAGGGCACTGTAGAAACTGTCTAAACTCATGTATCATAAACTTAAGGAAAATAGTATGATATGTCTTTAGTGTGTGTATATATATACTGTGTATACAGTATATATATTTATATATATATATGCTGTATATATTGTGTGCGGTGCCTGCGCGACTATAAATTCATCATTAAAGAACCTGAACCCTGAATTGTGGTGAACTCCACATTCATTAACTAATCCAGGTTCGGATTTGTTAATGAGTAAATTCGTGCATGTGCCACTACTTACAGTAGCAGTGCATGTGTGAGATTAACGTGGTCTCATAAATCCTGCAGCCATGTTAATCTGGCCACATAGGGAACAATGCAGTATACAGGAATAAAGGAACAGTGCCTGTAACACAAGTAAATTAATGTGATGAATGAACTGAGATTCGTACGTAGCGGCACAAACCAATCACTAATGTGAACCTTTAAGATTAGCAGATAATTTGAAGTTGAAATTAGAGTCAGGTGTTTTTAGTCAATGAAATGACAATCAGGTGTGAGTGGGCAACCTGTTTTCTTTAAAGAATAGGGATCAATCAAAGTCTGACCTTCATAATACGTTTGTGGAAGTCTATCATGACACAAACAAAAGAGATTTCTGAGGATCTCAAAAGAACAGTTGTAGATGTTCATCAAGCTGCAAAAGGTTAAAGGGGTTATCCAGGAAAAGATATTTATGACTTATCCTCAGGATAGGTCTTCAGTATCAGATCTGCGGGCATGCAACACCCGGGACCCTGCTGATCACATGTTAGAAGAGGTCTTGGGCACCGCAGCCTCTCCCTAGGCCAGTCACATCACTGTACATTGGTCACATGGCCTAAGTTGCTGCTCACCCCCATTAAAGTCAATAGGTCTGAGCTGCAATACCAAGCACTGCCACTATACAACATATGGTGCTGTACTTGGAAAGCTACATGGAACCTGCATCACTCACCAGAGCTTTGCTGAGCACAATGGGTCCCTGAAACAGCTGATCGTTGGGATGCCGGGACTTGGACCCCTGCTGATGTGATAATTATGACCTATCCTGAGGATGAGTCATATGTATCTTTTCCAACATATCCCATTTAAAACTCTATCTCTAAAGAGTTTTGACTTCACCAATCCACAGTCAAGAAGATTGTGTACGAGTGGAGGAAATCAAAGATGATGCCAAGAGCAGAAAATGTAATGACGGTGAGGTCGTAAAGGAATCCAAGGTCACTTAAGTAGCTAAAGGCCTTTCTCACATTAGCTGATCCAATTGTTTATGAGTTAACCATCAGGAGGACACTGAACAACTATGGTGTGCATGGCAGGTTTTCAAGAAGAAAGCTGCTGCTTGCCAAAAAGAACATTGTTGCCCGTCTGAGGTTTGCTAAAGATCACCTAGATGAACCAAATGGCTATTGGGAAAATATTTTTTGATGGATATGACCAAAATAACGGAGCGGGGAGAGCTGTGGCTGGAGGATCCCAGATTTCCCGGGGTCCGTCCACCACCAAGCTCTGCTTCCCGCCTCTCCCTTATTCGTCCCATGCTCCCATTGATTTATATGGGGCTGACGGAAATAGCTATATTCGCCGGCCCCATAGAAAATGAATGGAGGGTGGCTGCGCCCTCCTTCACTTTCGGGGATCCGTTCTCGACATAGATGCGGGTCCCAGTGGTGGGACCCGCACCTATAAGATAATGGGGGCATATCCTTGCGATATGCCCCCATTGTGTGATATGGGACAACCCCTTTAAACTAGAAACTGGGGGGAGGATAATTACGTTATAGGATGGGAAGATGTGACCACATGTGACCCCATTTTGGAAAGAAGACACCCCAAGGTATTTGCTGAGGGGCATATTAAGTCCATGAAAGATTGAACTTTTTGTCACAAGTTAGCGGAAAGGGAGACTTTGTGAGAAAAAACAAAAAAAATCAAATTCCGCTAACTTGTGCCAAAAAAAAAAAAAACTTCTATGAACTCGCCATGCCCCTCACAGAATACCTTGGGATGTCTACTTTCTAAAATGGGGTCACATTTGGGGTATTTTTACTGCCCTGGCATTTTAGGGGCACTAAAGCGTGAGAAGAAAAATGCGTAAAAATGCCCTCCTAAAAGGTATTCATTGGAATTTGGGCCCCTTTGTACATCTTGGCTGCAAAAAAGTGTCACACATGTGGTATCGCCATACTCGGGAGAAGTAGGGCAATGTGCTTGAGGTGTATTTTACATATACCCATGCTGGGTGTGAAAAATATCTCTGTAAATTGACAACTTTGTATAAAAAAAAGGAAAAAGTTGACATTTACAGAGATATTTTTCACACCCAGCATGGATATATGTAAAAATACACCCCAAAACACATTGCCCTACTTCTCCTGAGTACAGCAATACCACATGTGTGCCACTTTTTTGCAGCCAAGATGCGCAAAGGGGCCCTAAATCCAATGAGTACCTTTAGGATTTCACAGGATATTTTTACGCATTTGGATTCCAAACTCCTTCTCACGCTTTAGGGGCCCCTAAAATGCCAAGGCAGTAAAAATACCACACAAGTGACCCCATTTTAGAAAGCAGACACCCCAAGGTATTCTGTGAGGGTATGGTGAGTTGATGTAAAATTTTATTTTTTGTCACAAGTTAGAGGAATATGAGACTTTGTAAAAAAAATAAAAAATCCATTTCCGCTAATTTGTGACAAAAAATAAAAACTTCCATGAACTTACTATGCCCATCAGCGAATACCTTAGGGTGTCTACTTTCCAAATTGGGGTCACTTGTGTGGTATTTATACTGCCCTGGCATTTTAGGGGCCCCTAAAGCGTGAGAAGGAGTTTGGAATCCAAATGCGTAAAAATGTCCTGTGAAATCCTAAAGGTACTCATTGGATTTAGGGCCCCTTTGCGCATCTTGGCTGCAAAAAAGTGGCAAACATGTGGTATCGCCGTACTCAGGAGAAGTAGGGCAATGTGTTTTGGGGTGTATTTTTACATATACCCATGCTGGGTGAGAGAAATATCTCTGTAAATTGACAACTTTGTATAAAAAAATGGAAAAAGTTGTCATTTACAGACATATTTCTCACACAAGTAATGGGTATATGTAAAATACACCGCAAAAACACATTGCCCTACTTCTCCTGAGTACGGCGATACCACATGTGTGACACTTTTTTGCAGCCAAGATGCGCAAAGGGGCCCTAAATCCAATGAGTACCTTTAGGATTTCACAGGACATTTTTACGCATTTGGATTCCAAACCACTTCTCCAGTTTAGGGGCCCCTAAAATGAAATACCACCAAATGAAAGCTCTATTAGTGAGAAGAAAAGGAGGTAAAATTCATTTGGGTGGTAAGTTGTATGGCCGAGCAATAAACGGTGAAAGTAGTGTAGTGCAGAATTGTAAAAAGTGGTCTGGTCATTAAGGGGGTTTAAGCTAGGTGGCTAATTCTTGTGGAACACCTAAAGGGTTAACAAAGTTTGTAAAATCAGTTGTAAATACCTTAAGGGGTGTCGTTTTTATAATGGGGTAATTTTTGGGTGGTTTCTATTATGTAAGCCTCACAAAGTGACTTCAGACATGAACTGGTCCTTAAAAAGTGGGTTTTTGAAAATTTCTGAAAATTTCAAGATTTGCTTCTAAACGTCTAAGCCTTGTAACATCCCCAAAAAATAAAATATAATTCGCAATGATCTAGACACGAAGTAGACATACGGGGAATGTAAAGTAATAACTATTTTTGGAGGTATGACTATGTATTATAGAAATAAAGAAATTGAAACTTGGAAAATTGCAAATTTTTCCAAATTTTTGGTCAATTTGGTATTTTTTTTTTATAAAAAATGAACTTTTCAGAATGGCCTGCATAAGTAAAAGCATTTAAAAGTTATCACCACATAAAGTGACACTGGTTAGATTTGCAAAAAATGGTTGGGTTAAAGGGGTTAAAGATTTAAGAAAAAATAAAGTTTTAGAATGAATAAGTCAAAGTACTATTGACCTTAATCCAATAGAAATGTTGTGGAAGAATTTGAAGTGAGCAGTTCATAGGAAGAACCCCCAACAATAGAGTTGAAGCTGTTTTGTATGGATGAATAGGCTATGATTTATCCAAGCCAAGATGCAGAACTAATCAACAATTACTGGAAATGTTTAGTTGCCATTATTGCTGCACAAGGGGGTTACTCCAGTTACTGAAAGCAGAGGTTCACATATGTTTGCTACTCACAGCCAAGTGATATAACATAGTAACAGTTTATAAGGCTAAAAAAAGACATCTGTCCATCAGAGGCATACATAGAAATCACTGGGCCCCATAGCATGAATCTAAATTGGGCCCTAATTCCCCTTTTATAGCCTCTCCCACTACCCATTCCAGGCCTCTCCTTTTGTTCCATGAACTATGCTTGCTGCTGCGTTTTATAATTTATTCCATCAGGGCCGGATTGGGATTACAAAACAGCCCTGGCACACAAAAGAGGTATATTAGATGCAGTGTGTACAGATGTATAGTATATACAGCAGTGTACTGTTATGTGAGGTACGAGTTATAATAGATGCAGTGTGTACAGGTTTATAGTATATACCGTAGTGTACTGATATGTGAGGTACAGGGTATAATATATGCAGTGTGTACAGATAAATTGTATATATAGCAGGTACTGACATGTGAGGTAAGAGGTATAATAGATGCAGTATGTATAAGTATATAGTAAATACAGCAGTGTATTGACATGAGGTATGAGGTACATATCAGTCCACTGCTGTATATACAATATATCTGTACACACTTCATCTATTATATCTCGTACCTAACATATCAGTACACTGCTGTATATACTATATATCTGTGCATATTGTATCTATAATACTGTGTAATATATGCAGTGTGTGTATATATAGCAGTGTATTGATGTGAGACATACAAGGTATAATACTGTAGATGCAGTGTTTACAGAAATATGTGGTCTGTTATACATTATAGTCACTGTGTGTGTGAGGTACATGAGGTAGTGGTCACTATAAGTGTCTGAAGTACGTGAGTGTGCAATGAGTAAAAACAGGGCATGGGGGGGGGGGGGGAGAGGGGTAAATGACGAGAAGTGGAGGACCTCCTCTTACCACTCCATTCCAGTTTGTATGGATCAATGCAGAGCTGATTGTGACCTTGTAATACTTGCTGTTAGGGGTTGACATCATCACAGGTCCTGGCAAATATACCTTTCAAACTTAGGAACTACACCATTTTTGGTGCAGTTCCTTTGCTAGATCCTGCAGGACCTCTAATGTTGAAGATGATGTCATCACAGGTCCTGGCAGATGCACTGTTCTAACCTGGGTACTACACTTTACACTGTGCAATTCCCTTACAGGACCTGCAATGACATCATCAAAGGTCCTTTAGCTTTAGAAAGATAGAAAGGAGCAATTAGGGGGCGGGGTCTCTCCTCCACTTTGGGCTCCTCTTCCTCACAGGCCCCATAGCAGCTGCGTGTTCTGCCTATATGGTAGGTACGCCACTGTTGTCCATCCAGTTCAGCTTGTTATCCCTGCAAGCTAATCTAAAGGAAGGCAAAAATAAATAAATAAAACATGAGATGGTAGCCAATTTTCCTCATTTTTGGGGAAAAAATTTCTTTCTGATTCCCTGGATCAACATCTCCAGAAATCTTATTAACTATAACCTTTAATATTATTACACTTCAGAAATACATCCAGGCCCTTTTGGAACTCTTTTAGTAAACTCACCATCACCACTTCCTCAGGCAGAGAGTTCCATAGTCTCACTGCTCTTAACCACTACCCAACTCCCTAACACAGGGATGCGTCCTGCGGGCGGCCGGGTTATTCCTCCTTGACGCGCCGGTGCATCATCTCGCGAGAGGCGAGATTTCCTGTGAACGATCGCGTCGGGAGGAAGTTTAACTACAGCCTGCCAGTGCTGATCATGCGCTGGCAGGCTGTAGATCTTAATAAAAACGCTGTCTAAATCGCATATCAGATGCTTTAAAACAGGCAGCTAAAGTAAGTGCACCAATCACCACACCAACCACCCCCCCCCGTCACTGATTAACCCCTGATCACCCCATGTCACCCCCCTGATCACCCCCTGTCACCCCCACCCGTCACTAATCACCCCCTGTAAAAGACTCATTCAGACGTCCGTATGTGTTTTGCGGATCCGCGGATCCGCAAAACACGGACACCAGCAATGTGCTCTCCGCATTTTGCGGATCCGCACATTGCCAGAACTATATAGAAAATGCCTTTTCTTGTCCGCAATTGCGGACAAGAATAGGACATGCTCTATCTTTTGCGAAGCTGCGGCCTGATGTTTCGGGGCCGAAACCCGGAAGTTCGCGGCCGCATCTCCGCAAATGCTGATGCGGAGAGCACATGGTGTGCTCTCCGCATCACCGCCCGCACCATTCACACTGAATAGGTCCGCATCTATTCCGCAGAATTGCGGAATAGATGCGGACATTTTTGCGGACGTGTGAATGGGGCCTTACTTCGCAAGCACTCCTACGCCCTTTCCCCTCTCTTTTTTTTTTTTTTTTGCACATTTTTTGGCAGAGATTTTTTCATCCATATTGATTGATGTGAATGAAGAAATCTGTGCCGTTAATTTTTTTTTTCAGCCCAGAGGCTGAACGGAAAAAAAAATCTCATTACCCGTATGCTCAATATAAGGAGAATAGCAGAAACTCCTAATGCTGGCCATACGTGTAATGATTGCGGAGACCCTCAAATGCCAGGGCAGTACAAACACTTCACATGTGACCCCATTTTGGAAAGAAGACACCCCAAGGTATTCCGTGAGGGTATGGTGAGTTCATGTAAAATTTTATTTTTTGTCACAAGTTAGTGGAATATGAGACTTTGTAAGAAAAAAAAAAAAAGAAAGTCAATTTCCGCTAACTTGTGCCCAAAAAAAATCTTCTATGAACTCGCCATGCCCCTCACGGAATACCTTGGGGTGTCTTCTTTCCAAAATGGGGTCACATGTGGGGTATTTATACTGCCCTGGCATTTTAGGGACCCTAAAGCGTGAGAAGAAGGGCATTTTTACGCATTTGGATTCCAAACTACTTTTCACGCTTTAGGACCCCTAAAATGCCAGGGCAGTATAAATACCCCACATGTGACCCCATTTTAGAAAGAAGACACCCCAAGGTATTCCGTGAGGGGTATGGTGAGTTCATGTAAAATTTTATTTTTTGTCACAAGTTAGTGGAATATGAGACTTTGTAAGATTAAAAAAAAAGTCAATTTCCGCTAACTTGTGCCAAAAAAAAAATCTTCTAAAATCTTCTATGAACTCAACATGCCCCTCACAGAATACCTTGGGGTGTCTTCTTTCCAAAATGGGGTCACATGTGGGGTATTTATACTGCCCTGGCATTTTAGGGGCCCCTAATGCGTGAGAAGAAGTCTGGAATCCAAATGCGTAAAAATGCCCTGTAAAATCCTAAAGGTACTCATAGGAATTTGGGCCTTTGCGCACCCAGGCTGCAAAAAAGTGTCACACATGTGGTATCGCCATACTCAGGAGCAGTAGGGCAATGTGTTTTGGGGTGTATTTTTACATATACCCATGCTGGATGAGAGAAATATCTCTGTAAATGACAACTTTTTAATTTTTTTTATACAAAGTTGACAATTTACATAGATGTTTCTCTCACCCAGCATGGGTATATGTAAAAATACACCCCAAAACACATTGCCCTACTTCTTCTGAGTACGGCGATACCACATGTGTGCCACTTTTTTGCAGCCTTGGTGCGTAAAGGGGCGTAAAGTCCAACGAGTACCTTTAGGTTTTACAGGGTTGCTCACAATTTAGCCCCGCCCAAAATGCCAGAACAGTAAACACACCCCACAAATGGCCCCATTTCAGAAAGTAGACACCCCAAGGTATTCACTGAGGGGCATAGTGAGTCCGTGGGAGATTTATTTATTTTTTGCCAGAAGTTAGCAGAAATGGAAACTTCATTATTATTTTTTTCCTCAGAAAGTGTCATTTTCCACTAACTTGTGAAAAAAAAAAAAATCATAGATGAACTCACCATGCCCCTTCGCGAATACTTTGGGGTGTCTTCTTTCTAAAATGGTGTCATTTGGGGGGTATTTATACTATCCTGGCATTCTAGCACCTGAAGAAACATGACAGGTGCTCAGAAAGTCAGAGCTGCTTCAAAATGCAGAAATTCACTTTTTTGCACCATAGTTTTTAAACGCTATAACTTTTACCCAAACCAATAAATATACACTTATTGCATTTTTTTTATCAAAGACATGTAGAACAATATATTTAGAGAAAAATTTATATAGAAATGTCGTTTTTTTTAAAGATTTTACAACAGAAAGCAAAAATGTAATTTTTTTGCAGAAATTTCGGTCATTTTTTATTAATATAAAAAAAAGTAAAAATGTCAGCAGCAATTAAATACCACCAAATGAAAGCTCTATTAGTGAGAAGAAAAGGAGGTAAAATTCATTTGGGTGGTAAATTGTATGACCGAGCAATAAACCGTGAAAGTAGTGTAGTGCAGAATTGTAAAAAGTGGTCTGGTCATTAAGGGTGTTTAAGCTATGGGGGCTGAGGTGGTTAATAGTACTTCGACTTATTCATTCTAAAACTTTATATATATATTTTTTATCTTTAACCATTCTTTGGTAGAGTGACTTGTGTGCTTAGGGGACTGTGGAGGCCACTATTAAAGGGGCAGCGGGGTACTGTGAGGTCACCGTTAAGGCAGCGGGGTACTGTACGGGTCACTGTTAAGGGAGTGGGGTACTGTGTAGGTTACTGTTAAGGGGGCCAAATGCTGTAGAGGTCACTGCTAAAGGGGCGGGCGCTGTGAAGGTCTCTGTTAAGGGGGCAGGGAACGGTGGAGATCACAGTTAACGGGACGGTCCACTATGGAAGTCAGTGTTAACGGGCGGGGTGCTGTAGAGGTCACTGTTAAGGGGGTGGGAGTTGTGGAGGTCACATTCTAAGGGAACGGAGCTCTGTGGAGGTCACTGTTAAGGGGGCTGGATATTGAGGAAATCACTGTTAAGGAGACAGGGTTTTGTGGAGGTCACTAATAAAGAGGTTGCCATTGTGGAGGTCACTGTTAAAAGGGGAGGGTGCTGTGGATGTTACTTTTAGGGGGCAGGCCGCTGTGGATGTCACTGTTCAGGGAGGAGGGGACTGTGGAGGCCACTGTTAAAGGGGCAGCAGTGTACTGTGAGGTCAGTGTTAAGGCAGCGGGATACTGTGGGGGTCACTGTTAAGGGAGCGGGGTACTGTGGCCGTTCCTGTTAAAGGGACAGTCGCTGTGGAGGTCTCTGTTAAGGGGGCCAGGAATGGTTAAGGTCACTGTTGAGGGGGCGGGGTACTGTAGATGTCACTGTTATAGTGAATACTGTCGATATCTTTTAACGACACACACAAACATTAAATGAAATAGATGAAATATACCCGTGCAAAGCCGAGTCCTTCAGCTAGTATATACCAGATATATATAAGGAAGGCTGAATCTCAGCCTGCATTTGTGGGAGGGGCGTTTTGCCCTTTATATCTCCCCGCGCTGCTTCACCAGCAGGCGTACCTACTTCCGCGGTAGGAGGAGCCGCTTCTTGCTTCCCCTGTGTCGTCTCAGCTGCCGCCACAGTCTACAGCTCTCCTGACCACGTATATCAGCTAGGGCAAGTGCCATTTCTCCTTCCTCCGTTGCACCTATTATGTTTCCCCACTGTTTACCTGCCCACAGCCGCGTCGTCGTGGCCCCTTCGGCTTCATCCGCCACCTGCCGGCATTGTGTCCCGGTCAGTGTGTATTCCATAGTGGAACGCACCCACGTGACCGCCTGTTCTGCGGCTGGACCGGGAGTCGGCGGTGGCGCGCCCTCCGTCTCTTCTGCTCTTCCCTTGTTTGGCAGCCGGCTGCCGCATGTCAGGCTGCCTTCAGGGGGGAGCCTTCGGGTCTCGCATGCCGCACGCAATGACAGCGTTCTACCTGCAGTGTGCTGGCAAGGTGGGACCTGTGGTACTCCCTCCGACGTTGTGGCATGCCGGCAGCCTGGACATATGTATATATATATATTTCCTCTGCAACTCCCAGGCTGTCCGAAAATAAATAAAAAATACACTTTATTAAATCCCTTGATTATGGTGTATCATGCAACATGATTGGGCGACAGGTACCACGGTAGCTTTAGCTAGGCTGTGTACGTACCGGGTGATCTGCTAGCATACATTATCAACATTAGATTTTCTTTAGTCGTTGCCCAGATGTTTTAGGCACCCCTTCTGGTGAATGTTACGTGCAGTCTGGCACTGGGCCAGGGAGGGTTCATGGGGCAGCGGCGTCCTCTTCGGGGTACCATCGACCCCCCCGATCCGGCGCCGTGCTGCTCGCTGCTTGGGGGGTTGCTGGGGCTTGCATGAACCCTCCTTGCCTCCACCTTCAAGTTCACCGTTTGTCAGGCTGTGGATTGTGTTTATCAGAGGCGGAATCCCACACTTAGCCTTGAGTTGAGGGTTCGTCGCGGGTAAGCCAAGGCTGCACGTGCAGCATCCCGTCTCAGGTCCATCCACGGCCTCCATAGGGTTCCTCATGTCCTGAAAAAAAACAAAAATAAAAATAAAATTCTCTTCAGCTCACATAACGGCTTTCCCCACTCTTATCTTCCTCTGTCTCTGGTCCCGCAGGCTTTTCTTTCCCCATCGTACTCCATGTTCACTATCTCTCCTGGCGCGCCACTTCCTCCGCTCCGATTCTGTCACGCGTCCGTTTGTCCTCCTCTTTTCACTCTGTCTTGCCTTGTCACGCTGCCGTTCCTGATACGCTCAGGCCCATGTCGTCTCTGTCGCCTGGCACGCTTGGGCTCGCTTCTCGTCTGTTTTTTCACCTGGTCACGCCCAGGGTTCGCCTCGTCGTCGTCTGGCCTGGATTTGCCCAGGCCGTCTTGTCCGTTGTTCCCCCTGCACGCTCGTCAAGGTTCCCCTTGGTATGTTCACCTGGCACGCTGGCCATTTTCTTGTCATGTTGTCTTGTCCCCTGGTACGCCCAGGGCTCGCTTGTCTGTCTTCACCTGATACGCTCAGGTCTGCTCGTCCGCCTGCCTTCCACCTGGCACGTCCGGGTCTTGTTTGTCACGCCATCTGTCATCACGCCAACCTGGCCTGTTTGTTTGGTTTTTTTTAAATATTACATTTCAGGCCGTCTGGCACTTCCTGTCCGTTCTGTTTTCATTCCGCCCTCTCCTCACTGCTCGCCTGGTACGCCCAGGATTCGTCTCGCCTTCTACCTGTCCATCTGGTACTCCCAGGCTTGTCTTGTCAAGCTGCAGCACACACACGCTCAGGCTTTGCTTTCGTTCTGTCCGCCTGGCTCTCCCAGGTTCGTTTTCTCTGTTATTTTCTGTTTAGCCCTCTGCGGGTCGCCTGTACGCACAGGCTCTGTCTTGTCATTGGTCATCTGGCTATCCAGGCTTGTTCTTTCCACCCAGTCGTCTGGTGCGCACAGGTTTATGGCCGTCCCGCCGTCTACTCGCCTGGTATGCTCAGGCCGTCCTATTGTCTCCTGGCATGGCCTCGAGCTGTCCAGCACGGCCTCGTCCGTACCTCTGTCCCTTCAACTGTTTGGCCCGATCCTGCATTATTCCTCGTCCGTCACTCTTCAGACATGCATGTTCCCCTTTTTCTTCCAGGTTCTAGTCATTTCACCATGTCCAGTCAGCAGCGGTCCAGGTAAGTGATAAGCGGGCGCTTCTTCAGCTTCAACACCATGTCACTTATGTCTCGGGCTAAAAATTCATCTGTTCAGACAGATCAATTATTCCGCACCAAGACGCTCCATCAGCCCCTGTGGCTGTATCCAGCTGGGTATGTCCACCATGTTTCCCACAATCTTCCACTCTTTCACGGTCACCATCCAGTCGTCTATCCCACCAGTCGTCTTTTCTTTCACTCTCTTTAGTTTCCTGATTCATGCGGTTCGTTCTCTCTCCACAGGTTAAGCATGTCCCGGGCTTTAGACATAGACAAAAGCATGTCAATTCCCGAGACTTCGGTTTCAGGCCAAGCCGATCCCATGTCCCGCAGGAGCTGGAATATCCCAAAACTGGTCGCGGAATTGAACAGGAGGGGCATTCCGCACCCAGCTTCTGCCAGAAAGGCGGAACTTTATAAAGTACTGATGTCCAGCCCGAGCCCTTCCGGGGACCAGCCCGGTGTGTCCTCCATCCAACTCTCGCTGTCCCAGCTGCAGTCCTCCATCAATTCTCTTTTCAACTCAGTGGCTGACATACAATCCAGGGTAGCGGAACTGGAATCCTGGGCTCCCACGATCCCTCAAGCGCCTGCACCGCCAGCCGCTCCTCCACTTCCACTAAGTCTTCCAATAAAAAGCTATTAATTTACGACCTGAAATTTCTTCAGCCATAGATGGTAACCCCTTTGGGCCCTTCACCAGTGTGGTTATTAAAGCAGCCATGTACCTTGGCTTCTACGGGTTTCTCAGGCCAGGCGAATTTACCCACAGCTCCCCTAGGTGCTACGGCCTGCAAAAGCAGCAAATGGTTTGATGCAACGACCACTTTACCCTTAGGTTACTTTCCACTAAAACAAGCCAGACTGGCCCCCCGACTGCAGTTAAATTCTTTGAGACCTTTAATAATTGGTGCCCGGTTCAAGTCCTCAGACAGCTCATGACCATGCTACATGATGCACCTCCCGACAGCCCGCTGCTACCTCACCACAATGGCCCTCTCACTTCTGCCCAATTTATCTCACACATCTGCACCCTGGCCTTAGGCCTAGACTATAACCCCCGGGCAATTTCCGGCCATTCATTCCGCATAGGGGCAGCTTCCAAAAACAAGGTTCTGGCCCATGTCATCCGGAGAATGGGGCGCTGGCACTCCTGTTTTGCTAGATACATTCCAAACCCGCAGGTTAAGATTTACCAGGCTTTTTGTTAACTAGCTCTCTGATTGAATAAAGCTTTCATATACTGGCCTCCTCGGTTCCCTTTTTGCCCCCTTTTAGGCTACCCACTTACCCGGCTCCTGGCACAAGTCAGCCGGTATAAGGGTACTGGGTTAGGCATGCGACGACCACAAATTACGAAGGCTGAAGCTCAGCCTGCATTTGTGGGAGGGGCGTTTTGCCCGTTATATCTCCCCACGCTGCTTCCCCGGCAGGCGTAACTTTCATGCCCCAACCTCCCTCCCCTTTTATCGGTTCCTCCTCATCAGGGTATGCCCCCTTTTAGGCTACCCACGTACCCGGCTCCTGGCACAAGTCAGCCACTATAAGGGTATATACACACAGTATGTTACAGATGAGCAACCTTCTTAAAATTTGTTTTATGCCCAATTTGTCTTATTGTTCGAAAAGTTCAATTCCTGTCGTAATTGATTCTGCACAAATCAAATATGCTCCAATTGGCCTGAAAATTGGTATATGACACTCTGAGGTCTCCTAGCATTTTTAACCCCTTAAGGACTCAGCCCTATTTCACCTAAAGGACTTGGCCATTTTTTGCAAATCTGACCACTGTCACTTTATGTGGTGATAACTTTAAAACGCTTTTTCTTATCCAGGCCATTTTGAGATTGTTTTTTCGTCACATATTGTACTTCATGACACTGGTAAAATTAAGTCAAAAATTTTTATTTTTATTTATAAAAAAATATCAAGTTTTTCCAAAAATTTGGAAAAATTAGCAATTTTCCAAGTTTCAATTTCTCTACTTCTATAATACATAGTAATACCGCCCAAAAAAGTTATTGATTTACATTCCCCATATGTCTACTTCATGTATCGATCATTTTGGGAATGCCATTTTATTTTTTGGGGACGTTACAAGGCTTAGAAGTTTAGAAGCAAATCTTGAAATTTTTCAGAAATTTAAAAAAACCCACTTTTTAGGGACCAGTTCAGGTCTGAAGTCACTTTGTGAGGCTTACATAATAGAAACCATCCAAAAATGACCCCATTCTAGAAACTACACCCCTCAAGGTATTCAAAACTGATTTTACAAACGTCATTAACCCTTTAGGTTTTCCACAAGAGTTAATGGCAAATGGAGATAAAATTTCAGAATTTCGATTTTTTGGAAAATTTTCCGTTTGAATCCATTTTTTCCAGTAATAAAGCAAGGGTTAACAGCCAAACAAAACTAAATTTTTATTGCCCCGATTCTGTAGTTTTCAGAAACACCCCATATGTGGGCGTAAACTGCTGTATGGCCAAACGGCAGGGCACAGAAGTAAGGGAACGCCATATGGTTTTTGGAAGGCGGATTTTGCTGGACTGGATTTTTGACACCATATCCCATTTGAAGCCCCCAGATGCACCCCTAGAGTAGAATCTCCAAAAAAGTGACTCCATCTAAGAAAGTACACCCCTCAAGGTATTCAAAACTGATTTTACAAACTTTGTTAACCCTTTAGGTGTTCCACAAGAGTTATTGGCAAATGGAGATGAAATTTCAGAATTTCTATTTTTTGTTACCTTACCTCAAAAAAAGTGTAATATAGAGGTACCAAAAATCATATTTACCCTAAAATAGTACCAACAAAACTGACACCTTATCCTGTAGTTTCCAAAATGGGGTCACTTTTTTGGAGTTTCTACTGTAGGGGTGCATCAGGGGGGCTTCAAATGGCACATGGTGTCAAAAACCAGTCCAGCAAAATCCGCCTTCCAAAAACCATATGGCGTTCCCTTCCTTCTACGCCCTGCCGTTTGGCCATACAGCAGTTTACGCCCACATATGGGGTGTTTCTGCAAACTACAGAATCAGGGCAATAAATATTGAGTTTTGTTTGGCTGTTAACCCTTGCTTTGTTACTGGAAAAATGGATTAAAATGGATAATTTGCAAAAAATAGCTGTTTTGGGACAGTTTTGTATTTTTGTTATTTACATCATTGAACTGACAGGTTAGATTGTGTGCTATTTCTATAGAGCAGGTTGTTACGGATGGGACAATACCAAATATGTCTACTTTTTGGGGTTTTTGTTTCAGTTTTACATAATAAAGCATTTTTGAAAAAATGATTTTTAGTGTCTCCACATTCTGAAAGCCATAGTTTTTTTTTTTTGGCAATTGTCCTATGTAGGGGCTCATTTTTTGCGGGATGAGATGGCGGTTTGAATGGTACTATCTTGGGGTGCATATGACTTTTTGATCACTTGCTATTACACTTTTTGTGATGTAAGGTGACAAAAAATGACTTTTTTACAATGTTTTTATTGTTTATGTTTACGGCGTTCACCTGAGGGGTTAGATCATGTTATATTTTTATAGAGCAGGTCGTTACTGAACGCGACGATACCCAATATGTATACTTTTTTTATTTATTTTGGTTTTACACAATAATATCCTTTTGAAACAAAAAAACATGTTTTAGTGTCTCCATAGTCTGAGAGCCATATTTTTTTCAGTTTTTAGGCGATTGTCTCAGGTTGGGTATAATTTTTGCGGGATGAGGTGGCGGTTAGATTGGCATTATTTGGGGGGTCATATGACGTTTTGATCGCTTGCTATTACACTTTTTGTGATGTAAGGTGACAAAAAAATGGCTTTTTGACAAAGTTTTTATTTTTTATTTTTTACAGTGTTTACTTGAGGGGTTAGGTCATGTGATATTTTTATAGAGCAGATTCTTACGGACGTGGAGATACCCAATATGTCTACTTTTTTTAAAATTTTTTACATTTAACACTAAAAAGCATTTTTGAAACAAAAAAATCATGTTTTAGTCTGAGAGGCATAGTTTTTTGTATTTTTTGGGCAATTGTTTTATGAAGGGGCTCATTTTAGATTGGTACTATTTTGGGAGGCATACGCCTTTTTGATCGCTTTGTATTACACTTTTAGTGATGTAAGGTGCCAAAAAATGGCTTATTTTTTTTTTTTTTTTTTTTTTATGGCGTTCACGTGAGGGGTTCAGTCATGTGATATTTTTATAGAGCTGTTTTTTATGGACGCGGCGATACCTAATATGTATAGTGTATTTTATTTTTTTTACTTTTTATTCAGTGATTTGTGTTTTTTTTTATTTTTACTTTTTTTTCACTTTTTTACATTTTTTTGGGACCCAGACCCACTTGGTTCTTGTAGATCCAGTGGATCTGATGTCAGTATAATACAGTACAGTACACTATATAGTGTACCGCACTGTATTTTTTACTTTTCACAGTCTGGTCAGACTTCTGCCTTTAGCAGAAGTCTGACCAGAGTTATTATACCATGGCAAGCAGGACGCTTCTGAAAGTGTCCTGCTGCCATGGTAACCATCACCCACTGCCATTAGAGAGTAGTGGGTGATGGATGGGGAGGGAGGGGAGCTCCCTCCCTCTGCGATCTCATCCTGGGGGGGTGGGGCTGCATAGGCACAGCAGCCCCCCGATGGGAGAGGGAGGGAGCTCCCTCCCTGTTAACACCTTCCATACCGCGGTCCGTCCGGACCGCGGTAAGGAAGGGGTTAAACGGCTGGCATCTGCAGCACAGATGCCAGCCGTTTTTCTATCAGAGTGCCAGCAATGTGCTGGCACTCTGATAGAACCACTAGACACCAGGGAATTATTACAAGGGAGGCGGGCGGGGGATCGCTATTGCCTCCCGCACCGCCTCCCGCTCCGCAACCACCCCCTGCCCCCCCGCAGCCATAACAAGATTGGGGGCTGCAGGGGGGGTTAAAATGAATATCTTTGGGGCAATTAACTCTCTGATCAGAGATCGCTAAAACTGCTGCAAACCGCAGGTCTGAATTCAACCTGCGGTTTGCAGCGATCGCCGATACGGGGGGGTCACATGACCCCCCTTGGCATTAGAACATGGTTCCTGCTGATCTACATCAGCAGGAACCATGTTGCTACCACGCCCACATCGGGTGCAGTAATAGTTTAAACACAGGGCGTACATGTACGCCCTGCGTCCTTAAGGACTCGGACATTAGGGGCGTACATGTACGCCCTGTGTCCTTAAGAGGTTAAAATATATTTTCATTATATCTTTTTTGAAAATTATTATGAATTTTTGCTCTTTGTCCCCTTTTTAAGCACTTCAACACAATTATAGCTATGGGTAAACACATGTTTGACAGTGTTAACAAAAACTATGTTTAAAAATTGTCCCTTATTGGGGCCAGACCAGGTTTAAACAGGGTATGTCGCAAAAAACTGTGGCTTGTTGGGACAAAATGTTCAAAAATGATGCCGTCGATCCCTGCCCCTGTTTTTATACACACACATGTTAATGTCATAAGAAACTGTGGCTTTTTCTGCACACATGTCCAAAATGATGCCTTAATTGGGGCAGAATGTCTGCCTGTATTTATACACGTGTTTATTGTTAAAGAAACAATGGCTTATTCTGAACTTGAACAAGCCTTGAAAAATTCTCTCTTTTATGTGGAAGCAGCAGCAGTACAGTGTGGATGTAGAAAGTGTTAGTTGTGTATGTTTAATAATTTGCAGCAATAGTAGCATCAGCAGTAGCAGCACAGCATGGAGCAGACTAGGTAGTAGATGTGTGTGCAGCTGTGTTAGTGGATAGTAGTGGCGGTTGTGTTGCAGTAATAGTAGTGGCAGTAGTAGTAATAGAAGTGGCATTAGGGGGATTAGCAGAAGGAAGCAGCAGCTGCGGTGAAGGAGGCAGCAGCAGGGATAAGGTATGGAACAGGATGGTAGACAGGCAGACAGTGGCAATGGCATGATGGGGCATCATCAGCAATCACAGATCTATTCATCAACCTCAGCCAAACATGTCTGAAAATCTTCATGGATCCATACTTCATTCATTTTGACAGTTCGCTTTGTACACTGACTGAGGACAAATTTGTCTGTTTTGGTGTGACAACGCTACCTGCTGTGCTGAAAACCCTCTCTGAAATGACACTGAAAGCCAGACAAGACAGTACAGAGAGAGAATACAGGGCCAGTTCCAGTCACTGTTCCAATCTGCCTGCCCAGAAGTAGTGTTGATCGCGAATATTCTAATCGACAAATTTTTATCGCGAATATCGGCACTTCGAGAATTCGTGAATATCTAGAATATAGTGCTATATATTCAAGTTTTTTTTTTTCCATCAGTACTACTGCTTCTTGCTTGTGGGCCAATGAGAAGGCTGCAATATCTTTGTCAGAGCTTAGCAACATCCTTAGTAACTAATAGGAAAGTTGCCTACCCCTTTACTATATTGCAGTTCTGAGAGAGACAGCAGTGTCATTGCTGTGCTCTGTGCTTTGCAGACTCATCTGGATCCTTGTTTAATTACATTAGATAGTTAGCTCATATATATAATACAGATAGTTAGTGGGAGATAGTCAGTGTAGGTTACATAATGATATAGTGTAGCTGATAGGTTCCAGTGCAGGGTGTTATGTGATAGGAATTATTGTGCTGTGATAGGGGTTAGTGTATGTGTTAGACACAGTGTTGTCATGTCACAACAATACTTAGTGCATCAATCAGTAATCCCTACTCAGACCTGATAAAATGTGAAGTTGCACATATTGCGCAAAAAAATGCGCATCTTTAGTGCTGATTTGCGCAATTGTGAAAATAATGACTGGAGAATTCTAAAATTCGTGGATTTTTTTAGAATATTATGCGATAAATTCACAGGAATGCAGGAACACAGTATGTGCTGGAAAAGGCCACTGTCCAGATTGGACTGTATCTGGTTGTTCAAGTGGTATATGTTGATTTGCATCAGCCTGGAGTGGCACAACGTTTATGTTTGAACGCTCACGGCTTATTTTAATTCTGCATATCTTGCACATGGCTATGATTTTGTATTCCGTACTGTGTAGAAAAACTGCTAAACTCTCATGCAGAGCTATCAGCAGTGGAATTTGTTTTAAGTTTTGCACATTTTGAGTCAGTGCCCACAGAATCGACGGCATTACCTGTTCCCGAGCTGACCCCAATACAAGCAGATCTGGCACTGACAGTTTATTGGGAGACCACCACTCTCCTTCTCTGATGTCACCTTCTTCCCAGCACACCGATCCAGCTCCCAGTCCTCTCCAACATACATGCATAGTCAGTTTCCTTACCCTCCCGTCACTTTTATCAGACTGCCTCTTGGTCCCTTCTCCTCATTCCCTGCTCTGTATTTGCCCCAAAAGCCATTGTTACTGCCCCTACTGCCACCACCATGGCTACAAGTGCCACTGCCACCACTACCACCACAGCTATGCATGGGACCCCTAACTCACCTTGAATGTCCTCCTCATGCCAGTCTAAATGCTGTTTATTCTCAAACAAATCAACTATCGTCCATAGCTTGTGGTGAGGTTTTGTTGCTTCTTCTTAAGAAAAAAGAAGGCTTCCCACTAGAAGGGTGCAATGAAGATGATGCAAGTGAAAGGCTTTTCTGGGGATGCAAGGAGGAGGAGAAGGAGGAATGCTGTGACCCCTGGCTTCAAGGCATGGTTTCAGACTCAGAGGTGACCTCAAAATCATCCTGCTGTGACTGAGAAGAGGAGAGAGACATCCATTCCAAAATCACTTCCTCTATGTCCTTAATAATAATATGGTGCCTATTGTATGCCGGGGAGAACTGTGGCCTACTATACTACCACTAGCCTGTTGGCTGGTGCTGCTACTACTATTTGCACTACTACCCACATTCTGACTTGCAGATGATGAGGCATGGGTTTTAAGACATTTTATTATGAGGCCAATGCCTATGAATAAAAAGTAATCGGTTTGGTACACAGATTATTGACCTCTTAAGGACACAGGACGTACATGTACGTCCTGTGTCCGGTCTTTAAAGATGGCGCCTGCTCCTGCTCCATGCGGGCGCCTTAGCCGCGGGTGTCTGCATGGTTCCTGTAGCAGACACCCGCGGCTAATGTCCGCGACCGGCAGCGATGCCGATCGTGGACATTTAACCCCTCAGATGCCGTGGTCAATCCTGACCACGGCATCTGAGTGCACACAAACCGAAAGTTTTACTTTCGGTTTGCGCTCCGGCTCCCCCATGTGGTGATCGGAGGAGCCGGAGGGCACCTGTAGTAGCCTGTTTCTCTATGAATGAAACCCAGGCTGCTCTGTAGTATTTCCTATGGAGCCTTGCCTGTAATAGGCTTCATAGGAAATATGCGATTTTTTCATATATTCCAATGCTATTGCATTGGAATGTATGAAAATCGCAATCAGATGATTGTAAGTTATAGTTACCTATGGGAACTATATAAAAGTGTAAAAAAAAAAAGTTGAAAAAATAAATAAAAATAAAACATAAAAGTTCAAATCACCCCCCTTATGCTAAAATAAAAATTAAGAAACTAAAAAAATTAAAAAAATACACATCATGGGTGTCGCAATGTGCGAAAACGCCCATAGTATAAAAATATAAAAAAATATTCCCCATATGTCAAACAGCAAAACGGAAAAAAGCGTCCAAATGGCGGATTCGCCATTTTTGGTCGCTTCATTTTCCACAAAAAATTACATAAAAGGTGATCAAAAAGTCATATACACCCCAATATGGTATCAATAAAAAGATAAGATTATGACGCATAAAATGAGCCCCAATACAGCTCTATACATATAAATACAAAAAAGTTATAGGGGTCGAAACATGGTGAAAAAAAGTAAAACTGATATAGGGTATCGTCGGATTCGTACTGACCTGTAGAGTAAAATTAACTGGTCAGTTTTATCGCACATCAAACGTTGGAATTTAAAAAGCCGCAAAACTGTGGTGGAATTGCTTTTTTTTTGCAATTTCACCCTATTTGGAATTTTTTCCCCGCTTCCCACTACATCATATGCAATATTAAATGGTGGTGTTGGAAAGTACAACTTGTCCCGCAAAAAACAAGCCCTCATATTACTATGTGAACTGAAAAATAAAAAAGCTATGGCTATGGGAAGGCAGGGAGCGCAAAACGAAAACTCAAAAAGTAAAAAACCTCCGGTCCTTAAAGGGTTGAACTGTACTGGCAAAATTGTGTTTTTTTCTGTAAGGACATGGGCACAATTAAATGTCCCTCCTTTCTACAAACACACTGCACATTGGTGTTGACATTTTACAATAGTAACGCAGTGCTTGCCGTAAAATGCCTTTGCTATAACACTAAACGATTTCTTGAAGTAATATGGGCACTCCAGCTGTAACACTAAACGGTTTCTTGAAGTAATATGGGCACTCCAGCTGTTGTGAAACTACAATGCCCAGCATGCTCCACTAATTTCTATGAGAGTTATTAATAGAGCAGGTTGCCTTCTAAGGTTGCCTACCCCTGCTGTAGAACATCATTTCTGATATTGTTGCAATTTAGCAATTATGGGGCCCATTTATTAAGACCGGCATTTTAGACGCCAGTCTTAGTAAAAGCCCATAGCTGGCAGTAGATCTGCTGAAGTTATGAAGAGGAGCCGACCTCTCCATAACCTCGGCGCATCCAGTGTCAGTTCTAAATGTAAGACAGCTTCCAAGGAGGCGTACAAAATGATAAATGAGACTATTTCAGAATAGTAAATGACCCCCTATGTGTTTCCATTGCCACTGTCACACACTGCTGCTCAACACCAATAAAGTATTCCCAATTATATTTGCAGATTATTAGTGTTGAGTGAACAGTTCGAGCATAGTTCGGGTTCGTACCGAATTTTGGGGTGTTCGGGACACGGACCCAGACCCGAACATTTTCAAAAAAGTTTGGGTTCGGGTCCGTTGTTCGGCGATTTCTTCCCGCTTTCTAAAGGGCTGCACGGCAGCCAATCGGCTAGCGTTTTACTTCTTGCCCTAAGAAGCCATCACAGCCATGCCTACTAATGGCATGGCTGTGATTGGCCAAGTGCAGCATGTAACCCAGCCTCTATTTAAGCTGGAGTCATGTAGCGCCGCACGTCACACTGCTCTGATTAGTGTAGGGAGAGGACGCAGCTTCTGTAAGGGCGAGATTAGGCAGGGAAAAGTCAGCAAAAACACCTAATAAAGTGATTGATCTACAGCTGTGAATCATTCAACTTTTGCTAGTTAATTGCTCACTGTTTTTTAGGCTGCACAGAGCGTTTTTCTGTCACTTTTTTCTGGGGTGATCGGCGGCCATTTTGTGACTTGTGGTGCACCAGCACAAGCTGCCACCAAGTCCATCAATCCATCAATACTAGTTTTTTTTGCTATATCCTACATCAGGGGCTTGGCTGTGCTTATTGTCACCCCTAGAAACTCAGGATAGAAATTTCTATATTTTATAGAGGGGTTAAATTCAATTGCCAAAATAGCAATCCCCTAAATCTGGTGTTCCAGCTGTGGCTGGCAAAGTATAATAGTGTCCGGCAAAGGATATATTTTGTTCTGGGGTGAAATTCAATTGCCAAAATAGCAATACCATAAATCAGTGGTTTCAGCTGTGGCTGGCCAAGTTTAATAGTGTCCTGCAAAGGATATATTTTGTTCTGGGGTGAAATTTCAATTGCCAAAATAGCAATACCATAAATCAGTGGTTTCAGCTGTGGCTGACCAAGTTTAACCACCTTAGCCACCCTAGCTTAAACACCCTTAATGACAAGGCCACTTTTTACAATTCTGCACTACACTACTTTCACCGTTTATTGCTCCGTCATGCAACTTACCACCCAAATGAATTTTACCTCCTTTTCTTCTCACTAACAGAGCTTTCATTTGGTGGTATTTCATTGTTGCTGACATTTTTACTTTTTTTGCTATTAAGAAAAATTGAACGAAATTTTTGCAAAAAAATTACATTTTTCACTTTCTGTTGTAAAATTAAAAAAAAAATACATTTCTATATACATTTTTCTCAAAATTTATTGTTCTACATGTCTTTGATAAAAAAAAATCCAATAAGTGTATATTTATTGGTTTGGGTAAAAGTTATAGCATTTACAAACTATGGTGCAAAAAAGTGAATTTCCGCATTTTGAAGCAGCTCTGACTTTCTGAGCACCTGTCATGTTTCTTCAGGTGCTAGAATGTCAGGATAGTATAAATACCCCCAAAATGACACCATTTTAGAAAGAAGACACCCCAAAGTATTCGCAAAGGGGCATGGTGAGTTCATGTATAATTTCATTTTTTTTCACAAGTTAGCGGAAAATGACACTTTCTGAGGAAAAATACAAAATAAATAAAGTTTCCATTTCTGCTAACTTCTGGCAAAAAAAATAAAAATCTCAGACGGACTCACTATGCCCCTCAGTGAATACCTTGGGGTGTCTACTTTCCGAAATGGGGTCAATTGTGGGGTGTGTTTACTGTTCTGGCATTTTGGGCGGGGCAAAATTGTGAGCAGCCATGTAAAACCTAAAGGTACTCGTTGGAATTTGGGCCCCTTTGCGCACCCAGGCTGCAAAAAAGTATTACTCATGTGGTATCACCGTACTCAGGAGAAGTAGGGCAATGTGTTTTGGGGTGTATTTTTACATATACCCATGTTGGGTGAGAGAAATATCTCTGTAAATTGTCAACTTTGTATAAAAGAATTTAAAAAGTTGTCGTTTACAGAGATATTTCTCACACAAAGTATGGGTATATATAAAAATACACCCCAAAACACATTGCCCTACTTCTCCTGAGTACGGCGATACCACATGAGTGACACTTTTGCAGCCTGGGTGCACAAAGGGGCCCTAATTCCAATGAGTACCTTTAGGATTTCACAGGGCATTTTTACGCATTTGGATTCCAGACTTCTTCTCACGCTTTAGGGGCCCCTAAAATGCCAGGACAGTATAAATACCCACATGTGACCCCATTTTAGAAAGAAGACACCTAACGTATTCCGTGAGGGGTATGGTGAGTTCATGTAAAATTTTATTTTTGTCACAAGTTAGTGGAATATGATACTTTGTAAAAACAATAATAATAAAAATATATATCAATTTCTGCTAACTTGTGCCAAAAAAAAATTCGGTGAACTCTACATGCCCCTCACGGAATACCTTGGGTGTCTTCTTTCCAAAATGGGGTCACATGTGGGGTATTTATACTGCCCTGGCATTTTAGGGCCCTAAAGCGTGAGAATCCAAATGCGTAAAAATGCCCTGTGAAATCTAAAGGTACTCATTGTTTTAGGGCCCCTTTGCGCATCTTGGCTGCAAAAGTGTCACTCATGTGGTATCGCCGTACTCAGGAGAAGTAGGGCAATGTGTTTTGGGGTGTATTTTTACATATACCCATACTGTGTGTGAGAAATATTGCTGTAAACGACAATCTTTTAAATTTTGTTATACAAAGTTGACAATTTACAGAGATATTTCTCTCACCCAACATGGGTATATGTAAAAATACACCCCAAAACACATTGCCCTACTTCTCCTGAGTACAGCGATACCACATGTGTGACACTTTTTTGCAGCCAAGATGTGCAAAGGGGCCCAAATTCCAATGAGTACCTTTAGGATTTCACAGGGCATTTTTACGCATTTGGATTCTCACGCTTTAGGGCCCCTAAAATGCCAGGGCAGTATAAATACCCCACATGTGACCCCATTTTGGAAAGAAGACACCCCAAGGTATTCCGTGAGGGGCATGTAGAGTTCACCGAATTTTTTTTTTTTGGCACAAGTTAGCAGAAATTGATATTTTTTTTTTATTATTATTGTTTTTTACAAAGTATCATATTCCACTAACTTGTGACAAAAAATAAAATTTTACATGAACTCACCATACCCCTCACGGAATACGTTGGGGTGTCTTCTTTCTAAAATGGGGTCACATATAAGGTGTTTGTACTGCGCTGGCATTTGAGGGTCTCCGCAATCATTACATGTATGGCCAGCATTAGGAGTTTCTGCTATTCTCCTTATATTGAGCATAAATAAGCATTCCGCAAAAATATAGAACATGTCCTATTCTTGTCCGCAATTGCGGACAAGAAAAAGCATTTTCTATATAGTTCTGGCAATGTGCGGATCTGCAAAATGCGGAAAGAACATTGCCGGTGTCCGTGTTTTGAGGATCTGCGGATCCGCGGATCCGTGGATCAGATCCGCCGATTCGTGGATCCACGGATCCGCAAAACACATATGGACATCTGAATGGAGCCTTACAAGGGGTGTGATCAATGACAGGGGGGTGATCAGGGAATCTAGATGGGGTGATCAAGGGGTTAACAAGGGGTTAATAAGTGAGGGGGTTACTGTAGTGTTTGGTGCAACTTTACATAGCTACCTGGTCCTCTGGTGGTCGATCCCAGCAAATGGGACCACCAGAGGACCAGGTAGCAGGAATATCAGACGCTGTTACCAAAACAGCGTCTGATATACTTGATTGATGCGATTTATTTAGCATCTACAGCCTGCCAGCGATTGATCATCGCTGGCAGGCTGTAGTACAAGTTGTTAGACGCTCGGCACTGTGAAGTCTCGCGTTTCGCGAGATGACGCGCCGACGCGTCAACTCAGAACTACAGGACCGCCCGCCGGACGCATCCGTGCATTAGGCGGTCCTGTAGTGGTTAATAGTGTACGGCAAAGGATATATTTTTTTCTGGGGTGAAATTTAATTGCCAAAATAGCAATACCATAAATCTGTGGTTTCAGCTGTGGCTGGCCAAGTTTAATAGTGTCCGGCAAAGGATATATTTTGTTCTGGGGTGAAATTCAATTGCCAAAATAGCAATACCCTGAATCTGGTGTTCCAGCTGTTGCAGGCCTAGTTTAAATCTGTCAGGGTATATTTTTTTCTGTGGTGAAATTCAATTGCCAAAATAGCAATACCATAAATCAGTGGTTTCAGCTGTGGCTGGCCAAGTTTAATAGTGTACGGCAAAGGATTTATTTTTTTCTGGGGTGAAATTCAATTGCCAAAATAGCAATACCGTAAATCTGGTGTCCCAGCAGTGGCTGGCAAAGTTTAATAGTGTCCTGCAAAGGATATATTTTGTTCTGGGGTGAAATTCAATTGCCAAAATAGCAATCCCCTAAATCCGGTGTCCCAGCGGTGGCTGGCAAAGTATAATAGTGTCCGGCAAAGGATATATTTTCTTCTGGGGTGAAATTCAATAGCCAAAATAGAAATACCGTAAATCAGTGGTTTCAGCTGTGGCTGGCCGAGTTTAATAGTGTCCTGCAAAGGATATATTTTGTTCTGGGGTGAAATTCAATTGCCAAAATAGCAATACCATAAATCAGTGGTTTCAGCTGTGGCTGGCCAAGTTTTTTTTTTTTTTTTTTAAACTGTTTTTATTAAGTTTTCAAAAAGTTTGAAGAATAGACATATAAACAAGAGCAATGTCGCACTGCCATCAATAATATCCATTTGTACAAGTGCAAAATTATTTGTCAATTGCCTTTTCCATGAGCATACGGATAGTAACAGAAGTCTAACGAAACGGACATTATCAGACAATCATCCCCGTAAGATATTACGGGAGATATCCCCGAGAAACCAGTACATTCTAACCGGATACAGTCTCTAGTGGGCTCTCAGGGTCAAGGCAGTGATACCTCGTGAAGGTAATGTAGAGAACAACACAAACAGATAAGGGAAAAGAAAAAGAACCAAAACAAGAACCTAGATGCTCGGGAGTATATGGACGCTGTGGACCCCCTCCCCAGCTCATGACAGTAGAACCGGTGATTCGCCAAGTACCGTCTGTTGCAGGAACCATGTAGTCCCTGAAAAGCATTCGTGTATGGCCTTGCGGACATGCAACGGAAGAACATTAATAAAACTTTCCCACACCTGAAAGAAGTGTTCCACTTTTTGTCTTTTTGATGTGAGGCCTCCACCCAGTCCATACGCATGATATGGGAGAGTTTCTCCAAGAACAATCTGAAGGGGGATTGTGGGCTGTAACCAGACTTGTAGGATCGCCTTAGTTCCTGCTACTGCCACAAAGTGTAGCAACTTCCTACACCCTGGGGTACAGTTATATTTATCCTTATCTAAATAACCGAACAGCGCCCAAAGCGGGTCGCGCGGGTAAAAGTGGTTAAGTGTGTGTTAGTGAAGGTGATGATTTTGTCCCAGAACTGTTGTATCATTGGGCAGTCCCATAGACAGTGGTAAAGTCCTGCATCCGAAGCCCCACATTTAAAGCAGTTGTTGGAATCGTATATGCCCATTCTAAACCCCCGTCTCGGAGTCAGATAGGACCTATGGCAGATTTGTAGGATCATCTCTGTGTATCTTGCTACGGGTAAGTGTTTGTATGAGAACTCCAATGCCCGGAGTATCGTTGAAGGGGTAGCCTGTGGCACCTCCGCCTGCCATCTAGTCATAGGGGCTGTAGATGCGGAGTAGTCAATTGGTACATGGAGGAACTGGTAGTTTGATGAAATCTGTTTCTTCCCTCGTTGAGGTTCGAGAACCATCGTCTAAAATATGGGCTCCATTCGAGTCCGCCATGGCGGAAATGACTCTAGTGATATAGCTTTTCGCTTGTAAGTATGGGAAAAAGGGAAAACTATATGTGGGTATTCCTTCTGCAGGTCCTGGAGCGGTTTAACCGTTCGTGTTTGCGCGCTGATGAGTTTGTCAATGCTAGTGATGCCGTGCGATTGCCAGCATTTAAATGTGGGGTGGGAAGATCCGTTCTGAAAGGAGGGATTCCTTACTAACGTCAGATGCACCGAAAATGACGCATGCAATTTGCACAGACCTCTTGCCCTGTACCACGCCCTCCATGTCGTCATGAGGAGGGGGTTCGTTTTAACCGCTTGTGGAAGATCCCGAACGAGAGATGCAATAGGTTCGATAACGCAATATGTGGAACAAAGGCTTGATCTAGCGTAACCGGAGTATATTTTGACGTAGAATGCAGCCAGTCTCGCACCACTCGCATTAGAGCCGCAATGTTGTACAGTCTGATATCAGGGAAGTTTAGGCCCCCATTTAGTTTTGGTTGTCGCAGTGTGTGCCAAGCTATTCTAGGACGTTTCCCATTCCAGACAAATGTCCTGTACAGGTAGTTTATCCTTTTCTCGTCTTTAGGCCGAAGGCAGATAGGCAACATCTGGAGTATATACAATAGTTTGGGAAACTCTGACATCTTAAGTAGGTTTGTCCTCCCTACATAGGAAAGTGTGAAATGCTTCCAGCTCGCCAGGTTCGACTCCAGAGAGGAGAGATATGGTCCTATGTTACAGTTATATAATTGGGATGGATTTTTAGGGATAGAGACCCCTAGGTATGTTATGGACTCATTTTTCCATGAAAATGGGAAGGCCCTTGTCCACATCGGTCTCCTGGGTCCGCTCACTAGCAGTGCTTCTGTTTTGTCCAAGTTAATGGTATATCCTGATAATACACCAATATCCCGGATCTCAGCCAACAAAGCGTTCAGTGAATTTTCAGGATCGGAGATCATCAGCAGGACATCGTCCGCAAATGCCGCCGCTCTCAATTCTGTGTTACCTATCGTCACCCCACGAAAGCTATGCGTGGAGTGAAGATGGTACAGGAGCGGGTCCAGGGACAGATTAAACAAGATGGGGGAGAGGGGGCATCCCTGCCTTGTGCCCCTAAAGAGGTCGAGGACTCCCGAGTTTTTCCCGTTGATAGTTATCACAGTGGTGACATCAGTATAGGTGTTAGTCACAAATTGTCTAAAACCGTTTCCAAAGCCTCGAATTTCCAGGAGGGTTTGTAGGAAGGACCAAGACACCGTAGTCGAAAGCCTTCTCGGCGTCTAAGCCGAGAAGGAGTATTTGTGGTCGTGTGGGGTCCCGTGCCGCGACCGTTGCTGCCACTACTCTGCGGACATTATGAACCGCGTGCCTCCCTTGGGTGAAACCCATCTGGGTGGGGTGGATTAAGGTCGGGATAAAGGTTTGCATCCTATTTGCGATTATCTTAGCTAAGAACTTGTAGTCTTGGTTCATTAAGGTGATCGGCCTGTAGGATTGTGGTAGGTCGGGATTCTTGTTAGGTTTGGGAAGCACTATCACCCTCGATTCTGTAAACCTATCTACCCCCGCCCCTCTTTGTATATTTGCGAGTACAGCGTGGCCAAGGTTGGAATAATCTCTGGAGCTAATATCTTATAATACTCCGCCGTTAGGCCGTCCGGCCCGGGTGTTTTGCGATTGTGGGATTCAGAAATGACTCGTTTCACCTCCTCCTCAGTAATGTCAGCGTCTAAGAACGCCTTTTGTTCCTCGGACAGGGAGGGCATGGATAGGGAGTCCAAGAAGGACTGATTTCTCCCCTGGTCTGTGGGGAGGCCCTATAAAGGTCCTCATAGTATTTAAAAAGCCCTCTAATATGTCATCAGTAGTGGAGTATAGGCGGCCGGTCTCAGGGCACTTGATTCGTGCTATTGGTTTAGCGCTTTTGAAAGGTTTAGTGAGGGAGGCCAGCAGGGTTCCTGCTCTGTTGCCCCAGCGGAAATATTTGTTCTGCGTGCACCGGGTAAACCAGTGTGCCTGACCCTGGACAAATGTATCTAACAGTGATTTAGCATCTATGAACGCCTGTTTCGTTTGAGGAGTGGGGGACTCTGAGTGGGCTTTCTGAGCTGATAGAAGGTCGCAATGTAACTGATTAAAACGGTCCCTCGCCTTTTTTTTTCTTGTGAGCTACATAGGCTATTATATGTCCGCGCATGACCGCCTTGGAGGTTGCCCATAGCAGCGGGGTTTCATCAAGATGCACGTCATTGTCATCCAAGAAAGTAGACCAGTGGACCTTAAGATATGTCCCAAAGTCCTCTGACTCAGAGAGGTAAGTGGGGAACCTCCATAGGCAGGATTTTATTTGCGGTTGTAATGCCTGAATCGTGGCCGTAACAGGTGCATGGTCCGAAATTAATATCGGATGTATAGTGGTATCTAGCAGGTTATCCAGCAGGGTAGTGGAGGTCAGAATCAAATCTAGTCGTGAGAATGAGTCATGGGTTTTGGAGTAACAGCTATATTCCCGAGTGTTATCATGGGTCGTTTCTCCATATGTCACATAAATGTAACCTGTCCATCATTTGTAGTATCGCTGGGAAGCCGGTGAGGTTTGTGATCTGTGGTGCGATCTGTCTAAGCTCGGATCTAATGTGGCATTAAAATCTCCTGCTATCATGAGTTTGCGTGTCGCTCGATCGGTGAGTAACTCTGATATTTTGGTAAAAAAGCTGGGCTTGGGGAATTGGGGGCATATATGTTTAGTAGGGAATATGGTACTCCTTCTATCAATACGTCCAAAAGGAGGTAACGTCCCGCTGGATCTATTGAGGAGTTCTGTATTTCATATGTTAGCCCACGTCTAAACAGAATCGCCACCCCTCTGGATTTAGAGGTGTGTGAGGCCGTCAGACATTCAGAGAGCCAAGGGGCCTTGAGTATGGACTGGGAGGATTTCTTCCAGTGTGTTTCTTGGAGAAATATAATGTCTGGTTTAAATCGCTTAAGATGTGTCACAACTTTTCTTCTCTTAGTTGGGGTATTTAACCCTGCCACATTCCATGTGAGCAGTTTTAAATATGGTGAGGTAATGTAACTGGGTGAGGTGGATTCAGGTGTGGTACTCATCTGGCCAGGGGGTATGCGGTAGTCATCGGAAGGGTCAGTCACATTAGGATCCTCTCCCACCCGTCCCAGCGAGCGAGTAGGAATGGCGGTATGCGGTAGAGGAGGGGGTCCCAGGTCCCGAGCATCACAGTTATTAATCTGAAATAAAAACACAACTTGTAATAAACAAAAATAAACATTAGTGGATGTTGAGTGGCATCCCTTGGTAGGCCTTCAAGTACAATTCAAAAGCAGAAAAAGAGAACAATTGAGGTTAGGAGGTTCTCCCCAATGTGCGACGAACGTTCATCCCGCATCAGGTTGGCCGAAGAATCCTCTGGCTTCCGCTGGGTCGTCAAACAGGTGTGTGCGGCCCTCGTGTTGAACTCGCAGCTTCGCTGGGTACAGGAGCTGGAAACGGATGTTGCGGTCATGGAGGTAGCTGCATATTCCCACGAACATCTTTCTTTTCTGTGTCACCATAGCTGAAAAGTCCTGGAAAAGGAGTATTTTCTGGCCGTCTATCACTAGTTGTCGTTGGTTACGGTAAGCTCTGAGAATCTTTTCTTTAGTGGCCCAGTGGACGTATTTAGCAATTGCGGGTCTAGGGCGACCCCCTTGGTCTCTAGGCGGTCCTATTCTGTGTGCCCTCTCCACTATCATAGGGTCAGTCGGCAGGTTAAGCTGTAAGGCCTGCGGAATTTTTAGCGCCAGATAAGCTGTTAGCGCCTCCCCACTCACCGATTCCGGAATTCCCACAAATCGGAGATTGTTTCTCCGGTCCCTGTTCTCCAGATCTTCTAACTTCTCTTTAAGCAGTGTCTCTGTGGCTTCACACTGTCTTATCGAGGCCAGTGCCGCCTCAATGTTGGTTTCTCCTGTCACCACTCTGGTTTCTAGGTCTGTGATCCTTTGCGTGTTAGCGGTAATCTGAGCCATAGCAGAGTTAATGGAGGCATGTAGGACGTCAAATCTTTTGTCAAAGAGTGGCAACAGTAGGCGTGTCACTTCTTGTGCCACTGCCGCGGCCTGTGCGTTGTCCTGGGGTGGACGAGGAGACGGGCTGTGTGGAGGCGAAAGATTTGGCGGCGTGATATCATCTGTAATCATTTCTTGCGAGGAGAGCGGCGACTCAGGGGCTTGTTCATCCGCTTGGGGCGATGAAGGTGTTTGTTTATTCCTCAGCGTAGGTTTGTTGGGGACTTTAGTTGGTTGAGATTTGGAAGCCATTTGACTTGGCTGCGTCTTGCGTTGCTGTCTCTGTGGCTGGGGACCCATAAGGAATTTGTCCATTCCTGTGCCCTGTGCAGAGAGGGTGAGGGTGGTCGGACAAGGGGGTCTTAAAAGAACCAGATCCTTACATTGGGAGGGTAGACCTCGCTTTTACTGGAGTCTTTTATGGCATTTGATACAGAGGTCTATGGCTGCTGGAGAAGTGACCAACTGGCAAGATGGTGCTCAGTGTTTTGCGTGGTTGTACGGCTTCACCACTGGAAAGTATTGGGATCCCACGTGGTCAGGGGTCTTGCAAGCGGGGTCAACAGAGGGTAGTTGCCCGGTCCAGATGGGAGCAGCGGGCTGTGATATGCCCCTAGTCCGTAGGGAGTCAAGGTCCCAGGATCTGGTAGCAAGCTGTGTAGACACCCAGCAAGATATTTAAACCAGTAGGAAGAAAGAACTAAGTATGGCCATAAAGAGTTAAAGCAGCTTCAATATTAGTGGTAGATGGTGTTATACCGTGATACACCACTAGGTGTCACTGTTCGCTCATGAAGTCTCTATGTGGAGAGAAATGAGGGGAACTTCAGCATGGACCGGGAAGTGCCATCTTGAAAGTACTTACAAGTCCCTCGTGCTGCAGGTATTGTAGCTTCTTCTCTCCAGGAGGGGGTTCTGAGGGGGATCGCTGGCCTCTCTGGCTAATGCAGTATGTCCCAGCTGCTGGTGTTGTACAGAGGGAGTGGGAGGGTGCAGATCTCGGTGGTGAGGAGTTTCTGGTCCTGGCGCTCCTACCCCTTCCCGGGAAGCCACCTACTTGGTGCTTTAATGCAGGTACCGGCTCTGTTGCTGGCCCCAACGATCGAGGTTGCAGGGGCCCTGCTGCAGTGAGCGGGTGCAGGCCGCGTGGTTGAGCGGCCTATACAAGTGCTATGCAGCTCACTGCTGCAGACTCCAGGGCAATAAGAACTGCGGCCCTCTGATCAGCGTGTCCTAGAGGGTTTGTCCTTTCTTTGTAGCTCTGCCTGTCGTCCTGTTGGACGCAGATGGCGGCAGATTCTTTGGCTGCTGAGGAGGACGCTGTTAAAACGCGGCCATACTTGATGTCCCGCCCCCGGAAGTCCCCGGCTGGCCAAGTTTAATAGTCTCCTGCAAGGGATATATTTTGCACTGGGGTGAAATTCAATTGCCAAAATAGCAATACTATAAACTAGTGGTTTCAGCTGTGGCTGGCCAAGTTTAATAGTGTCCGGCAAAGGATATATTTTGTTCTGGGGTGAAATTCAATTGCCAAAATAGCAATACCATAAATCAGTGGTTTCAGCTGTGGCTGGCCAAGTTTAATAGTGTACGGCAAATGATTTTTTTTTTCTGTGTGCCTGTGCCGTAAGAGGTAAGTATTTGGGAATCTAGAACTGCTCAGATAAAAAAATAATGAAGTTGTAGCTGCAGAAGTCAATATTGTGAATGTGACAGCATTATGTGTGATGCTCCTTTACATTAACCTGTGAATACAAGTTAAACCAGTAGCCCAATTGTTTCACTTCCCAATAGTATGAGCTGTGACAACTGTGATGCCTGATAAGCAATTGCTGTGGGTTCAACTGAAGAGGATCAAGTTTTCATACGTTGGTGAAGATATAAAGGAGTAATACATCACTATACATTACTGGTCCAGCTGGAGCTAGGACCCATTCTCCATTAGAGATTTGTCCCTGTCCATTACTGGTAGTGGAGGGGTCTAGGGAACAAGTTTACCTAGTCACGTTTGTGACCACTGACTGAATCCTTTATGGCTATTACACTGTACATTGTGGGCGCTGATTGAAACTCTTTTTTATGGTCAATGCAACTTACTAAAACTTTTTCCACCAAACTATGTATATATATCAATCTGCTCAGGTTATTTTGCTCTATAACAAGGTGCTTTTAGGTTGCATTTATTTTGTGGCGACAGGTCCTCTTTAAGTACGGATAGTATAGATCATACATAGAGCTGAATTTTAGTGAGGGCACATGGGGAAGACGCGCTGGTGCCTCCACTACCCATCCTTTTTGCCTAGGTCAGTTCTGCTGGTTAAAACAGCAACTAAATCAGGAGATCTGTTTGTCTAGCGAGGTCAAGTGTCCTTCAGCTGTAATATGCCATTCACCATATATACTATTGGCTATTCTTAGCTTATGGCCTACTAGGTGTCCTCTTTTCATGCAGGCCTGGTAATAAGTATGTATCTGGGTAGTATATACACCTGTCACGCTTAGAGGGAAGAGGGGAACAGTGAATCAGGCCTGAGAACTAGGGAAGGAAGATTGACACCTCCTAGTAAAACCCTAACCAAAATCCTGACTGACTACCAGTACGAACAGACCCCAGAGGTAGGTGTGTTCATACGCAGGAATACCTAGAGTCCTATCTAGCCCTATAGGACCCTGGTACTAATGGCATGGATGAGACTACCTGTTCCCCCAAAAAGAAGGATGAACAGGAGTCTCCTTCAGGCCTAATACAAACAATAGGGAACTGCAACACACAGAACCCAAACAAAATACAAAAAGGGAAAGGAAAGACTAAACTTCAAAGGGTCTATTAAAGCACCAGGAACTCTGCCAAGATCTCCACACCAGGTATCCACAACTGAATCTGAATCTAAACCGCACAGCATTGTGGGAGAAGCAACAATAAATAAGGAAGGTTTTTTTTTTTTTTTTTTTTTACTTTATTTTTTTTTTTCCCATACTTATATAAATACACAATTCGGTTCATAATTCCAATCCATATTATATCCAAATACAAAATCAGCATAACATGATATCCATTTACATATCATATACCCTTTATAACCACTGATCATATATAATCCAATTAATCCTTCTAATCTCCCCCCCAAGCCCTTAGCCCCCCACCCCCATAGGACTGTGTGCCACGGTGAGCCTTAGATCCCCCTAACTCACATCAGAGGTAAAACATACTGTCTGTTACGCAATTATTTTTACCCGTGCCAGCTGGCCCAGATTTTAGCTACACTGCCACGCTGTTTGCCGCTCCCAGCACTTTTTTGTTCATATATTGCCACCTTATCCATTAACGCTATCCATTCATTTATTTCCGGACTGATCTGTGATCCCCATTTTCTAACAATTATTACTCTTGCTACTACCAGAGCTTTCATCCATAACCTTACCACCTCACTTTTTACATTCTTAAATTGTGATGCTACCCCTAACAATATAAATGGCTGGTCCCATTCTAACCTGTATCGGGTTCTACAGTTCAACTCCTCTATTACCTTAAACCAAAAGTTTCTCACCGCTGAGCATTCCCAGACTACATGGAGGAAGTGTGCTTTCTTTTGCCCACATCTTTTGCAAGCCAGATCATCCCTGCGATAAAATCTTGCCAAATCTTTAGGTGTATAATACAAACGGTATATCCAAAAGATATGAATCATCCTAAAATTATTAGAAGAGATAGACATTTTTACATTCTTAAAAATTTCATACCAATTGAATCCGCTAGTTAGACCAAGATCTCGCTCCCACTCCCGCACCTTTGTAGTTTTCATCTTGTGTTCGAGATTGCTCACTAACCTTTTATATATCAAAGACATACTAATAGCTTTCTTGCTTAATTGCATACAATATTCTATAAACTCATGTGATCTCACCTCTAAACAGTGATCTCTCTTTATTTTACTAACAGCGTGTCTTAGTTGTGCATATTTAAAACTCTCTATATAGCCCGTATTTAATCCCATTATATATTCGATTCCTCTTATCTCAGCTCCCTGCACTATTTGAGAGACCCAACATATATTTCGATTAATCCAGAATTCTACATTATCCATCTTAACAAATTCCATTAGATTAGGATTGTGCCATAGTGGTGTGCAAGTTAATATATATGTGATCCCCAGTATTTCTTTAATTTTTCCCCATCCCTTCAACATAGTATAGCCAATCGAATTTTTATCCCTCATTCTACCTACATCCCCCATCTCAAGTCTAGAGAAAATCTTTGTGTAATTCCTATTAACTGAGCCTAAATAATAATCTAATTCCTCTTCCTCCATACCCATCCACCAAGCCAGCTGTGCTGCCAAGAAATACCCCTGAACATAAGGCAATGAGAATCCACCTTCCTCCATTCTGAACCATTTTGTTTTAGCCGGACTTTTTTTCTTCCCCAGATCAGATCATTAAAAATACTTTCTAATCTCTTAAAGAACATATCTCCTATCCAGTTTACACACGGTGTGATCTTATATAAAATTTGCGGTAGTATTATCATCTTTAACAACGCCACTCTATCTGCTCGTGAGATTGGTAATTTTTGCCATATCCGGACCTTATTTTTCACTATTTCAAGTAGTGGGATAACATTATGTACGATGTAATCTCCTTCCGCTGCTCCAATCTTGACACCAAGATAGTCTATTTTATCTGTGCATGACAATATTTTAACTTGCGTGGGATTACTTTTAGGGGGTCTGCTAAGAGGAAGCAGAACTGTTTTCTCCCAATTTATTTTATATCCTGAATGATATCCATATTCATTAATAGATGTAATCACGTGCTGCAAGATCTTATATCCATCCCTCAGGAACAGCAATACATCGTCCGCATACAGATTTATTTTATCGAGAACCCCTCTCCGTCCAAAACCTGCTATAGCTGCATCTTCCCTTATAATACAGGCTAGTGGCTCCAAGAACATAGCAAACAGCAGGGGGGAAAGAGGGCATCCCTGCCTAGTCCCCCTTAATAGTGGTACTGGCTGAGTTTTATTTCCGTTAATGGAAATCCTGGCGATCGGGGCGCAGTATAATAACCTCGTCCAACTAATGAAGTTATCACCCAGGTTCATCTTACGCATCGTCTGCCACAAAAACTCCCGCTCCACTCTGTCAAACGCCTGCGATGCGTCTAGTGACAGAATGGAGCGGTCGTCCCCCTCTCCCGCCTGCACGCCCACCAATGTTCTCCGAATGCTCATCTGAGATGATCTCCCTGGTATAAAACCAGTTTGATCTATATGTATTAATTTGTTAATTAGGGGTTTAAGCCGATTAGCCAATACCTTAGCGTATATTTTGTAATCTGCATTTAGCAGAGATATTGGTCGGTATGCCCGAATGTCCGTTTCTTCCTTATCTTTTTTCAAAATGAGAGTAATAATTGCTTCAGACATTGAGGGGGGGAGAACCCCTCCACCCCAAGCTGAGTTGAGAACCTGCATCAATAGTGGCAGCAAAATTCCACCAAACCTTCTATAAAGTTCAAATGGCAGTCCATCCGAGTCCCGCAGCAGTGTTACCCTGTATTGATTTGAGGGCCAATTCCAGCTCCGCTAACAGTATCGGTTGGTTTAATTTCTCTCTATCTTCCTCATTAAGGATGGGGATTTCAATTTTCTCCAAAAAAGAGTTAATAGCCAGCTCTTTTCCTTCTCCTTCGGAACTATATAACTGTGTATAATGAGTGACAAATTCTTGAGCTATCTCATTTTTATCTGATAGGAGTACCCCATAAATAAATAAGGAAGGTTAAATGACCACCCTCTCGGGAAAAAAGGGGTCGCTTCGAGGCTGTATAGTGATACTATATAGTTGAGAGGGGGCCAGGCATGTCTAAGGGAGTTACTGGCTCAGCTGAAACTATCGTAGACTTAAGTATAGAGGGGCACATGCATTTGTGTCCACTTTTTATGTGGTTGTGATAAGGTGTCAAGCTTGGTATGGGTCATGAAGATGGGATACGGTCTCCCACAATTTTTTTGTCCCAGCCCCCCTTTCCCTGGAAAGTTTAGGTAATGGAAGTGGTGAAGAGGATATAGCAGATGTATTTGTATATACTTGCATAAAGATTGATAGATGACTAATGCTCTACATTAACCCCGAAATGACTGAATGTAGTTGCAAACTCTGGTCCTCAAAGAGTGCAAGTTGTATCACAAGCAGAATACCATGCTGAGTAAGAGGAACATTTATATGTCATAATGCTAATAATGTATGTGTCCTTATTGTCTAACTTCAGTCCTTCTATAAATTTTTGATCTGTAGAATAAAATCTAACCTTCAAGATTATATTTCTATAGTAATACATTACAGTACTTATAGTAAATAACAAAGGGCATTACATTGGAGAGATGTGGTGGAGCTAAAACTGCATTGAGGCTTCAATGGAAGCCCCAAGTGATAAAGCTTAATGTGTTTAAGTCCTGCTGCATGAAGTCAATGTATATGATTTATGATCAATATGTTGAATACAATGAATACATATCTTCTTTTAGGAGGTATATAGAGATACAGATCATTGATGATGAAGAATATGAAAAAAATAAGAACTTCTTTATTGAACTCGGAGAACCAGAAATGCAGAGAGGAGGTAAAATAAACAATAATGAAAAGATGACAATGAACAAACATACGTGAAGTAAGCTGCCATCTATGTTCCTGGCGAGAGACAGAGTTGAGCCTTATGCACACGATCATAATACAGTTATGTGCAACCTCTGAGTTGTAGCCTTCTATGGAGCCCTACTGTACCTCCATATGTCTCTAATTGAATACAGAGGTATACAGGCTTCTGTGTGAATTTAAAAAATTGTGCCATGTTTCTTCAGTAAAATGGAACAGATGCTTTATAAATATGGCGCTCATTCTGACTACCATTTTTATCAAAGTATTCACACCAGACAACTAGAAGAAATACAGTGATAAATCTCCTGCTTCCTATCTATTACAAAGCTGGTTGCCTGCTGCCACCACTAGGGGGAGCTCTGTGCATATGAATTTATGTAGGTATGGTTGACTGAAATGAAAGCTGTAATAATGTTTGCACTGAGCTCCCCCTAGTGGTGGCTGCACAAAAATGCAGTGTTTTCACATAGGGAGGAGAAGAATGTCATCGCTAGCCCCCTCCCACCAGGCTCCATAGCAGCTGCAAGGTCTGCCTTCATTGAAGAAATGCCACTATTTGCAGTGTAAAACTGCAGGACACTGTCTCTAGTTCCAGGTGGATACTTTGGGTGTTGTTAACATTTTTTTTTTCTATTGCTAATCATAAACATTTGTAATTAACATATTTCATCATGTTTTTGTTTCCCAAATAGGCGATATAAAGCTATAAGGCCACATTCAGAAAATTGCCCATCACCATAAGCTGCAACATCTACTGACAGATACAAAGCATCAGCCATGCTCCCTTTAAAGGGGTTGCCCGGACTTTTACTATTGATGACTTAGGATAGGTCATCAATATCAGATCAGTGGGGGTCCAACACACAGCACCCCCTGCTGATCAGCTTATGAGGAGATACAGTGCGCACGTGCCGTCTCCTCTCTCTCCTCCTGTCCGCAGCTGCTGTCTATGCTGTCTGAGGATAGGTCATCAATAGTAAATTCTCGGACAACCCCTTTAAATTTATGGGCGCAATGCAATCACCTGTAGAGCATGTATATTCAGAAATAACATTTCTTGTGATATAGCCCATGTTTACATTAGTGTAACCTGTGTTTTCTTCTATTCAGGTAATGCTGGTGAAAAATGGGTGGTATGTACCAAAAGTGGTGAGGAGATTGCAGGAAGTCCCAGTCTTGGGGAACATCGCAAGATGGAAATCATAATAGAGGAATCATATGAGTTCAAGGTGAAATAGATATGAAAACCTTTTTACATAAGCAAACATAATGATAAATTGACTGACATTAGAAATAGATATTTTTTTACCTGATCTGACAACTGGTCTTACCATCAATAAGGTCTAACAGACAGATGGAGTTGTCTACTGCTGTACTTTTGTAGGCCGTTGTTGTATCAGAACCGGGCCCACCAGAGAATCTTTTGTTACTTTGAAGGACTGGGCAATGGGGGATTTTACATAGGCAGATATTCTGCCTGCAATAATAGCATGTTGATTGATGCTGATTAAAAGCAGTTTACATACAGCAATCACTGGGAGTACACGGACAAATGATCAATACTATGATTGTCCATTGCTGTACAGCTTTTATTTTTTGGCAGTACATCCTCTGTTAACACAGGCTGAACTGTACCCGACAAACAATGATTTTTGGTGCCGTATAAAAGATGTGCCAACAATGTAATTGATTGGTGTTTTTTTCAAATAATAAGCATATGAGCCAATAATCTGTGAGCCAACAGTATGCTCACTTATGACCAACTGGTAAATAAAATATCTTTATGCTCTATTAGTGCCATTCAAGTTGTATAGCTTTAATCAGCAATCATCTGTATGGGGCAATGCAAGCCTTTTCTTGTAAATATTGTAGAAAAAGTACATTTATGTACAAAATCAATGTTCCCTGAAATACACACTGTAACTTTAGTAAATGTGAGTGCCTAATTCTACTCCTTATTCATCACAATGTCTCTGTGCGGGCATGAACCAAGGGGCACATTTATTACCACTGGCATTTTAGACGCCGGTCTTAATAAAGCCCTAAGCTAGCGATGGATCCGCTGAAGTTATGAAGAGGCACCGGCCTCTCCAAAACTTCGGCGCATCCCGCACAGAGTCTAAATGTAAGACAGCTTCATAGCTGTCTTACATTTAGACCTTTTTCTGCCAGCCCGCCCCCTTCAAACCCATACCACACCCACAATTTTAGACCTGGCGTGAGCGGGGAAGTCACAGCTAGCGGCATAACTAGCCGTTGTGCCGCCATCTGCACCTGAAATATGCCTAATATAGGCGTATTTCAGTATAACAAATGACCCCCTAAGTCTCTGTTCTGGAACTTGTCTTAAATTTTCCAATGTCGTCAGCCTAATCTGATGTTTTACAAGCCGGGTCAACTTCCTCAGCATGCCCTTTTCTTATGATCTATTTGCTGTAATGTGTACATCTTTATACTACCGCTCATGCAGTTAACCTGCCCTCCTTCCATTTTTTTTTATAGAACACTGTGGACAAGCTGATTAAGAAGGCAAACTTGGCTTTGGTGGTCGGGAGCAGCAGCTGGAGGGAGCAGTTTGTGAGCGCTGTTACTGTCAGCGCAGGTGAGATCAGTCCATCCTGCACATAATTCTTCTTCTCACGGACATTCAATGACATTGTCCATAGTATTCTCAGAACACAGTAAGGCTTTACATGTTAAGCCAGCACACAAGAATGCTTTGCGTTGTTGCACACCTAGTATACATTACACACTAACCCCCAAAATGCACAACTCTTTGCAAACATAATGTACATGCACACATGCTTTTTCACATTTCTCCACATCACTAACTCTGCTTTCCCCCTCTCTCCATCTTGCACACACCCTTGTTTTGGCATGCTACCCTGTCGCTCATTTTTCTGTCCTTATCTATTCTCCTATCTGATATTCCACCTATTATCATTTTATTTATCATATTTATTTTATTTATCCAATCTGTCCATAAATCTTTATTTTTGCTTATTTTTGCCTCTGTTCCTTGCTTTGGTGCTGCTCTCTTCTTCCAAATCCCCCAATTCCTTTCTGCATGTCCCATTCTGGGCAGGAGATGATGATGAGGAGGAGAGCAGTGAGGAAGGGCTACCCAGTTGCTGTGACTACATCATGCATTTCCTGACCGTCTTCTGGAAGGTGCTCTTTGCCTTTGTGCCCCCCACTGAGTACTGGGGAGGTTGGGCCTGCTTTCTGGTCTCCATCTGCATCATTGGAATCCTCACTGCTGTCACTGGTGACCTGGCTGCACACTTTGGCTGCACAGTTGGCCTCAAAGACTCCGTCACTGCTGTGGTCTTTGTTGCCTTGGGTACATCTGTACCAGGTATGGACTGCTCTGTAATAATGTTTCTCTGTTTTGGGGAGGGAGATGACCACACAGGGTAGAAGCAGACATTGTTATAACATGAATGTAGAAATTACAGTATGTATAAGTCTATGTTGGTGGTCATAGTCTCACATCACAAATGGATGGTTAAAACTTCATGGTCACAATATATTTTTAGGGTGACAGTTTGCTGGTGACATTGCTATAGCTGAATATAGCCAATTTCCCATTCAGTTGTTGATCCTAGCTTGTTACAATAGACCTATTTTTGGTTGTGAGTGTAACCAGAATAGTTAAACATGGATGATTTCTTTCTTAACGTGGTCATACACATTTGATAGAAATAGGCTGAATGAGCAATCGTCTGGTGATTGATTGTTTCACAGACACAGCCATACAAACTGGCTATGCATGTTTAATAACATTGATTGAAGGACAAATGATTTTTCTGGGAACATCCTTTTAACAGAATAATCTTTTATCCACAAAAAATCATTCTTAGGGCTCATGCACACGACCACATGTATTTTGCAGTCTGCAAAAAACAGATCTTCAAAAAATACGGATAACGTCCTTGTGCATTCCTCATTTTGTGGAACGGAATAGCTTGCCCATAATAGAACAGTCCGTAATGCGGACAATAATAGGACATGTTCTATATGTTTGCGGAACGGACATACGGAAATAGAATGCACACGGAGTAACTTCCGTTTTTTTTTGCGGACCCATTAAAATGAATGGTTCTCCATACAGTCAGCAAAAAAAGTAGAATGAACATGGAAAGAAAATACATTTGTGTGCATAAGCCCTTAGAATGTAAAAGCTTTAATTCAACTATTGCACAAAAATTTCAAACATGGCCAATATTTTTTTGGACAATGATTGTGTGTCATCGGTCGGCTAAAACCTTTGTTTTCCCCTGTTGTCTCCACAACAGCACCCCTGAGATGACTCCGATCAGCCAGGGACAGGAAAAACACGCAGAGAGGTTAAAAACCCCTTCCCCTCCCACCACCATCAGTGTTTTTCCTGTACCTGTGCAGGACAGATGTGCAGAAGAGGATCAGAGGTCCTTGCTTTTAGAACCTTATACATATGGGATCTAAAGCAGTAGATCTAGTGTAGCTAGCAGCTCCCTGACTTTCCTCTATTATTGTACCTGCTAAAGTCGTCAATACTCAAGGGGGGTAAGATCCCTTGTCGGATCGCATCCTTAGTCAGTCCTGGTAAGTATTTGATACATGCAGACAGAGCTCTGTTGAGCTCCCCATGTAAAGATGCAGGAGCAGGCATGTTTCCGACAGACACGTCACTTCTGGTAACGTTGAGGTAGGCTGTTGGTTTAGGAGGTGGAACACAGCAGCAGTGGAACGCAGTGCTTTGTTCCAGGCACTACATTTCCTGTGAAAGAGTTTTTTTTCCAAATCTAGCGGAGCGCGTAACTTCCTTTGACGCACTTCCGGTTCGGTATGTGTGGGCATTCTTCCAGTGACAGGGGGAACGTACACTTTGCTTCATGCTCTGCTGAAATCCCTAGGACCTCCAGACTATGGAAGACAGCTCTTCCAAACAATCCCTTCCTTCTTCAGGTGATGTAAGTGTGTTAGATTTTTGCGCCCCCCCCCCCCCTATTTTTTGGGGGTTGCTTTGATTTAGGTAGTTTATGGTCCTTCCTTTTCTATATTTATTGCAGTCTGAAAAGGAGATGGGTCCAAAGTGTAAGCTTGCTGCTGCCTGTAAATGTGCGATATGTGGAAAGAAGCAAGATTCATCATACAAAAAGCCACGTTGCTTGTACTCTTAAGGTGGTTCAGGATGAAACACCTTTGTTTATGAATGACATTAAGACCCTTGTAAAAGATGAGATTCAGTTGGCCATGTCTGGGCTATCTGTATCTTTAGCTCCTAAAAAGAGCAAGAAAAAATCTAGAGAACAGGAAGGTGAACAGCAGGATTTCTCTTCTTCTGAGGAGGGAAGTAAATATTTTTTTCTCTACTGATGATATAGAGTATTTACTTAAGGCACTGGGTAGCACTATGGAAATTGAAGATGTAAAAAAAAAAAAAAAACAGATGTGTACAGGATACTATGGTGAAAAATGGGAAAAACTGAAAAGAGTGTTTTCAGGTCATGAAAATATTAATAAAATGATCCAAAATGAATGCAACACACCTGAAAAGAGAACTTTTTTTCCTAGATGTTTAAAAAAGAAGATATCCTTTTAATGAGTCTGATGTGGAAAAATGGGACTCTGCCCCCATGACTGATGCAGCTGTCGCTAAATTAATCAGAAGCACATCCATTCCCTTTGAAGATTCCTCTTTTGCTTAAAGATCAGATGAATAGAAAGACTGAAGGAATGATCGAAAACATGTGGGAATCAGTGGTGGTTATGCTATGTCCAACAGTCTCCCCCACTTGCGTGGCTAGATCCCTATGCCTGTGGATGGAACAATAAGAGTCTCACTTGAAAAAAAAAAACACTAGGGAACAGATTTTGTCCTCCCTTTCTCTCCTCAGATCTGTGGCCGGGTTTCTGGCAAATGCCTCTGCGTAGTCGGTGCGTATAGCTGCCAGAACATCTGTGTTAGCAAACTCGGTTAGACGAGTTTTATGGCTCAGGTCATGGAAGGGTGACATTGCATGTAAAAATAAGATTTGCTCTATTTCCTTCCATGGGAAATATGTGTTTGGATCAGATCTTGACAAGATTCTAGAGAAAAAATCTGACAAGAAAGGAGGTTTTCCTGAGGAGAAGGTACAGAAAAATAGACCAGTGTTTCCCAACCAGTGTGCCTCCAGCTGTTGCAAAACTACAACTCCCAGCATGCCCGGACAGCCTTTTGCTGTGCGGGCATGCTGGGAGTTGTAGTTTTGCAACAGCTGGAGGCACACTGGTTGGGAAACACTGCCTTAGAGATCTAAGTTTCAGAACCAATATAGGTCAGATAAAGAAAAAACTGGAGCTACAGGAAAGGTTGTAAATGAAGTCCTTTTTTTTTTTTGGCCCCTCCCAGCAATCCACCTCCAAATGACACCATCAGAGTAGGGGAGTTTGTGTCAGCTTGGAGGAAAATAACAAGCAACCAATGGATTCAAAACAGGATACAAAATAGAATTTACATCCACTTCCTCAGATGTATTCAGGTTAACAGATCTTCCATTACCCCTTCAAAACAATAATTTAAAGAAAGGTGTTCAGGACCTACTTCAGTTGGGGCAAATTCATCCGGTTCCTATTGCAGAACAGTTCACAGGACACTATTCTATCCTTTTTCTTGTCAGAAAACCAAACAGCACTTTCCGTATGATCAAAAATTTGAAGCATCTAAACAGATTCATTCAATACAAAAAATTCAGGATCGATTCAATAAAACCAGCGATTTCCATGAGAAGGAAGGACTCAGACATGCTAACAATAGACTTGAAATATGTGTATTTTCATGTGCCCATAAACCAAAGATTTTTTCAATCAAGATGGAGAAGAAAATGTATTACCAATTTGTGTGCCTTGCATTTGGAATCTCATCAGCCCCAAGGTTTTTAACGAAGATTATGGCAGAAGTCTCAGCTTTTCTGAGGTTAGAGGGGGTAAAACTAGTTCCATACTTAGATCTTATTGATCATTCAGTCTTGCCTTTTTCCCTTTACAGTCAGATCCAATTGGTACTAAGGACTCTCTTGACGTTAGGTTGGATCATAAATATGAAAAAATCAAACTTAACTCTTTATTCAAGGATAACATTTTTAGGCATGATATTGGATTCACGGGTACAGAAAGCATTCTTACCGCAGGAAAAGATCCAGAATCTGAACACCCTCATAAAGTCCTGTCTGGCCAAGGAAAAGATAACAATTAATGAAGCTTTTAGGCCATATAACATTGTGTGTTCCAGTGGTTCCATGGGCATAATTCCACTCAAGACCACTTCAACACCTTGTTTTAAAGCAGTGGGACAGATTTATTCAGTATCTGGATTACAAAATAGTATTGCCCGCGATAACAAGGACATCTTTAAAATGGTGGTTAATCAAGGATCATCTAGAAAGAAGAGTAGATTGGATTTTGGAACCTACCCAATCCTTGACCATGGATGACAGTGCGCTGGGTTGGGGTACTCACGTAGCTTACACATCTTTTCAAGGAGCATGAAGTCAGAAATTGAACCAGGAGTCCTCAAATCTTAAAGAACTAACTGCAGTCCTCAGATAATTAAAGGCCGCAAAACAGCTAAAATCCCATGTAAAAGTTTATTCAGACAACATAATGAAAGTAGCATTCATTTAACACCAGGGAGGAACAAGAATCCATCTTCTTCAACAGACATCAGCCAAAATATAACAATGGGCAGAGAAAAATCTACTTTCTTTACGAGCAGTCTCTAGGAGAATGGACTCTAGCTCAGGAATCTTTCTCCCTCATAACTCAGAGATGGGGAATACCATCTGTGGACCTGTATTGATACAAGCAAAAAAGTAAAGCTGAGAGGTTCTGCTCTCTTAATCCAAAGGACAATCCTCTGGCAGAGGACTTCACCAACCTTTACTTCGGAAGATTCAGATAGATAGATCCAGAATAATTTTAGTAGCACCCCTCTGGCCAAGAAGAAGTTGGTTTTCCCTCCTAACAGAGATGTGTTTTGGGGATTATCTGGAGCTCCCGCTCTTGCTGGATCTGCTTAGCCAGGTACCAGTAACACATCCAGACATAAAAACCCTAAGATTGACAGCCTGGGTGCTGAACAGGCAATCTTGAAAAGAAAGGGGCTATCAGTAAAGGTAATTGGGACTCTGCTGTTAAGTCATCAGCCTACTACAAACAAGATTTACTATAAGACTTGCAATAGGTTTATTTTGAGGTGCCATGAAAACAGAAGAGAATGTAACAATCCTCAAGTTACAGACATTCTAGAGTTTCTACAAAAGCGTTGGGACTTAGTTCTAGTACCTAGTACATTAAGAGTCTAGGTAGCAGCCTTAAGTGTCTTTTTTGATATTCAGTTGTCAAACATTTGTTTAGTTTCTAGGTTTTTAAAAGTGATTGATAGAATTAGACCCAAGACAGAAAATCTTATTCCTCCTTGGAACTTAAATCTGTTTTTTAAGGCATTAGCTGGTCCTCCCTTTGAACCGATACCAGTTAATCCTCTTACTTGGAAAGCTATATTTTTGGTGGCAGTAACATCAGCCTGTAGGGTTAGTGAGACCCAGGCTTTAGATACTTTTTTTCCTATATTTCTAGTCCTTTGAAGACAGGCTTATGAACTATCTCAGGGGTGCTGTCATGGAGACATCCGGAAACCTATTACTGGTAAGTGTAATAACACTTTTTTGTTAAATTTCACCTGACACTCATTTTGGTTGAACTTGAAATCATTTGTTTTGATCAACTTTAGACTAATTGGGATGGGTACCGCTAGTTTTTTATATTAGAGAACTTGAAGGCTTTGTAAAAATATCTAGCTTTACCAAAGGTCTTACTAGAAGCTCCTGGTCCACCATGCACAATCTGTAACAGGACTCTAAACTACCATGTGCCACTTATAATACAAGAAGAGTCTTCTTAAATGGCAGAGGACTTTGTGGACCGCCTGAAACACCAGGGTCTGGGAGATACTGATACATTTGCATCCACTATAGAAGCACCCCTGACCCCAACATAGATTGGTCTTCAACAGTTATAGGAGGACCCATGTCTTCAATTACAGTGAATTTGCATTTATTGTATTACAAAAATGCATTAAATGCAATTAGAAATCTGTAACTAATTTATTTGATCTTTGATCACATACATATAAGGAAAACTTCTTCATGTAGCTGTTTAGACTAGTTTTAATACCAAGGAATTAGAAAGGTGCTAGTCAAAATGATATACATGTAAACTGTATTCTAAATTTGCACAGTGTATTTACTAAATTTTACCTTTGTTTCCTTCAGACACATTTGCAAGTAAAGTGGCAGCAGTCCAAGACCCTCATGCTGATGCTTCCATTGGTAATGTGACAGGCAGCAATGCAGTCAATGTATTTTTGGGTCTAGGTATTGCATGGAGCATTGCTGCTATATTCTGGGCTGGAAAGGGGAAAACATTTCATGTGAACCCCGGTAGCCTGGCATTTTCTGTCACCCTATTCACTGGGCTTTCTCTTGTCTGCCTCTGTATTCTCCTTTATCGCAGAAGACCACCAATAGGAGGAGAACTTGGGGGTCCACGACTTCCCAAAATCCTGACTTCTCTCGTATTTGTTGGGTTGTGGTTGGTGTACATCTTACTTGCATCACTGGAAGCCTATTGCCACATACCTGGTTTTTAAAGACTGTTTTTCCTTCTTTAAAGAATTGTCTTCCCAGGAAATTTTGGTCAATTTCTAGACAGCTTTTTAACTTCTCACACATCTCAAAAATAAATTGCACAACTGAGATGACGGATGTCAAGTATATTAGCCTTTGGCAACATATCATTGCTCTTTACTATGTTGTCTTCCAAGGTTCCCATCTCTAGGAAAATTATGTCAACTGAACCTCTGAGGGTAAAACAAAATATAATTATTTTACCTTTTTGACAACCACACAATTTTGGAGAGCACTGTTATTTTCTGGACAGTTTGGACAACTATTACTGTTTTGGATTGTTCTGACTATGTGAGACAATAAATAAGAACTACTTCATCGGAATACAACTGCCACATCTACAAATGTTATTCCACTGCCAGGAGCAGGTGATGCAGAGGTTTCTCTCATAGATAGTTAAGCTTCTTGTTTTCTGTTTCTTGAGATATTGAAGTAACATAAAATTAACATAAAAGACCACGTCCAGGGCTTCCATTGTCCATGCTGGACAAATTGGGGTCTTCCTTTGTAAGGAACTGCCATGGAATCAGGGTAATGTTGGACTAAATAACGGGGCAATTATCATTTTGAGTTCAGGTTATAATGACTTTAATAACAGACAACTAAACGAGAAGTGAAAATTTTGAGAATGAAAGTCCAGTTAAAAATGTCCACCCAATCTCAGGCTAAAGTACTAGTAATAAAATATGATTTTCCGTGGGAGAATTTTTCCTATGTGCAGTAGACATTCAGACTATAAAACTTCGACCTAATTAAAATTCCAACTTCTGTCGTGATAGAGAACATCTAAATTTGCACATTATATCTAGATGGACTGAGAGGTTCTAACACAAGCTGAGGCAGGATTAGTAGAAGTAGGAGGCTGAAGAATAATGGTTAGGAAAACTTTGAGGGATTATATGACTCTGTTTCAATATGATTGTTCTCTGTGAGTTCTTTGCACGTAAACTCACTGTATAACCTTTATAAACAATGTGTATGTGTGTTTAGTATGTTATAATGTACACACAACATGTATGTGACATGTTTATTGGTGTGGCATAGGGTGTGCCATTACTCAATTTTATTTGATTATTAGGATGTGAGTGTAGAATAAAAATACACTCTTAGACATGTCTGTAGAATCAGTGGAGAGTGAAGTATAATTGTTGCAAATTGTGGTGCTAAATTACAGTGTATGTGTTTTATGTGATTACCTGATGCAGGTGTGTGAAGTCGGTACTACACGACTTGTCTGTGCAATACAGTCCTGTGCTGAACACTAACAATTGAATGTATATTTACTACTTGTTATCCGGAAAATGTCCAGGAACTACCTGATCATGAACCCCTGGTAAAAGGAACCCCTACAGGCTATATCTCAAGACTCATGGGCACTGCAATGATTCTAGGTCCATAGACTGATTGTATATTTGTAAGTGATAAAATAATCTTCAAGTGTTACAGGAGTCCGTTTAATGATGGCAGCTCTGAAGGAATGTTGTCAATCTACCCATACCTTGACCTTGTATTCTGTATGTGTTAATGAGTGGCATCTTTTAAAATTGTCTTGTTTATAAAAGGGTTGATTGTCGGTGGCCAAAACTTGAATAATCTAACAAGTCTAAATGTTATCGACAAAGACTAGAAAGTATCATTCCCATTTGGCCCAGTGTAAATGTGCAAAATTTTACTATTTACAACCTATTTATATACAGTAACAGGTCATAACTGCCAGCTGGAGGCCGAACATGCAAACAAGGGAGCACTGGCACAAAAAGTTAATTAAAAAGGTATATATAATAGACAGGTAAGAATATGATAAAGTCTTATATATTGAATGGAAGCTGGGCTGCAATTCACCAAAACTGCCACTACACAGTGAATGGGGCTTATCTCATACAGCTTCTTCCAGTTTTTTCAAGTGTTGAGCGAATCAATGTCCGATCCAACTTTCTGGGAAAATTGAATACGCCGCGAAGTAGAATTTCCCAGTGCTTCGTGGTAGCGAATCAATTTTCCCTGAAATGGTGTCAAAAAATAAATAAATCATACTTACCTCATGCATTTGCTCAAGTCAGGCCAGCCGCTGCCACCTTGATTGAAGATCTCGCACGATATCCCATGCGCGGTGATGTATGATGTCACCACATCACCCGATTTGATGACATCATCACAGGCCGTGCAAGATTTCGCACCAAATCTTTATTCAAGATGGTGGCTGCCCTCCCATCGCGAGCAAATGAATGAGGTAAATATGATGTAATTTATTTATTTAATTTTACACTGTATTATTACTTTCAGATGCCGTGATCAGCGATGACCACGGCATCTAAGGGTTACAGTGATGGGGAATGGCGCAATTGCTGCTCCCTGTCATTGCACACACTACTTACAAACAAATGCGCTTCGTGATAAAGTAATTCATCACAAAGCAAATTTTTTTTAAATTTGGCGAAGCAGCCAAATTAATTTTTGAATACTTCGCTCCTCTAGTTTTTTCCAATGCCAGGGGCTGCCCGAAAAAGCTGATTGGTGTGATTGCCTCTACCAAGATCATCAAAATATAGAAACCAGAAAACCCTTTTAACGTTATTTATTTTCTGAAAATAAAATAATAAAGGCAAAATGACAAAGCCAAACAACATTACAGTTGTGGGAAAAACAAAGTACACCCTATTTCATTTCTATGGTTTTACGTACCAAGACTTCATTTTAAAAATGTGTTCTTTAAAAGATGTTAACATTTGGTAAATGAACAACACAAAACAAATTTCACAGTTTCATTATTTATTCAACAAACATGAAGCCAAATTGGTAAAGCTGTTTGTGAAAAACTAAGTACACCCCATGAATCAGGAGCTTGTAGAACCACCTTTAGTAGCAATACCTTTCTGTATGTATCAGTCTCTCACATCATTATGAGGGGATTTTTCAATTTTCCCCCACTCTTTTGTACAGTGTTGCTTCAGTTCATTAATGTTTGTGAGCTTTCGTTTATGCACAGCTCTGTTAAGGTCCTGCCACAGCATTTCAGTTGGGTTGAGGTTTCTTTTCTTTTTCAGCCATTCTATTCTAGATTTTCTACTATTATTGGGATCATTGTCCTTGTGCATGGCCCAGTTTCGCACAAGGTTTACCTGTTAGATGGCCTCACATTTAACTCTAGACTACCTTGGTATGCAGAGGATTTCATAGTCAACTCAATGGATGCAATCTTCCCAGGTCCTGTGGCTGCAAAACAAGCATAAATCAGCACCCTTCCACTGCCGTGTCAGCAGTTTACCTAGCGAACATACTGTTTGTGGCTGTGCTGGGATTGTTGACATGATCATTCAAGCCCAGGCGGTCTATATATGCGTGCCAATCAGGTTCCTGGCACAATTTCCATTACCAGAGCTGCGTAGGTAGGGGATTTAAGACTGCTACTCAGTGATTGAGATTGTGTGTAATTTTGCTACCTGGTTCCTTTGTTTTGTGTTCCTCACTACTACTGCGTTTGAATTCCTGGTATTTGACTGTGGTTGTTTTCTGGATTAGCCTCTTGTCTGCTGATTTGGCTTTTTCTGCTTCTCCAGGTTTTCTGACTGCAGCTTGTTTTGGATTAACGCCTTGTTCACTGTTTTGGTGTTATCCTGCTTGTCTATTATTCTTTGCACCCCTGGTCATTATGATATGTCTGCTTCTAGCTAACTTGCTCCAGTTTACAGCTACCTTACTCTGCGGATGTAACCTGGGTCCATAGCAGCCAAGTTCATCCAGCCTCACAGTGGGCTCTGATGAAGGACCTAGAGGTAGTCTTAGCTTCCCACCAGCTAGAATAGTTAAAGATGTTGTCTCGTTTCGGCAAATTGCATTTATCATGTAGGGAAGGTTAATTCAAGGCACTAATTAATGTATTGATTGTCTATATTGCCTCCTTTGCTGGCTTGATTCACTTTTCAATCTCATTATAAACTAAAAGTTTCCACTGTAAGGTTTGCATCACCACTGATGTTTAGTCTTGTCAGGCAGCCCCCTGACAGACAGTCCCACTTGGAATCTGCCTGTCCGGGCCTAAACACAATGAATGGCATTGTATGTGTCTAGACAGCTGGGCATCCCCTTGCAGTTTGGTGCCCGTCCCAACTTCCCCTACATCACACACACACACACACACACACACACTACACCACTACTTGTTCAGTCTTTTATAATTGTACTGTTATGAACTTGAATATGTAAAATGCTAACTGAGGCCCGCAGACCCTTATAAGGCCTTACTGGAAGAAATAAGGGTATACGTAATTTTTCACGCACAGCTCCTGCACTTTGGCCTACTTTTGTTGTTCATCTGAAGTTGTAGTTACCTAATTTTAAGACTTTCTAAGGATCAGTTGTTTTTTTTATTATGTCCTGATACATAAAACCATACACAAGGGTGTGGAATTCCTATCGCCCGATGCCCGGGACATGCAGTTTCAGGCACCGGGCAGGTAGTTTGTTCAGGGGCTTAGCCATGCTGCGGGCAAGTAGCAGGGCTTGTTTCCCCAGTACCGCACTGACTCCCTCTCCCGTCGGTATCTGCTCTCTGCCCTCGGTATCTGCTCTCTCCTGTATTTGTTCTCCGAGTTCCGCGCTTTTTCCTTTCTGATGTTGAGGGCAGAGACTTCTAATCCCTGGTGCCACAGCGCCTCCAACACGTCCCCGTCCCCGCCTCGGCCTCCAGTGCTTACCGCTCAGTGTCCATGAGGCCTCTGACAGATGAGCGCTACAGAATGATTTTTGCAGTAAGTCTGATGTATTGCTCTCCGGGTCCGCCATGACAGCGGCACGGGCACGTGAATCGAAGCTTGGCGAAAGCTCTGCAGGAACAGTGGTGCGGTCATATGTTGGTTGGTAAATGGTTAGGTCCTGCGCTAGTGCAGATTGTGGAGTCAGTTGTATAGCTCACGAACCTAACATTGATCATGAGGGTAACCAATGACGGCGAAAATGGTTGCTAATGGCAACTGCACCCGTGTATTATACTCCAAGCTGTTCATAGACATTAATGGAGCAAATCCTGCCAAGCATGATTTTCTGACAGTGTGGGCATAGTCATAGACAAGGTGATGTGGTGGCCAGAGCCAACTTTAAAAAGACACCGCCCCTTTAAAATGTACCAGTGGTGGTGCCAGTCCAGTAGACTCAGTCCTTTGCATCCATACAGTATAACGTCTCCTTTTGGCCCTCACCCCCATACAGTATAACGTCTCCTTGTGGCCCTCGCCCCCATACAGTATACTGTCTCCTTGTTGCTGCCCCCATACAGTATAACGTCTCCTTGTGGCTGCCCCCATACAGTATAACGTCTCCTTGTGGCCCCCGCCCCCATACATTATAACTTCTCCTTGTGGCCCCCGCCCCCATACAGTATAACGTCTCCTTGTGGCCCCCGCCCCCATACATTATAACTTCTCCTTGTGGCCCCCGCCCCATACAGTATAACGTCTCCTTGTGGCCCCCATACAGTATAACGTCTCCTTGTGGCCCCCCATACAGTATAACATCTTCTTGTGGCCCCCCATACAGTCCCCCATACATTTTGGGCCTGTCTTCTTAGTTGCTATCAATCAATACCTTATTTAAATATGGTTTTGATTTAAAATTATTATTTTTTTATCAGGACAAGTAGATTGTCATGAGCGACAAGTAGATTGAGCCCCCGCTTTAGTCCTTCGACTAGTAGGTTTTTTTTAAATTTCCACACCCCTGCATACAGTTCAGGTGTACTTTGATTTTCTCATGACTGTAGCTCATCCCCATTCATTTCAATGCAATGGAGTGTGGTGCTGTTGCTGGAAGAATACAGTCATGGTTTTGTAATTTTGAACAACCTCTTTAAGCTCATACCATCAGTCGTAGTATCATTCTTCCTTCTATCATATACCCCAGATCTCTAGTGATATTATTTTACTTACTTCAACATATTTCACAGCACTTTAAATATATTTTCACCACTTGCTGACTCCAGTGGAGCTCACAATCTAAATTCTCTATCAGTATGTCTAAGATGCAGCTATCAATAGTGATTGTAGCAACTAAGTGGCTTCAGTAGGTGGGGTCTCTCAGTCACCCCATCAGCCACCCCATGACATGATCACAGGGTGTCGATTGTTGCTATGGCTGCCCGAGACCTAGCAATGACCTCCAGGTCTGCTATCTAGAGAAGCCTACTAGGCCCTAGAGGCAGGGCCCTATAGGCTGTCAGGGTAAAGTGACTAAAAAAAATAGCTAAAAAATGGCTGTCTTTTTGTTCTTAATCCCTCCTATAAATCTGAATGAAAAGCAACCAGAAAGTCAAAATCTACTCCAAAATGGTACCAATAAAAACTACAACTAGACCTGCAAAACACAAGCCCTTGCACAGCTCTGTTAATGGAAAAATAAAAAAGCAATGGCTCTTGGGGAAAAAAATTATTGGTCATTAGGGCCAAAAATAAGTCGGTTGAAAGGGGTTATTAAAGCATAGTTTCACTAAAACCCCGAAATTTCACATTTACTGCAGTTAATCCTAATATCACGCTTCCCCATGTCACATTCCTAGGTATACAAGAAGCTAGAGACCTAATACAAGAAGCTAGAGACCTAATAAGATGTTTGAAGTACCCTGACACTGTAGAGTTATTATAGCTGCCATCATACCTGCTGAGATATTAAAGGAGAAAACATTGACAACAGTTGATTTCTTTCCTTAACACAGTAGTAACTTTCCAAGCGGTAATGAGTCAGAAAAATTTTGTTATCTCTCACTTTTTTGTTGGTTAGGCAAAGAAATTCACTGGTTTCTTCCATGTCCCTGTCAGACACAGGGTAAGTTGAAACAGTCCTTATTGGACAGTCCCTGCAAACTGCTACACAGTCTAAGGTTCCTGGACTCTGATGGGCATTATATTGGGGAAGTAGGATTAAAGGGAATCTGTCATCATCCTAGACCATTTCTAACTGTTCATATGGTACTGTAGCTCTGCTATAGCCCTTTTCAAATATACCTTTATGTCCATTACAATGCTCACTATCCCCAAATATGCTAATTAGGTTTAAAAGAGCCCAAGGGGCTGTACTTAAAGGGCATCTATCAGCAGATCTGTACCTATGACACTGGCTGACCTGTTACATGTGCACTTGGCTGCTGAAGACATCTGTGTTGGTCCCATGTTCATACAGTATATGCCTGCATTGCTGAGAAAAATGATGTTTTAATATATGCAAATGAGCCTCTAGGAGCAATGGGCTCAGCTCTCTCTGCAATGGCAATGTCATTGTTGCTCCTAGAGGCTCATTTTCATATATTAAAACATCATTTTTCTCAGCAATGCGGGCACATATGAACATCGGACCAACACAGATGCTGTGCTGGAGCCCAGCAGCACCCATCAGCAGTAAGCCTCTATCCTCCAGGGTAGTTTGTTACACCTTAACTCACTTGCATCCACACATAGTGAACATTTAATTATGGGAACTTGGTCATGTGATCTCAAGTCTGACTGCCTGCTCTAATGTGTAAACAGGGTGACATCATCAGCAATCAAATCCCTTCTGGCAGTTCTCACGCCCCTCCCCGCACTCCTCTGTATATCTCTGTATTCTGTTGAAGATATAATGTCTCCCCTATCTAAAGGATCAGGAGTGTAGACACATAGTAGGTACTGTAAGTGTCTACAGTGATTAGCCGCAGTTATACAACCCTCCTGACTCACACTACCTGTCTGTACTATCTGTGTGTTGACTCTGCAGTGTACTTCTGTGGAATGTAGCTTCACACTGGTCTACTGGCTCCTGCGTGTAAGAGCTAACCGCGGAGAGAGAGAGATGACAGGGCAGAGAGGGGAGACACGCTTAAGTTTCATCACATAGGAGAGCATGGAGAGCCTGCAGTGTGACGGGATAGCAGCTGTGTCACTATGCTATCATGGCTGCCTTCAGAAGACACAGACCAGTGCACTGTGGTGAGACTTTGCATCGGCTGTCTCTGCAAAGCTAGGCATGATAGGAAATGTAGGATTCATTAGGAAAACCATATCTAAGGGGGAAGGGAAGAAAATGTCTGAGAACCCACACATTACAAATCAAAGAAGACAAGTATACTCAAGAGCCTCTATCCTATGTTTTAATAATGGCCTATCTTGCACTATATAGGCAAAGAAAAAAAAAATCCAGCCTCACGAGATTCTCCATTGTGTATGGTTTGCTTTATTTTGAGAGATATACACTGTGCAACTGCATTCTTTGCCTCAGAGGTTATTCTAAAAAAATATGAGCAGCAGAGATGCTGTTTGTGTGATCCGGATTTTCTATAATCTCTCAAAGGCCTTGTTGCCAATATTTCAGAAGAACCCGTGGAAAGAGGATAGTGGAAGACTCTGGAAGAGACTGGTGCCTTTACTAATTCAATAATTCCTACATTGTATTATATTTTAAATGAGAAATCCTCAGCTTGCAGTAATCCTTGTCACTTTTTTATTGTGCCTTTCTTATAGTCTCGGGTACTTTTTGCATTCTAAAACCTAAGTTGGACATAAATATATGATCTAAGGAGTCTGGAGGACATTAACAGCATTAGAAAATGGCAAGGGTCAATCTTCCTCCATAACCCACTTGCACAATATCCTCAGCCTTGTTTTGGCACATCAAGCAAAGTTAGAAAGCCATAGGGCTTGGATGGACTGTCAAAATGCAGTGCCATATAAATTCCACTTAGTATTCCATCACTATATCTAACTACTTCTAGCACATACACACTGAAGAGCTGTAAACGCGTATGTGACTTTATTTGCTCCATTTATATAATAAATATAATTTTCATTTACTTTAAGGGTACAGCCACACATCCACTCTCAGGACTGGATCATAAAATGATAGAAAGGACAGATACAACATCTGGTTTTTAAATTCACTCCTGGTTTTAGTTTCCGATATAGCATCAAGATATCTGAACGTGTGGCTGTACCCTAAGCAAATCATTTCGATTGTTTGGTGATAGTTTGTTAAAGAGAGTCCGTCACCTTAATTTTGCCCACTAAGGGGTCTCTGAGTTTTGAGAAACTTTTGATATGTCATAAAGACATATTTAAAGTTTTGATGGGTGGGGGTCTGACTGCTGAGACCACACAGATTTTGTGAATGTGGAGAGAAAAGCACTTGCAAATCACTCTTGCTATTCTTACTGCAAGAGTCAGAATCAAGACGGGTCCATAGACTTTATATTGAGTTGGTCTTGCTTCTGTTTGGTGCGGCCCTATATCACAAAAATATCATCCATGAAGTGTGACCAAAAGACCATATCAACCAATCACCTGTATATTGTGTGAAGGATCCTGCAAAGACCTCATAGTGCTCTACTGCCCTCAATCCCCTTTCATGCGGTATCGATGAGTATACGGCTTCTATATCGATAGATACTAGCCTCCAATTCTTTTCCACGGTGACCCTATCAATGTGAGATAGTAAGTCCCCTGAGTCCCATAAGTAAAATGCCAGACTCTGTACAAAAGGGGCTATGATCTTGTCTATATACACACCCGCATTGGGCATCCCCTCAATAATACCACCGCCTGGTGTATTTTAGGCAGACAATAGAAAGTGGCTGTAACTGGGTTTTTTCGGGGGAAGAAAAGGTATAAAAGTATATCCTTGTGCTGTCCACATCCGTATGTCTGTTCCACAAAAGATAGAGCATGATAAAATACGAACGCCACACAGACCGCATCCGTATTTTGAGGATTTGCGGTTTGCAGACTACAAAACGGATATAGTTGTGTAAATGCACCCTTAATGAGAAAGTGTTCTAGGAAGGATTTTGTGTGGGGGTCCCAGAACCGCAAGAGAGCTTTTGCCCACACAAATACACTTGTCTTCCATACACAGTACACAATTGTAGCCAGGCAATTATAGCACACCCTGAAAGTGCAAACCACTGCTCCCCCAATAAGTGTGCCAGCTACTGCCCCAAAACACTGCCAGCTACAGTGTTACCTATAATAAGACCAGCTACACAGCCCTTGTGTAGTTTAAAGGGGTTTACCAAGACTTTAATACTGTTGATCTATCCTCAAGATAGGTCATCAGTATCGGAACTGTGGGGGTTCGACACCCGGTACCCCCACCAATCAGCTGTTCAAGAAGGCAGCCATCTGTCAGCTTTTCCTAGGCCAGTGACAACACTTTCATCGGTCACATGGCCTAGGTGCACCTCAGCCCCATAGAAGTGAATGGGGCTGAGCGCGATACCAAGTACAGTCGCTGTACTATGTACCATGCTATGCTTGGTATGCACGGAGAAGACCATGAAAGAAGATTGAAAGAGGCTTTAGACTAGATGGACTAGATGGTCTTTTTTTTGCCTTCAATCTTCTTTGTTTCTATAACAACATAACCACCCACACAAAGTGGGCATTGAGATTAGACTGAACACCACTTATATAATGGCTGCTGGTGCTACAGTACTGTATATTGCACATTCTACATACACCTGAAGATCTGAGCTGCTGCCCATATATGAAAAGGTATTTATATGGAAATCTTAGATTCTTCACAGTACACAAACAAATTTTCCAGTATCCGATCCTTATTATTGCCTGATGACATCTCCTGATTTATGGTTGCTTTAACCCTCTGCTGTACATATACAGTGCTGGGAGCCATGACCTAAGGACCAGCGGCATACTGCTACGGCTCGCTGTTCCTGCACCGATCAGCGGCACTGACAGCCAGGCCCCTGTTGTGTACACTGGCATCAATGAAAATACCAATGCCGGTGTATTAACCCCTTGTATACTGCATTTAAAGCTGACTGCGGCATGCAGGGGGCTTGCGGAGGGTAGGGGTTCCCTCCCCGTCCCCATCGGGTCCCCGCACTGCAGTGACAGGGATCCGATGGCTGGAAAGGCAGCCCGATGCCTTCCATAGGCATCGGGGCTTGCCTTCTACGGGAGCCTGTGAGATCCAGCCTCTTAGGCTGGGTCTCCTAGGCTCTCTGGCAGTGTAAAAGCTGACAGTACAGATGTATTGTAATGTATTGCAGAGGGGACCAGAACCCTAGAAGTTGAAGTCCCACAGTGGGACAAAAAAAAAAAGTTTAAAAAAATGTGTTTTTCATAATAGAAAAAATAAAAAAGTTTCAAGTAAAAAAAAGCAGCTTTCTCATAATAAAACACATATAAAATAGTAAAAAAAGGAAATAAAAGAAAAACAGACATATTAGGTATTGCCTAATCTGTAACAACCAGCTCTATAAAAAATATCACAGGATCCACACCCTCACCTAAATGCCGTAAAAAAAAATGCCATTTTATGTCATCATACATCATAAAAAGTGAAATACCATGCGATCAAATAGTTATATGTACCTCTAAATAGACCCAATCTAGCCATCACCATCATCCTGCAAAAAATGAGCCCCTACATAAGAAAATCGCCCCAAAAATAAAACAAAAACATGGCTTTCAAAATATAGAGACACAGAAACATCATTTTTTACAAAAATGCTTTTATTGTGTAAAACCCAAATAAATAAAAAAACAGACATATTAGGTATCGCTGCATCCATAACAACCTGCTCCATAAAAATATTACATGATCTACCCCGTCACCTGAACACCATAAAAAAAACAACCATTTTTTTATCACCTTACATCACAAAAAGTGTAATACCAAGCCATCAAATAGTCATATGTGCGCCAAAGTAGAACCAATCAAACCATTACCCCATCCCACACAAAATGAGCCCCTACATAAGACAGTTGTCAGAAAAAAATATATATGGCTTTCAGAATTTGGAGACACTAAAACATGATTTTTATTTTTTTCAAAAATGCTTTTATTGTGTAAGGCCCCTTTCACACGAGCGAGTGCAATGCGTGACGTGAACGCATAGCACCCGCACTGAATCCTGACCCATTCATTTCAATGGGTCTGTGTACATGAGCGTTGTTTTTCACGCATCACTTCTGCGTTGCATGACAAATACAGCATGTTCTATATTCTGCGTTTTTCACACAGCTCTGGCCCCATAGAAGTGAATGGGGCTGCATGAAAAACGCATTGCATCCGCAAGCAAGTGCGGGTGCGATGCGTTTTTCACTGATGGTTGCTAGGAGATGTTGTTTGTAAACCTTCAGTTTTTTATCACGCACATGAAAAACGCATCAAAAAGCATTGCACCCGCACGATAAAAACTGAACAAATGAACGCAATCGCAGGCAAAACTAAATGGCTGGTGGTTTTCAGGCCTAAAACTAAAATTAAAAATAGACATATTAGGTATTGCTGCATCCATAACAACCTGCTCTTTAATATCACGGTATCACATGATCTACCCCCGAAGGTGAATAGCGTAAAAAAATAAAAACTGTGCCTAAACAAACATTTTTGTTGGTCACCTTACTGCAAAAAGTGTAATACTGAATGATCAAAAAAAACATGTTCCCAAAAATGGTGCGAATAAAAAAAGTCAACTCTTCCTGCAAAAAAATAGCCCCTACAAAAGACGATTGGCAGAAAAATAAAAAAAAAAATGCATTTTTCAGAAAATGGAGACATAAAAACATGATTTTTTTCAAAATTATTTATTTGGTATTTTTGCATCTGTATCAATCTGTTCTATAAAAATAGCACATGATCTAATCTGTCAGGTGAACATTGTAAAAAACTAAAAATTAAAACGGTGCCAGAAGAGCCATTTTGCGGAACCTTATCTCACAAAAAGCGTAATAAAAAGCAATCAAAAATCATATGTACCCCAAAATAGTACCAACAAAACTGTCATCTTATCCTGTAGTTTCCAAAATGGGGTCACTTTTTGTAGTTTCTACTCTAGGGGTGCATCAGGGGGCCTTCAAATGCGACACGGCAACTTAAAATTATCCCAGTGAAATTTGCCCTCCAAAAACCAAATATTGCTCCTTCCCTTCTGCGCCCTGCCGTGTGGCCATACAGCAGCTTACGACCACAAATGGGGTGGTTCTGTGAACTACAAAATCAGGGTAATAGATATTGAGTTTTGTTTGGCTGTTAACCCTTAGCTCTGTAATAGGAAAAAAATGGATTAAAATGGAAAATCTGCCAATAAAGTGAAATTAAAAATTTCATCTCCATTTTCCTTTAAATCTAATTAAACCTAAAGGGTTAACAAAGTTTGTAAACAGTTCTGAATACCTTGAGGGGTGTAGTTTCTACAATGGGGTTATTTATGGGGGTTTCTATTATGTAAGCCTCACAAAGTGACTTCATAACTGAACTGGTCCTTAAAAAAGTGGGTTTTGGAAATTTGCTTAAAAATGTTAAGATTTGCTTCTAAAATTCTAAGCCTTCTAACGTCCTAAAGAAATAAAATGATATTTAGAAAATGATGCCATCATAAAATAAACATGGAAAATGTAAAGTAATAACTATTTTATGAAGTATCACTATCTGTTTTAAAAGCAGAGAAATTGAAATATGGAAAGTTGCGAAATGTTCAAAATTTTTGGCAAATATGGGATTCTTTTAAATAAATAAAAATGAAATATGTTGACTCAAATTTAGCACTATCATGAAGTACAATGTGTCACAAGAAAACAATTTCAGAATGGCTTGGATAAGAAAAAGCGTTCCAAAGTCATTACCACATAAAGTGACACATGTCTAATTTCTATAAAACAGCCTGGTCCTTAAAGAGGACCTTTCATCTGGAAAAAAATTCTGAACTAAGTATCATGATATGTAGAGCGGCGCCCAGGGATCTCACTGCACTTACTATTATCCCTGGACGCCACTCCGTTCTCCTGCTATGTCCTCCGGTATATTTGGGGACTTGGTTATACTGGGCGGAGACTGCCTGACTTGGTTATACTTGGCGGAGACTGCCCTTGCTCTCCTGGGCATCTCCTTCTCCCAGGCTGTAGCTCTGGCCAATCGCAGCGCAGAGCTCATAGCCTGGGAGGTTTGTTTCTCCCAGGCTATGAGCTCTGCTCTGCAATTGGACAGAGCTACAGCCTGGGAGAAGGAGACGCCCAGGAGAACAAGGGCAGTCTCCTCCCAGTATAACCAAGTCACGGAACATACCAGGGGAAATAGCGGGAGAACGGAGCGGCACCCAGGGATAATAGCAAGTGCAGTGAGATCCCTGGGCGCTGCTCTACATATCATGATACTTAGTTCAGAATTTTTTTTCCAGATGAAAGGTCCTCTGCCCCCCTAGCTTAAACACCCTTAATGACCAGGCCACTTTTTACAATTCTGCACTACACTACTTTCACCGTTTATTGCTCCGTCATACAACTTACCACCCAAATGAATTTTACCTCCTTTTCTTCTCACTAATAGAGCTTTCATTTGGTGGTATTTCATTGCTGCTGACATTTTTACTTTTTTTGCTATTAATCAAAAATTACCGAAATTTTTGCAAAAAAATGAAATTTTTCACTTTCTGTTGTAAAATTTTAAAAAAAAAACTACATTTCTATATAAATATTTCTCTACATTTATTGTTCTACATGTCTTAGATAAAAAAAAATCCAATAAGTGTATATTTATTGGTTTGGGTAAAAGTTATAGCGTTTACAAACTATGGTGCAAAAAGTGAATTTCGGCATTTTGAAGCAGCTCTGACTTTCTGAGCACCTGTCATGTTTCTTCAGGTGCTAGAATGCCAGGATAGTATGAATATCCCCCAAATGACACCATTTTAGAAAGAAGACACCCCAAAGTATTCGCGGAGGGGCTTGGTGAGTTCATGTATCATTTCATTTTTTCACAAGTTAGCGGAAATTGACACTTTCTGAGAAAAAAAAAAAAAAAAAGTTTCAATTTCTGATAACTTCTGGCAAAAAAAAATAAAATCTCAGACGGACTCACTATGCCCCTCAGTGAATACCTTGGGGTGTCTACTTTCGAAATGGAGTCATTTGTGGGGTGTGTTTACTGTTCTGGCATTTTGGGCGGGGCTAAATTGTGAGCCGCCATGTAAAACCTAAAGGTACTCGTTGGAATTTGGGCCCCTTTGCGCACCCAGGCTGCAAAAGCGGCACTTATGTGGTATCGCCGTACTCAGGAGAAGTAGGGCAATGTGTTTTGGGGTGTATTTTTACATATACCCATGTTGGGTGAGAGAAATATCTCTGTAAATTGTCAACTTTGTATAAAAATTTTTAAAAGTTGTCGTTTACAGAGATATTTTTCACACAAAGTATGGGTATATATAAAAATACACCCCAAACACATTGCCCTACTTCTCCTGAGTACGGCGATACCACATGTGTGCCACTTTTGCAGCCTGAGCAAAGAGTCCTAAAACCAATGAGTACCTTTAGGATTTCACAGGGCATTTTTACGCATTTGGATTCCAGACTTCTTCTCACCCTTTAGGGGCCCCTAAAATGCCAGGACAGCATAAATACCCCACATGTGACCCCATTTTGGAAAGAAGACACCCCAAGGTATTCTGTGAGGGGTATGGTGAGTTCATGTAAAATTTTATTTTTGTCACAAGTTAGTGGAATATGAGACTTTGTAAAAACAAAATTAAAAAAAAAAAAACAATTTCCGCTGACTTGTGCCAAAAATAAAAATTCTGTGGACTCACCATGCCCCTCACAGAATACCTTGGGGTGTCTTCTTTCCAAAATGGGGTCACATGTGGGGTATTTATACTCACCTGGCATTTTAGGGGCTCCTAAAGTGTGAGAATCCAAATGCATAAAAATGGCCTGTGAAATCCTAAAGGTACTCATTGGTTTTAGGGCCCCTTTGCGCATCTTGGCTGCAGAAAAGTGTCACTCATGTGGTATCGCCGTACTCAGGAGAAGTAGGGCAATGTGTTTTGTGGTGTATTTTTACATATACCCATGCTGCGTGTGAGAAATATCGCTGTAAACGACAACTTTTACATTTTTTATTCAAAGTTGTCAATATACAGAGATATTTCTCTCACCCAGCATGGGTATATGTAAAAATACACCCAAAACACATCGCCCTACTTCTCCTGAGTACGGCGATACCACATGTGTGACACTTTTTGCAGGCAAGATGCGCAAAGGGCCCAAATTCCAATGAGTACCTTTTAGGAGGGCATTTTACGCATTTTTCTTCTCACGCTTTAGGGCCCCTAAAATGCCAGGGCAGTAGAAATACCCATGTGTGACCCCATTTTTGAAAGAAGACACCCCAAGGTATTCCATGAGGGGCATGGCGAGTTCATAGAATATTTTTTTTGGCACAAGTTAGTGGAAATTGATTTTTATTGTTTTTCTCACAAAGTCTCCCTTTCCGCTAACTTTTGACAAAAGTTTAATTTTCATGAACTCATTATGCCCCTCAGCGAGCACCTCAGGGTGTCTTCTTTCCAAATGGGTCACATGTGAGTTATTATACTGCCCTGGCATTTAGGGCCCTAAAGCGTGAGAGAAAATGCGTAAAAATGCCCTCTAAGAGTACTCATTGAATTTGAGCTCTGCGCATCTTGCCTGCAAAAGTGTCACACATGTAGTATCGCCGTACTCAGGAGAAGTAGGGCGATGTGTTTAGGGTGTATTTTACATATACCCATGCTGGGTGAGAGAAATATCTCTGTATATTGACAACTTTGAATAAAAAATGTAAAAAGTTGTCGATTTAGCGATATTTCTACACCCAGTATGGGTATATGTAAAAATACACCCTAAGCACATTGCCCTACTTCTCCTGATACGGCGATACTCATGAGTGACACTTTTGCAGCCAAGATGCGCAAAGGCCCTAAAACCAATGAGTACCTTTAGGATTTCTGAGGCCATTTTACGCATTTGGATTCTCACGCTTAGGACCCTAAAATGCCAGGACAGTATAAATACCCCACATGTGACCCCATTGTGGAAAGAAGACACCCCAAGGTAATCCGTGAGGGGCATGGCGAGTTCACAGAAAAAAAAATTTGGCACAAGTTAGCGGAAATTGTTTTTTTTTTTTTTTTTTACAGTCTCATATTCCACTAACTTGTGACAAAAATAAAATTTTCCATGAACTCGCCATACCCCTCACAGAATACCTTGGGGTGTCTTCTTTCTAAAATGGGGTCACATGTGGGGTTTTTGTACTGCCCTGGCATTTGAGGGTCTCCGTAATCATTACACGTATGGCCAGCATTAGGAGTTTCTGCGATTCTCCGTATATTGAGCATACGGGTAATGAGATTTTTCCGTTCAGCCTCTGCGCTGAAAAAAAAAAAAAATGAACGGCACAGATTTTTCATTCGCATCGATCAATGTGGATGAAAAATCTCTGCCAAATCAGTGACTGCGGTGCGGTGGGCTGGGCGCTAGCTACCTAACAAGTAGCTAACTAACTGGCGGTGATAAGGGACCCTTATGCCCCATTCACACGTCCGAAATTCTGTTTGCGGAGCGGAATTGCGGACCCATTCATTTCTATGGGGACAGACTTTGTCCCGCTCGGATCGGAATTACGGATCCGCGCTTCGAGTCTGCACTTCCGTTCCGCAAAAATATAGAACATGTCCTATTCTTGTCCGCAATTGCGGACAAGAAAAGCATTTTCTATATAGTTCTGGCAATGTGCGGATCTGCAAAATGCGGAAAGCACATTGCCGGTGTCCGTGTTTTGAGGATCTGCGGATCGGATCCGCGGATCCGTGAATCCACGGATCCGTGAATCCACGGATCCGCAAAACACATATGGACGTCTGAATAAAGCCTTACAAGGGGTGTGATCAATGACAGGGGGTGATCAGGGGGTCTAGATGGGGTGATCAAGGGGTTAATAGGTGAGGGGGGGTGGGGGGTAAGTGTAGTGTTTGGTGCAACTTTTACTGTAGTTACCTGGTCCTCTGGTGGTCGATCCCAGAAAATGGGACCACCAGAGGACCAGGTAGCAGCTATATCAGACGCTGTTCATAAAACAGCGTCTGATATAGCTGTTTGATGCGATTTATATCGCATCTACAGCCTGCCAGCGATTGATCCAACTCTCGAGCCGCGCTTCACTGTGAACGCGCGCGCGCAAGCGCGCGCGTTCACAGGAACTCTCGCGTCTCGCGAGATGACGCCCCGGCGCGTCCAAACAGAAGATCCCGGCCGCCCGCAGGACGCAATCCTGCGTACGGCGGTCGGGGACTGGTTAAGGTAAAATATGGCAGGTTCCTGAAAGGGTTAAAGTGGTTATTCCATGATTAACGTAAAACTGAAAATGAGACATTATATAGTACAATTACAATCTCTTTCTAACATAGCTAGAACCAGCCCTGTTCCTCACATGGATCCAGAACTCTGCCTATTCATTTCTCTGCTGGATTTCTCTGTACTTTCTCAGGGGGTGTGTCCTTTCTATTGCAGCTCTGTCCCTGTACTCACAGCTTCTAACTGAAATATGTCTTCCACAGCTGCTGGCACTATACTAGTACATTGTATTGAATAACTCAGCGGGTATACTAAACATTTAGTTATATGTACCTACAAAAGTATGTGCTGGTTTGAAAAATGTAGAATATTTCTCATGGTACAACCCCTTTAAAGAGACTTGAATGATTGACATGTTACCATATTGATTACACACAGTCAACTGGACCCCACAGCAATCTTTGTCATAAGTCATAGGCAAAGGGTTATTTTTAGTTTTGAAAAAACGTATGTAAAGAAACCAAGGTAACAGGCGCTCATTTTACGTGCTTAGTGGTTGTTACCAAGTCCCTACAATAGTTGTTATTGCCTTGTGAAGGGGACACCGTCTGCATAGGGCCCCTCTGCAGGAACTGTGTATGGGCCCTTCTATCCAGTTACTCATCACAGACACCATAGAACAACACCATATGTCATTAAAGGGATTCTGTCACCCCATTTTACCCTATAGAGCTGCGGACATGCACGGCTAGATCGCCGCTAGCATGTCCGCAATATACCTGTCCCATAGTTCTGTGTGCTTTTATTTTGTTGAAAAAATGATTTTATTGATATTAAAATTCACCTGTTAAGGTGTCCAAGGGGCTGTACTAACCATTCTGGTGCCCAGTCACGCCCTCTATGAAGGAGCCCAGCACCGCCTGCGTCCACCGAATCTCCTCTTTGCTCTTAGTGAGATCGCAGTAAATGCTCTTCACTTCCCCGCCTGAAAACACTGCATTTTCATTGCAGCTGCCACTAGGGGGAAATAGATTATTACATTGCAAATAAATTACTACAGTTTCCATGGTAGTTGTATTAATTCCTAGTCTCTGAGCTCCCCCTAGTGGTGGCTGAAGCCAACTAGCTTTGTAATAGAGAGAATCAGAAGATTTGTCAATGTATTTTTGCCAATTTTCTCATTCACATAGAGAAATATGGTGTCCAGAATGAGCACCATATATTTGAAACACCTGTTCCACTTTTTCTACGTAAAAGTTGGATAAAGTGGGTGAGGCCAAAGGCAACTTTTTAAATTACATTTTATTACATTTTGCATTTAAGTAAAATGTATTCCACTTCCACAAAAAGTAAATTCATCCGAAATCTGGAGTGCTTTTCATGTTCTGCATTGCTTGGGACTGACTGATGCACATACATTGGGAAACTAGGTGCAGGGGCCCATACTAAGTTTTGCTATGGGGCCCTATGAGATCTGTGTACACCCCTGCCCCAACACTGCTCTGTCCCACGCTTCTCTCCACTTCCTGATGACCAGCTCGACATGCAGGAAATGCCTTGGATTGCCAATTCAGCCAATCACTAGGCACTGCAATCAGGGTGGCTTTATCCATTGGGCGAACAGTGCATTTGCAATAGGCCTCCTTCTGCCATTTCATGTGACAGTGACATTACAGTCCTACAGAGTGCCTAACTTTATTTAATTTTTCTTTTTTTTTTTTTTGCCCCATGGCCTGCCTTCTACTTCATGGCAGCTTTCTCACCTATCACATTGCAGCTTCTTGCTCCCACTGCACAGTTCAGTAAATTACTGCCGCTCGTGCAGTGAGCGCAGACAAAGCAGGGGTGGGCTCACAGGAGAGACCTTCACCAAAGTTCATGCAGCAGGCCACAGAAAAGAAAGGAACATGAAGCTCCACAGGGAAACACAGCGGGGCTGTACCCTGGACAGAGACACAAGAGGAATGGTACATTCAGACAAAAGGTGGGACACAGTACGGGACACATAAGAAAACAATGAACAGTGTCCTGCCTTACCCCCCTTCCTTACATTTCCCCACTAAGGGATGCTTACCCAATCATTAAAAGGTTCTTCGTCCCCTCAATCTGTTGGAAAACTACATTTCCCAGCATGTCCTGATCTGCAGACATTCAGTATCTGCTGGTAGTGGAGTTTTCCTTAGGATAAGTTCCGTTCCGGAAGGGCTGAGGCATGTCTGGCTCTCAACTGTATCTGCAGTTGCAGCACGAGGGAGAGGGGCACAAAGGGGTATAACTACAGTAAGGGGCACAAAGGAGGCTTGGTGGGGATTGGGCACGTATTATTAAGCATTAGGGCTCATGCACACGACTGCTGGATGTTTTGTGGTCCGCAAGACACGGATACCGGCTGTGTGCATTCTGCATTTTGTGTAACGGAACATCTGGCCCATAAAAGAACAGTCTTATCCTTGTCCGTAATGCTGACAATAATAGGACATGTTGTATTTTTTTTTTGCAGAATGGCCATGCGGACATGGACAAGGAGTCATTTCCGTGTTTTTGTGGTCCCATTGAAGTCAATGGTTCTGCATACAGGCCACAAAAAGTATGAACCCTTAGACAGAGTCAGAGGCATGGCTTAGAGTACTTTCACACTAGTGTTAAAGTTTTCCGGCATTGAGTTCCGTCATAGGTGCTCAATACCAGAAAAAAAAAACGCATCAGTTTGTCCTAATGCATTCTGAATGGAAAGCAATCCGTTCAGTGTGCATCAGGTTGTCTTCCATTCCTTTTACGGTATTTGGCCAGAGAAAATACCGCAGCATGCTGCGTTTTTTCTCCAGCCAAAATTTCCGAACACTTGCCGGATTGCTGGAACCGGCATTAATTTCCATTGAAATATATTAATGCCCGATCCGGTACCAAGTGTTCTGGAAAAACGGATCCGGTTTACCGGTATGTGCATGCGCAAACCTTTAAATCTGTGAAAGAGATAAATACCAGATCCATTTTTCCGGATGATACTGGAGAGATAGATCCGGTATTGCAATGCATTTGTAAGACGGATCTGCATCCAGATCTGGAAACAAATGATATCTGTTTGCATACGGATTTCCGGATCCGGCCGGATTCTTCTAACGCTAGTGTTAAAGTACTCTTAGTGTAGAAAAATCTTCTGTAGTGCACGTAGCATCCACTGGATCCCATTATAATCAATGGGCTGTGCTGGTAAACAGCTGTGTCCGGCTGTGTCGGATCTGATGAACTGAAGAACTGCTGGATCAGTTAAACACAGATATGAATCAGCCCTTACCTACTGGGCCTATTTGCAGATCCACAGGTTGCACATATGGTACATATGGTATGTCTACCCATTGCTCTGTAAAGTCAAGCTACTCATAGACTTAGAGATAATTCAGCCGATACAGCCATAGTCTTTATATGTACAGCAACACAACTTTTTTTTTTTCATTGTAATATGATGTTTATGTTGTAAAAGTTTGGGAATTTTTTTCTCTGTTAAATAAAAAATGGCCGTTCACTGATAGTTTCCACATGGGTTACCTAAGTGGTTCAACCATATATACTCAAGAGTAGATAAAGAACCTGACCTATAGGAAAAATCTGTGCATGTGTATCTGAAAGCAATTATCGTAGAGCAAAAATATATGTAAAGAAGATGCAAGTCTTAAACTATGGTTATATCAGCACTTCTACAATAAATTGCCTTATGTCAGCATCCTGGTGGTTGAGGTTTAGCTGGTCATGGATGGTCATTTTTTTTTTTTTTTTTTGTGTGACTGTTTTCTCGAATGTTCTATACACCATGATGTATCAGGTTATTTGTCCCAAATGCTGGGCTATGTTTTGGTGACTTGTCTTGGCTAATGTGCTGAGTGTGTGGCATCCAACTGTGTACTTCAGTCCTGAGAAATGTGTGTCTTCCTGTATTGTTGGTAGAGTTCACCAGTTATTGGGTCAATGTCACAGCCCGTGTCTCTGTTTACACTTTGTAAATGTGCTGGATCTAGATATGTTGTCACGTTCTTGTATCACTGGAGAGGTCTGACCTTTTCTAGCCAATAAAACAGGAAACCTGAGTAGTCACTGTCATGTCTGATGTCTTGATCATTTCTATGTCGCTGCCACATTAATGTAGGTGAATGTAACACATCAGCTGGGCAGCCAAGTTCTCCAGTAGATAAACAAGTTCTTTTTTGTCTCTGAATAATTCACTTAACATCAACATTTCAAATTCTGGTATTCTGTTCTACCAGCAGAATGACAGTATTGAATGGGATCCGTTAGACGGCTGGGGTGTCAGGCAGATGCTGGATACAGCAATTCCAGTATTCTGTTCCTATGCTGGAACAGAATACCATGTTTTCAACGGCCAATGTGAATGTAGCCAACATTAGATAAATGTCTTCTGGACCCACCCATTTCTATAAGATCACTCGACTATATAAAGTCTCCTGTCTGAATTTCAACATACCCAATTCTTTGTTCCCACAGGAGAAAAGAGTGCCTTCACATGAGGCAGATTCATTCACCTTAAAGGGGTTATCCAGAATCATAAACAGCTCCCCCATGCTAGGTAAGCTCTTCCCGTCCCCTTCTACCATTGGCAGCCCCCGACAATGCTGCTTCTCCCTGTGCACAGATGAAAACATCCAGAGGCGGTGCGGAGACTAGGAGCGGCGCAGGGAACGGGGTAAGTATATTCTCTGTGAGGGGCCTGGCACATGGGGGGACTGTTTATGATAGTTGATAACCCCTTTAATGAGGCTTGCAGAAATCCGTTTGCTAGCTGCCCCCTCCAAATGAATGGAACTGATTTTCAGTCACAGAATTTTCTGCTACAATATCTGGGGTACCCTGTGAAGGTACCCTAATACTGCCAGGGAGGTTGAAATGGGCTCTGCTGGCAATTTATTCCCCTGTTACTGAGCCAGGTGTGCACATTTATGGAGGAGTCTGGAAGAATAGCTGTTGGCCACACAGCTATCCTCAATGTATGGTCAACTTTACAGAGACAATATTGGCCACTTAATGACCAGTTGAGATAGTTGAGATGCTCAGCATAGATCTGGGATGAACTCTTTTAAATATCACCTAATATCTGATATCCATTCAGTCCATTGACATTGATGTGGAGATCGGCTGGTTGAAGACAGGGATCTGCCTTCTCTAAGAGGGATTTAAAAGTTAAACTACCCTTATATAGCCCAGTGGATCATGAATTGACCCAAATATTGAACGATATTGAATGCTTTCATTGTTCAGCGAAGTAGTTAATAGGATTTAATTACAAAGGGGTTTCCTGGCTAATGATATTGATGGCCTATCCTCAGGATAGGTCATCAATATCAGATTGGTGAGAGTCCAACACCTGCCCCCTTCCCCACTGATCAGCTGTTACCAACAGCCACCAGAGCCAGAACTACCACTGAGAATGGAGCCAGAAGCATAGCTCTTTTCAAAGTGAGAGGCCATGCAGAGTTACTGCAGCTCAACTGCCATGGGAGCTAGTTGTCTGATCCCCACTGATCTGTTATTGACGATCCCTTTCTAAAGAGAGGTCATCAATGATTCACATCTATGTTTAACTGATCTGGCAGGCTATTCCAGCAGAGCAACAGCCTGCTGGAGTTCACCGGATCCAGCATAGCCAGACACGGCTGTGCACCAGCGGACCCCATTGATTATAATGGGATCCATCGGTGTTCTGGACGCTTTCTGGTATAAATGCCAGCTTAGGCCTGGACAAGAAGCCGTGCACATATTGGAAATCTACCGGATCAACGCTGGATCCTATTGTAGTTAATGGGGTCTGGCAGTGAACGGCCGTGTCTTGCTATGGCGGATCCAGTGAATTCGGCAGAGGAATAGCCTGCCAAATAAATTAATCTCAGATGTGAATCAGCTTAAGTTCAATATTCCCGATTCATGTTTTTTACCCTAACATCTACGGTCAGGGGAGAGTCAGGACAAACCCATACACATTAGACGATCATTAGGTCGATCCCATCAATAACAGCAGGTTTGCCTGATATTTATCTAATTTGTATGGCTTCCTTAACGCTCTTCTCATATACTTCCTTAAAGCAAAACTAGCACCCTTCTAGATAACAAAATATCTAAGGAGGGATTATGCCTTGAAAAAATGCTGCAACCAAACTTGGCTGTCTAGTCAATAAATGTAAAGCTCTTTTCAGATTCTATTCGGACTACTGCTGGAGGTGCAGTCATGAGAAAAACAAAGTACACTCATTTTGACTTCTATATATCAGGACATAAAAAAAAAATCTGGTGTTAAAATTAGGTAAATCCATCCTCAGATGAAAACAACACACAACAGAGCTCACATCACCATTATTTTACCAATACGTCAGAAGAACAGAATAAAAAAATAAATAAACAGGATCCTGTAAACAAAGAAAAGAAAAAAGGATCATGTGCATTTGGCATCCTTTTGAGCCATTTCAGTCTGAGATCCGTTTTTTTTAATGCATGTATGTAATGCATGCAAAACTTTTTCTTTCCATCTTACAAAAACGGATCAGAAGAATGTAAAAATAATGGTAATGTGAACTCTCCCTTAGGGCCACAGCATTTCAGTTAGGCCTCATGCACACAACCGGCCGTGCCCGTGCTGCGGACCGCAATTTGCATGAGAAATAACCGTGTGCCTGCCATCTGCAGATGCAGACCCATTCACTTGAATGTGGTCTGCGAACCATATCCGATGGTCCGCACCACAAAAAAATAGAGCATGTGTCACATTTTTGCGGTGCGGGGCATGGACAGAAAACCCACGGAGTGCTTCCGATCCATGCCTCCGTTCCGCACCACACCATATCTCCTGGATTGCGGACCCATTAAAGTGAGTGGGTTCGCATCCGTGATACAGTGTGTACACAGCCGGTGCCCATATTTTGCAGATCTGCTGTTTGTGGGCCGCAATACCGGCATGGACCTGCTACGGTCGTGTGCATGACTACGGTCGTGTGCAGGTTGAGGTCTGGACTTTGACTGGGTCATGGAAACACCTTGATTCTTTGCTTTCAGTTATTCTGTTGTAGATTTGCTTTTGTGGTTAGGATTATTTTTCTGTTGCATGACCCAGTTTTGACCAAGCTTTAGCTGTTATATAGATGGCCTCACATGTGAGCAGTGCTGGCAAATTCAGTAGCAGGACTTCAAAAGCAGGTAGGGTCTTGGACTACCAAATATAAAGTATGCATCAGGTAGTCTGAAAAGCATTGCGGCCATCTTGACTGGCACAAGAGCATCCGTGTAATTGGCGGATATGCAGCTGAAAGATGAAAAGTAGGACACCAGGTAAGTGCGCTCTTTGTTCCCTAGTTATGCTATTTTTTTCTTGAGTCAGAGGGTTGCTTTAAACTGAAAAGTCTTGAAGACTTTAAGCAGGTATGCAACATCTCTATATTATTTGCCACTATGGGGACTACTATGATACCAGCACCATAGACACTGATATGATTGGCGCTACTTTCTTGACATTATGACCATGAGGGGCTGAGAAGATGTGGGCAGGATTTTCCATGGTGGAGATTATATCTGAAGGATAACAGGAAAGGTAGGTAGGGAATTTTCATATTATCTGCTTTTTTTTATGCTTTGCAAAGAGTGGAGTTGATCTATTTTCACTCATTCCATATGATATGTTATATCTTTAGACACCATGTACACGTCTGTATTGTATGGAGCTGAACTAGCACACCAGTAGAGGTGCATAAGGCCCTAGTGTAAGGGCTCATTCAGACGACCGTGTTTGCATCCATTCCACAACTTTGCAGAACGGATGCGGATCCATTCATTTCAATAGGGCTGCAAAAGATGCAGACAGCACACAGTATGCACACGCACTTCCGTTCTGCTGCCCCGCAAAAACATAGAACATGTCCTATTCTTCTCAGTTTTTGCAGACAAAAATAGACATTTCTATCATAGGGCTGGCCGCTCTGTAAAATTTGGAACGCACACGGCTGGTATCTGTGTTTTGCGGACCCGCAATTTGCGGACTGCAAAACAGATATGGTTGTCTGAATGAGCCCTAACTCTGTATGCCTCCAAATGATTGTTAGATAGCTTCTAGGGGAGAATATTTCCAACATGTGATGAAGCACCATACAACGGTACATAGACTGTGTGTACCTATATTATCACCTTCTGTACTGCTTAGTTCCGCAATGGCTCCGGTTTCCAGAGCTGACACCAGTTCATGAAAGTGTTATTCCCATCACAGAAGGGATGACATATCCTAGCTATATATCATCACCGTTGTCTCATGAAGTAACGCTGATGATAAAAGGGGTGGCTCATGAAAGGAAATAGATCTGTGAAACAGGAGATTGTGATCTATTGCTTTTCGTGGGAATTTTCCACGAAATCCTTCAGCAACGTGTGACCTCATTTCATGGAAACTTAAATTAACTAGTAGCTCATTTACATTTAGTAACTGATATCTATTACATTTGGAGTTAATGATTTTAGATGGGCTTTTCTCGTCATGCTGTGGCTTTATTTTCCACCCTTTTTTGAAGGCTAAATACATGTGACAGAATGTGTCAGTCAACACGTCTAAAAATTAAAGCGCAGAACATGTGAGTTTTTACACAACATTTGACCATCGACAATAACTCAAACTTATTGTGTTTCAATCCCATACATGCAAACGCACAAAAACTCTCCTCATCTTTCTAAAGGCATTCCTATGGGAATATTAAGAGACTAAACAGCGTGGATACACACTGCACAATTCTTTCCAATTTGCTAGTGCCGACATCTGACAGCTGCAGTAGTACCCGACAGGAAATCGCTGATTTGAAAGTAGCCAGCTTTGTGGGAACATGAATAACCAATCAATTTTTTGCCAGTTTTGAGCTTTTCAAACCATATACCACATTTATTTGCATCCCATAAAAAACCTTGCACCTGTGTATTGTTGAAGGGACTGTTAATTATAGTTAAAGGGATCCTATCACTGTGAAAATGCGGTGCAGTCTGTAGGCCAGGCATGTCCAAACTCCGGCCCTCCAGATGTTGCAAAACTACAATTCCCATCATTCCTGGACAACCTACAGCTATCAACCTACAGAAGAGCATGATGGGAGTTGTAGTTCTGCAACACATGGAGGGCCAGAGTTTGGACATGCCTGCTGTAGGCAGTATGTTATACAGCAGAGGAAGCTGAGCAGGTTGATATAAGATGTTGTGGGAAAAGTTTTGGAATAACTCCTACTTTATTCAACCTAAATCTCTGCTCGTTCTGATTTTAGGAGTCCAGTGGCTGGTCCTCATTAGGGATGAGCGAATCGACTTCAGATAAAACATCTGAAGTCGATCCATATAAAACTTCGGCCCAATACTATACGGAGCTCGCTCCGTACAGTATTAGAATGTAGAATGTATTGGCTCTGATGAGCAAAAGTTATTACTTTGCGAAGTCTAGTGCGACTTCGCGTAATAACCAAGTGGTACCTTGGAACCGAACCAGAGTTCGGAAATTTTTTTTTTACAATAAAAATGAATCTATGAAGTTATTACGCGAAGTCACGCAAGACTTCTCGAAGTAATAACTTCGACTCATCTGAGCCAATACATTCTAATACTGTACGGAGAGCTCGCTCCGAACAGTATTGGACCAAAGTTTTATGCAATGTTTTATCCGAAGTCGATTCGCTCATCCCTAGTCCTAATCACTGAGGACTGTAAGCATACACATTTTCCCCACTGAAGTCAGAGGAGAACAACAGCAGCAAAATGTGAACATGTTTAATACATAGTTATCACCAGATTTATATGCGTTAGTTAGCAGAAACCATCTGTGTTCATCCCGTACTCATCTGTGACCACATTTTGGAAAAAAATTAAGCTTTAATATATGCAAAAGAGCCTCTAGGAGCAATTTTGATTGACAGGGCCAGCAAGCGAAAACATATTTACTTCCTGGACTTGTCAATTAAAGTACAGAGGACGCAGCAGTTGCAGAGACAGCTGAGCCTTTATGTGTAACGCCAATGCCCCCGTTGCTCCTAAAGGCTCATTTGCATATATTAAAACTTAATTTTTTTCCGAATGTGGGCACAGATGAAGAAGAGACCAACACAGATAGCTTCTGCTGACCAGCGGACGTGTTTTAGGTCAGCCCTTTTTACTGCTGACAGAAGCCCTTTAACCAAAGTGTGGCAAAATAGTACATGTTGTGTGCCAAATTTATTATGGGTTTTAGAAACTTTTTACAGCTGCTCCCCAGTTTTAGTGTAACTCCATCCAATAGCTTCAGAGCTGTGAGTGGTGCCAGAGAAGGGAACTTCTCCTGTACAATTTAGTAGCATGCAGCCATTTTGTTATTTCCAGGATTAAAGGCCCTGGTATATTACATAACCCTAGTAGGTCCTCTACAATTCACACCCTTGCATTGGCTGGCTGACCACATCTTGGGTGAAAATATTACAGACGTTTTAGAAATGAGTCTCTCTCTCTCCCTCTCCCACATTCCTAGTTTGATGACTTAAAGGGGTTGGCCACTTTCTGGCTACTGCTGACCAGTGTAGTTGTAAGATGACTTTATGGTACTTAATAACATATTCATCTTTGTTCATATTTTGCACCAATTGCTATATTTCAGAAAAAAGTCTCCAGAAAGTGGACAACCCCTTTAAACTTCTAAGTAGTAAAATGAATGAACTGATGCATTTATAGAAAGTTAGTGGCAACAGTTGACTTTGCTTTAGCTTGACAGTAATATTAGAAATGGTTACACGTGCATTGTAAATGGTCTGTGGCATAATTCACCACATACCCACACAGAAAAACATAGCCTATTAGATAAATGGGGGAAAAAATATCAGAGGCTATATAAATATGATGCATACATCTCCACCATGTCTTCTACACCACATCAAATACTATCTGCTCCAATATGTATGTGTGTGCCGTAATGTGCCTCAGGTTAACTCTCATCTTTCCATAGCAGCCACCAGGTGGCGCCACTTGCTGTATAGCATCATCTGGTATCACTGAATATTGCTTGTGATGCTATAGGAAACCTTAAAATACATATGACATATACTATCCATTGCCTTATAACTGCTAGTTGAGATGCATGACATGTTTCAATGTGGTCAGTAAAGGGATAAATGAAAGGTGGCATAAAACAATCACATTACTGGGCACCGGCCAGTTTATACCAGAAGCAATTAAACTTCTGATTCCAATCATCTTCTTTGGTCATCTTTCATGGTTGGTGGAACAACATACACAATCAATTCAGGCCACTTAGATTTATGACAATCAAAGAGACTGATGAAATGGCATCTGCAGACAGATTTATTTTGCTGCACAAATGAATATGATGAGAAGTGGTATGACTTGCAATATGAGATTTCCTTCTGTGTCACAATATATGACAGGAAAACTGTGCACTAAAAATCATGTATCAATGTCATTGGAAGGACAACCAGAAGTACGACTAGTATAAGTAGTCCAGGGGATAGTTCAATGGGCAGATTTGCAATTCTGAAATCATAGGGCCCCAGTGCAAAATTCTGAATGGTCACATGACTGAGATCTCCTCCTACTGTATACCTATGAACATTAATGTCTAAAACAATTCCATGCAGATTCATTCCATAAAATATAAGAGCAGAGCTGACTTGGACCTTGGGTAAATTTGGGGCCTAGGAAAATGGGCCCTTCAGAAGTTGTCTAGTAGGCCACACCTTGGTCCTGTGTATTGGTGAGCTCTGGTTTACTGACAAACGGGTTTTCCAGCAAAAAAAAAAATAAAAATTGGTGGCAGTAGGTTTGGGAGGAATAAAAAACATAAAATGACAGATACCCACCTCATCAATCCCCTGCCACTGCCGTGCATATGCTGCTCCTGGCGTTTCCAGCTTGACTTGCTACAAAATGCCAAGAAAGGTCCACCCAGTCAATCCCTGTGCTTAGCTGTGATTTGTCTCAGCGAGTGATAATGGCGAAATGGGCCCTACCTGGCTTAGCGACATGTCTAGCCAGGATACGAAATGAAGACCAGAGTTGGAACAGCAGCAGTGGCGGATCATTGAGTATCCGTTCTTATATGTTTTTAGGTCCCTGAGCCCACTGCCACCAATATATTCAGCTGCTATACCCTATTAAAGGGAATCTGTCGCCTGAATAATCAATATTAAACTAAACATAGGTCCTTAAAGCTCTTCATACCTTCTTTCCATAGGTGTTCTTTACACTTGGATCTAACTTTCTATCTTCATAAAAATCCTCTTTTATCTTCATGCTAATGACCCATTGTTGTGGAAATTTTATCAAATGTGGACATTTTATTCTAGGATGTGTCTGTTTTAGGTATTGTCATCTGCCTCCCTGTGTCGGATGTAACCGAGGAGCGCTCTAGCAGAGCGTACTTGGGTTGGATCGGGACCAGCGGTAAAACCGTCAGTGTGAAAACCTCATGGGCTTGGAGACATGTTCCCTTTTGGATACATATCTGCTTTTATAAGAAGACATTGATAATCTGCCTTGTCCATATACTGGTACTGTATACGGATAACCGCATTAGCAATGTCTCCGCAGATAGTCTCAGACCAGTAAGAACAAGTAGAATGATCTTACTTAGGTACTGGGGTCCATGCTGATCATGGAAGATGGTCAACCATATGGCTGTTTAGGACAATGGACATAACTCATTCTTACAGGAATAAGGTGTGTGCATTTCCCTGTTCAGGTATCTTGGTGTGGTCCCCTTTCCTTTTCATATGTACATGTTGATGTCACTTCCTGTCTGGTCACTTTTCGGTTGTCACTTTTTGTTATGTTCGGGTATTGAGGAAGTGATGTTGGTTGTAGGCATCACTTCCTGTTTTGTGAGCTATAAGAAATGAACAGATACTGTGCTGGGCCCTTTTGGAACGGAATCAGCACGATGAAAGGATTAAACCGTCTTGACTGTACATGACTCTGAAGAGGTACCTCCAGTCCTTACACAAAAGAGCATATTACACATGCTTTTAAGCACAGGGGAATTCCTTGTATTTGGCGCACCTTAGCGCAGCATGGCTACAAAGGAAATTTCTACAACACCATGAAGGTGCCCAGAGGGGCGTTATTTTCATTCAAGAGGTGCCCAGGAACGCCCTCCATCCAGTGCCCAAGCGCGTCCCCCCCGACAGAGCCCAGGCACGCCCCTCTCTCAGCATTGCGATTGCCGTCACGCCCTGCCCCCCTAGCTATGTCACTAGTATCCAATAACCCCGCCCACTCCGGCACCATGCTGGCTCTTGCGCTCTTCCTGTTTAACTGAGCGCATGCCCAGTGAAACATTTAAGGCTGATGCTCTCAGTTAAACAGGAAGAGCGCAGGACCCGGCTCAGTGCCGGTTAGTGAAGCTGAAGGGAAGGAGTGGACGGGGTTATCGGCTACTAGTGATGTAGCCAGGGGGCGGGGCGTGACGGCAATTACAATGCTGGGGACATATTGTATGAGCGGAGAGAGGGGTGGGCCTGGGCTCTGTCGGGGGGACGGGCCTGGGCACTGGATGGAGGGCGTTCCTGGGCACCTTTTGAATAAAAATAATGCCCCTCTGGGCACCTTCATGGGTCTTTAGCATAAAGATAAAAGTGGATTTTTATGAAGACAGAAAGCCAGATCCAAGTGAAAAGAACACCTATGGAAAGAAGGTATGGAGGACCTATGAAGGTATATAAGGACCTATGTTTGGTTTAATATTAATTATCCAGGTGACAGATTCCCTTTAATGATGTCATTCTGGCAGAAAGCAGCTGTCATTAGGGGGAGCAATTGCACATAAATATACAGTATAGCTCAGGCATGGCCAACCTGCGGCTTTCCAGTTGTAAAACCATAACTCCCTCCATGCCCTGCTGTAGGCTGATAACTGTAGATAGTCTGGCATGCTGGGAGTTGTAGTTTTGCAACAGCTGAAGAGCCTCAGGTTGGCCATCCCTGGTATAGCTAGTAGCGAATTCAGTGGGAGCTGTATAAATATCTATGCACTGCGGTCCCATAGCAGTCGCATGCACTCCCTACAGTTGTGTTCAAAATTATTCAACCCCCACTGAAATTGAGTGTTTTGGGCAGTTTGACATTGATTTTGATCATTTCAGTCATCTTGTTTACAATTAAATCAAAGAGGCCCTTGTAAGTCAGACAAATATAACATAACATTTATAATGAAATAACCACAAATGTCTTTTCTGTGCTCACATCATTATCAGTTTTATTCAACCCCCAAGTGACATTCAATCTTAGTACTTAGTACAACATCCTTTTCCAGTTATAACAGCTTTTAAACGTGAAGCATAGCTTGACACAAGTGTCTTGCAGCGATCTACGGGTATCTTCGCCCATTCTTCATGGGCAAAAGCCTCCAGTTCAGTCACATTCTTAGGCTTGCGCGCTGCAACTGCTTTCTTTAAGTCCCACCAGAGGTTCTCAATCGGATTTAAGTCTGGTGACTGCGATGGCCACTTCAAAATGTTCCAGCCTTTAATCTGCAACCATGCTCTAGTGGACTTGGAGGTATGCTTGGGATCATTGTCCTGTTGAAAGGTCCAACGTCTCCCAAGCCTCAGGTTTGTGACGGACTGCATCACATTTTCATCCAATATCTTCTGATACTGAAGAGAATTCATGGTACCTTGCACACGCTGAAGCTTCCCTGTACCTGTAGAAGCAAAACAGCCCCAAAGCATGGTTGACCCCCCGCCATGCTTCACAGTAGGCAAGGTGTTCTTTTTTTCATAAGCCTTGTTCTTCCTCCTCCAAACATAGCGTTGATCCATGGGCCCAAACAGTTCTAATTTTGTTTCATCAGTCCAAAGAACACTATCCCAAAACTTTTGTGGTTTGTCCACATGACTTTTGGCATACTGCAGTCGACTCTTCTTATTCTTTGGAGACAGCAAGGGAGTTCTGGCATGAAGGCCTTCATTATGCAGTGTGCGCCTTATTGTCTAAGCTGAAACTTCAGTACCCGCATCTGACAAATCTTTTTTCAGTTCCTCAGCAGTCACACGGGGTCTTTTCTCCACTTTGCACTTCAGGTAGCGCACAGCAGTCGAAGTCAGCATCTTCTTTCTGCCACGACCAGGTAGCGTTTCAACAGTGCCCTTTGCCATGAATTTGCGAATGATGCTTCCTATGGTGTCTCTTGGTATGTTTAACATCTTTGCAATCTTCTTATAGCCATTGCCCTTCCTGTGAAGAGAAATCACCTCTTCTCTTGTCTTCCTGGACCATTCTCTTGACTTCACAATGTTTGTAAACACACCAGTAAATGTCTAGAAGGAGCTGAGTATCACAGCCATTTTAACTCCTTAAGGACGAAGGGCGTACATGTACGCCCTTGCGTCCTGGTACTTAAGGACCAAGGGTTGTACATGTACACCCTGCGAATATCCGATCACCGCTGCGCACGTGGCAGTGATCGGAACAAGATGCCTGCTGAAATCAATCAGCAGGCACCTTGGCACAATGCCCAGGGGGGTCCTGTGACCCCCCCATGTCAGCGATCGCAGCAAACCGCAGGTCAATTCAGACCTGCGGTTTGCTGCGCTATCTGTAGTCTCTGATCCCCCGCGGTCACGATCAGAGACTAAAATATGCCCCAAACTTATAAATTTTAACCCCCCCCTGCACCCCGCCATATTAGTGTCCCCCCGGGTTTAACCCCGGACCGCGGTATAGAAGGTGTTAACATGGAGGGAGCTCCCTCCCTCTCCCATCGGGGGGCTGCTGTACCTTTGCAGCCCCCCGACAGGATAGGATAGCAGAGGGAGGGAGCTTCCCTCTCTTCCCATCACCCGCTGCTCTGTTATGGCAGCGGGTGATGGTTACCATGGCAGCAGGACGCTTTCAGAAGCGTCCTGCTCTCCATGGCACTGAAACTCTGAATAGGCTTTCGCTAAAGGCAAAAGCCTATTCAGACTTTGTAAAGTAAAAAATGCAGTAAGTACACTATATAGTGTACTTACTGTATTATATAGACACCAAATCCACTGGATCTACAAGAACCAGGTGGGTCTGGGTAAAAAAAAAATGTCAAAAAAGTGAAAAAAAAAAACTAAAAATAAGAAAAATACATATCACTGAATAAAAATAAAAAAAATCAAATACACTACACATATTAGATATCGCCGCGTCCGTAAAAATCTCCTCTATAAAAATATCACATGACCTAACCCCTCACGCAAATACCGTAAAAAAAAATAAAAAAAAATGGTGTAAAAAAGCCATTTTTTGTCACCTTGCATCACAAAAAGTGTAATACCAAGTGATCAAAAAGGCGTATGCCTCCCAAAATAGTACCAATAAAACCGCCATCTCATCACGCAAAAAATGAGTCCTTATATAGGACAATCGCCCAAAAAAATAAAAAAATATGGCTCTCAGACTATGGAGACACTAAAACATAATTTTTTTTTTCTAAAATGCTATTATTGTGTTAAAGTAAAATAACGAAATAAAAAGTATACATATTATGTATCGCCGCGTCCGTAAAAACCTGCTCTATAAAAATATCACATTATCTAACCCCTCAGGTAAATACTGTTAAAAAAAATAAATAAAAACAATGTAAAAAAAAACATTTTTGTCACCTCACATCTCAAAAACTGTAATAGCAAGCGATCAAAAAGTTATATGCACCCAAAAATAGTGTCAATCAAACCGTCATCTCATCCCGCAAAAAATGATACCCCACATAGGACAATCACCCCCAAAAAATAAAAAAAATATGTCTCTCAGACTATGGAGACACTAAAACATGATTTGTTTTGTTTAAAAAAATGATAATATTGTGTAAAACTTAAATAAATAAAAAGTATACATATTTGGTATCGGCGCGTCCGTCGCAACCTGCTCTATAAAAAAAACACATGACCAAAGGCGACCCTCAGGTGAACACAACAAAAAAATATATAAATACGGTGTCAAAATCCATTTTTGTCACCTTACATCACAAAAAGTGTAATAGCAAGCGACCAAAATGTCATATGCACCCCAAGATAGTTCCAATAAAACCGACATCTCATCCCGCAAAAAATGAGCCCCTACATAAGACAGTTGCCCAAAAAAAATATATATATATGGCTTTCAGAATGTGAAGACACTAAAAAATCTTTTTTTTCAAAAATGCTGTATTATGTAAAACTGAAACAAAACCCCCCAAAAAGTAGCCATATTTGGTATTGCCGCATCCGTAGCAACCTGCTCTATAGAAATAGCACACAATCTAACCTGTCAGTTCAACTATGTAAATAACAAAAAATGAAAACAGTCCGAAAATAGCTATTTTTTTGCAAATTTTCCATTTTGGTCAATTTTTCCAGTAACAATGCAAAGGGTTAACAGCCAAACAAAACTCAATATATATTGCCCCGATTCTCTAGTTTGCAGAAACACCCCATATGTGGTCATAAACTGCTGTATGGCCAAACGGCAGGGCGTAGAAGGAAGGGAACGCCATATGGTTTATGCAAGGCAGATTTTGCTGGACTGGTTTTTAGACATCATGTCCCATTTGAAGCCCCCCTAATGCACCACTACAGTAGAAACTCCAAAAAAGTGACCCCATTTTGGAAAGTACGGGATAAGGTGGCAGTTTTGTTTGGATTATTTTAAGGTAAATATGATTTTTGGTTGCTCTATATTACACTTTTTTTTCAGGCAAGGTAACAAAAAATAGAAATTCTGAAATTTCATCTCCATTTGCCAATAACTCTTGTGGAACACCTAAAGGGTTAACAAAGTTTGTAAAATCGGTTTTGAATAACTTCAGGGGTGTAGTTTCTTAGATGGAGTCACTTTTTGGGAGATTCTACTCTAGGGGTGCATCGGGGGGCTTCGAATGGGACATGGTGTCAAAAATCCAGTCCAGCAAAATACACCTTCCAAAAACCATATGGCGTTCCTTTCCTTCTACGCCCTGCCGTTTGGCCATACAGCAGTTTACGACCACATATCGGGTGTTTCTGCAAACTACATAATCAGGGCAATAAATATTGAGTTTTGTTTGGCTGTTAACCCTTGATTTGTTACTGGAAAAAATGGATTCAAATGGAAAATTTTCCAAAAAATTGAAATTCTGAAATGTTATCTCCATTTGCCATTAACTCTTGTGGAAAACCTGAAGGGTTAATGACGTTTGTAAAATCAGTTTTGAATACCTTGAGGGATGTAGTTTCTAGAATGGGGTCATTTTTTGGTGGTTTCTATTATGTAAGCCTCACAAAGTGACTTCAGACCTGAACTGGTCCCTAAAAAGTGGGTTTTTGAAAATTTCTGAAAAATTTCAAGATTTGCTTCTAAACTTCTAAGCCTTGTAACGTCCCCAAAAAATAAAATGGCATTCCCAAAATGATCGATACATGAAGTAGACATATGGGGAATGTAAATCAATAACTTTTTTGGGCGGTATTACTATGTATTATAGAAGTAGAGAAATTGAAACTTGGAAAATTGCTAATTTTTCAAAATTTTTGGTAAATTTGATATTTTTTTATAAATAAAAATGAAATTTTTCAACTTAATTTTACCAGTGTCATGAAGTACAATATGTGATGAAAAAACTATCTCAGAATGGCCTGGATAAGAAAAAAGCGTTTTTAAAGTTATCACCACATAAACTGACACTGGTCAGATTTGCAAAAAATGTCCTGGTCCTAAGGTGAAAATGAGCCCGGTCCTTAAGGGGTTAAATCTGCCTAATTGGTGCTTATTATGCTTGATTGCTGCTCCTTGACATCCACAGGTGTTTTCAATACCTGATCGAAACTTGAATGAACCTCTGTTCTTAAGAGTGGTCGTCTTTAAGGGGTTGAATAATTGTGTCAATGAAGAAATCACAAAAAAAAACATTTAATACTGTATTACAAAAACAATTGATGTCATTTTAGTTGCATTTGGTTCTTTAAAAAGTCCTTGTAAGATTTAATTCTGAACACAATTACAAATGTACACTAAATTCCCTAAAACCCTTTACAGCATTGGGGGTTGAATACTTTTGAACACAACTGTATGTGGTAGATACACCACTGTCTTAAACAACAATCATGTATTATTCCTTATAGAACAAACTTCATGAAATCAGAGGCTGCTATGTATTTAAAATAAAGTCCTGATAAAACAGTATTATTTGATAAAGACCCTTTGTACAGGACAATGCATAGGAAATTAATGGGAATAAACCATTTGCTCCTGATAATTGCATGCTTGTCAGAGAAGACATTTACAGTACATGCAGCAATTATCTCCTCTGTATGGGGACAAGCAATTGCTACTGTAATTACTTGTCCCCATACAAATATTTTGTAGGGGAAAGGGGAAGGGGGGGGGGGGGGCGGGGGCGGCTTGAGCATGCCACTGTGAACACGCACCCTGCAGAGCTCCCGGACCCTGGACCTTCTTTTCCAGACTTTTGCCATACCCAGCCTGATTTATCTGCATGAGGGAGGATGCTCAATCCAAGATGGCGCCCGCAGGAGATCTGGTGCCAGAAGCTCCGGAGCAACCAGGTCTCACTTACCCTCAAGGCCTAACGACCTTGGATCAGACAGCCTCTCTGCATTATGCTCCAGCTGGACAGGCCCCTGAGCTCCTCTCTTTGATGCCCCAAGGCGGATCAGTGGCAGTGGAGAACCCCACATTGACTTCAGGCCTGGTGAGTGCTACTCCACTGGAAAACCCCCTATGCTCTCCGGTGCTCAGGCCACCTGTCCTGCCGAACCCTGTTTTTGGCCCCAAGGCTGTGGCCTCACAGTTTGGTGATTCGTCGGCCTCTCATGTGGTGCAGTTACGCTTTCTCTCCCCCACGGCAAGAGCGTTTGCACCAGGCACTGACTGCAGGCCCCTCTCTGTGCCAATCTCCAACCCGGACTTTCCACCCATGCCTGCTATTTTCCAAACCCCTTCCTTCTCTGATGCCTTGGATACCTATCTTCTGCCTCATCTTCAGGCAGTAGACTTGTGTTGGGCACGAATATTCGAATCGCAAATTTTAATTGCGAATATTGCCACTTTGAGAATTTGCGAAAATTTAGAATATAGTGCTAAATATTTGTGTTTGCGAAAATTCTAGATTTATTTTCATCTGAACCCATGATCCCTCCCTGCTTCTTGCTTGTGGGCCAATGAGAAGGCAGCAATGTCTTTGTCTGAGCTTAGTAACATCCCTAGCAACCAATAGGAAAGTTGCCTACCCCTTACTATATAAGAACCTCCCCAGCAGCTATTTTCTGCAGTTTTTTTGCAGTTCTGGGAGAGACAGCAGTATCATACATACATGCTACAGACATAGCGCTGTGATGTCGCATGTTCACAACAATACTTAGTGCACCAATCAGTAATATGTAGTCAGACCTGCTAAAATGTGAAGTTGCAGGTATTGTGCCAAAATATGGGCATCATTAATTCCCGATTTGCGCAATTGCGAATATATTGGAGCACTCTATCTGCATATAAAGCTATTGTAATGTTCTGCTGTGCCAACCATTTTCTCCAGTCTCAGGAAACTTCTTGAAAAAATGTAGAAAAAGTGACTTACACCTGTATGGCGCACACAATACGCGCATATTACATTGCTGATTTTCGCAATCAAGAAAATAATCGCAAATTCGAGAATTTATGACAAATATTCGCAAAATATTCGATTTTGAATATTGCCCCTGCCGCTTATCACAACATTAGACATTCTAAACACCCAAATCTTAAAGATATCTGGCTCCTCTTCAGTAACCTTCCCACTAAAAATAATCTGGAAACTATTATACTAAGGGTCGAGTCCAAACCAGGACGGGCCATTGTGGCCATCAAGACAGACCTGTTAATATCTCTACTCAACTGACCACCCAGGTGCAAGTCTCCTCAACCTTAGACACTCGCCTCTCTAAAGTTGAAGAAACCTTGGCCTTGTAGCGTTCCATGAACAGGCACATGCTATTACAATTGGACGACCAGGAAATCAGAGGTCGCCACAATAACACTTAACTGCGTGGGATTTCGGAAAATGTACCTGTGACTGACTTGCGCATAGCTGTGTCCACCATTTTCAACACCCTTCTCTCCAGACCAGCAGATGCAGAGATTGAGCCTGACAGAGTCCATCGTGTTCTGGGTCCCAGGCACCCGGATAACCCAGCCCCCAGAGATGTTCTGTGTAGGGTTCATTTTTTCTGAAAGAAAAAGGAGATTCTGAAATGGGCCTGGAGACAAGGTCCCACCATGTTTGCGCGCACTCAGATTCAACTTCTGCCATATTTTTCGCTTTGCACCTTGACAATGAGGCGTATTCTTAAACCTTTTCTACAATCTATCACAGAAGCTTGAGCTACCTATCGCTGGGGCCACCGGTTTCATCCTAGTATTAGCAAAAATGGACTCACCTTTGCTCCACACTCACCAGACCAAGCTGGGGATCTGGCTCAGTTTTTGGGTGTCCCTACTGTCTCTCTACCGGACTGGTTGGATGTCCCCATTTCCACTCCACAGGCAGCTCCGCTCCCTCTGCATACTCGAGGCAAGTCTCCACACAGACCTCCTCCCGTGATACCTACACCTGAACAGGAGACCCGCATGGAAACTGTCTTGGCGACTGAGGACTGCGGTTGATTTTCATAGATCTACGCTGCAGGGACTTGCCTGCTAGTGCTGTCTGTCTAGATGGGGCCACCATTGCTTGCTACCCAGATGGCAGAGTGTCTGCTCTCGGTAGTAGCTGGCTCTGCTCTCCTATATGACCTGACCTCCTCCAGAGGTTTTCTTGTGTTAAGTTACATATAGCCCAGGGGAAGGGAAGCAATTATATTTGCGTCTGCTCTCCCCACATAGAGTGAGATTCTCAGTCTGCTCAGCTGTGAGCACCTTGAGGTTCGCTAAATGGATTTTTCCACAGTTTTATATATATATATATATATATATATATATATATAATTTTGGTGTTTTTTTTTTCTCCCATCCTATCCGCTCTGGATTAGCTAGAGCTGGTATTTTGGCTTTTCAAGCTAACTTACTGTATAGCCTTTGTGTGTTGTCCTCCTCACCCCTTGTACATTCCTTTGTCTCCCCCCATCCCTGTTCCCTCTTTCTTTCTTTTTTTTTTTAGACCAGGAAAATGTCTGCCAAGATCCTCCATTCTCTGGCTCCTATGGAGCAAGAAGGTACAAATTGCATTCATACAAGAGACCCACTTCTGAAAGGCCCTTTACCTCTTTTTAGATCACCCAGGTACCCTGAAACTTACCATAGTTGTTATTTAGTATCGAAGTCAAGGGGAATTAGCATACTTGTCTCCAGAACCACCCCATGGGAACTGGTAGATGTTCAGACATGATAATGGAGTTCAGACATGTGTGGAGGGCAGTGAACCCAGACGTTCGCGATTATACCTACTATTCTCCGGCAAGGGATGTGTACTCTCGGCTAGATTATTTTCTTATACGGCATTCACTGGTACACCTTCTTGCCTCCTCCACCATCGATCCTATGACTTTTTAAGATCATGCTATGCTCCATGTTTCTCTGAAATCCCCTCTTCCTGCTCCTAGGTCCTGGCAGTGGCAGCTGAATAAGTCCCTGATACAGGACCTAGAAATCGCCCAAGATGTCCATATGGTTCTCTTGCTGCGTTACTTTGAGGAAAACCAGGTGGAAGATACTTCTCCTCTTACAGTATGGTCTGCTCACAAGTGTGTGATTAGGGGGGTGCTCATTAAACACGGAGCCAGGCGCAAAAAAGAATGAACAGCAGAAATCTCCCAGTTCTTAGCTGAGGTTGCCCGACTAGAGCACTCATATAATCACTCTCATGCTCTTGCCTCTCATTCTGCCTTGCTACTGGCCCTGCTAACCAGAGGTAGATGCCACTTCTTTGAGTCTGGTAACAAATATAGCAGGACGCTAGCTCGGTTCTTACGGGAAGAGAGAGCGAGAAACTATGTACCATTGATTGCCACAGCTCAGCGCCCCAAACTCAATGACCCAAATAAGATAGCAGAGGCCTTTGCTCACTACTCTCAGGCTCTATATAACCTACATTGCTCAAACCCCAACAGCCCATCCTTCAATCTGGCTATGTGCAAATACCTTTCTGATTCTGGTCTCCCAAAAATCCCACGGGAAGGTCTCACTCACTTAGGCTACTTTAACACCAGCGTTTTTGGTGGATCCGTCATGGATCAGCAAAAACGCTTCTGTTCTGAAAATACAACTGCCTGCATCCTTTATGAATGGATCTGGTTGTATTATCTTTAAAATAGCCAAGACGGATCCGTCATGAACACCATTGAAAGTCATTGGAAGATGGATCCGTTTTCTATTGTGTCAGAGAAAACGGATCCCTCCCCATCCCACATTGTGCGTCAGGATCCGCCTTGTTCCGCGCCACATCGCGAACAGAAAAACGCTGCTTACAGTGTTATTCTGTCCACGATGGGGATGCAACCAAACGGAATGGAATAAATTCTGGTGCATTCCGTTTCATTCAGTTCAGTTCAAACGGAAGCATTTTCCACCGCTATTCAATCCTATAACGGATCTCAATAGTGGAAAGCGCAAGTGTGAAAGTAGCCTTAGATAGACCTATCTTGGAGGAGGAACTAACTGAGGCATTAAAATCTGTGCAACCCAGTAAAGCTCCTGGTCCGGACGGACTACCAGCTTCCTATTGCAAAAAATATCTACCCCTCCTGAAGGCTACGATCACTAAGGCATTGAACAAGATAACAACAGGGAGTCCACTAGAGACATGACACACGCACATATCACAGTTATACATAAAGAGGGAAAGGATCCAGCTGCGTGTGCAAGTTAATGCCCTATTTTACTGCTAAATGTAGACTTCAAGTTGTTTGCAAAAAAATTCTAGCTACGCGACTTGTCCCTCTCCTACCAGGTCTTATCCATACTGATCAAGTGGGCTTCATCCCATCTAGAGAGGCTTGAGATAATACTATTAAAGTGTTGAACCTAAACCACCATGCTAAATTGCAGTGCTCCTGTTTTTATATCTTGTCCACTGATGCCGAAAAGGCCTTTGACAGAGTGAGTTGGCCTTGGCTTTTTGCAGTCCTGTGGGCATAGGTGACTCCATGATGGCTTGGATCCATTCCCTGTATACCTCCCCTATGGCTTTGACGAAGATGTTTACAATTATTAGGCCCCTAACCTCTCTTCTTAACTTGATCACAGAGTTTAATAAGTTCAACACCTTAGCCAATCTGAAAATCAATTTCCAAAAACAAGAGGCTTTAAATATATCGTTAGCAACCTCACTGGAATCCACACTAGCCACCTCACTTCCATTTAAATGGGCAGTCAGAGCTGTCAAATACTTGGGGACATGGATCCCAAGGGATCTGAAAGAGGTTTACAGCAGTAATTATGACCCCCCCCCCCCCCCCGTTTTATGTTAGGTTAAAGAGGCCTCAATAAATGGTCTTAGGGACCAATGAATGTTCTTCCTCGTCAGCTGTACCTCTTTCAAACCCTTACCATAAAATTACCCCCAAGTTTCTTTGCTACTGCCCATCAAGATCTTTTTAAGTTTATCTGGGCGGGTAAGAGACCAAGGCTTGCTGGTTCCTTACTTCATACCCCTAAGGAGCAGGGGGCCTAGGGATACCTGATCTGTGTAAATATTATGCAGCCACCATGCTCCAGCGGGTCTTGGACTTGTGCCATCACGCTCCTTTTAAACAATGGTTTACCATTGAACATCTGTGTTCCCAGTTCTCCCTTGCTGTTTTACTGTGGGCGATGTCCCAGATCCCTAATGCACTTTCTACTTATCCTACCATAGGCCCTACCATACTCCAATTTTGCAAAAACGCTAGCCTGACAATTTCAACAGCCCCATCCCCACTGTTCCCAGGACACCTAGATTTCCCAGTCAGCTGTTCTCCTGGCCCATTTATGACCTGGCGCCTGGAGGGGTAAGTGTCGAGCCCCTTACTTTAGAACATCAGGACGATGGTTTACATATCCTGAACTAATGAATCTCTCTGATCCATGTGCCTTGAAGAGTTAGGGGGCCTTGAAGAGTTAGGCAGCTGTCCCAGTTCCTATCCACTATCCCCATGGCACCAGGATTTGACAGACCTTTCACTCCTTTCCTGGCCGGAACAGCCTGCCGGATCTGTCAAATGCAGATGTGACACAGTCCTTACACAGGATGATGATCTACTGCCAGCAAAACAGTGACTTTATCTGCCATACAAAAATGTAATCACGAACAAATGAGAGCTTTCCTTGTTTGACTGATGATCAGTGGCACATTTAGGCAGCTTTTTTTACGAACGCTCATCTCTGATAAATTACCTGATCCTTGTGTAAAAGGGCCAATTATAACTGCTCCCCAGGACACCCAGTCAGAAACATTACAGAACTATAACAGCTTTGATCACAGATATGATCCTTAATCATGTGTCCTGTAGAGACTCCAAGCTTTCACAAAACATCATTTAAACCCAAGTGGAAAGTGCAAGTTCAGCGGAGTTTAAGAATAGAGATAAAGAAACATTTAGGGATTGCCTCCTTTTAATATCACAAGATTTCTATCTCGGAAATTTCCTGCCTGACGGCAAAAGCTGCCATAGCGGATGACTAAAAACAACATGGTCCTCTCTTTTTCATCATTTACTACATGTGCCACAGAAGGTTTCACTCAGTTACTCTAGAGGTAGAGAACACCTGGGATCCCCAAAACACTGAGGCTATGACCACACTTAGTGTAATTGTTGCAGATTTCCCAGAGAGGAACTGTGTGCAGAAAATCAGCAGCATTTGCAGTAGCAACAAAGTGGATGAGATTTGTCTCATTTCAGCAAATTACATTTATCATGTAGAGAAAGTTAATACAAGGCACTTACTAATGTATTGTGATTGTCTATATTGCCTCCTTTGCTGGCTGGATTCATTTTTCTACTGTATTATACTCTGCTTGTATCCAGGGGTTACGGCCACCGCTGCAGTACAGATACGAGGTGGCCAGGATGGGACCTGCTGCACACATGTGCCTGTGAGTGCTCTCACGGTCCCAGCCACCAGAGAGGTTGGCTCTTTTTCCTACAGTGTGCAAGCATGACCACCACTGCTGGAATACAAGGTGGTCGCAACCCCTAGATACAAGCAGTGTATAATGCAATGAAAAAATGAATCAAGCCAGCAAAGTAGGCAATATGGCCAATCACAATACACTAGTAAGTGCCTTGTATTGTCCGGGCTTTTACTATTGATGACCTCAGGATAGGTCATCAATATCAGATCGGCAGGCGTCCAACACCCGGCACCCCCACGATCAGCAGTATGAGGCGACGGTGCGCGCAGTGTGCTCACGCCCTCTCCCTTCTCTCTTCCTGTCCGTTGCTGCTATGTTTATGGCAAACACCAGAAGGGAGACGGTACGTGCGCACTGTGTGCGGTCTCCTCATACAGCTGATCGGCAGGGGTCTGAAATCCTGAAGATAGGTCATCAATAGTAAAAGCCCGGACAAGCCTTTTAACTTTGTCTACATGATAAAAGCCATTTGCTTAAAGAGGACCTTTCACTTGAAAATGCAGAGTTAAATACTTATAGAGACTTACAGTTCTGCCCCCGGTGGTGGTGTTGCTGCTTTTTTTCTTCTTCAATGACCCCCCCCCGTTCATCCGCAGTGGCCCCCGTAATATTTCGCGCCTCATATTTAAATGAGGCAATTCAGCTCAACTGGGCGGGCTCCTGAAGTTCTTCCGGGCGTGGTTAGCTTCTCCCTGGCTCGGAGCGCATCCAATCAGCGCGCCCCGCTCTTAGCCAGGGAGAAGAAGCGCAAGTTCTCGCGAGATTCGCAAGACCTTGAGCGATTTCACACATCCAGAGCCGGGTGCCATCTTTCATTTTCAAATGAATGGCCATCCATGTACCATGTAACATATGGGTGGGCTAAGCCTCCAGAATGGGGGTCACTTTTGCAGAGGTACCCCCACCCCCACAAATGGGTATATGAACAAAGAATTTTCTTATAAACAAATCATTTTGTAAAACAAAATGCACCAGAATTTTACTGGAAATTACACACAAAAAGTTGCATATCTGGTGTTCACACAATTTATTGTGTTTTAAATCATTTTTAAGCCTTCGTCAACAGTTTTGAAAAATGGATGGAAAAAGTGACGTGGCTTAGAGTCGTGAAATTTATTTTAGTGATGTGTGACTTCTCCTTTTAGACAGAAGAGTGTCTAACATGTTGAGCAAGTTGCATTACATTTATGATGCCATGTGCACCATTCTGGTTGGGTGCTGCTTGCACCATTTTTCCCATGACTTAAAATGATGCCTTTTTAACTTTAGTGGCACATTTCATTTATAGTGTGTGTGGTTTACTAAAAGGGCTCTAGTAAGGAGAGTTTAGTAATTATTCTAGAATGCAGTCAGGTAAAGCATCAGCAACCAATGCAGGAGACATCTGTCATATCACCTTGTGGCCACCTTAAAATGTATTAAAAACATGCATAACCAGCAATTACAGAATAACAGAATGTTATTGGCTATTGTCCTCTAAAGGAAGGTATCAGTATAATATGATTATTACTTTGGCCCGCTCCTCTGATGATACTGACAGCAGTCCAATAACATTCTTTCATCAAAAAGGGTGGATACCCCTGCTGTATGGCATCAATCACATCGCCTATTCTCTGCCCTTTAATCCTTGGTAACACCTCCTGTTTATTGGGGATCATATATGAAATGTGGGTGTCATGTAATGGAAAGAATGTGGACTAAAGTATACCTAAATCTATTATACAATATCCTCACATTCCTCCAATGGGCTGTCTTAGATAATCCAATTTTTATGACCTATAACAACACATTGAACAAAAGAGGTTGCCCCAAACAAGCTTGTAAAACTAGATCTGAGACGGAATACAAGTATCCATAGTAATCAATGGATATGCATCCATTTCAATTGGTGCTCTGCAATGCAACAGTAAACAGACATTTACCTTGCTGCTCCTTCTGACATAACAGCTGGTCAAAGGGGTATCCACTAACTGAGCCCCCTGCCATCAGCTGGTATCATGGGATAAAAGGTGGCCAGTGGCCACTCATCAACAGGACATGCTGTCATTACCTGACCATGACACATCAAATAGTAGGTCATGAAGCACCCAGCAACAGGATCTCTGCTATCAGCTGGTCTTATGAGAAAAAAGCTGATCATCAGGGCACCCAGCAAACAGGACCTCTGCTATCAGCTGGTCTTATGAGAAAACAGCTGATCATGAGGGCACCCAGCAAACAGGACCTCTGCTATCAGTTAGTCTTATGAGAAAACAGCTGATCACGAGGACACCCAATAACAGGACCTCTGCTATCAGCTAGTCTTATGAGAAAACAGCTGATCATGAGGGCACCCAGCAAACAGGACCTCTGCTATCAGCTAGTCTTATTAGAAAACAGCTGATCATGAGGGCACCCAGCAAACAGGACCTCTGCTATCAGCTGGTCTTATGAGAAAACAGCTGATCATCAGGGCACCCAGCAAACAGGACCTCTGCTATCAGCTGGTCTTATGAGAAAACAGCTGATCATGAGGGCACCCAGCAAACAGGACCTCTGCTATCAGCTGGTCTTATGAGAAAACAGCTGATCATCAGGGCACCCAGCAAACAGGACCTCTGCTATCAGCTGGTCTTATGAGAAAACAGCTGATCATCAGGGCACCCAGCAAACAGGACCTCTGCTATCAGCTGGTCTTATGAGAAAACAGCTGATCATCAGGGCACCCAGCAAACATGATCACCTGCAATCAGTCGGTATCATGGGAGAATTGCTAGCCATAGGAGCCACCAGCAGCAGGACCTCCTGCTGTTAGATTGTCCCATGGGAACCCTAAACAGTAGAAAAGAACTAAACCAAGCTAGCTTAGTAACATCAGCCTTCGCACTGGCCCCATAAACACTCTCACTGTCATTTTCTCCTCATTTACAATTCAATGCATAAAAACGTTGTGAATGACTTAACACCTCTGAGCTGTCGTACTGGAAGTCATTTCGAGAAACCGAAACTGCATTTGCAATGTAATGTTCTCAGCACTACAGTATGTGCCCATAAGTCCAACTCCATCCAGTCCCCTCAGAAGAGATTTCCTCCATGACGGTTTGCCTTGGCCGATAACCTGTACAAAGTCAACAGCTGGACAAAGCCATCCCTGGCGCTGTATGAAGTGACTGCAGTCTGCATTCGAAGCCGAGTTATCGCTTCCATAAACACATTTCAACAATCTCATTTGTGCAACAGTTTTCCATTTAAATGAGGACACTTCTTTATTTGGCTCATATTTCAGCTCCCTCTTAACAACAACACATTAGCATTTCACTGATGGGAAACATGAATTTCCCTTTATACTTCAGTCCCTGGTAATACTTCTTCAAAGCTGGCTGCATGAATACAGATTATTATTTTCTTGTTTGACTAAGAACCTGACCTGATCTACTTTTGACAGTCTTCTAACCCATATTCTCACTGTCAGGATCTCGCATCCTGGCAATCTTCTTGTCAGTTATATTCTCTTAATTTTTTTCTTATTGGCAAGAAAGACAAGGCAAGACAGCCAAACACAATAACTGGCATTACAGATGATTTTAGAGGGGACCTGCAACATCAACCAGCCTGAAAACTCTTGGTGCCAAGAAGTAATGCTTGTGGCAGAGAAAAATAAATGAACAGGTCACTGCTTGCCCTGGTCAATCTGTTAACATGGCCAGTGCAAGATTGTATGATTGTGCAATCCTATTATAAACCAAGATATACATAGTACATATCACCCGAGGCCAAAGCACATAGTAAACAAAAATAAAATGCTACAATGTTAGGGTCCATTCACACGTCCGTGTGTGTTTTGCGGATCCACGGATCCGCAAAACACGGACATCGGCGATGTGCGTTCTGCAATTTGCGGACCGCACATCGCCGGCACTCTCATAGAAAATGCCTTTTCTTGTCCGCAATTGCGGACAAGAATAGGACATGTTCTATTTTTTTCGGGAACGCAATTGCGGACCCGGAAGTGCGGATCTGCAATTGCGGACCCGGCCGGGACATATTCTATCCCCATTGAAATGAATGGGTCCGCAATTCCGTTCCGCAAATGCGGAACAGAATTGCGGACGTGTGAATGGACCCTTACAGGTTGGTCAGAGGACCAAAAATTACAGTTCTAGCAAATACAAAACACATCTACAGATGAACACACAGCTGGTCAAGAACAAAGTACTCTGTCTTATTACCAGTTGGCTGTGATTTATAATCCGCGCTCTTCTGCCTTCACAGCACTGCTCCTGATTAGATAAAAGAATATACAAGCTCAGGGGAAAACACACAAGACCTGCCGTGAGCTCAAGCAAATTTCCCACCTTTATTATCAAAACATAGTCTTATAGGTAACAGAAAAAAGAAGGCACGCCACCAAGGGGGTGGAAATTGAAACTAGTAATTTGATTAGTTATTCATATAAGGATGTGATGGCTAACCTCCGACACTCCAGCTGTGGCAAAACTACAACTCCCAAGATGTACACTTGCTTGGCTGTTCTCAGAACTCCATAGAAATGAATAGAGCATGCTAGGAGTCGTAGTTTCACTAAAGCTGGAGTGCAGGAGGTTAGCTATCACTGATATAAGGCTATACTTCCTGATCATACTAAGTATCTTAGTAGTTAAATAGTGTGTGCCACATCTTATCTCATGGTTAGCATTCTTTAGCAATGTATCACATGAAAGGCAGAAAGAACAGAATCATTCTGGCCTAAAGCTACAGGGCATAAAAAACTTAACCCAAGTTTCCACAGTTCAGACCATTTCCATCACATGGCCATAAAGTTTTGATATCTCAATTTCCAAGGGTTTGTCAGGGAAGGGTGGTCAGAAAATACGTGTATATTACAATAAAAAGAAATTTCATTTTTCCTAATTCACTAGCAGAAGGACCCGGCTTCGCATGGGTATATTTCATCTATTTCATTTAATGTTTGTGTGTGTCGTTAAAAGATATCGACAGTATCTCCCATGACAGTGACATCTACAGTACCCCGCCCCTTTTACAGTGACCTCCACAGCCCCCCACCCCTTAACACTGACCCCCTCACGGTGCCCCACCTCCTTAAAATGGGACTTTCACCGCAGTCCACCCTCTTAACTTTGACCTTCACAGCAGCCTGACCCTTTAACAGTGAGTTCCATAGCACTCTACCCCCTTGACAGTGACCTCCACAGGGGCTCGCCCCTTAACAGTGACCTCTACAGCACCCACCCCTTAACACTGACCATAGGTTATAGTCCCCTTAACTGTGACCTCCACCATTCCCGGCCCCCTTAACAGAGACCTCCACAGGAAATGCCCCTTTAACAGTGATTGCCACAGTACCCCGCTCTCTTAACAGTGACCTCACAGTACCCCGCTACCTTTACAGGGACCTCACAGTACCCGGCTTCCCCATTGATAGTGGCCTCCACAGTCATCTGCTCCCTTAACAGTGACCTCCACAGTCCCCTACCCTTTAACAGTGACCTCCACAGCGGTCGCCCCTTGTCGGAGTTAGGGAGTTATAAAGCGAATGCTTTATATTAAAAAAATGGATCAAAAGAAAAAAAATTCAAAGGAAATTGATCCTAGAGGTGGACATATAAAACACCTCAAAAAGTTTGATCGGTTATTTAATTATATTGTGCAATCAGTAAAACATAGTACAAGCGTCTATGCAAAAATATAAATGATTTATTATACAATAACTTACAATACAAAGATTAATGTAAAATTCAATAATATGCAATAAAACACAGTAATATGCAGTACCCTAAATTTGCCACTAGATGGCACAACACAAATACCAGCCTATACACAGTACCTCTCAAACATAAAATGTAATACAACCGTCTCAATCACAATTATGAGATATACTTATCAGTTTATATAAAAAATCAATAATGATAAGGATAGATACGAACCCTTGCTCTGCTCAAACTATGACCAATCTCGGATATCGAGTAGTATTGCTACACAACTTATAAATTAATCAAGCCTGATATTGACTAGGGAATATGAGTATCCCAATCAGAGAGTTTTCTGATATCAATATTATATCTTTTATTCAGTAATATGCATCTTTACTGAATATTGATGTAGCAATTCTAACCTTTTATAGCCACACTTAAAGTGGGGAGTGACTAAACATCAGACTAATTAATTCAATCAATAGTACACATAATACATTTATACGTTACCCGAGAATGCAGATGATATGGCAGAGTCTATGGGAAGTCAGTCCTAAGGTCTGGTCTGATCATTGGGATTTTTCTCCTGGGGTGTTTCTTCCCTTCTTTTGTGTCTGGTTTATTATCCAAAACCTTATCAGTTAGACACACCTGCCTAGCTTGGAGTTTTCCAATCATTGTCAGTTAGGCGTGTACATCTGATAATGACTGTGATGTCACTGTATTACCAAGAATGCATTTATGCTGCCGGTGTCATGTTACTTATGCATCCCTGGGTGGAACTATTGCATGAGCTATTAACATCATACTAGTAAGGGTTAAAATGTCCAAGTCTGACTTCATCCTACATTCCATACACATACCATGTGGAATCTTACATCAGAGTTACAGGGATTCATTTTGATACATGGACTAATTAAAACATAGACTTTTAGGTACCATTTGGACACTTTCCAACTTATTCAAATTTCTGGTATTGATAAGAGTACAATAGACATTGTACTCTGACAGAGATGTGTCTCCTCTGTTACTCCAACGATTGATTGATTGTTAGTTAAAATAACACAGTTTCCCTGAGCGGGAGGCTCATTGACAAAGCCTATACATAAGATTCTTCTGATCATATTTTAGGAGTACATACATTCATAGGATAATAGATGCATTGACATTCTTCATAATACTCAACAATATAAAAACAATACATATGTCCTATTGATTATCTAAAAAAACTAAAGTTCATTATATATGTGTATACAGATAACACAGATTTTATTCTTCATCAATAGACATCAACTGTAGGGGTAATTAGTACCAGCTACTTCTAGAGAATATCCTTATCTCAGTCATAAATCTATAAGGAGACAAGAATTACTCTTCTCAGGCTGGTACATCTGCAGAGAAGAAATTAATGAACAGTGTCCTTTCCATGAACTTCTTTCGGCCAACTTTAAAATACATGCACAAATGGTAACATATCACAATTTGGCATCTTATATATATAATCAACTCCACTATAATTATGATATTTAAATATAAGAGTCATACACCTATGAAAAAGCAGCTGCCCCTTTAATAGTGACATCCACAGTCCCTCGCCCCCTTAACAGTAACCTCCACAGCGCCTACCACAGTAGACCTTAACAGTGACCTCCATAGTGGCCGGCCCTTTACTTGTGACCTCCACCCTACCCTGTCTCGTTAACAGTGATTTCCACAATAACCCGCCCCCTTAACAGTGACCTCCACTGAGCTCGGTTCCCTTAAAATGTGACCTCTACAACACTCCGCCCCTTAACAGTGACCTCTACAGCACTCCGTCCCTTAACACTGACCTCCATAGCTGAGCATCCCCTTAACTGTGACCTCCACTGTTCCCTGCCCCTTAACAGAGACCTCCACATCACCTGCCCCTTTAACAGTGACTGCCACAGTACCCCGCTGCCTGAAAAGTGACCCCCACAGCGTCTGCCCCTTTAATAGTGACATCCACAGTGCCTGCCTCCTTAACAGTAACCTCCACAGTGCCTGCCCCTTTAACAGTGACCTCCACAGCATCCCGCCCCTTAACAGTGACCTCCCCAGCGGCCCACCCCTCCACAGTGTCCGCCCCTTTATTAGTGACCTTTACAGTAACCCATCTCCTTAACAGTGATTTCCACAACACCCCGCCCCCTTAACACTGACCTCCATAGCGGACCGTCCCCTGATCTGTGACCTCCACATCAGCCTGCCCCCTTAACTGTGACCTCCACAGCACTCCGCCCCTTTAAAGCTGACCTTCAGCAGTGAAGAAAAATGGCTGGGTTGTTATGGAAACCTGGTCTTAAACTGTGTGTATGTGGAGACTAAGGGTCTGCGAGCTTCTATTGGCTGATAGGGGTAATGTGTGTATGGCAGCTGGGATATGAGAAAGACCTGCAGGCTACTATTGGCTAATGTAGATCATATGCCATATTTCCATCCACGGTGCCATATTTGCATTTTTTGGGAAAATCTCAGAAACGGTACGTGCTAGAGAACTGAAACTCGGTCTTAAACCTTCCCGGACACCTGATGTACATGTGTGCCAAATTTCATGATTGCAAATGCGACGGTGCGGATTGCTTTAGCGGACATACAAACACTCAGCTTTATATGTTAGATTTACTTGAGAGTAGAATATCGCTGAAATGCATCATGATCTTATATCAGAGTCCAATAACTACTACAAATCATCAAGGGAAAACTCATAGCTTCTTAGGCTTTATTTAGACAGTGGCAACGTGGACACATGTCCATATTACATACCCAGTCCCCAGTCTGACCACAGGGCTAATGACCCAAACCAACAGCATCATAGGGTTCCCTGATGCTGTTATGGCAGTGGGTGTGGAATCACTAGGTCAGCCAACAGATTTGGCTTAGGGCTAAACCTAAGGGAGTTATCCTGGTAATACCCTGTTATTCATTGTTTAAACCCTATACAGGGATCTGGACTTTGCTGCAGGGGAGCACTGTTACAGAGCACTGAGCGGTTAGGCAAAATTGTAGTCAGGGACAGGCCAAGGTCAGGGTAGGTGGAGTATGTACAATACAGTAAACAGTCTGAGGTAAGAAAAAGCAGTGAAGAGTCAATACGGAGGTCAGGCAAAGCAGAGGAGGGTCAAAATCCAGGAATCAGGCAGAAGTCAGTACACGGACAGACAATCGGATACAGCACTCCATTGCAGGGAACTAGCAAGCTAGATAACCTATTGCCCAGGTATCCTCTCATAGAGGAAAGTGCCTTAAGTACCCAAAGGTGACCAGGCATTGGTCGGGGAAAATTAAGATGCATGCACTAGCTCTTTAAGAGCCAGGGAGTGCTCCCACGCCCTAGGGGCAGACTGGAGAGGCCTAGCTGGCAAGTTCAGGCTGTGGCCAGCTGAAGTAGACAGAACAGAAGATCCAGATGACTGGAACCACTGCAAGGAAGCCATGGGACAGTGGTGGGTCTGAGCCACTAGAGAAGATGGTACAAGGTGAGTGGAGTGGTGCCCCTGCCTGCCCAGGACATCAGGGCAGTGACTGCTAAGATTACAGTAAGTTTGGATGAATAGACCTGCTGCTGGACAGGGATTGGCAGCTGTAATATGGATGCTAAAATGTACTCACATTACCTCTAAATGAGGCCTTGTACTATATTTTTACAAGAGGATTGATTACTTCTCAGTAGAACTTACGGTGATAAAATCTCACACAGCAAATAGATGGGCACTTTAGAACAATTATTCCTATATAACCTTAGCAGCATGACAGGAATCAGTGTATATGCTTATGGACAATAGAATCTAACTGGGCATCAGTGGATTCTGCTGAAACAAATCTGAAATTCATGGCCAAGTTTATCCCTTAAATATACATGGTAGTTTTTCAAGGGTTCTCATATTTTTCCCCAGAATAGTGCCTCCAGAGTGTGAGAGGAGGACTTAGGAATGATGTGTAAATTGTCCTTATTACCTCCTTTTTCCAGCTTTCCAAATATCAGGTGTTCAATGAGCACATGCAAAGGCAAGGTTTTCTTGTCCACCTACTTTTTGAAGTTCAGCACTTGTCCCTCTACGTTGTGCCAATCTTCTAGGTCACTTGCTTTAGTATCTGTGACAATTGAATTTGTTATCTACATTGACCTCTTATTTCACTCCTTAAAATCTTAATACTTTTACCATAATTAGATCATAATACAGACAGCAAGGGTGTATAGATTTTACTTTTGCATAGGACTGGCAATGCAGGACAAAGATCATTTATCTCTATGATAAATGAGCTGTCACTACATGCTGACATGGAGGGCACAGCGGCAGTCCTGTTTTTTTTCTTGCTGTAGCCATGTATATGGCTATCAGTGACAGTTCATGATTCAATGATGTGACCATCAAAATTATACAGCCCTGGACCAAATCTTTCAATAAAATTGCTTCGTAATTTAATGCTGCAGCAAATAAAACACAAAATGCAGCATAATATTTAGCTCCTCTATTTTGGGAAATCTAATAAATAGCAGATACTTTATTAACTGACTGACTATATATTTATATAACCCTCAGAATAACTATTAGAGAGCACAAATAACCAGTACTGCTGTAGATAATGACACTATTCCACACATTTTAACAACACGTTAAGAGGTTCACATGGAGTTTTTTTGGAGGAGGTTTTGAGGCAGATTTTCCTGGCAGTTTATCAACCAAAGTCAGAAGTGAATCCAGATGAGGGCAATACGAGCATGGGGCACACATGAGCCCCGAGTCATTTATGTTTCCAAATCCCTTCAGCTGAAAAACCTGCTGTCAAGTCTGCCTCAGATCATCCTCAAGAAAACTCCATATGAACTTACCCTAAAACCACTGACAAGCAAAGCGAACTATATTGACTATCTTGTTACAATGATACCAGTCAGTGGAATATATCAGAAAGCAAGTAAACAGTCAGTGCTTGTAGTTAGAAGTAGGATAAATGGGCAAATGTATGGCTCTGAGTGACTTTGACAAGGGCCAAATCGTGATGCTAAAAGACTGGGTCAGAATATATCCAAAATAGCAAGTCTTTGAAGAGTTCTCAGAAAAGACACTGTAGCACAAATTGCTAAAAAGGTTAACCCCTTCACGTCCAGCGCCAAACATGTACGATGCTAGCCGCGGGTGGCCGTCTGCTTCTTCTAGCAGACACCTGCGGCTAATGTCCGCAACCGACAGTGATGCCGATCGTGGACATTTAACGCCTCAGGTGACGTGGTCAATCCTGACCACGGCATCTGAGCGCACTCGGAGGAGCCGGAGCGTGTATGCAGCAGCCCGTGTCTTTATGAATGACAGGAGGCTGCTGCATAGTGTTTCCTAAGGAGCCCTTGCCTGTAATAGGGCTCCATAGGAAAGTAGTAAAATCATCATGGATTCCAATGCAAGTGCATTGGAGTCTATATTAATAGCAATCAGATGATTACACGTTATAGTTCCCTATGGGAACTATAAAAAAGTGTAAAAATAAATAAATTAAAAAAAAAACATAAAAATTCAAATATTTCCCAAAATTTTTCTTTTCCCAAAATATTAATAAAAGAACTAAAAAAATAAAAAAATACACATCATGGGTGTCGCAATGTGCAAAAACACCCATAGTATAATAAGATAAAAATATATTTCCCATACGGCAAACAGCAAAACGGAAAAAAACGTCCAAATGGCCGATTCACTATTAAAACGCAAGAAAAACTATACATATAAGGTATCGCCGGATTCGTTCTGACCTGTAGAACAAAAGTAACCAGTTTTATCATAAATAGAACGTCGTAATTAAAAAACCCGTAAAACTGTGGTGGAATCACTTTTTTTTTTTGAAATTTCACCCTTTTTGGAATTTTTTTTACCGCTTCCCACTACATCATATGCAATATTAAATGGTGGCGTTGGAAAGTACAACTTGCTCTCAAATGGCTATGTTAACAGACAAATACAAAAGTTATGGCTCTTGGAAGGCAGGGAGTGCAAAACAAAAACGCAAAAAAAAGAAAAGGCCCGGTCCTGAAAGAGTTAAAGCACACAACAAATATATTACTATTCAATGAATAGAGTATTTCAAATGAAGCATGATTGCAATAAAAAAAAAATGTCATTTAAGAACAGATTTTGCACTATGGTAGCACCTTCTGCTGTTTCTTCTGTGGCTGAAATGCTGGTTTACTTGCTCCTATATTCAGTGGTAGACTGACATGCCTACTTGCTTCCCTGCAGCAATCCTCCTCTAAGTGCCAGTTTAGTGGTCTCATAATGAAGCATGTGCAGCAGCCCAGACATGTTTCGTTCATTCGTCCCTACTACTTGCTTCCCTGCAGCAATCCTCCTCTAAGTGCCAGTTTAGTGGTCTCATAATGAAGCATGTGCAGCAGCCCAGACATGTTTCGTTCATTCGTCCCTACTAAATTCAAAACTATATAGCATTCTCTCTCTTTAGACCCGCCAGCTGTGAAACGACATGTACACCTATTCTCCAAATTCCCACAGAAGTGAATGCAGCATGCTGGAAGTTGAGTGACTCCTGCTCTAGGCAGTGAGAAGAAAATAGTGTACATCATTACTATCCTCTTCTACGCAGGGGAGGAAGATTGAACCAGCAGTTGACTTTGGAGGAAACCCCAAAACAAGTACTAATGTATACATATTACAGAAATGTCAGCACCGATTTCTACAAGGCTGAATTGAGAAAATAAAAAATAATATCAGCAAAATTCTTTAAAAATATATTTAACATAAAAACCTGATTTAAGTCATTCCTTTTAATGAAGCAGATGTAACATTACCCAGAGCGCTGCAGCTCCTTCAAACAGCTGATGGGTGGAATGGATATACTTAAGGATAGGATATCATAACAACTCTTAGGCTGCATTCACACGTCCGTGGAACACGGACCGTGTGATACCGGACTGGCACCCTGCTTAGTGCAGGAGCGCACGGCGTCATTCGTTGCTATGATGCTGTGCGCTTCCTGCTGCCGCCGCTGCACTGTAGTACACTCCTATGATCTATACGAGTGTATTACTGTACTGTGGCGGCAGCAGGAACCGCACGGCGTCATAGGGACCAATGACGCCGTGCGCCCCTGCTCTAAGTGCTGTTATATTTTTGTGCGCCCCTGCTCTAAGCAGGGTGCCAGTCCGGTATCACACGGTCCGCGTTCCACGGACGTGTGAAGGCAGCCTTAGGGTATGTCATCTTAAAATCTCCACATTGTGCACACAGTGTAAACTCTTACAAGTATTTGGGGAAGCGGAGTAACCTCAACCAAATACTCTTCTAAACAGTGATGTAAAACCTCCATTAAATTACAAATCTGCCACCAAAGAAAACCTGTTTTTAGCTACTGATTTTTGTGTTGTGTGAATACACTGTGTAACCCTAAGGCCCCATTCACACGGGCGAGTTTTCCGCGCGGGTGCAATGCATGAGGAGGACGCATTGCACCCGCACTGAATCCTGACCCGTTCATTTCTATGGGGCTGTGCACATGAGCGGTGATTTTCATGCATCACTTCTGCGTTGCGTGAAAATCGCAGCATGCTCTATATTGTGCGTTTTTCACGCAACGCAGTCCCTATAGAAGTGAATGGGGCTGTGGGAAAATCGCAAGCATCCGCAAGCAAGTGCGGATGCAGTGCGATTTTCCCGCATGGTTGCTTAGCAACGGGACCAGATCTTTATTATTTTCCCTTATAACATGGTTATAAGGGGAAATAATAGCATTCTTAATAAAGAATGCATAGTAAAATGAAGTGGAAGGGGTTAAAAATAATAAAAGTTAACTTACCTTAGCCATTGATCACGTAGTTGCGATCTCTCCTCTCTTTCCCTGCATCAGCCAAGATCTAAAGGACCTGTGATGACGTCACATCACATGGTCCAATCACATAGTCCATCTTACCATGGTGATGGACCATGTGATTGGACCATGTGATGTGACATCACCACAGGTCCTTTAGTTCTTAGCTGATGCTGGGAAAGAGAGGACAGATCGCAACTACGCGATCAAGTGGCTAAGGTAAGTTAACTTTTATTATTTTTAACCCCTTCCACTTCATTTTACTATGCATTCTTTATTAAGAATGCTATTATTTCCCCTTATAACCATGTTATAAGGGAAAATAATAAATTCTCCAGAAGACCCGAAACCGGACTTCAGTGATTAAGTCCGGCTTCGGGTTGGGTACCAAACATGGCGATTTTTCTCACACGCGTGCAAAACGCATTACAAATGTTTGCACCCACGCGGGAAAATCGCGCATATTCCCCCAGCGCACCCGCCTCTTATCCGGGCGTCAAACATGACGCCCGTGTGAAAGAGGCCTAAAGGATATGATGCTAACGTCTTGTCCATAGGACGTGTTTGGTTCAGCTTTATTTAAAGGGTATTCTGGTTTTATAAAGTTATCCGTTATACACAGGAAAAGGAGATAACTATTAGATTGGTGGGAGTTGTACTGCTGGGATCCCTACCAATCACAAGAACGGGGACGCCACTTTTTCTCCAAAAGTGGGGGGAAAGTAGCAATGCGTCTTATATCCAAATACTAATGACCGCTTTGATTATAGAAGCAGTCATCAGCATGCGGGAGGCACGGGGAGGTAAAGGCTGTGCAGGTTGTACTCACTCTGCCTGGTCTTCTTCCAGGTCCCGGTGTGCACTGTGTCCTGACGGCGTATAGTGTCAGGACGTAGTGCACGTAGGCGCGCACTATGACCTACCACTGTGCGTGCGACCTAGGTCACAGTGCAACATGGGCCAGAAGAAGTGGTGTAGGAAGCAGTAAATCCTGGATCTTCAGGGTGGTAACGCCGTCTGGAGCAAGCAAGGTAAGTTTATATATTTATTTTTTAACGTCTGATCTGTGGTCTTGGTCTGATCTGATGGGGGCTGTGGGGTCTGATCTGAGTCTGATGGCAGTTGGGGTTTCTGATTTGAGGCTGATGGAGGTTAGGGTGTCTGATCTGAGGCTAATAGAGCTTGGGGGTCTGATCTGAGGTCTGATGAAGAATGGGGGTCTGCTTTGAGGTCTGATGAAAAACAATTTTTTCTTACTGTGCGTCTTATAGTCCTAAGAATATGGTAATAGTTATCCCCTATCCTGTCGATAGGGGATAACTTTATACAACTGGAATACCCCTTTAGGTGAGGTTTAGTGTAATACCAAAGCAGCCCATGGACAAGAATGAAGCTGTTTAAAACATGAAAGTAAGCAATACAGTTTGATTTCTGACCATTTTAATAGAGAAATAAAATGTGTGTAAAAAATACATAAAATGGGATAAGACAGTGACAGACTCACACTCTCCACCCATACATACCACATACAGCACAAGCACACAGTATCTCTCATACATAGTGTTGCACAAGCAGTGTCACTTATGGGAACACATATCATCTGATTTTGATTAGATTTACGACTATATATAATAAATTCTTTCCAGAAGATTTTTTTTGGCCATTCATAACTATAGGTGAACTGTGGAATTTTCCTGTTTTAGATGGGCCCATAGACGTCTGTTTGGTCTCCATTTATATCAAGTGTCATCATAATTCTTTCTGAGAATACTATATTAGTGAATATAAATTCTTCTTTAAAAAAAAATGGGGTGATCATCTGTATACAAATATATCATATATAAAAGTATTGTAGAAGTTCTAGGCTTATGGGGTCAGAGTACAGTAGCTTCTTCATCTTCTGAGTCCTCTGGAGTCTGTAAACCATCTCCTTCAACAAGTTCTGACCCCCAGCCCCTTGTGATAGAAGTAGGGGTACTCTGTGTTGAAGAAGGTGCTCCAGAGCTGCTCCCACCCCTACTGCCTCCTTCTTCTTGCAGATATCGTTGCACTTCTTGGGGGAGCTGATGTAACTCTGCTTGGCACTCCTCCTCTAACTGGGCCATCAGCTAGAAGAAAGCCAGAGAGAGGATGAGAAGAACCGGTATTGACAGAGGGTAGCATAAAGCTGCTGCCTGCAGTTCTGCCTGGACTGACACTCACCTTTGGCTCCTCATCCTTTATTTTGTGTAGCGTCTCTTGGTGAGCAGCAAGCAACTTTTCTAGACGTTTGTTTTGTGCTTCTTCTAACTATAGGAAAAAGGACAATTATAAAGACCGCTGGCAGCAGGTCAAGCATTACCGCACTGTGCTATATGACTACTGTACCGAATAGATACTGGTAACATGAAAGTATTCCTTTACAGTAAATGCAATAACAACATGTGTTAAAGGGGTTTTACTGGAATTAAATATTGATAACCTATTCTCAAGCTAGGATATATAAATACCATATACATACAGCACTGTCAAAAGTTTTAGGCAAATGTGGAAAAAGTGCTACACAGTATGTATGCTTTCAAAAATAGAAGTGTTAATAGTGTATTTTTTATCAACTAACAAAATGCAAAGTGAATGAACAAAAGGGAAATCTAAATAAAATCCATATTTGGAGTGACCGTCCTTTGCCTTCATAAAGTATCAATTGTTCTAGGTACACTTGCACGCAGTTTTCGAAGGAACTCTGCAGGGAGGTTGTTCGAAACATCTTGGAGAACTAACCACAAATGTTCTGTGGATGTAGGCTTGCTCAAATCCTTCTGTCTCTTCAAATAGTCCCAGACAGAATAGATGATGTTGAAATCTGGGCTCTGTGGGGTGATGACATCATCACTTCCCAGGACTCCTTGTTGTTATGCTGAAAATAGTTCTTAAAGGGGTTG